>JAESUZ010002956.1:0-600000 GCA_017311185.1 Proteles cristata cristata
AATAAGGATAATAATCATGCCAATATTATTGGAAGAGGTGATATATTGGCCTTTCTGGTGTGAATGGGCTGAGTTTAGGCTCTATTCCTATGCGCAGACTTGGAGGTGGGGACTGTTTACAAGGGGAGAAGACAATCTCAAGAAGCCACAGAGAGGGAAGGAGAACTGGCCAGAAGGGTCAACAGATGCAAAAAAGTGGGACCGAGGCCATAGGTAAGGGTGAGCCAGCTTCCCACCCACCCGTGTTCATCACTGGGCTACTCACTTTCATATTAATTAGTATTGAATGCTTGGACATTCTGAACAAGTTCCCACTAACTAGACAAGATCTCTCCCACATGTCCCAAGTGGATCGACACTCGAAGGCATCAAGGGTCCTTGGAAAGAGATCAGACCTGTTTGTCTCGCTCAGCTGTGTGCCACAGCCACTGCCGGGAGTGACGCACAGCCTCCGGCACAGCGCCGTGGACACAGGTGCTGATCAGTGAGAGCGTCCTCACCACTCCAGGGCGAGTGTCTCCCTCTCTCTCTGTCTGGTCCCCTAACCCCTCTCCCTGCCTCCCAGAATCCACAAGGTATCTGCCCCAAGAGAATTCTCAATACATGGCCTCCGCCGATGGACTGTGGGTGCCTTTCTAGAACCATTCTTCTCCCAGCTCTCCGCAGCAAGCAGGTGGCAGGTGGTTTACGGGGACCCTCCGGCTGCGCAGAGGAAGGGGCTGCTCACCTTCACCAAACAGCACAGCCCCATGTGAAACCGAACCTTGCCTCCTAGAGGATTTTAGCTGCTTGAGGTTCCTGGCATTAGATCAGGAAGCCAGCCTGAAGACAAAGTGCTCTCCCTGCCCCCCAGGGCAAAGCACTTCCCCCTCCCAAGAAACTGGGTCAGTCCCAGTGTGGGGTCTACAGGAGCCCCCCAGGAGAAGGGCCTCTGAAGGACTTATCAAGCTGCGGCATCTCAAAGCCCCCTCCGATGTCCTGAGCATAAAACAATAACCTACCCAGCAGAGTTAATAATTACTCCCAATCCGTGAACAGCCAAACACACCCCAGCTCCAGGCAACCGAGGGAAGGCGGTGGAAATGCCAGCGAGCTGGGGAAGCAGGTGAAAAGCAGACGGATGAAGGCAAAGGAAAGCATCCACTCCAATCCGCAGACCCTGGAGGTCACCAATGCCAGGAGGGGTGAATTCATTCATACCACAGACCCCACGCGGTCTCCCGCTGTCTCTCTGCCTCCCCACCCCCTCCCCAAATGTGTTAGCAGCTACAGTTTGCACAGTGGCAAGAACTGTGACCCAAGGGGTCTTTACACACAGTGGGTCTGATTGCAGCAAGGTCGCCAGATATTCCCTCCAGCAGCAGCTGGCTGCCTCACCGCCCTTTTACAAAATCAGAAAATCTGCAATAGAAGATGTTCCAGGTGAGGAGCAAACGTCAGTGGACGTTCTCAATACTACCCGTACGCTTGCTGCTGACAGTGCCAGGGGGTGGATGTCTAAGGTGACACATCCAATAATTCTAATCATGCCAACTATTTCTCAAGAGAGCTGCTTTGGGATAAAGTGATAAGCAGCATGGAACTTGACATTATATCAAAAAAAAAAAAACAAAAAAACAACAACAACCAACCAACGGAACAAACAAACAAAAAAACCCCACGTGGATGACCTTCACGAATTTTCTAGTTTGGAAGTTAACTGTAACAATGTCCCAAAGAGTAGCAATATCACCTTCTGTTCCTGAGAGCTGTATTGGTTACTGCCCTGGATAATGAAATCTTGTGGGATTTAGAGATACATCCTTTAAAGATGCTTTACATGTGTCCCTCCACTGGTCACGTGCTATCTGTGAGCGAGGTGATGCTCTCTTCCTGTAGCCAAGGGAAACAAAGCATGAAAATGCTAAATGGCCTGAGCATATTTCTCTTGATTGCTGGCCTTGTGTTTTTCTCTGCTTGGTCTGCTATGATTTAATTTAAAGCAAGGTAGGAAAACATGGAGTGTCACCAAACAAAAATAATCTGGGGCACCCAGGTGGCTCAGTTGGTTGAGCGTCCTGACTTCCGCTCAGGTTGTGATCTCACGGTCTGTAGGTCAGAGCCTTTTATCAAGCTCTGTGCTGACAGCTCAGAGCCTGGAGCTGTTTGGGATTCAGTGTCTCCCTCTCCCTGCTCCTCCTCCACTTGCACTCTGTCTCTCTGTCTCAAAAATAAATAAACATTGGGACGCCTGGGTGGCTCAGTCGGTTAGCATCTGACTTTGGCTCGGGTCATGATCTCGTGGTTCGTGGGTTCGAGCCCCGCACTGGGCTCTGTGCTGACAGCTCAGAGCCTGGAGCCTGCTTCAAGTTCTGTATCTCCCTCTCTCTCTGCCCCTTCCCAGCACATGCTCTGTCTCTGTCTCTCAAAATAAATAAACATTAAAAAATAAAAAATAAGTAAATCTTTAAAAAATCATCTAGGGGCGCCTGGGTGGCTTAGTCGGTTAAGTGTCCGACTTTCGCTTGGGTCATGATCTGCGGTTTGTGGGTTCGAGCCCGGCGTCGGGCTCTGTTCTGACTGCCAGCTCAGAGCCTGGAGCCTATTTCAGAGTCTGTGTCTCTCTCTTTCTCTGACCCTCCCCTGCTCACGCTGTCTCTCTCTCTCTCCTAGAAATAAATAAAAATATTAAAAAAAAATCATCTAAAATGCTGAGTTGAGCCAGCAGTAGAGTGTGAACCTCACCAAGTAAACTGTTTGTCAGGAGTAACACTGCGGCGATTTGGAAAATACCAGTAAACCTGAAGAAGGAAAATAATGCTTTTATCTTCCCCTTTTGGTTTTGCTAATTTTTCATCAGAAGGGGACTTCAGAAAAACCCCAAGTTATGCAACTAAAGAGGCTTCCATTTCGTTAACTCAATTAACAGAAACCCAGAACTATTCTTCTCAACATGTTTCCTTTCTTTTCTTTTTTCTTTCCTTTTCTTTTCTTTCCTCTTCTTTTCTTTCCTTTCCTTTTCTCTTCTCTTCTTTTCCTTTCTTTTCTTTTCTTTAAGTATGGAGTCAAAGTAAAAAGAAAGCAGAAGTTTTGGAAGCATTGGGAAGAAGGTAAAAAGCAAGGTAGTACATACTAAAGCATTTCATAAATTGCAAAGAATAATGACTGAAGAAAATAGACCTTGAGACTTTGTTGCCAGCCTGAAGTGTTATCAAAAAACTAAATTGCTCATAGTCTGTTTTAAATAGCTCCACCACAACCATGCTTTCCAAACTTTGAGGCTTTTGGCCAAGAATCCCAGCCCTTTCCAGCCTCAAGGGGGTCAGAATCTCACCTCTACCAAACACTGCCCCGATGCCTCACCTGCCCAAAGTTTTTTTGATCGTAGGCATGGCAGACTCTTGCTGGATGCTAATGTACATGAGATTCATTGGTCCTTTGATTTAAGAACAAGTACTGCTGGGCAAAGACAACAACCATTGTCAGCGTGGTTCTGAGGGGTGGGGAAGAAATGTCGTCATCTCAGTCTTGCTGGTTTGGATTTCCCAGGGTTAGTCCAACCTCCTAACTCTTGAGTCATCACCAAAAAGCTTCACTGCCTGTTACTGTTTAAAAAAAAAAAAAAAAGTAAAGGAGTCCTTTCTAAATTCTTTGTTATGCATGGAGGGAAGTTGATACTGTGAGAAGGGAAAGACTTAGAATTCTGTTCGTAAGGTTAAAGGTTACCTGTAAAGGCCGTTTCGCTATATCACCGGACACTCCCTCGCTCGATGTAATTTACAAACACGAAAATGCTTCATTCATTTGTACCACTGGACGGTGACGCTGTCCCTGTAAACGGAATATCCAGACAACTGCAATGTGTTCCCTGAAGCACATTCTATATTGTGATAATTTTGATGGTACTTTTTTCTGGTATATTGCACATGTTCCAGCCTTATTAAACAGAGCACCACAAAAAAGTTCTTTTCAGTTCTTGTCATGATTTTGGGGTTCCATGAGTTTGAGCTTCACATCAGGCTCTATACTGGCAGCACAGCACAAAACCTGCTTAGGATTCTGTCTCCCCTTTCCTCTGCCTTCCTCTCTCTCTCTCTCTCTCTCAAAAATAAATAAATAAATATTAAAAAAATAAATTCTCCATCTTCCCTGCTTGGTATGTAGTTGGATCTTGCCCATGCTCTGAGCTGCTGAATTAAAAAAAATTTTTTAATGTGTATTTATTTTTGAGAGAGGAAAGAGAGAGAGAGAGAGAGAGAGAAAGCATGAGGGAGGAAGGGGCAGAGAGAAAGGGAGACACAGAATCTGAAGGAGGCTCCAGGCTCTGAGCTGTCAGCACAGAGTCTGAAGTGGAGCTCAAACTCACGAACTGCGAAATCCTGACTTGAGCTGAAGTCAGACACTTAGCCATCTGAGCCACCCAGGTGCCCCTGAGCTGTTACTTTTAATCTGCCCTGGGCTGGAAATGGAAAATGCCAAGCTTGTGTCCCAATTGTGTCTAACATGAGCAGATCACATAAAGGACCGGGCTAACTGAATACTGGCTGACTGTGTCTACAGCATGGATCTAATGGCGTTGACTTTCTACACTTGAAAATGTTCTTATTCCCAGGTCTCTTTGGTATAGTTGAGGTTACCAGACAGAACACGTCGGGATGGGTGAGATGGTACTGTGCATTCCCGCTACTGAGATAGGTAGAAGTGGCTATTGAGCAAGTCGGCATGGAAGTCACTAGCAGCTTAAGAGTCGTGGGTATCATTGTGGAAGATCAGGATTCAGGTATTCAGCTGGTGCTTGGAGAACCTGAGGTCCACACACCATGCTTCTGTGTTTCCTCAGGACTGGAAGGGGAGTAATAAAGGAGACGGCACCCAGGGACATCAGCAGCTGGAGCTCAGGGCCTGGCTGTTCTCACTGTGGGGTGGAGACCAGAGCGGTCGGAATTACTGTGCATTTCCTTAGGTTAAAAGGGGAGGGAAATAAATGCAAAGCGTGTCTCTCCTGTACTGGAAAAACAACAACAGGACTTGGCAGCTTCAGGATAAAGTCCAAATTCTTTAGACAACTCGCAGTCTAGCCCATTCCCTGGTCTCTCTTTTCACCACACCCCCAACCAAATGAGGGCATCTCCCATCCTCAGAAAGCCCTCCTAGCTCACCACCAGCCCCTTCCCGCAGCTGTGAATCCCTCCTCGTGGTCACAGACTCATGGACCTGTGACTGTAGTTCCCATTCCTCCCTCAAATTCCACATGTACTTAGCTGGGCCCCTTGACTGTGGGGGTTTGGGCACAGACGACAGCTTCTCATTCACTGTAGCGACCGCAGCACCTGCTACAGAGATGCGCGATCAATGCTGAGTGAAGGAAGGAAGGAAGGAATGCACATCTTCACTTATGAAAGCAGCCTCTGAGAAATGTCTGGAATGAAGCTGGGCAGTCTTCACAGCTCTATCCTGGTGAGGGTGGCGGGTGGGGCAGAGGGCAGAAGCCGGGGGCGGATTGGCTGCAGATCAGACATGTATTTGAGGGCCTCTCAAATACCAATTGCCAGGAGGGGATGGACGGGACACTCCTTCCTCTCCATATACTTCCCTGAGTCATTCCAGAATCCAACCAGTCCCCGCTCCAAGAGCTGACCCTGCGATGACTGGCTTTGCCACCATTGGTGATTAGTAGGGGGAGCGGGTTTAGTTTAGAAAGAAATTTCTGGCTGCAGAATGTTTTCAAATGTTGCTGACGATATCCCCCCCAAAGAAAGCATTTCTGACTCAAGCCTGCTGCCTCTCTGTGACCTGTAGCTGAATTTGGAGTCAGCGTTTTGTTGTTCTTTTCAATGCTAATTGATTGAATTTACAGAATTGAGGTATAACGTGGACGTGGTGAAATTCAATACCGAGGGTCTTTGTGTTACAATTCAACGGGCTCTGACAAATGGCTACATCGGTGTAACCTATACCCCCTAATATTTCTGTCACCCTAGAAAGTTCCTTCCTCTTCCATCCTAATCAATCTCCACTGCAGGGCAATTTTGAGAAAGGAAAAGACTAGAATGTTGGCTCTCATGGAGCCTACATGCTGGTCAAAGCAGGCTGCATTATGTGACTGAAAACATTGAAAATCGACACAACAAATGACACAGTCTGGTGCTCAGTGGAATGGTTCAGTTTGCCACAACATGAATTTAGGGAAGTGAAATGCATTAAAATGTCACCTTGGGAGTTGGTTAACAATGCAGATACATGGGCCAACCCCTAGTACCATTAAATCGGAAATCCTTGGCATGAGATCCAGGAACACATATTTTAAATAAATGTCCCTAGGACTTCTGATAGGGAGTGGGGGCAGAGGTTGGCACAAATCACGCTTTGGAAAACACATGATCTGTTATGCCTGAGCAGAAGTCATTACTGACAGATGCAGAAACTGAGGACCAGAGAAGTTTGGGGGCTTATTCATGACTACACAGTAAATCCATGGAATGGCCTGCATTTCTGGGAGGGGAGTTGGAAAGGCTAGGAACACAGTCATTTACACTGGCCCATAGCGAGGTGTCTAGACCCCAGGGCTAGCCCCAGTGCACAGTGTCTTCAGGACAATGCTCAACCTAACAGTCTTGGGGCCCCTGTGGGTCTGAGAGAAAAAGAGGAAGCATTGTTTACCCCTCCAACCTCCAGGCGTTGACAGATCCAGAGCCTGAAGGACTCATTGGAGACAAGGAAATCTGTCCCCAGCCTCATTCTTCCCCTGTCTTGACAGTACATTCCAGGGACTGAGCTGCTCCATGGGCAGATGGTGGGCTCACCACTGGGCTGACGGATAAGGCTGGCCCATCCAGCATTACACCCAGTAGATGTCTCCTCCCCACATGCCAAATGAACAAGTAAATCAGGTATCAGGACCACTGACACCATTGATGAATGACCGGTTGGGGCACATCCAGCCACCCAGCCTCCTCAGCTCCACAGCCATCCATGCAAAGTTTTGGTGGCATCTCAAGCAGAACGATTGTTTCCCTGCCAAGACAACCCCAAAGAGCTGATAGATCACTGGAACGAATTGCTGTCCTGACAAACCTTTGATCTTTCCAAGTGTCAATTTATCTCTGATGAGTGGGCCTCCCATTGATGAGGCTGTAGAGAGAGGCAGGAAGTCAACACTCTCTGGAAAAGGGCAGAGCCTCTCAGTCCTCTGTCTCTCTCTCCTCAATGAAAGGTAACACTGAATGACCAGAGTCCTCTGACCTGCTTGGAAGGGGCACCAAGACCAGAATTCAAGGGGAGATGGAACTTAAGAGCAGCCAGGAGGTCTTTGCTTGGGCCAGTGTCACACAGACTTTGAGACAGTAGAGATCTTGTCCAGCAAGAGAGCAGGTGCAGAATTAAATATGAGAGAGGCTAATGTCCAAGAGGAGACAAGAGCCCAGAGTAAGGGTCCTGGCTCCATATTTATTAGGATCAGAAGGCTTAAAAATGTGAAGGATGTGCACAAAGAGACAGTGAAACAGTGATCATTAACTCAAGTGCGTGAAAGACAGGGGATTTCAAAGATATGCGGTGTTTGGAGTTTCGGTCAATACCAAATAAAATCTCAATGAGTGTTTATGGCAGGTTTACCCCAGTAATGCCTGAGAGCCCACTGTGAGAAGAGACAGACAGAGTAAGGTGTCTCCACTCCCTTTGGGGTCCTCCTGTGCCAGGACCTGGAGCAAGCTCTGTCACCCTCGGGGCTTCAGTTTCTCCTTATTTGTCAAATGAAGGGCTTGAATTAAATTCCTTTGCAATTCACTTCCGGCATTGTGAGTTACAGTCCACCCCTCCCAAGCCAAGGACCTTGGCTTTGTTTTGTTTTGTTTCCTCTTGGGTGCAGATCCAAGGGCAAAGGTCTAACAGTCATTCCAGATAGGAGGGTAGACACCTATTTGTGAGGTTCTTAAACTCCAAGCTCTTGCCTTTTTATCTTTGCATCCTTAGGACAAAATTCATGGCAATAAATGCTGGGAAAATGTTGTGCAGATCATCTGAAAATTAGGGCTCCATGTGGCCTGACTTGCCAGTCTACTCAGAGAAACACTGCATACACTCAGCAATAAAAATGGTAAAGTAATTGCAATTATTGCCATGTCTCCTGAGAAACTTTCAACGAGAAAGGGCTGATTCACAACCCTGATGGGTTCTCCTTAAAACTCCTGTCCTCTTCTCTCCTGCTCCTTTTCACACCTACTGCTGCTCACCAGCCTCTTACCCTTGAACCTCCTCTCAAAAGTCACTGCTCATGCCTCCTGCAGAGACATGACCTCCCTTGGCTCTAGATTTTTGGGTTCTTTCTCGCTTCTTCCCTCCCTCCCTTCTTCCCTTGCTTGTCTCTCAATTTCTTTGATGATCTCTGCATCATCAGCTTTGCAAATCAGCCCCCCAGCCCCAGCAACAGGTGGGGCACCTGGGTGACTCAGTTAAGCATCGGACTTGATTTCAGCTCAGACCATGGTCTCATCATTCGCGGGATCGAGCCCTGCATCCGGCTTTGCACTGACAGCTTGGAGCCTGTTTGGGATTCTCTCTCTCCCTCTCTGCCTCTCTACCTTTCTCTCTCTCTCTAAAACAAATAAATAAAAACTTAGGAAAACACAAAAACAGTTTTGAAGGTGCCACCTTGGTGGTTTGCTTTCTGAAGGAGGCAGACAATTTCCCTCAACTTCCACATAGCAACCATAATATTCATCATTCTAGATATACACCTTTATCTCCTTAACTCTCAGAGACTTACGGGCTTCATTCAGTCAATTAACCATGGAAGCAGCATGGCTAGTCACCCTCTGTGTGACCCCAGGCAGTTACCCAATGTCTTTGCTTCTGTTAAGAAGCGCAGGACTGGGTGAGGAAAGATAACACCATGATTCTGCCAGAATGGGCTGCAGAACATGGGCTTGGGAAAGTTCTTACCACCATCTGGTCAGCTCACTTCCTCTTAAGCGGAGATCATGTAGAGCTGTTGTGAGTTTTCAACAAAATAAGAAAATAGAAAAATTGAGCACAAGTCTTGACCATAGCAAGCACACAGTAAATGTTATTATTATTCATCCTATTGCTGCTGTTAATCGTATGGCTTTCCAAGGTTCCTTTGAGTCTGAATGGCCCGTGAATTTCGAGGTGTCATCTGAATCCCATCAGGAGCTGCCTATCCGAGTAAAACGTGCCCAGGCAAACGGAGTTTACAGGTGACGGAGTCTGGAATCGACGAAGTCTCATTAAGTGCTTGCTTGATTAAATAATTCATCAATCCTAATTGGGAAGCAAAAAAAATACGTGAAACAGAACTGAGTAAGAGGAAATAAACATTCAACACTACATGAGCTCTGGAGGATTCCCCATTCCACTGTCAAAAGGGCAATTGTCCCTATAAGAGAGTGACACAGGAAAGCCCTTATCATCTGCCAAGTGACACGCCCCATGACACTGCTGAGGTGAGAGGTGTGGGGCAAAGGTCCAGACACAAACCTGTGTTCTTCCCTGCTGTGCTGGGGTCCGTCTTTACGGCCTTTGGCCCTCGGCTGAACAGGTAAAATTTAGCTTCTAGGACTGTTTCTAGAATCTTCCAGATTTAAGTCCAGCTGGGCTTCGGGACCGCAGAAGCAGTCTGCCGGTGATTTCTTCACTTCCAGCTGCTTCTGTTTGCTCTTTTGTCATGGCTACTTGTAAAAACTCCTCCTTTGTTTATTTGTTTGTCAGTAGGTATGCGAGATTATGTTAGCTCTCAGCCGGGCTCTGCCCTGAAGGTTCAGCAAGGAAAGGGGTCACTCGGCCACCCCTGAGCTACCTGAGGGGTGTCTGTACATGCCCTTTCCTCATTCCTGCCCAAATAAGCAAAAGGGGAAGAAACAAACAAATAAGGAACTTTTGAAAGCAGCAAAGACTGAAAGCCTATGAAAATGGGACAGTTGGAAAATCCCAGGCTGCTGAGAAAACAAAAGCCCTAAATTGATTGCAGAATAGGACCAGCTATTGGTCCTATTGTGGGGTGGGGGTGGGGGGCGAGGGGCGAGGGGCAGGGATTGGCATCAGTTCACACCTTCTCTTCTGGCTCTTTCCTGGCCTAGAGGAAAGCCTGGAAATCCTAACCATCTGCCCTTTCACCGTGAGTGCAGTGTTTCGGAGCCTAGAGGACTCTGATAAAAAGACACTATCACTCACCCCTTGTTGACTTATGAAATTTCTACCATCATGAGATAACAGGCCTAGTGAAGAGGAAAAGGCTTGGAATCTGTCACTATTTACTAGTTCTATGAGCTATGGCAAATAATTTAAGTTCTCTTAGGCTCTCTTTTCATTATTTACATTATCTGTAAATAATGATAAAATAATCATAATAATACGTAGAACACAGCTACTGGGGACACCGAACCTGAGATCATGGATGACTGGGACGTGGCATGGTGTCTGGCTCAGGATGATTCTCCATTAATGTCACCTGTTCATCACCATTTAGCAAACGGGCCCTTTCAGACTAGCCCTTCACCCTGGATGGCCCTAGACTTGCAAAACTTTTTGGGTTGGACTTCACATGTAGGCTCCTAGCAAGAAAGAAAATCTAGTAGCCTATTAGCAGACAGTCGTCCCATTTCTGTGGTTAAGTACACGGGTTACTCACTAAAAACATGATGCTGATTCTGGAGCTTTCTGGGGGCTGTTTGAAACTATAGGAATAATATAGTCATTGTCATTGGAATCAACATATGAATCCTTACAAATAGTGCAACCCCTAGGGCTTTATTATTCACTTTCAAATAACTGGAAATATCTGAAGCTTTTTTTCTTATTTGTTTGTTTATCTTTTAGAGAGGGAGAGAGACCACAAGGAGGGAGAGGGGGAGGGAGAGAGAGAGAGAGTCTTAAGCAGGCTCTAACCTCAACATGGAGCCCATTGCCAGTCTTGATCCCACAATGCTGGTGGGATCATGACATGAGCCGAAATCAAGAGTCAGATGCTTAACCGACTGAGCCACCCAGGCACTTCATGGAACTTTAGATATGTAATAACAAGGAGCAGAATCCACAGGATGGAATTTCTTTGATTGTCTTTATGGACACTTCTTTGTAAATATTGGGCTTCAGACTCTAAACGTATTGGACTCCAATATAGAAGAAGTTGTAAAATAAAACATAAAAGAAATATGTCTTGATGTGGGAATTATTTCCCTCAGAAACCAAATTTGATATTCTGCCTTAAGGAGGTAAAAACTAATCCATGGGGAGCACCCGGGTGGCTCAGTTGGTTAAGCATGTGATTCATGATTTCGGTTCAGATCACGATCTCACGGTAGTGAGTTCAAACCCCACATAGGGCTCTGCACTGAAGCGCAGAGCCTGCTTGAGATTCTTTCTCTGCCTCTCTCTCTGCCCCTCCCCTGTGCATGTTCTTGCTTTCTCAAAATAAATAAGTAAACTTTACAAATAAATTTAAAAAATAGTTCAAGGGAGAATACGCCAACCAGTTTATATTTTACCATTTACAATATCATTCATTAATTCACTCACTCATTCATTCACCATGAAACAAACATTTATTCGATTTCAGGCACCGGCACCATGCAAAATGGTGAGGGTATGAAGCTGAATTAGACAGGAATTAGACATGGTTTCTGCCCTCAAGGAGTCTGTGATGGGGTCAGGGTTACAAAGCCACATACATTTAGTGGGTTTAATGTGATAAAATGAGACAAGGGTGTGTGGGGGCTCTGCTGTGACTCTGAGGGGCTCTGAGGGGCAGGGAGGTACCTTTTAACAGGGGCATTAGGAAAGGCTTGATAATGCATGAAGTCACTTTTGATTTGATTCTTAACAAATGAGTGAAGTTTGGGGGTACCTGGGTGGCTCAGTCAGTTAACTGTCTCACTCTTGATTTTGGCTCAGGTTATGATCTCATGGTTCATGGACTTGAGCCCCACATTGGGCTCTGCACTGACAGTGTGGAGCCTGCTTGGAATTCTCTCTCTCCCTCCCTCTCTCTCTGTGTCTCTCCCTGGTTCTCTCTCTCTCTCAAAATAAGAATGAGTGGAGTCTCTTAGGTGGAAAAGAGAAAAAAACAAAACTCAGGTAGAGAGAACAACATCGAAGTGTAAACGTCCATGGATGTCCCAGGTATAGCAATGATAGATGAAGCATATTATGGGTATGTGTGCCAAATGGGACATGGGGATGGAATCCACAGTGACAAGTTGAGAGTGCCAGGCTAAGAAAGAGAAAGAAACAAATGTAAAACGTAAAAGGGGAGGAGTTAGGGCCAATGAAATGAAGGCTGTCTCTCAAGACAAAAATACTGGGACAGTGGGATAATTAAGAGAAGAGACATCTACATCTACAGATCATTCCTTGAAGAGTCTCAGGACCAGACATGAATCAGACGGTGCTTGTGCTTTCTCAGCCTTCCCTAGTCCTCCACACATGTGTTTATACAAGTTTTTGAAAATAGGTTAGAAATTTAACCAGCACAACGAAAGCCAACCTAAGTGGCAGCAGGGGTGGGTGGGGTGAGAGGTGGTATTTTGCCTGGTGTGAGATGTTATGGAACAAATGCGTATTTTGTTCACTTTGGTTTAATTATTAAACACATGTTTTTATTTTTTATTTTTTTAGTATTTTATTTATTTCTGAGAGAGAGAGAGAGAGAGAGAGCGAGAGAGAGCAGGGGAGGGTCAGAGAGAAAGGGAGACACAGAATCTGAAGCAGGATCTGAAGCTAGCTCTGAGCTAGCTGTCAGCACAAAGCCCGATGTGGGGATCAAACCCAGGAGCAGTGACATCATGACCTAAGCCAAAGCCGGATGCTTAACCGACTGAGCCACCCAGGCACCCCAAGTGTTTTTAATTTTTTCTGATGTCAGGAATCATGCATTTATTGTGTATAATATGGAAAGGAAGGCTTAAATGAAGGAAACAAAGTTTTCTGTATATATTCTAATTGAATGCATATAAGTTGCTCTTTTGCAATTGGCTTTCTGTTTTTGCTTTTGTGCTTAGAAATGGTTTTTCTTCCAAGAGATCAGATGAAAGCAAATCTCTTATATTTCCTTGTAATGTTTTAACTGTTTTTCATTTTCATATTTAATGCAAGTCCATATTGAATTTAGTTTTATGAATGGTCTTAAGTAAGGTAGAGTCATGGCACAGTCATGAGTCTTGGTTGTTTTTTTTCTTTTCCATCAACCTAGTCATTCTTTCTATCTTGTCATTTTATTCATTTCCTGTTTTTATAGTTATCGACAGTAGGGTATGCGTTTCCTGGGTGGTTTTCTTGCAGTCATAACAAAGTACTACTGTTAAAGCCATTCCTTCTGGCTCCTATGTTTTGTGTCCCCAAACTGGCTAACAGAACCTTGGCCTTTTGCCCCAGCAGCTACCTCCTTGAGTTTTTGAGCTGTTATTAGGAGCTTACAAACTCAAAGCATGGCCTATAGAAAGTGCCCCCATTTAGGTCCCCCTGGGGATGTTTCCACAACAGTCAGGCATCTGGCTGACACATTTCTATGTTGACTTCCTGAGGACCTTCCAGCTGAGAATAGGGTGGGACTATCCCGATAGATTATCACAGGCTCATTCTTGGAGCAATAAGACAGTCAGTCATTCCTTAAGCAAACATAGCGCTCCAGACACAGGGATGAATGAGAGGCTGTCTGTGGCCCCAAGGTACTCACTCACCCTTCTAGAATGCTCCAGAGGACCTGCTCAGTACACCTACCTAATGAAAAAGAGCTCAGGGCTGACATCATGGGAATCTGCCCAATCTCATTCAATTTACTCAACAAATAATTGTTAAGCTCCTACTATTTGCCAAGAACTGGGTGCTGGGTGCTCCTCCAAGAGCTGACTGCAGTGTGGAAAGCAACAAATAAATAGGGGATTATACGTCAGTATGAGAGAGCTCAAGTAGGTGAAAACCTGGGCCTCAGTTGCTATGGTTTTTCTGGGTTATTTATCCCCACCTACCAAGGACTCATCAGGTATTTGAACCAAAGCATGTCTTTTATATTCAAAGTCATAGCGATGTTAACTATAATTCAGGTCACCTGAGACTCTTTAGGGTCGTTCTAAGCTCCCTTCAGACCCACCTCTTCGAGTTACAGAGGAAGTCAGCTGAGATTGATGAATGAATGGGTGAATAAATGGTTCAAAGAATTAAAAGAAGTAAGGGATGAGTGAATGATTTGGTTCTCTCAACCAGGAACTTCCTCAGGTCGTCGGGCCTCATGGCAGTCAACGCCAAGAGCGGCAGCCTGGGAAGAGATAACACAGGCCAGGCACCTTAGAAATTTCCTTTCCTTTTATCCCAGTGACCCAAACCCGTGGGCCCCACTGATGTTTATTTTGGCTTCTTTGCCCTGAAGACTCGGGCAGCTCTTCTGTGATGAGCTGCTTAGTTGACAAATCTTTTAATGGATGAATTAGCTAGCTTCTTATGTGGTCATCTGATAGGTCAGACAGCCTTCAGCCACACACACACACACACACACACACACACACACACACACACAACTGGAAACTACGCTCCCCAAACTGCACGCAAACAAATCCTCATCATTCTGTGATAAAATCTTGGAATAACCTGGGCTCTGTCTATCTGTCCATCCTCCTGTTAGGAAAGGAAGAAGAAAGACAGAGAAGGAAAGTGAAATGTAAATTATGAATGTAGCTACTTTTTAGCAGTCTTCCAAGCAGATTTGCTGTAGGCAATGAAGATGAGGTTTTGATATTAGTTTTTTTGGGTTTTGTAGGGGGTGTTTAGTTTAGTTTAGTTTGGTTTAGTTTTTGCATTTTTATATCCCTTCCCTCTTTCTGGGACCCTAGTGATGAGTAATCAAGAGTTGGTGTTGGAGCAGATCTTTGCTTCTTCACAATCCCCTTGAAATGGTCTCTTATATCCTGCCCCGGCCCCCCCCACCCCCCCAGCAACCACTTCAAAGCTTGCTAAAGGGTCTCCTTTGGAGTTGCAACACTGAGCTGCTTTCCTCAAAGAAATAGTCCCTTTGTGTTTAATCGTTCACACTTTTAACCACATAATATTGCCATTCTAACATAGGGCTTGTGGTAAGGTGTGTGTGTTGTGGGGGGATGATATACAGATGCGAGCCCTTCCTGTTGCCAGTCTGTCTGATCTCATCAACCTTTGAGATTTTCATTCATTCTCTTAACTCCAGTCTGCCAGGCATTTGTTGAAGTGCAGTGTTATGCACTACTACATTGTCAAAGATAATTACAATCTAGTCTTGTAGGGTTTCTAATTTCCTTCAATTCATTAGACTAACTATCAACTCTACTCAAGGCTGTATATGGGCTTCTGCAAGAGAGAAAATAGCAAAGAAGAATGTTTCTAAGCTACAGAAGGTCTAGATTTACTTTGTGTTTCTCAAACTTTAGCTTCTTCAGATGTACATTGGAAATAATCTCCACCTTACCATGCTGTTTAAGAATGGGAGTAATCCATGGAAAGGGCCTTCTATCGAGCTGAGTAAGTGGAGACACTCAACAATTTGTAGACAGGGGTACTGGGATGGCTCAGTCTGTTACATGTTCAACTCTTGGTTTAGGTCATGATCTCAAAGTCTGTGAGTTTGAGCCCCACATTGGGCTCTGTGTTGACAGCGCAGAGCCTGCTTGGGATTCTCTCTCTCTCTGCTCCTTCTCTGCTCTAGTTCTTTCTCTCTCTCTCAAAATAAATTAATAAACTTTAAAAAAAACAATTGGTAGATATTATCATTATCACATTTATCATTTGTCTTATTCTTTAAGATTTATATTGTAGCCCAAGTATATTTGATCCTGAAAAACAAAATAAAAGAAAACAAAGCAAACAGATCCAAGCCACTGCTATGCTTCTTCTAGTTGGTGATACAAAGTAGGAGGGACAAGAGAGAAGAGAAGAGGGCCAGGAGCAATCCCTTAGTGGAGAAATAAATGAGTGAATTCTAGGTCCACATTACTAGTCTACCTTGTGCTCTCCCCCCCTTTTTTATAAATACCCAGACTTATTCCAAAATACTTTCTTAACCCCACCACTTCCATTTTTTCTTTCCTCTCTTCTACATTCTCTGCTCTTCTCTCTGGATTGTCACAACTATAATTTCTTCTCTATACTTCCAGCCTAAAGAGCCCTTAGGCACCCAAGTGGGGAACTACCTGAACCCCATGCATAGAAGGACAAGCAGGCCTGAGTTGCCTTCCCAGGGCTCCCTGGCTAGGAATTCTATTGTCCAGAGGTCTCTTTTGCATGCCCAGAGAAGAGGCCAGGCCCACCCTCTCCTCTCTGCCTCGTCCAAAAGGGTTGTTTAATAAAACAAAACATATCACTGACGTACCGTGTGCCAAACCAAAAATGAAAGAAAATGGACACGACTATTTGGAAACAATTCCCTGCCACTGTTGTTAAGAATCCTTGAAGGATTCATAGTTGTTGGCTAGATTTTCACTCTATGTCAAGTTTCTCTTCTTACTCTATGATCTCTCCCTGTACAAGCTCATTTATCCATTCATCCATCTATTCATCCATTCATCTGCTCCTCCAACACTTACTCATCAATTACCTCCCTTGTACCAGGCAGGGAGACACCACATGACAATGCTGATAAAACTTATGCCACCATGGGATTTACATTCTAGCAGGAGGTAGGGGCCAATCTGTAAAGTAAAGAGTGGTAGGTCAGTGGAAGGGATGATTGTGGAACAGTGCTCAGTAAGAAACGGAAGACAGGATGTTACCAACAAGAAAATGACACTTGAGGAAAGGAAAGGAAAGAAAAGGGAGTTAGGTGAACTTCTGAAGGAAGAGCACCTCAGCAAAGCAATAAATGCAAATGCCTGACATTAAAAATGGCTTCAAGTGTTGAAGCAATAAGAAGAAGGAAATGATGTTTTTTGCAGCAGGATTAGGATTAGGAGAGTGGCAGGAGAGGAGCCCCCAGAAGAGCCAGAGACCAGTCAAGTGGGGACATGTCAGCCATGATTAGGAAAGTAGATTTGTGTTAAAGGAAATAGATGCTATTCTTGGGGCACCTGAATGGCTCAGTTGGTTAAGCATTCGACTTTGGCTCAGGTCATGATCTCTCCACTCATGAGTTTGAGCCCTGCATTGAACTCTGTGCTGACAGCATAGAGTGTGGAGCCTGCTTTGGGTTCTGTGTCTCCCTCTTTTTCTGCCCCTCCCCTGCTTTCACTTTGTTTTTCTCTCTCTCTCAAAAATAAACATTAAAAAATTTTTTAGAAGAAATGGATGTTATTCTAGAGTTTTAAACAGAGGTCAGATGCAATTTGATTTATGTGTTAAAAGGATCATTTAGTCTAGGTGGGGGAGAGAAGGCCACTGGAGAGAAAAGGTGACAGAGGGACACCAGCCAGAAGCCCATTTCCACAGTCAAGGCAATTGACAAGGTTGGTGGCCATTAGTGGGCATGAAGTCCATGAAGGCTCATTTGCTCTCCCACTCTTCCCACCAATCCAGACAAAACTCTAAGTGGGGTTTCAAGTTCTTCAAAAAGATACACAAAGCAATATTAACCATCATCTATTTTACTAAAGATTCCTTTGGGAGGCCAGAGAAGGGGGACAATTTCTATCACAATTACATAGTAAGCCGTGCTGACAGCATCTGTGACCATGATGCCCTCCCGTGCTCCTGCTTGGTAAACAGTTCTCGTCTCCCTTTCAGATCCCTGCTCTCTATAAACTTAAGACTTCTAGGGGCTCAGTCAGTTGTGTGTCCCACTTCAGCTCAGGTCATGATCTCGTAGTCTGTGGGTTCGAGACCTGTGTCGGGCTCTGTGCTGACAACTCAGAGCCTAGAGCCTGCTTTGGATTCTGTGTCTCCCTCTCTCTCTCTCTCTGCACCTCCCCTGCTCACACTCTGTCTCTCTCAGAAATAAACAAACATTAAAAAAAAGACTTCTTTTCTCTCTACCATGCAAAGAGACCCATCATTGCCCCATCTTCTATTCACACACAGCACGTAATCAACTCCCCCACAGTGTTCGGAAGATAAATTGCTCTTCAGTTAACAAGATCTACTCTCCCCTTAAGGTGTTATAGAAACCATCCATTGTGACTGTGTTTCAGCAGTCTATCTCCTCACTCCAACTAGTTCATCTGAAGTATTTCCCCCAAAAAGAGTTCTGCCAGTTGAAATTTTTGCAGCTCATCATGCCCACATTTAGTATATATTTCTTTTATGATGATTCTGCTTGTTCATGACGATTTCCTCCAGTAGACTCAAACTTCCCAAAAGCTGGCAATCTGGTTTATCACCATGCTCTCAGCATTATTGGCACATGTCTGTCACTTAGAAAATATGGGGGATATAGACCTGAACAAGCAGAAATCTACCTTGCTTTCATATGATGAGCCACACCATACAGATGAGGGGCTGATGAGTTGGTGGGTTTTTCTCCACATGTTGTAAACTGCAGGCAAACCATGAACCCATGATTTCGATGTAGAGTATAAAAGTTGAAGTATCAGTAGCTCTTGCCTGAGATGGTAGTCAAGCCCTCACCTTCTTCTCTTCCTTTCCTTTGTTCCTGGGTAGTTTGCACAAGATCCTGAGCCTTCCTCTTGCTTTGCCAATGAAATCATCCACAGTTTTCTGGGGGTAAAGGAGAAGGAATATCAGTATTCCATGGGGAACAGAAACTTCCCAGGGGTGGGGATCTCATCTCTCCATGTTCTGTTTAGCACCTGGGACATGTTGTTCTTCGTACCATTCCAGGATATACACTTTCTGTAGCAATTTGTCTAATCACACTGAGCAGAATATGGATGAATTGCTTAAATCAGTAGGTCCCCCTGACCTTCAGCATCTGGTTATGGTGCTTCATACACAAAGGGTGCCTGGTAACTACTGTGGATTGACTGTCACATGTTCTTTACCACCTCCCCATCAACAGCCTTCGGGATGTAGCTGGAAAGGGGAGGTGGGTTCAAGACAGCAACAGTGGGAGCTAAAGAGCTGAACTGGGACCAACATGCAAGCCCATTAGGAGTCAGATCTTTAAAAAAGCAATCTGTGGGGCACCTGGGTGGCTCAGTCAGTTAAGTATCTGACTCTTGATTTCAGTTCAGATCATCTCATGGTTCGTGGGGTTGAGACCCACATCAGGCTCTGCACTGACAGCACAAAGCCTGCTTGAGATTCTTTCTCTCTCCCTCTATCTCTTCCTCTCTCTCTTAAAATAAATAAATAAGCTTTAAAAATAAATAAATAAGCAAGCTGCGGAGCATAGTAGTCTCTCACATCTTAGCCTGCTCTCTGTATAATACCAACCATTAAAAATCTAGTTTCCCAATATTATTAGACGTGGTTTTCTGCACTAAGTCAAAAATCAGAAGTCTCAATAAATCACTGAATTCTCTGGTAAGTAGATTATGAGCTACATGAGGGCTAAAGGCTGGGTTGGATTAGTATTCCCCAGAACAATCTTGAATCTGCCGGTCCCTTGGCAGGTGCTAAATTAACTTTTCTGAATGAATGAATAAATCATGCCTTGTGTGATGCCTGCTGCCTTCCTCCAGGCTGGCTTTATCTTGCTAATTGTGGAGAAATTATGCCTCATCATGTTCTTTAAGAGAGCAAGGGAATCGAATCTCATGATATTCTTTCGTCTTAACATCAAATGCCTAGTAATTCCTCCGCTGGGGAATTATTATTCTCTTCTTGGTCTCAGCAGCTAATATATGTTTAAAGACTTTCCTATCAGCCACCCCATTTCCATTCCTTTTTGTTAAAGCACTTAAAAGAAGAAACACCTCTAATTCCACCAGCAAAACCCGAATTAGATACTTGGATCCGGAAACAAAGGCTTCATGAGTGAGCTGTTGTTACTACCCATCTCGAGGATGTTGACAAGGTCCCTCCTCAGCTAAGAATTTCCAACCAGGAGCTGCCAGGACTCTTACCACCCAGAAAGTGACAGACAGGCCCCCTTTAGATGTCTTTCCCTCAGGGTATTGCCCACAGAGAAGACAAAGGCAGGGTCACCTCCAGAAGAGTGAGAAAACGTGTCCTTCCTGTCTATATTTCCTAACTACATCCTTGGCCAAGAAGCAGAATGAGATGAAGCCTCAGTTAGTCACCGTAAGCACTCGGCCTCAGTGGGCGTCTGCTGACCTTATCCGTAGAATGATTTCACAGTGACAGTTGGAAAGGCAGATGCCCCCGTCTCCTCTGCCTGTGTGCAGGAGAAAAGAGACCGGGATGGAGGGAAAAGAAGACATACTGATATGAGCTTCATTCCCTATTGATGATATTAACATTCCTAAGTCCATTTCTTGTGAGAAATACAAAGGAAATTATTCCTCCATAAGCCAGGGCAGAGGCAGCACACCAAGGTCAACAAAGATTCCAGGCTTTTAGTTTACAGATCGTTTCTTTCCAATTCCAAGTCACGCAGTCTTGTTTGGCAAGCTGGGCTCTCGGCTGAATATAGGGTGATAGAAGGATAGTAAATACTGTCTGTGGCCTCCTTGAGCTAATTCAACAAATTCCACACTCATGAATCATACCTGGGACACGCCTGGTGCCTAGTTCTCCAGCCCCGTAGAAGCAGGCATTACCTTTCACTCTTTGTGCTTCTTCCACAGATCAACTTCTTCATTTGAGATGGGTTTCCCTTCTTTGACTCAAAGTCACTAAGAGGACTTTATCCACAGTAACCTAACTTGAGGCAGATACACAAAGGTGTGACCATGAGCAGACGGACCTGGCTGGGGTCCTACTTCATGGTTAGTTTGGAAACAGGCATATGTTCCTAATACTCACTGGTGCCAGGGAGCTGGTCATGCTCTGTCCTCACCCCCAGCTGAACCAGCCCTCCTAAAACTACAATAATTAAAAAAAAATTTATGCTTATTTATTATTGAGACAGAGAAAAACAGAGCATGAATGGGGGAGGGACAGAGAGAGAGGGAGACACAGAATCTGAAGCAGGCTCCAAGCTCTGAGCAGTCAGCACAGAGCCCGATGCGGGGCTTGAACCACAAACAAAAAAATGTCAGGTCAGGACATAATGGCCTGAGCCGAAGTCAGATGCTTAACTGACTGAGCCACCCAGGCGCCCCAAAACTACAATAATTTTAAGAAAGAGTTCTAAATCCCACAAACCCAGAGTAGCCATAGAAAAATCAAATGAATAAGTAAGGGGGAAAAAATTTAAAAAGATGATCCAAAAGATGAAGGAATTGTATTTCATGCCTTCATGAGGTTTTCATAATGTATTCGTCTGAAAAGCTCTTTAAAGGGAAAGGAAAACTGCTGTAACTCTCTTGGATGATGCGGAGCACAAATGTACATGCCCACACATACACACATAATTTATTTAAATCGTCTGAATAGTCCTATACTTGAAAAACATGTCCTCGCTAACTATTCGAGCCTCAGTGAAAAAGCCTCAGGACTCAAGCATGGTAAAAAATCATTCTTCCAAATATCTGCATCAGATGACTAGAGTAAAAATAACAAAAATCCTGGGCTCTGCCCTGAGTATGGAATCTGCTTAAGATTCCCTTTCTCTCTCTAGCTCTGCCCCTCTCCCCAGCTCGCTCGCTCTCTGTCCCTTTGTTCCTCTCTCCAGCCACTCCCTCTCTCTTTTAAAATGAAAAATGAAAAATAAATAAATAAAAGCTAGCTACCCACACCAGTCTAGCCCGTGGCACTTGTCTGCTTGGGTAAATTGTTTCTAAGCCTTGTATGTTGTCCCCAAAGCAATTTTGGAACATATAAATTTCTACCGATCATTGGGGGGGAAAAATGCTGAGTTTCAGAGAAGTAAATTTATTAATCAAGACTATAGCGTCTTCAATTCTCTTTATCTTTTCAGATTTTTAAATGGTATTTGAGGCTATGCTTTCAAAATAGTCATCATGAACATGACTTTGGTGACTCAAGGATACATGCCTTTCTGTCTAGCACATACCGGGAAGGATCCTGTAGAGGCAAAGTCCATGCAATCAATACTCAGTGTGTCATCTCAGGGCTCTATGATGGCCTGTCACAAATGTAGAAATGAGAAGATATTTGAACAAACACCCAAAGTAAGTGAGGGGCTGCTTGGACTAATTAATTTCCAAAAGCAGAACATAAATGTATTAACTTTTGGGACACAAATTTCAAATGTCCTCGTACTTTGACTAGTCCTGGGGTAGTTCAGGGAGGGACTTCATACATGAGGCTTAACAGTTAGCAGTGACGTCTACCCTTCACTCACTTTCATCAATGTCGTCATTCAGCAAGGACTTATTGCTGACCCTACCATGGTAAGTCACTGTATCCTTGTGACAGGAGATGTGGCAAAGTCTAAAATGCACGCACTGCCTTCTCAGGACTAGGGAAATAGTATACATATTCTTCCTTTTCCTTCCATTCCTCTTTGATTTGCTTGGTACCCACCTGAATGAAGTCTGAATCTGCTATGGGCATGTGTTCATATTCCCTTAAAAGAAGGCTTTTCAACCTCAGCAACACTAACCTTCTGGACCAGATAATTGTTTGTGTTGAGGGCTGTCCTATTCGTTGTTGGATGTTTAACAGCATCCCTGGTTTCTACCCACTCTGTGTCAATACCACCCTCTCCCCAACCATGACAATCAAAAATGTCCTTTTGGATGGGGTGACTTGGTGGCTCAGTTGGTCGAGAGTCTGACTCTTGATTTTGGCTCAGGTCATGATCTCACAGTTCATGAGATGGAGCCCTGCATTGGGCTCTGTGCTAATAGCATGAAGCCTGCTTGGGATTCTCTCTCTTTCCATCTCTCTCTCTCTCTGCCCCTCCCCTGCTTGTGTGCTTGCTTTCTTTCTCTCTCTCTTTGAAAATAAATAAACAGTAAAAAGAAATGTCTCTTGGGGAGCAAAAGCTTCCTACCTGAAAGCCATTCAGTTACAAGAGGTGGGCAAGAAAGTGATATGGATGGCTGAGTAGAGCAAGAATTAAGAGAAATTAAGAAATGGCCAGTGTATGTGTCTCTGTGTGTGTGTGTTTTGTTCTTTAATGTTTGTGCATTTATTTTTGAGGAGAGAGAGAGGCACACAGGGAGAGAGAGAATCCCAAGCAGGCTCCATGCTGTCAGCATAGAGCCTGATGCAGGGCTCAGTTTTCACAGTTTCACAGAGCCGGAAGTCAGACACTTGGCCGACTGAGCCACCCAGGAGCCTCTGTATGTGTGTGTTTGAATGGTTGGTGTAAGAATTTCAGTTGCCTAATGATTTTTTAACACTGCTTTTAAGCTTTTTCTTCCTGTTAGAATAAGAAAAGTAGCAAGAGATAATTGCAAAATACATCCAGATGAGCTACATAATTATAGTTTAAAGAAACCTATCAGAGACCTGTAGAGCAAGAAAACCTAAATGAAAGGAATTTCAGGAGAGAGGATGATGCTGAGGATCGAGGAATGGAGGAGTCTTCTGTGGATGGGGTGAGAAGTCACTTGAAATTGTGATGGACTTTTGATACTCACTGATTGGCTGGGATGGTGGACTGGAGTCTCAAGGAGCCCTAGTAACAAATGAAGTCCATGCTTACTCTCCAAGTCTTGCCTATGGGCTGTTGCCTGTACACAGGATAGTACACAGAAGGCTGGGGGCAGAGTGGCAGTCCTGAGAGATCTTCCCCATGAGATATGAGCTACATGGAGTCTCTGACTAGCGCAAGGCAGAAGCTGCCAAAGGCCAGAGATAAGGCGAGGAAGTTGATAGAATCCCAGCAAGGCACTCCTGGCTTCTACTGGAGGCAGGATGGGAGAGCAACATGTACCTCCGAGCTACTCCAGGACTTCACTAAGAACAACACAGTGGCCTGCCAAGGGCTGGGAGCAGGATGGAAGAACTAAACTAACAACAGAGCCTCAGCCCACCTCAACTACAAAGTTTACTGACCAAACCTCTATACTGAAAGTTTGACAGAAGAGGAGAGAAGCCTTCTTCTTGGTGTAAAATAACTGGTCTGGGGTCTCTAAAGTTCTGATTAATACACAATGTCTGGCATTTAATCTAAAATTAAGTAACACTGAAAGCCTAAAATTAAAGAACATAAGATAAAGGAAGAAAATAAACAAGCCAAAAAAAAAAATCAAAGAAAAATAGTCAATATAAGCAGAACTCAAGGAGTGCTGGTATTTTCAGAAAGTCTATAAAATTTTGTATATATCTGTGGTGTCTGGGTGGCTTAGTCAGTTAAGCGTCTGACTCGTGATCTCAGCTCAGGTCTTAATCTCAAGGGTAGTGAGTTCAAGCCCCATGCTGAGCCCCATGCTGGGTGTGAAGCCTACTTAAAATAATAATAATAAAATAAAATTGTATATATCCTTAAATATATATTATATACGTATATATGTGTATATATATAATCCTAAATGATATATTAGCAAATGAAATCCAGAACACACAAAATGTCATAATTCATAAATGAAAGTCATGACCAAATGAGATTTATCCAGAAATGCAAGATTGGTTTAACATGTTAAGGTGAATCGATGTAATTTAAATGAATGAATTTATTAGGACAATAAAGAAAAAGCAATTATCTCAATAAATACAGAAAATGCACTAGACGAAATTCAACAGTCATTTGTGATAAAAACATCAGCAAATTAGAAACAGAAGAAACCTTTCCCCATCTAATTACAAGTGATTCTTTAAACTAATGACATTGAGTGCTTTTCCTCTAGGACTGGAATTCATGCAAGAACCCTCCATACTTCTATTCTGCAATATTCTAGATGTGGCAATTTTATAAGACAAGTAAATGCAATAAAAAGCATAAAGATTCTAGAGGAAGAAATCAAACCATTATCCAAAGAAAACAATTTGGTGCATGGAAATCACTGCAGAATCTGCACGAATATTAAAACTAATAAGTAAACTTAGCAAAGTTTCGGGATACAAAGTCACTATATCCTAGGGTATACACTATACCCTAGCAATAAAAAAATTGGCAGATAAAAATTTTAAGACATATGATAGCATCACCAAAAAGTTAAATAGGAATAAATATAATGAAAGATGTGCCAAACCTCTAAACTTTGCAAACTATAAAACATAGTTAAGAGAAAATAAATTTATATAAATGAGAAGACATACTGTTTTTATAGGTTGGAAGACTCAACATATGAAGACATCCTTTCTCTATAAATTGATGATAAATTCAACATACATTTTAATTAAAACTCCAGCTGACTTTTTTAAAGAAAATGACAACCAATTCTAAGATAAATATAGAAATCCAGGGGATTTGGAATAACCAAAACAATTTTGATAAAGAAAAAAAAAGTTGGAAGACTTACATTAACCAATTTTCAGGCTTAATCTGAAGCTACAGGAATTGAGAGCATAGTCTGTGGAACCACAGATGACCCAGAAATGAATCAATGAAACAGAACAGAGGGCTGAGAAGTAGCATACTCATGTATATACCCACTGATTTTCATCCAAAGCACCAAGTCACTCTAGTAAGAAATATAAGTCTTTGAATGAATCTTTCGAACTGCTTTGACATCTGACTATTTGACTTTCTATTTCATACCATACAAAAATTAATAAGATATGGATCATAGGTCTGGACATAAAGACAAAATATAAAGCTTTGAGAGAGCCTATGAGAATGTCACAGCCATTGGGAAGGCAAAGGTTTTTTTAAGCAGTACATAAAAAGCACGAATCATAAGAGAAGAAATTGCTAAGTCAAACTTCATGAAAATTAATCATTTCTATTCATAAAATTAATGATTAAAAATGAATTATCAAACCATGGACTAGAAAATATAAATGTAAGACACATATTCAATAAGGGCTCATAGCCAGAATATATGTAGTACCCGTAAAAACAAAAATTAGAAGCAGCTCAGTTTGTAAAAATAGGCAAAATTTTGAGAGGACATGTCACAAAAGAACAAATTCCCAAAGAGCTCATGGGAAAAGTGCTTAATGTCATAGATTATTGAGAGCCTGCCAACTGATGCCCCAACAGGATGTTACTTCATATAAATCAAGATAGCTGGAATAATGAAAAGTGAAGCTACCACATGTTGGCATAAGTAAAATTAAAATATTTACAGTTCTGTATATGAAGCAATTGAAACTCTTATGTATGGCCAAGAAGAGTGCAAAATGGTATAACCACTCTGGAAAAATCTTGGAAGTTTCTTATAAAGTTACCATATATCTTTTTATGGTCTTATGGTTCTACTTACACAGGAGAAAGTGGGGCAAATGAGCACATGAAAACTTTCACACCAATGTTCTTAGCAGTCTTAATAATGGCTCCAAACTTGGGGTGTCTGGGTGGCTCAGTTAGTTCAGCATCTGACTTTGGCTTAGGTCATGATCTCACCACTTGTGAGTTCGAACCCTGCGTCGGGCTCTGTGCTGAGTTCAGAGCCTGGAGTCTGCTTCGGATTCTGAGTCTCCCTCTTTCTGCCCCTTACCCAGATCACATTCTGTCTCAAAAATAAAAATAAACATTTAAACAAATTTTTTAAATAAAATAATGGCTCCAAACTGAATACAACCCAATTGACCCCATCCAGGAGAACTGATGAATTTATTATGATATATTTATACAATGGAATACTCCACAGGGATAATGTAGAATGAGGTGCCTTTGCCAGCAATGGCATGGACAGATCTCAAAAACATCACAGTGAGCAAAATTAGCCAGACCCAAAAGAAGACACATCGTATTGTAGGACTACAATTTATAAAGGCAAAACAGTTATGGTGAAAGAAATCATAACAACGCTTTCCTTTCTATTCCATTGGGGGTAGAGTAGTGTGAAAGAGTGTGTGTTGGGGGCTACTGGCTGAAAAAGGACATGACTTATGTTTCTAGGTGATGGACATGTTTTACATCTTGGTTTGCGTAGGTGTGTAAACTTGCCAAGCCCCACCACGATGTATAATCTAAGTCTACACATTTTCCTGCATAGAAATCATAGTTCATAAAATTCTTTAAACATAAAAGACTTTTGATTTCTAAAACTGCTTGAAAAACCAAAGGCAAGATCTCTGAAAATATTTTTTGGAGAAACACAAAACAAAGACTCCCTGAAGCCAACTGGCTGCAACACTCTTACCACCTAACAAAAGTCTGGTGGTTGATGGGGCGCCTGGGTGGCTTAGTCGGTTGAGCGTCCGACTTTCGCCTAGGTCATGATCTCGCGGTTCGTGGGTTCGAGCCCCGCATCGGGCTCTGTGCTGACTGCCAGCTCAGAGCCTAGAGCCTGTTTCAGTCTGTGACTCCCTCTCTCTCTGACCCTCCCCTGCTCACGCTGTCTCTCTCTCTCCTAAAAATAAATAAAAAAACATTAAAAAATTAAAAAAAAAAAGTCTGATGGTTGACTTCTACTTCCTGTGCACTTCAGCCTTTTTGGTATTGCAGTTGTGTCTGGCTTAGTAGAGATACTGTGTTCCTTGGGCTCTGGATCAGAGTTGTAGAACCCACCAAGTGGAAGGACCAGTGGAAATCACCAAAAGAATGCAAATGCTCATCTTGGTCTTGAAGTCAAGGGTCAATCAACGAACACATCCCGCCAGTTGGTGTTTATCATGGCATTTAGTTCCAGGTCACAGGTGGAAGGAAACAAGTTCACTGGGCACCTACTTCTGTCAAAGAAGTTCAAGGAGTCAAATTTTCCCAGCTGCTCAAAGCAAATCAGCAACAACAAAGAATCACTTACACACAGGCCAGGCTTTCTTGATGCTCTCTTTCCCTGGATATATTTGTTGATGAGCAGGAGCTAGCAAAGAAAGCTTTGAGTGAAACCCAAGCATTAGTAAGAAATTAGAGTTGATGTGTCAGTGTGGAGTGGGTGGGGGAGGAGGGAGTGGGGACAGCATCTCCCAGGTCAAGCCCATTTCCCATTAGCTACAATGCTCCATATTCTCTGGTGTGTCCTTTCCCATGGAGGAAGCTCTTTGTGAAAGAGGGGGAGGTAAGCTAGCTCTTGGGAAAAAAAAACGTGTCTCAGGCTGTGAGCAGTAAATTGGCCTGTGCCCAAGTAATGTCCTCAAGGGGTGCCATGAGAGATGAAATCACTTGGCTCATTTCGCCATCTTTAGGATGGCGTCAAGACCTGACAAAGCCAGGCAACGTGTACAAGGAAACTATTCTGAAGCAGACGACAACGCTGGAGGCCTTCCGCGTGTAGCCAAGATGGCGGACCTTATGCAAGAGAAACGCTCAGGACGCCTTGGCTCTGAGCAGCAAAGCTGGGCTGTGAAACAACGAAGTGAACCGCGGTGGGTAGAAACACACATCTGATGCCCAGGCCAGACCAAGACATATATGGCTCCTTGAGGCATGCTACAATTTTGACACGCCTTCAAACTATTATTCTATACATATTTGCTCAGCATTTATTTGCTGGAGAAGGGGGAAAAATGCTTTTTGGGAGGAGGAGGTAAACTTTCTTGAAATATAACACACACACACACAGCATATATCATAATGTACAGCTCCAAGAATTCCAACAAAGTGAACACACCCATGTTTTCAGCACCCGGACCAGGAAATAAAACATCATGAGTCCCTCAGGCTCTCTGCTAGCGTCCCCCCACCCCCCAAAAGGGAGTTACGGTCTTGACTCCTTACATTGGAACTGCTTTTTTATTTATTTTTTTTAAATTCATGAGCTGGTAAGACTCCTTATGTTTACAGAGGGCTACATTTATCATTTCAACTTATTTGGAACAGTCTTTCATTTCATGGCTTATTTTGTTGCCCATAGCTAGAGAGCAGTTCTTAATCACACTCTTTAAGTAGAGGTCAGTGATATGCCTAAAAGTATAAAGCATTGTTCTGGAAAGAGCACCTCACCATGCCCTGTTTGGGTTCAGAATGTCTGTTGTCTATTACTTCTGACTTTGGGTGATTGTCACGGGGCTGGAGTCAGAGACAGTTAACAATCTGTCATTGCCCCCGTAACATGTTCATGTGCAAAGATATCAGGGACACACTGATGCTAGGAAGGTCTTTATTTCTATTGAAATGCACTATGTATTTTAGCAGAAGCAGAAGAAAGTTCTGTTTTGCCAGCAATGAAAAGAGTTGCTGCTGGGGACCTGGGTTAACAAGCACTGTTTCTCTGATTTATTAGTGACGTGTTCACATCATTTCTTAGAGACTGGCATTGCAGAGAGATGCCCAGTCTTTTATCTCACATATATATACTGCAAATATTGTTTGCCATCTTACTGTCTTCTGGACTGAACCTTTTTACAGTTCTCAGTTCAGGCTTGTAGATGAGTTGAACGCCAAGGAAGGGAGAGATTCCAATCATTCTCCCCAAAATATGGGGTTGGGATTGTCATTTCAATTACTAGACATTGAAAGAGTGCCTCTTCTTCATGTTGAAGACACAGATATAAATAAAACCCAGTCCCTCCCCTACAAGAGCTCATTGTCAAGTGGGGAATGAGATGTATAAACAAATACCAGAGTAGAGACAGCAAAGCCGTTTTGCCTTGAGGAGTCCAGGAAGACTTCATACAAGAGAAAACATTTGAAGGGAGCCTTGAAGAATAAATAAAATTTCACCAGGAGAACCATGAAGAAAGGGCACTGCAGAAACAGTATACGAAAACCCAGGATAGAGAGAAAGCTCACAGTCTGAGTGAAGAACAGCTAACGTAACATTTTTTCAATTATAATCGAAGAGACATCTACATCAAAACCCCTTGGATGCTTGCTCAAATGAAGTTTTCTGCATGCCACCGTGTACTAGATCATAATTCCTGGGGTTTGTGACCTAGGAATGTTCATTTCTGGCCAATTTTACAGGTAATTCGGTGGCACACAAAATTTGAGAAACGTTGCTTTAAAACAGTACCCTAAAATAGAAGGTAGATGTTGAAGAGTGAAGACAAAAGAGGAAAAAGTAAGTTAGAGGCACACAGAAAAAGGTTTGTGTGATGTATTAAAAGCTGGTCTCTGGAGTTTTCTTTTATGTAGAATGTTAATTTTACAATCACACTATGTGTTAGGCATTGTCATCCCCAGTGTTATCTATGAATAGATGGATACTCTGGAAGGTAAAATAGCTTTCAGAAGGTCACATAAGTTGTGGACCCATGATTTAAATCCTGGTCTGTCTGAATTCATGCTCTTCAACATTTGACTGCATTTGGGCCACTTTCCTTCATTCATTTGTGCCAACCTGGCTTCCCTTTCTTCCCACATTCTCCTTGTAAGCAGGGACTCTCTCAGTTGGGTGCAGCGATTGGGTAGAATTGGACATCACCTGCAGAGCCCCATTCTACCCAGGGAATGAGCCGGCTTGAGCCCTTTGTGCTCCCGACTGGTGACTCAGTGGCGCAACAGTAAATTCAACTCCTGTGTCCCATACTCATAGGTAGCACAGTAAAGATTTTATTTTGAGTCTTTCTGAGCACTTGTTTGATTTCTGGTACCATTCTCTTTTGGTTTCCTGGTCAGACCATTCAATGATCTCTGTAAACAGTTGATGGCTTATAGATATCTTGTCTATATTGAGCTCTAATCAACTAAGAAATACTTGCCAATCAGGAAGTGAATGGACTGATGAGTTTTGTATTTCTAGGTTTATGATTGACCTATAGCTGAAATTTTAGAATGGAAACTATCAGCTTTCTATGTGTTTGAGTCGATATGTTTATACACCTATAATTTAGAAGGGCCTTTGCCTCTCATTGTGTGAATGTGTAATATTTTTCTATGTCTTTATGGTATTAACAAACTAGATTAGAAATCTCTTAAATTGAAGGAGCTCTAGTCTGATTGGGTTAGAGATAAATAAGCAATTATATAATAATCCTAAAATTCCCAGAAATAAAAAAAATGGATGTCTAACACTTTCAGTGTGGGAAGAAAAAGAGATATCCTTATAAAACTAAGGGAAAAAAGAAAGTAGGAAGGAAGGAAGAAAAATGAAAGAAAGAATTTAAGAATTCCAGTTCACATAATTTAGGTAAGTTTTGGCAAGTAATCTCGCTTATTAATTTCAGTTTAAAGAAAACAGCTGTTTTCTCTGATTTATTAGTATTAAATGTAATCTCAGCACAGATCTATATTTTACTTGTGTATATTCTTTCTCAACCTTACAAATTTGCTGATTGAATAAGCTAACATGACTTCTAGTAAATGTTTAAGACTATGAAAAATGTAAATTTGTGTTTTACCCATTTGAATCATTATTCTGAAAAATTGTATTTCAGTCATAATTATGTTGTCCAGTATGTTAGCTTGAAGATAATTTGCAAGATCTTTAAGAAACTTAAAACTTTGAACTTTATGGTGTAAATGAATGGATACTCATTACCCAGCTAGATCATTATAATTTTGCCTTTTATTTTTATGTAGTCCAAAGATGTCCTATGTGTACATACATACATATTTTTTAATAGGTCCCTGGAAAATCACCATGATTTATTCTTTCATCTTTGTAAAAAAAGAAAAAGTACTAGAAATAATTAAGCGTATTTGAAATGCTATATTGGTAAGTTAGCACATCAGAAGCGATGCTTAACTTTCTCTAGGTAAAGTGTGTATGGATACAATGTTATAAATATATCAGAAATTGTGTGCTCTATGAGAGGTTCCTAAGGAATTGTCATTGCCTTTGTCCATGACATATTTCTGTTTATCAGACTCCTGGGGCTGCTTTGTCGAATGCATATATTTTTTTAATGTTTATTTATTTCTTTTTTTTTTAATGTTTTATTTATTTCTAGGAGAGAGGGAGAGAGACAGCGTGAGCAGGGGAGGGTCAGAGAGAGAGGGAGTCACAGACTGAAACAGGCTCCAGGCTCTGAGCTGGCAGTCAGCACAGAGCCCGACGCGGGGCTCGAACCCACGAACCGCGAGATCATGACCTAAGCGAAAGTCGGACGCTTAACCGACTAAGCCACCCAGGCGCCCCTGTTTATTTATTTTCTAGAGACAGAAACAGAGTGTGAGCGGAGCAGGGGTAAAAAGAGAGGGGGACATAAAATCCAAAGGAGGCTCCAGGCTCTGAGTTGTCAGATCATGATCTGAGGTGAAGTCAGACACTTAACTGACTGAGCCACTCAAGCGCCCCTGCTTTGTCGAATATTAGGCAGCAACAGCATAATGGTATTGGTCATAAGTTCAATTATTTTGTAAAAATATTAACTTGATCACAATTTTACTTCTTTCATTTGAATCTGGCATCCTTGGGATGGTGATTTTCAATTTGAGAATCACATCCCTTGCCTAGGGAGTTTTACTAACATTTGGATGCATAGGATATACTCCAAACTTACAGAACCTCTTTCTGTAACATTACTGACATATTCTTGGATATTCTCACTCTATGTTTGTTATCCCATATTCATGGTATATTGTATCAGGATAATTAGAGTTATATTGAAGATAGTTTTCCTCTGCAAAGATAATGTTCATCTATTTTCATAAATTAAATATGATATCCATTCTTTGAAATAGGGATAGCAATTATGTCTATAACTTTGTCTAAAACTTCTTGGATTGACTTTATTATCTTATTTTACATGGCACATAAACAACAATATTGTTCTGCCAGTTGCATTATTCTTGGAAGGAACTACCCTCAGGTATTTCACTACTGAAAACTATCAGTAATAAGATGACCCTAGCTGTTTTATTTTTTTTTAATTTTTTTTATTTTTATTTTTTATTTTTTTAAAATTTTTTTTGTTTTTTATTTCTAGGAGAGAGAGAGAGTGTGTGAGCAGGGGAGGGTCAGAGAGAGGGAGGGAGTCACAGACTGAAACAGGCTCCAGGCTCTGAGCTGGCAGTCAGCACAGAGCCCGACGCGGGGCTCGAACCCACGAACTGCGAGATCATGACCTAAGCGAAAGTCGGACGCTTAACCGACTAAGCCACCCAGGCGCCCCGACCCTAGCTGTTTTAAATCTTATATCATCTACAAAGTTTTTTGTTTTACTCTGATGCTTCCCTGAAAGCTCTAGCAATCAGCTCAAGGCCTGATGATTATTTCCTCTTCAACTCAGAAGGACTGTCTCAGAACCCCATAGAAAAGGACTAGGCCACGTACTTTTGGGTACTGAATTCTGGTGGCATCATTTAAACAAGTGGACTGAGATCATACCAATGCACTGAGTCAGGATTTCTGGAACTCTAGTTGAGAAACAGATGGACTCAAGAAACTGTTCCTCCAAGCAGAGAAGAACAAGATTTAATTCCGGAAGCTGATGAAGAATGATTGTGCTTTTGTTTGGAAGGTGGTTGCTCTAATCTTCCATCTTCTGAGTAAGAAGGAAGCCCTTATGTTTTTCTCTTACACTGTAATGGGTCATTTAGTAGATGCTGTTTTTGTCTGCTTGAAGATTTGCCAATGACCCTTTATTCTTCTTGCCCAATTAATCCAGAATTCAGAAACTCTGGTTTGAGTATTTTTATTTTTGTGGCAATATTTTCACAAAGGTTCAATAACAATATGTCCTTGTTACCATGACATAATTGAAAATATGGGTTATGCAATCAAGGCTTTGCCTGGAATGTTATATTGGAGAATGTTGCTTATTTAATCAGATAGGACCAAACACTTTGAAGAAATTATGGTTGGCTGTATCGAGCCAGTGTTTACAAAGTTCTCCTGGGCAAACAGTCCTGATACCTGGCTTGCAAATTCCCAGCCTTACAGGTGAATAAAAGAGGTCACTTCCAGGAAGGTGCATGAATCTCAGACTATCTGAGTGATCTCAAGAAGAAAGGAATTTGCCCAAATGTATAACTACTATAGGTGAAATCTGGTAAGAAGTTCACAGCTTCACATCCTAACATCAAGAGACTTTTTCAAAAATCCAGTCTGAAATTCCTTATGAAAATTCCCAGAAAGTAAACTTAAAATGGCCTGAATGGTAAATGACCATTCCTGCTACACTTATCTAAATAACTATGCCAAACATAATTAAACTAGCCTGATTTCATGATCAAGAATAATCTTACTTTGAGATTGTCTTTCACTGAAAGTGCTGTGAGAGATGGCTTGTGGGTTCGAACCCTGTGTCGGGCTCTGTGCTAACAGCTAGCTCAGAGCCTGGAACCTGTTTCAGATTCTGTGTCTCCCTCTCTCTCTGACCCTCCCCTGCTCATGCTGTCTCTATTTCTCTCTCAGAAATACATAAAACATTAAAAAAAATTTTTTTTAAAAAGAAAGTGCTGTGAGAGAGATTTTGTATCTTTTTTTTAAATGGTTGTGGGTTTTTTTTTAATGTTTATTTATTTTTGAGATAGACAGACAGACATGAGTGGGGGAGGGGCAGAGAGAGAGGGAGACACAGAATCCGAAGCAGGCTCCAGGCTCTGAGCTGTCAGCACAGAGCCCAATGAGGAGCTTGAACCCATGAACTGTGAGATCATGACCTGAGCCAAAGTCGGACGCTTAACTGACTGAGCCACCCAGGCGCCCCAAGATTTTGTATCTTAAGGGAAACTGTATGCCATGTTGCAGACCCTTCCAGATTACTGATGTCAGACCCTAAATCCATCGTTTAGGTAGATTTACCACTATTTATTGGGTATATATCTTTTTAAATTGTGGATAACTATGCATGGGCAAACTCTGTCTTGTCTGGTGGCTATTTTAATTGACTTGCTCCCCAACTATGGAAGATCATTTTGGGTACCTATCTATGATTTGGACTGGTTCCTGCCACTTTTCCAAATCATCAACCCTTATCAGATTTTCCATCATTCCAGTTTCCTTTAATATCTGACTATGATCCATCAAATTAATGGTTCCAATTTTTCTCCCTGCCTTGACATTTTGACCCAGTGTTACAGAGCACTGAAACCTAACTGTCCAGGTCCCCGTGAAGACTCAGTTGCTTGGCAGCTGGTCTTTTGCCCCAGGATCCAAAGGCACATTGTGAGCTAAAGCCCTTTGGCTTGGCCTGTGTCTCTAAGGACTCAGCACCAGAGCAGGTCATTCTCGGGTCTGATTTCCCCCTAAAAAGACACTTTCTGGACTATTAAATAAGCCTGGTGGAATGCTAGGGTCGTGTATGGCCGGGGGACAAGATGATCAGAAGCATCAACATCCTTGCTTGAGACTCAGCAAGCGGGGCTGTGTAACTGTAGAATTTCCTCCAGTGGCCTCTTGAATCCACTGGGCTACTGACCCTCAGGGTTCAGCATCCGGCTCTCAACTTTAATACAACCTTTCATATTAGCATTCTTTTTTTTCATTATCGGCATCTTTCTTTTAAAGGGCCTGATCTCCAGGATGTTATAACCACTGCTTTCTACCATCAGTTCTTTACAGATGCTTCCGGTGGTTTAGCAGGGGCAATGCCAAGCTCCTTGGAAACTATTTCTGAGAGCTTCTTTTCTCCAATCTGGAAGATTATGATTGCTGCTGAGTTTTTTAGTGATGAATGATATTCATCTTCAACAAAAAAGGGGGGCCAATGATGTTGACTTCTATCTGAGCCTCGTGTACCTCCAAAGCAAGAGTTAAGAAGCCTCCCTCCCCTTTTTGTTCTGAGAAATGGCTGACCGCATAGGACCACCCAGCTCTTCCACATTTCCCTCCATTCTTTCCCAACAACTTGAAGACACCATCTCTATTCTTCCCCTGGACTCTCCTAGGACTAAAGGGCAACTTCTTTGTGTGATCACTTCTATAAAACCCGAGGCCTCTTTCCTTCTCTTGTAACATTCTTCATTAACGAGCATTCTCCTAATTGTAGTGGCCTGAATAAAATCATTTATTTAATTGGCCTGTGTGTTTTGTCTTTCAGCACACTGAGGGGCTCCACCCATAGCCATTGATCAAAGCAAAATACCCATTTAATGGGGTGGGTTGAATAAGGCATGGAACAATGTGCATAGGAGGGTGATAGGTTTTGGCATGGTACCAAGTTCTGCAAGCCAGAAGAAGATATTTAAGTTGACAGTTGTTTCAGCAATTTCTACTCATCTATCAAGTGAGAAATCTTGACACGTGCAAGGATATCCGTGACCACGTGGCAAGGAGTAGAAGATGGGCAGCGCATCTGAGCGGCAACGGAATTTGACATTTGGTTAAGTACAGACACCTCCAGTGACATTACCTCGTGTCATCAGACCCAAGTTTAGTAAAATTGTCTAAACTTAGTTGAAAACTATCAGCATTGTTTTCTTTTTATTTTTGAAGGTGTGTCCCCCAATTTTAATCCGCTTGAATGCCGCTTCAAAGTAAGCGATTTCCGCCACATTTGATGTTGCTGTACTGCTTTAATATTTTCGGTAGTGCTAATTACCTTCTCTGGGTTTGAGCAGGATTATTTAATGGAAAAATCAACCCCCCTTAGAAGAATAAAATTCTGATTGCATTTATTGTGCTTGTGCTGCTTCAAGATTTTCGGTATCGTTGAATCAATTATCCCTTCTGAATTTTAGTAGGATGATCACCTCTTGGCTTATTCTGTATCTTTTTTTTTTCAATGTTTTTGTATTTATTTCTGAGAGAGAGAGACAGCATGAGCAGGGGAAGGTCAGAGAAAGAGGGAGGTATAGAATCTGAAACAGGCTCCAGCTCTGAGCTGGCAGTCAGCACAGAGCCTGACTCGGGGCTCGAACCCACGAACCGTGAGATCATGACCTGAGCTGAAGTTGGACGCTTAACCGACTGAGCTACCCAGGTGCCCCAACTTATTCTGTGTCTTTACAGGGAGTCTGTCACCTGGGCAAGTTAGGCTATGTCTTTCTTATTGTATCTTTTGTAGACCAAGCATTTTAGTGGGATTTATGTACCATTGGCAGAATTATAAATCTGTTGAGTGGTACCTTCCTTAGTTAGAGGCTCAAGGCACATTCTTTGCAGTCTCTTCCGATGAAACCTTCCTTGAAACTACCACCTTCCCCTCCCTGTCCCCAGGCAGAAGTGATCACTGCCACTTTTACACCATTGTAGAACTCCTTCATCCGATAGTGCAGCCTTTATTACTGTACCTTTCTTAGTCACAAAGGGCAGCACATCAGATTATCTGGGTCATATCAGGCTCAGCCTCTTCATTTGCTGCCTGACCTTGGACAAGTTACTACTCTATCTTTCCCTGAGTTTCCTCATCTATAAAATAGGGCAAATAAAAGTACCTACCTCCTACGGTTATAGTAATGAGGAAATGAGTTGATGAGTGCAAACTTCTCAAATGAGTATCTGGCATACAATAAGCACTAAATAAATGTTAACTATTACACGTGTCTGTCTCCTTGGTTATTCTGAGTCCCATGAGGTCTGGGAACATTTACTGTTTATTCCCTCTAGGCTCCAGACCCACATATCCGATTGAGTACTTCACATTTCACTGGATCGACCAAAGCGTATCGAATTAGTAATGTCTATACTGAAAGATTTACAGGTGAGCTGACAATGATACCATGGATTGGATTCAAAGTAATTCATGGAGGGAAGGCAGAGTGTGGGTGGAAACAACACCAGTTATATCTTGGCAACTCTATCATGATTATATTGGGTTTATCACACTCTTCTCTCAAATTTTGGGTATGTTTAAAGATATCCATAATAAAAAATTTAAAACTCAGGATGTCCAATACCGAAATTATAATACTTTCCAGCCTTCCTTCTCAGTCTGGCCCCTCTCTAATGCTTCCTGTCTCAGTACATAACATTTTTTATTCTATAGGCAGAGAGTGGCAATGAAAGATTTTTTTGAGATGGGGAAATAACCTAAATTGTTTTTTAGGTTCTTTCTACCTCTGAATTCATTGAAATTATGATCAAAGCATGTGGGAAAGATTATTATTATGGTGGTGAGTGAATTGGAGTCAAGAGAAATAAAAAGATCCACTAGCATAGAGCCTAAGTAGAGGACTATTTCAACTACACAAACTCCCGAAAGAGACCTCTATAAGTGGGTCTTATACACCATCTTTAATCTAGCTTCATTTTGGCTAGGGAAGTATCATCTTCACCTCTCCCTAACTGAAGACCATAACTCATCTCTACATTTATTCATGCATTGATGCATTATAAATGCCCAAAGCTCCATGCTCAAGACTGGAGGCACTAGAGAAGGTGAAAGTCCTCTGCCTTAACCTGGTCTGTACATAAGGAGTTGTAGACATTTAGTCTGGTTAAACAGGCCAAGGTCTAGGTCATCTTTAAGAGACCAAGGAGGTTTTGAAATTCTGAAACTCTGACCTGCTTCAAGGCTTATCCTGGTCTCAGGTAATCACGTGCTTCAGTTTGTCCATGACAGTCTGTGGTTCTCTGGTAATTGCTAAAAGTGTCACCAGGCTCTAACAAAAGTGTCTCACTTGTTTGTTTTATAAGTTTTTAAAATTTATTTTAAGAGAGAGAATGCATGAGCAGGGGAGGAACAGAAAGAGACAGGGAGACAGAGAGAGAATCCCGAGCAGGCTCTGCACTCTCAGCACGGAGCTCGATGCAGGACTCGAACTCACGAACCATGAGATCATGACCTGAGCTGAAATCAAGAGTTGGACGCTTAACAGACTGAGCCACCCAGGTGCCCCATGTGTCTCAATTTTAATAATAAATTATCTAGGCTCCCCCTTTCATGGTCCAGAGTTCATCTAAAAGGGCAAGACCAACCTTATAAGCAGCTCCTTCTTCTTGACCATCCTAGGGCAGATCTAGGGCCCCAGCATGCCCTGACCCAAGGCAAACCTCAGATTTGGCAAGCACAAGATTGCCCTGCTAAAAACTTCCAAGGAGACAAAGAATTCCTTAGAGTATTTCCACTTCTACCAAAGGAGATGAAAGCATGTGGGCAGGAGACACAGAGAGTGAGAGAATAAGATGGCAGTGCGCAGGACAACAGAAAGGTACAAAGACACAACACTGAACTTCCACGGGAATGGAAACAATGGGATCCCACTCAGGGAAGCTGGTGAGAGGATCATTTACCGAGTGGAAACAAGTTTTGATACTTCCAAGTCTGACACGCCCAGGGGCATGGACCAGTGAGACTATCTCACTGGTTTTTAAAATATTGCAATACTTCCATCCTATTGGGGAATATCCTGTTGGTGAAGCCTGGAAACCCCACCCTCGCTGCCCACCCCTTCTTCCCCAGACCACTGGATGCCTCCCCCCCACACAGTCCGACACCTGGAGGCTTACCATTCTGGTCTACCTGGGGGCCACCAGGAATCTGCCCCCACAGTTTTGTCCCTGTCTGTTCCACCTAGCCAGTGTCCATGCCATGCCAGTAGTAGGTTAATATTTCAAGTTCCATCCCTAGATATTTCCACAGCTGTTTATGGTCCAGGCCTGCAAAGACTTCGAATGTGAAAGTGAACAAATAAGATGCAGAAACACACACATAAACAAAATGCTGAACATACACAAAATGCAAGGCTGCATGTCAAATTCTCAGTGTGCTGCCTCTCAGAGCTGGGAGCAGCCTGTCATGCTTAGGACCCTTGATTTCCATCAAGTCAGTGTCCCTGAGGCCCATGCCCTTCTGTTTTCATTATCTAAGGGCACCAGCCCTAGCTCTTTCCTTGGGGAAATGGTAGGCCCTCTGCCACCACATTTATCACGACAATTTCTTCCCTTGCATTAGACCCGTGGCCGGTGATTGTCAGTGAAGCATTCCGTGGTACCAGGTTTGGAAGCAGGCATCGAAAATTGCCATGGTTTCCCTACCAACTGTGCATTGGCATACTAAGGATGATGTAGTAACCAAGTATTGTATGATGGAAATGCTCAGGACTAGGGTTTGGGACACATGTGGAATACTGATATTCCTGAGAGAGTAATGAGAAGTTAATACCACTCATAGCTCACTGGCAAGATGGAACTACTCTACATTTGTCCAAAACTCAGGGCCAGTGGTATTCCCTCTGCTCTGGGGCAGTTAGGAGAAAGAGTCAAAGGTCTTGTGTTCCTGTCTTGTTACTCACCTGATGGAAGAGTGTGGACAAGTCACTTACTCATTTAATACATCTGTTTCCTCAGCTGTCAAAAGGGTATAAGAAGATGGCCCCCAAATCCTGAAAAGATCACTGGGAGAGAGGGTCTCAATGACAAAAGTGAAAATATTATGGGAAGTCTAGTTCTCTACCTCTCTACCTCCGTTACAGTGACAGAGGTCATTGTTAAATCATAAGGTTCTGAGAATAGCAACGGTCACTTGCACTAGATATGTCCTGAGCCCCAGAACCAGGATCCCCAAACAGTGAGGAATACAAAAAGGAGAGAAAGCCAAGGTGGAAAAACTTCCATTGAAAATATGGGCTTAAAAACTGAACTTTACACATTGAGATCTTGGGCTTGAAAATTAACATTTTCAGGACTTTAGACAAAGAAATAAAGCAAAGTATCTTGAGTACTACTGTACTTGAGTATTACTATAGAGTCAGAGAACTGAACAAAGGAATGCCTCTTCACTTGTATGATTTAAGGATTATTTAGTAATTAAACCCTTAAAAGTGATAATAAATACAAGTTCTCAGTTATACTCTATTTTGTCCTATAGCAATTCACTTCATGAAGCCATGAGACTTGTATGCCTCCTCATATTCCTTTTGTCTTCCCTTCCATTTCTTCCTTTATATAGTGCCAAACATCACCTGTGAGGCTGGAAAACAAAACTTTGCCTTCACTACCCAGAACCCTCTGTTAAGGTTAACTTGGGCATCTGTCTCCAGCGACCTCCAGGTGTCTCCAGGTAAGACCTCTATGTTCAAGGGTTCTGGGTCCAGAGATGCCATAGCTTGCTGTGTGATCCTAGGTAAGTCACTTCTCTCTCTGGACCTTGGCTTCTTTACCTGGAAAGACAAAGTCTTCCTGGGAAGACTCTAGCTTATGTTGTAGTACCCTGCATTGTGAGAACTCTACTTAGTATAATACCCTGAGTATTTCAGGAAGTAAAGGCAGGGTAAAAGCCAATGGATGCCATCACAAAGGAAGCCATTTCCTGGGGGGAAAAATTCAGTACCCATTAGTGGTCTTCTCTCCCCCCAACGAAAGATGGCTGCTCACCACCCAGGATCCTCTGGTCCTTGGAGTCCTGAGATGAAAGCTCTGCCTGGCCTTTAGCATAAAGAGAGAAATCTGTCCTAAATGGGTTTCCAGACACAGCCCTTTTACTGGGAACACAGCAGGAAATGTGACAGACCATTCCACCACTTCACCCCTAAAGCAAGCATGAGCTTTTAATAATATCAAATCTTTCCTCTACATACTTGAAAAATATTCATTTCCTCTAAACCTTCCAGCTTATTTTCCTACTGACCCTTATGCCCTGAGAGAGCTGCTTCACGCTTCTGGCTTTCCTTGCAGGCTACTGAAGCAGGAAAAGCATGGAGGAGATGGGTTTCAAGACCCAAAGAAGGAAAGAGAGAGAGAGAAAGAGAGAGAAGAGAAAGAAAGAAAAAAGAAAGAGAAAGAAAGACAGAAAGAGAAAGACAAAGACAGAAAGACAGAAAGAAAGACAGAAAGACAGAAAGACAAGAAAGAAAGACAGAAAGACAGACAGAAAGAAAGAAAGAAAGAAAGAAAGAAAGAAAAGAAAAAAGAAAGAAAAGAAAAGAAAGGAAAAGAAAAGAAAAGAAAAGAAAAAAGAAAAGAAAAGAAAAGAAAAGAAAAGAAAAGAAAAGAAAAGAAAGGAAAGGAAAGGAAAGGAAAGGAAAGAAAAGGAAGAAGAGACTGTTATTCCCTTCGGTTGCTGTGTTGTTCTTTTACTCACTGGCTTCTTCCCATCAAAAATCCCTCTTGGGGTGCCTGGGTGGCTTAGTCGGTTGAGCGTCCGACTTTCGCTTAAGTCATGATCTCGCGGTTCGTGGGTTCGAGCCCCGCGTCGGGCTCTGTGCTGACTGCCAGCTCAGAGCCTGGAGCCTGTTTCAGTCTGTGACTCCCTCTCTCTCTGACCCTCCCCTGCTCACACTGTCTCTCTCTCTCTCCTATAAATAAATAAAACATTTTATTAAAAAAAAAACAAACTCCCTCTTAAAGGTAATGGACCCATATCTTCCAAGTTCAGACCTTCACTGTCTCATGTCACCTCAACTTCTTTATGACATCGCAGGCTCTTTCTTGGAGCCTTTAGAGAAATTCCCCTCTCCCTCACTTAACCGGGGAGAAAACCCACGATGCAGAGGGACTGAATGGTTGTGCAGGATTATTAAACAGTGCCCACATTCAAGCCAAGCCCCTTGTCATTGTGGACAAAAGTCCACAATTCCCTTAAGAGTCACACACTGAGAAAAGGTTTGCTAGATGAAGCCATATCTGGTCCTTAGAGTACTGAGATCAAAGCTCTGCCTGGCCTTTGTTGCGAAGAGAGAAAGCCGTTCTAAATGGACTTCCAGAAACTGTGTTTTGAGAGATTGGACTGTCCCTTAAAAAGAGAGAGAGAGAGAATGGAAGATTAAAAACAATGTCAATAAAGATAGCAACCCTGCCGGGGACATTGTCTATCCACACCTGAAAGCTGTTACTTAACATCCTTCAAATGTGTCATTGTTTGCACAAGAGTGATCATCATGAGTTAATATTTGTTGAATGCCAGGCATTCCTTCCTATTGGGAAAGGATGGCAAAGAGTCTCGAAAGCTCATCAGGCCTTTATGGGCTTCTGTTGGTAACGATCATTGGCCATATCAGTCTCCCCGATGGTTTGGTGAGGCCAGGAGGGTGTGCGGTAGTGCCCGTGTTCCAGAACCAGCACCTGGTGTCTCTTCCTCCACCGGCTTGTGTCCAGTCCTGGGTTACTGGGGACAAGCAAGGCACTTAGTGTTCCTTAATCAACAAAGCTTTTAATCTGAGCCGAAGACAAATAAATAAATAACATTGAAAAGGCTATGGGGCCCCCCTAACTTGCCCTGAGCAGGCTGCTTTCTTGAAGCATTCCTCTGGAATGTGGAATGGAATTCCATCTCTGGAATGGTGTGGAGCTGTGTATAATTAGGTAACGTTTTTTGGGAGTTTTCCTGCCATCATTTCTTTCAGCCCGTTAATATGGAGAGAGTGCCTCTCACCACACCATCCGCTTGAGCGGTTGGATCCTGTCTAATCGCCTAAGTAAAGTTAATGGATGAAGTCAGTCTCTGGAGAGTTTTCAGGGGGAGAGGAAGCAGAAGGCTGTGATGCGGGGAAAGACAGAGGTATCAAAGCTGGGTTTTTGCTTTGTTTTTACCTTCATGTCATCTAACGGCAGCGTGGAAGATCTAGATCGAGTTCTTTTGTAATGAGCCAGGACTGTTTTCCTTCTTATGACAACCTAAGAAACCATGTTCAGTCATTTCCTTTCATAATTCTTAGCACTGTGGCCCACTTCTTGGGAATTTCAGAAACGACTCCAAATCAGTATGGTAGGGGAAAAAATATTTATTTTCTAAAGTCATTACCTTGACAGGCAAAACAAAGCATTTTCTTAATTTCATTCAGAAATACATTTTTTAAAAAAATACATAGACCAATATGGCCTGCCCAGACATATATTTAACATGGTAAATATAAGGAATAAATTGTTTGAATATAAATATCTATAAAAAAATAAGTACATCAAAATTTATTCCAACCTCTTCCATTAGCCAGTTACATAAAGGAAAATAATTCTACTGCTTTAAAGCATAACCAAATGTTTACTGTTCAACGTCTTTCATAAACAATTCTATACCATTGTGTTTCCAAAGATCAAGGTAAGGGAACCTCTTGATTCAATGATCATTTTTTCTTGTGGATCAGAGCTAGTAGATTACCATGAGAATGTTACATCTACTACTGACATGTTAGACTAGACATCTATGAGGCCAAGATTTACTATAGGGGTTTTGGGGAGGAGGGGACAAAAGGAGGGGAAGAGCCAGAGGAGGCAATAATTAAAGGTGGGGAAATACTTCTGCCAGAGTGCAACAGAAGTGAGGTAGACTCATATCCATTAAACCCATCCTGATTTTACAGTAGTAACAGTGTCTTTCAGTTTTGCATTTTGTGAATTAAAAAAAATAATAAAATAAAAGTCTTTTTCTTGTTTTTTTAACTTGAGTGTCCTTCGAGTGTGTTTTCAATTTGTGCACTCCTTGGAAAATCTTTGCACGGACTTTGGAGTTTCTCCCTGAAATGTGCCAGGCGCCTGAGTGAGACGCAAACACTCCCTTCGGAACCTCTTCAGAAATTCCGCGGTGCGCGGAATCTCCTCTCCCCCGTCTGGAGGCTGCCACTCTAATCCGCAAGTCACTGTGTCTCTCTGCTTTCTGAGGGGTCCAACTCTGACCCCAAATGAGGAAAGACGGAAGCGGTCACCACTGATGGAAGCAAATGAAGACAGATTGGGGGACTCCTTAACCTTTCCTGGAATGTTTAGAGTGAGGACACTGGTCCGTTGCCAGTCTGGAGCGAGAAACGGTCTAAGCAGGGAGGATGCCTTTGCTCTGATCCCAGCCATGTGGAGAGAGTGCAGAATCAGCCACAGGGTTCCCTCCGGGGAGGAGATGGCATGTGACAGGCCCCGGCGACCTGCCATCAGTGCGTTCGGTTGTGGGTTACTTTCTTCTCTCTGTAGACCTCTACTTTCAGCTTTGCAACACGAAAGGCTGTTTTGATGCTGTTGCTGATGGAGTCCAACCTATTAGCACAAGACAAGAGAGAACAAATGTTATCTTCTTAAAAATCGTTGCTGGGCAAAAGAGGGGTCTAAAATTAGAATCTAAGTCCAGTGCCTGAACTTTCACCACAGACCACAACTGGGCCGACTGCAACTTTGTTAACCTCAATTGAAAGTAACGCCTGCCCCTTATGCTTGGAATAGGGGGCAGAGGGAGCCGTGGTCACATCTAAAGGGAGCTGTGGTCACATCTAAAGGGAGCTGGGTTTTAAATACAAATTTAAAGTACACTTTTAAGGTAAACTAGAGATCTTCTTTTTTCTTCTATTGCTGCATCCCAAGTACTACCACCGCGGGACTCTATGGAGAAACTGACTCGGCGTAGGTTTCAAATAATCATGGATATCTCCTTTGTCACGTAAAGAAGTAAAGGTGACTTGATGGAAAAGAAACTTTACAAGGAGAGGAGGCATATAGCCTCAAAGCAAATATGGTACCACAATTAAAAACCATATATGTATATATTATATATATATATATAGCAGGTTTAATGTTTTCTTAGTGCAGAAAAAAGAAAAAGGAAAGAACTGTAACACTGATTTAAGAGTTGATAAACTAGAAACTAACAGAAAAGCAATAATAATTTCCAAGTGAGATTATAAATATGGAAAGTGCAGTGGCAAAGTGAGAAGTCACAGACAGCAAAGGATGTCCCACACATCCGTAGTAAACCATTGAGAAGTCATTTGTGACTGTCAGGACTGTGCTCAGAACACTTTGATCATAGAACTTCTTGCCACTGGATTTCTAGGAAAAGTTTCCACAGACCATGATAGGGAAATGTTGGACACGTGACAGATCTGAATGCAGATTTCTCCCCTCCAGCTTGTGGATTCCGACACATTTTGGATATGGAAGGGTCATCACTCAAGAGCTTGAGATCCATCACAACCCTACGGTGTGGCCTGATCTATGCTCTTTCTCTGCCTCAGTTCACAACCTACTAGAAAATAGGAGAGCTTTTCAGAAGGACATTGGCTCTCCACCAAGTGTACTTCCCTATCAAAAACAAACAAACAAACAAACCAAAAAAACCCCAACACAGCACATTCTAATTCTCACCAACCCTACCTAATGACTTCATTCTCCCTTCGGCCATTGGAATAACTGCTACAATTTTTGAAGAACTTGATCATATGGGAGACTTTGATTAAAAATAAAATAAGCAACTAAAAACACCCCTCTCCCTAAAAGGATTGTTAATTTCTCAAGGAAAGTGGTCAATACATTGGCTCAGAAAACCAAGGACTAGCTATGACCAAATGACAAAGGTGCCTGTAGATGTATTCTGTTTGGAACGTCTACCATCAGACTGGGTGGCATGTGCTTAAGATCACCAAAGTACACAGGGGGCAAAGGTCAGCATTCAAGGTCTTCAGAAAAACCTCAAAAAAAAAAAAAAAAGGAATCTGACAGGGATTCCTTTGCTCCTTTTAATCTACAGACTATGAAAATCTTTTTCTCTTCTTCTATGCCTTTCTCCTATTTGGGAATCTCTTACCTTCTTATTTTTCTTCCTGCCACCGGCTGCTGCTGAATACACTTTTCTCCAGGCTCAGAACAGTCTTTTCCTTTCTTCTGGTCATCCCAGCCTTTCTCCATACTGTTTTGGTCCCTGTTACGATACAGATAGAGAGACATATTTCAGCAATGGGACTCTCATTCCTCCCAAAGTCTCTGTTAATTTCTCTTAAACAAAAAAGCAGCAACACCATGCCAGGAAGAATGAGAGGCCATAAAGCTGATTGAAAGCAAAGGTGTTTCTGTCTCACCTGAGTTCTTTCCCCACTTGGCAAAAATTCCAGCACTTCTTGTCTTTTTGGCTAGCACACCGGCATCTGTCCCTGTGGTCTGTTGCCTTCGTGGCAAACAAATCCTTTAAGGACCGCTTAGACCTAGAAGGGCTTCCGAGTCCATATGGAACAATGTGCCTGTTATCACAAAAGACAAACACAAGACATTAGCATGACTAACAGTCTTCAAAATGATGCATTCTATGGCACAAACTCATTGCAGTGGGACACAAGGGGCTCACCACACAGCTCTTGGTAGCCTGACCTAGGAAGGTCAAGTGTGAAGGTCGTCAGGGTCCCTCGCTCATCAGTGGCCGTGAGTGTGTGTACCTCACCAGGGGAAAACCAGTCTTTCTAACTCAGTGAAATTCCATTTTAATTCTTAACAGCATTGACTTTCTTCTCAACACAAGCAGCTCTGTGGTTTTTTGTTTTGTTTTTGTTTTTGTTTTTATTTGTTTTTCTTTTGTCCAAAATTATGATATCTTGGCTTTGGTGTCTGTTTCATATGTACATTCTATATGTTCCCCCCCTGCCCAACTTTCCATCTAGTTAACAGCTATTGCAAGGAAGGGGGACTTCAATGCAAAACCATGACCCACAAGATTTTGAAAATCTGTTTCCAGTTCAAGTCCCGTGATAATGCTGAAAGTGCCCCCTGAGGGGGCCCGGAGAGGACCTATTACTGTACCCAGGTTTGCACACCTCCTGCAATTGGTGATATCAGGTGACTAATAGAAGGACTCGATGGCCAGAAGGCTCTCTAGAAATTACTGGAGGTGTGTCCCTTTTGAGTCTCACCTAAAAGGAATAAATTCATCCCCTGGGAAGCATCATCTTTTAAGTATTAGGTTCACCGTGGGCTCTGTTTGATTTGATTTTGTTTGGATTTTGGTCATGTCTTGCCAAAATGGGACCCTGAGTGTGTTTGTTTCCAGCTGCTTCTGATGGGCCAGCTAGTTTTCAGGATGAAGGGAAGTGGGCAAGGTTTTCTTCAAGCTGGAGGCAGAAGAGAAATCTATGGATCCTGTTTCCATTGCTGTTTTGAAATGAGCTTTTCTAAAGGGAAAGGACATAGGGGTCAGGACATTCATGTTCTGGCCCTGCCCTGGACTCACTCCTTGGGAAGGGGTCACTCTCTACCATCCCTTCTGCCTCAAGAGTAACAGGTTAGACTAGCCCACATATGACCTCAGCAGCTTATTCCCAAAACCCAGACAGACCTCACCAGGAGATCGTCCCCCTTAGAAATGTGTGGCAGTGACCTTCTTGTCACCAACATTTTCCATCTCTCCTGTCATGAGTGTTTGAGCCACAGGGCCTCAGAAAACCCTCCTTCCCTCTCTGTTTCAAAGAACCAACCTGCCTGGGGACTCTCAGGAATGGAGGGCCACTGAGGCACCTTCATGTTCTCAGAAACGCTAGCTTTAGAATCCAAACCCGGGGCTCCCCTGTCCCCCAAAGCAACTAGCAGGAAGTGGGCTCCAGCCTCTGGAGCAGCCAGAAGTAAGGGATAGCTAGAGTTCCGACGCCCCCTAGAGACTCACTCAGGAGTGTTGACCCAGATGATGTCGAGGTGGCAGAAGTAGACACACTCCTTGTCCAACAGGGAAGAGCAGGAGCAGCGCTTGGACCGACGGGGCCGCCAGGGCGCACTGGGAGCCGGCTTCTCCCCTCCGCTGTCCGGGCCTGTGCTGAGCTCTGCGCCCAAGACCGCTGGGGAGAGAAAGAGTGGGTCAGCGGGGCGTGTCCCCTGGGATCGAGCGGACTGGATCAAAGCCCGCCTTCAGCAAGAAACACAGAGCAGAAAGGGCTCTTTATGTGACTTCACCTTTACCCCCACTGGCTTATCCACTTTCAGGGAGATCACACGTGTGCAGGGAAAACAGTCACCTGTAAAGGGGACCGGCCACCATGGAGCGGGTCACACTGCCTGTTAGGAACGACCGGACACACTGCCTGTTAGAAATCGGGGGTGCCTTCTGCATGGAATTTAGTGGGACAGAGGCTTAAAGTTGGTTGTTGACCCAAGGTGTACAGTTAAATAAATCACCAGCCTCTTCCTCAGTTTGGAGCCACACCCCCATGCAGGTTAGGGAAGTACCCACCACTTCACACCTGGTGGAGGGCAGGGACTAGCCCAGGTGATACATGGCCCTTGAAATTAGGTAAAGTTCAAGAGTTTTCGGGGGATGATTGGAGAGAAAGAAGAGAAACCAGCTCTACCATACTCATCGCAGGTGGTAAACTCTATAGAAACCACTGATCTCCAGTGAGACTGAGCAGCAGCTTGGGGACCTAATCAAGGTTCTGTGGAGTTTGAATTCAGAATCCCCGGAGCAGGAAGGCATGTGTCGGATTCACCACCTCCCCCTTCCCCACTACAGAATCGCCTCTGCTCACTGACAAGTTGCCCATGTGGCTTATCTGCCCAATTTTGTACATTTCAAATGATCAGACACATTCCAGGATTTTCATTCCCTTGACATCTTTTCTCTTTAGTCAGGGTCATGAAAAGACACACAAAAAAGGGCACTGACCCTAAGAAGGGAGAAACGGGCAGAAGCACACATACTATCTAAATCCTTAAGCAGCCAGTATTTATCCTAGCTTCCCTCCCACAACAGGTGAATAAAACTGAAAATAGACCTCACGCTGTTTGGGGTGCCAAAAAGCTGCCAAAAGAAGCCTGAAGCCAATCATGACAAATTTTAAGGAAAACATCTGCTTCACCCTGAAACTGCCCCGGGGTTATTCAACAGACTGTTCTGCAGGTGATTTTACTGCTCATATATTGCTTGAATGACTTGAATAAAATTCCTTGGCTTCAAGCTGAAATGTTTAAATATTTTACACATTCACCCACTATTTAAACAGTATTGAAATAAGATATAGAAGTTCCTATATGTGCTGTTACCTGTACAAACACATACATTACAAATATACCTTTGGCTACATTGTATCTTGTCTTTACTTTCTTGAACTGCGTTTTTAAAAGCCAAGGAAATACATTCACAAGAATAATAAGTTACTTTAATGCTATAGGAGCAATTGTTTTCAGTAGAGGAATTTTCCCCCCCACTAAAAAAAAAAAAAACAAAACAAAACACTTAAGTAGCTTTAAGCAATAATTCCCAGACACTTGATATCCGAGCTGCAGTAATAAAAAGAACGGGAAAACAGAAGCAAGAAAAACATTAAGGTGGACAAGAAGACATTCACATTCAGAGATTTTACAAGTCGCCCGTGCCTACCTGCTTCTGGAGCTCCTTGGAAAGCCACAAACAGCAGAGAGAAAATCATGGGGAAAGAATCCATTTTGGAGAGAGAGAGAGAAAAAAAAAAAAACACAAGTGGGGAGGGAATGGATCAAAATTCTCTCGTGCCAACGAAACCCAAAAGGAAAAACGAAGAGAAATAGCTTCGGTCGCCTCGGAGCGCTTCTGGTTACTCAGATCTCAAAGCGATCCTTCAGCCTAAGGGCTCTTTTAACGGACAGAGAAAAGAAGTTTCTGCCGGCAGGGCCGCGGTGGGAGCGGTCTGAAGACGCACGCGGCGGTGGCGCGCCCGGGACCCTCTGCGCTCTCGCCCCAGCGCCGCTGCAGAAGCGCGTCTGCCTTGGACGGCTCTCCGCTGCCTTTTTATATTGAACCCCTATAGAGTGGGGGTAAACAGCTCCAACTTTATTCCAGCCCCAGACAATGTTATTGTGTTATTAGTCACCAACAGGCAACGTGCAGCCGGAGATAAGGCCAGGCTCTAAAGGAAATCACTGCTAACTTCAGAGGCAGACGCCCGCCGTCTGACAATTCAGGGGCAGGGCTTCAGAAAAAGAAAATACCCATTAGAGACCTTTGGTAAACCTGCCGGTGCAGTGCTTGAGTCGGCTTCCCCTTTGCGAGCTGCCAGTCCCAGAGTTCAAGAATCAGAAGAGGGACTCCAGAAAAGTCATACCATTGGTATGAAAAGTATGAGCTACAGTTTAAATAGATTGTATTGTTGTGCGCGGGGATTTTTTTTTTTAATTGTTGTTCACTGCATTTTCCTTTTATGTCTCCCGATTTCTTAGTGTTGATCAAACAAGGGAACGCTCTCCCCCTCACTCCCCCCCACCCCCCTCACATTATTTTGGCTGGTCAACATACTTGTCCTTTCCTCCAAGCCCCCTCCCCCAAGTCTTTTTTTTTTTTTTTGGCTAAAGTTCTTCGCGTGTACAGTGAAAAAAGATTGGCGAAGGAATGGCAAGGAAATGAAAATTTAAAAAAAATTACAGTCCTCCCGGGCACATAGCCAGTGCTTTGGGTATCATCGAGTACAAGCCCCCATAAGCTTTCTGCTGTGCCCATGCTCCTTCCCCTTCCCGGAACGCCCCAGGTTCAACAGCACCAGCGTTAAGAAATTGCGGGAAAGGAACGCCAGGGGGGGATGGAGAGCTACAGGGGCTGATTTTGAAAGAGAACAAAAACTAAAAACCGAGGCTCCCATATAACAGAAGGAAGGCAGCCCCGATGAGAGCTGAGGAGCGGCAAGGAATTGCGCCTCTTGGGAGAACGGGCCGCCTCTCAGAACGTTCACTTACTCCCAGCACAGGGGCATCTTTTCTGGATCATTCTCCCCCCACACCCCCACCTCCTTGGTTTCTTCATTTAGGGCAAAGGGGTGTTCTTGTAGGGGGTTAGGTGAATGTGCAATAAGGGTGGTGTTTGGGAAGGAGGAAATGGCCATGCTGAATAAGGAGATCAGATAATACCTCACATTTAAATAATGGTTTACATTTTCCAAGCGATTTCTGTCTATATGCCCTTGAAATATCCCCTGAGGTACCCCCAGGGCAGCCACTGGTGGAGTTGAATGTTTGGTCATATACAAAGCAAACCGTAAATGTAAGACAGTGGCTTTTTCAAGTAGCCTCATTTTGCAGGTGGGTAAACCGAGGCCCCCAGAGTTTCACTGCTCAACCAAACTTCTTGCAGTGCCCTGAGTAAGTTCAGAGCATCTTCCCTACACAGAAGAAAGATGTGTCTACACCATCAAATAGATGCTTCCTCCAGTTCCTCACCCTGTTTAACTCCACTCCCCGACCCAGGGTGGGTGAGGCGGGAGGGGGTAGTCACATGTACTCAGGAGGGTCCCATCAAACCGTGTCCTCCTTTTCCCTGCTTACCCTTCACCTCTAGAATGAAAAGGACAGATTTTATCCCAGCACGGAAGCTGTGGGCAGTGTGGACCTCCCTGGAAGTCCCCGCTGGGGAGACCTGTCCCCTAAAAGAGCCACTGCAGCAGGAGCTGGAGACTGAGGAGAAGCTGGCACCCTCCCTCCCACACCCACACCAGGGGAGGCCTCCACCCAGTCCCCAGGGGACTCTGTCTGGGCCTTTGCCTCTTCAGAGGCTTACCTCAGCCCAGCCCTGGGGAGCTGGGGAGGCCACCGCTCACCCCAGACCGGGGTGACATCAAGCCGGAAGCCAGCTCTGCCCACCTCAGCTCTGGCCACTGTGCCCCCACCTCCTCCCCCCCAGCAGACCGCAGGGAGAGCAAAGGAGAGCCCATGTCATTGTCACTGGATCCAAGCTCCCCCCAGTGAGGGATAGGAAGCCTGGGATCCCTCTCATCCCTTCTTCAGCCTCTTGGCAACTTTGGCAGAAGCCTGGGAGCAGTCAGGACCAACCTGTCCCAAGCTCCTGCGGGAAACGACCGCCCCCGCCCTCCCCAGTCTCTGCAGGTGGAGCCTGGGTTACCCTCCAGCAGGGAAGTCCCTCTCCCCACCGCCCCCGCCTTAGCCAGGCTGCCCCCAGCAATCAGGTGGAAGCGAAGCAAAATCACACTGCCCACACGCCTTCCCACAGTCCCCCCTCCCCTCCTCTCCTGCGCTCGGGTCACCCTGGGAACATATTTGAATTATAAACACAAAAGTAAGTAGGGATCCACCCCCACCTCTCCCCCCCACCCCCCAGGCCTTCTAGGGCTCTGCATGTCCTGGGGGAAGTGTGATGGGATCTGCCTCTCCCATCCCCCTCGCCATGTCCGTCCGCTTCTGGGGGCAGCCCTCTTTCCTACTGCAGGAGGAAGGGAAGCCCCTTGCGAGCCCAGAGAAAGCGCAAAACATTTTCCCAAGAAGCAAGACCTGGAGCGGGAAAGATCCCCAGCAAACCAGTTTTACAAGCTCCAAGCTCCCCCTTCTCCTCCGCACACAGCACTGCTAGGGAGGGAGGCTGGAGAGGCAGAGGTTGAAAAAGCTGGACAGAGTAATATCTGTGGACATCCCACCTCCCTCCACAGCCCCCACCCCACCCCTCCAAGATCTAAGAGGGTGTAGGCTCTTTGCAGCCACGGTCTTCAGAGAGGACAGGGAAGGGAAGGGAGTGAGGGCGCAAGAGCATGGCTTTTTTCCTGCGGCCGTTCTTGATGTTGCTCTTACACTCGAAATACTGGAAACTATTTGATAAAGCTGTTTTTTATGTATTTCTTCTGTATCTCTTGCTGTGTATTAATAGATATCTATAAATAAAACAGCCTGAGCCCCAAACACAGTACTACACAGTAGCAAAGTGTACTGTTTTTAGCACTCCTCTGCGTTGCTCTTTCTCAACTTTTGCGTAATGAAATTTGCAACTTTGCCAAGCCCAATAAATCTGGCGTGAGATGTTGCATTTAGCTCAGCAAAAAGAGCAGCCCTGTGAGGTGGCTGGATGATAGCACGAGGAAGGGGAAAGGAGTTTATTCCAGGCAGGGTGAAGCTCTCCCTGTCACTAGACTTGGTTCAATCAGATGTGGTTGACTGTTTGACATTGTCACGCTGCAGAGCGTGTTTGTGAAAGACGGTGCCCAACAGACATTACTCCATGTTACGTTACACCCCTCCAGGAGTCATGAGCCGCACCGCTCCTTCCTACAGCCCGGAGTATAATGGGTGATTCAGCACAGGAAAGTAGCATAACAGTCAGGAGAGACTCATCTCGTACATTTTACAAACATGTAATGCATGCGACTCAATTTCCTTGACACTTTCGTCCGCCCGTAAGACAATAACAGCAAGTCTTGAGTCTACTAGAATGTGTGCAATTCTTGAACCTAGCAGCCCCCAAGCCCCAGGCGTTCATAAGCCTCTTTCACCATGTTGCCGTCTTTGTGTGTCTCTTGTACATTTTTACTGAAGATTCTCCATTACCTCGCTAATTTCTTTTACTTGAATAATTTTAAGGCAGCAGACTATTGCAGCCATTATAAGCAATAATGTGCATGAAGGCATCGTGTGCCTCTTTAAATAATGTCCAGGAAATCATAGTTTAATACATGTTAAAGTAAACATACATAATTACTGTGTGTTCATTAAGCTGTTGGTAAAAAACAATATTCAGCCATATACTGTCACTGTATTTATGAATACCAGTGCCCACGGTTCCTTCCATGACAGTGGCTTATACTTTATTATGTTAAGAATTAAACACTGGTAGGGGCACCTGGGTGGCCTAGTCAGTTAAGCGTCTGACTTAGGTCGCTTAGGTCATGATCTCGCGGTTCGTGGGTTCGAGCCCCACGTCGGGCTCCGTGCTAACTGCCAGCTCAGAGCCTGGAGACTGTTTCAGAGTCTGTGACTCCCTCTCTCTCTGACCCTCCCCTGCTCACGCTGTTTTTCTCTCTCTCTCTCGTAGAAATAAATTTAAAAAAATTAAAAAAAAAAAAGAATTAAACACTGGTTTAGTTCAGCTCTCTTGGGTGCACCTGGGTGGCTCAGTTGGTTAAGTATCCAACTTCAGCTGAGGTCATGATCTCACAGTTCGTGAGTTCGAGCCCCGCGTCAGACTCTGTGCTGACAGCTCAGAGCCTGGAGCCTGCTTCAGATTCTGGGTCTCTCTCTCTCTGTGCCTCCCCACCTGTGCTCTGTCTTTCTCTGTCTCAAAAATAAATAAACATTGAAAAAATTTTTAAAAAGGATCCAGAAGAACAAAGAGTTCATATCCAAAAAAGTTGCTTTAGTGTTTGGGCATCTATCTTATTTTTCACTGTGTATCCTGAAGTTATACCCTCTTTGAGTGTTTTCCTTGGCATCTCTCTCTCTCTCTCTCTCTCTCTCTCTCTCACACACACACACACACACACCCCACATATGGACCTATAGATTGGAATGGGAGAATAATTGTAATATTTCACACATCAGAGAGACCAAAAAAAAAAAAATGTGTTGGCCAGTGGCTGCCTCCCCATGTTTTTCTCTTTAATTTTGTTTCTGTGTAATTTGTGACATGTGGAACTAAGAAGATTCTGATGCAGAGGTTAAAAAAGAACACCACTTGAGAGTGAGTGGAGTAGAATCAAGTCACTTCATTAAACCTGATTTATGTCATCCTTCTAGGCAAGTTTTGCTTCCACATGTTTGAATGAAGTGGTAAAAGAAACAAATTCTAGAGGCAGGTTCCATAAATGTGGTGACTTTGCATTTTCTTAGTCTGACTGCTTTTGTGGGACAGTCAATAGTCTGTCTCTGGTTGTGCTGTCGTGACGCCTTTTCATTATTGATTGTGCATTTTTTTTTTATTTTTTTAAAAATTTTTTATAGACCGGTGGTCACCAGTGGGTGGAGGGTAATAGACTTGGGGAGAATAGGTCAAGGAGTATAAACTTCCAATGATAAGATGAGTAAGTTCTGGGGATAATGAACAACATGGTGTTAGAGTGAATAATATTGTATTGCATACTTGAAAGTTACTAAAAAAGTAGATTTAAGTGTTCTCACCACAAAAAAGAAATGGTAATATTTTTAAAGCTTATTTATTTTGAGAGAGAGAGAGAAAGCGGGGGGTGGGGGGGCGTAGGGGCAGAGAGAGAGGGAGAGAATCCCAAGCAGGTGCTGAATGTCAGTGCAGAGCCCGATGTGGGGCTTGAACTCACAAACCGTGAGATCATGACCTGAACTGGAAATCAACAGTCAGATTTTCAACTGACTGAGCCACCCAAGGTGCTCCTAAAGAAGAAATGGTATTTATATGATGAGACAGAGGTGTTAACAAACCCTACAGTGCTGAGCATTTGCAATAGATAAGTGTGTCAAAGCGTAGCTACACCTTAACCTTACACAATGTTTTACGTAAAAAAAAAAAAAAAACACCATAAAGTTGAAAAAAGTTTGTTTTGCACCTCATCTATAATGACAAAAAATAAGCCTAATGTCTTAAGTCTTTCTCTACCTTTGTGTAATAAAAGCCATTTGGTGTCCTGCTGAAATTTAGAGCTACCCTAGGAAAGTAGCAAAAAAAACGATTCATTTAGAGTTCATTTTCAGAGCCCAAATGTCCATCGATGGATGAATGGATAAAGACGTGGCATATATATATATACAATGGAGTATTACTCAGCAAGAGAAAAAAAAAGAATGAAATCTTGCCATTTTCAACTATATGGATGGAACTAGAGGGTGTTAGATTAAGTGAAATTAATCAGAGAAAGACAATTATCATATGACTTCACTCATAGGAGGATTTAAGATACAAAACAGATGAGCATAAGGGAAGGGAAGCAAAAAGAATATAAAAACAGAGAGAGGGACAAAACATAAGAGACTCTTAAATATGTAGAATAAACAGAGGGTTGCTGCAGAGGGGTTGTGGGAGGTGGGTGGGCTTAATGGGTAAGGGGCATTAAGGAATCTACTCCTGAAATCATACTCCTCGTATGGGATTAATAAAAGCCACCAGGTAGGGGCACTTGGGTGGCTTAGTCACTTAAGCATCTGACTTCAGCTCAGGTCATGATCTCTTGGTTCACGAATTTGAGCCCCTCATCAGGCTCTCAGAGCCTGGAGCCTGCTTCAGATTCTGTGTCTCCCTGTCTCTCTGCCCCTATCCTACTTGCACCCTGTCTCTCTCTGTCTCTCTTGCTTATGAAGAAGCAAGGGTTGCGAGGATACTAGGCACTAAATGATTCAAAAAATAAGCATGGAGGAGCAGTTGGGTGGCTTATTCAGTTGGGTGACAAACTCTTAATTTTAGCTCCAGTCATGATCCCAAGGTTGTGGGCTCAAGCCCTATGTCTGGCTCCACACTGAATATGGAGTCTGCTTAAGATTCTCTCTCTCTCTCCTGCCATATGTGCTCACTCTCTCTTTAAAAACTCATCATCATCATCATCATCATCATCATCATGGGATGAAGGAGGCAGAATGGAGGTTCTAAAAGATTACAGGAAAGCTCTTCGAAGATGAGAGAATTTGGGAGCTGGGATAAAGGACAGGAAATAGCTAAGAAGGGGCAGGAAGTTTTAATGAGGTGATTTGGTTATTGGATTTACAGGTTCAGTGCCACCAGATGGTTGATGATGAAAGAGAGAGATTGTGTAAGTGACAGATGTAGTCAATGTTTCCAATATTCCTATAATGTACCAATAGAGTGTAGAATGTCTACAGTTTTCACACTGTGGTTTCTGAAGTCCTGATGGACATTGGCCACTGAAAGAAAAAACCACAGGAACCACGGAGAACTCCTTCCTGGTACACAAGCTCAAATGATGTTGACAGTTCATTGGGTAGACAATGTCGCCATTGGAAGGTCTGGATTCCATTTGTATTAGAAAATATTAAATGAGTTCAAGTTATTCCCACAATTTGCAGCTCTCCTTTGTGGACTCGGTTATTTTCCGGGGGAAAGATGTGTTCACTGTGGAGTTCTAGAAAGGTTCTCTGACTTCCTATATTTCTTCTTGACTCCATTCCTTTCATGAGAAAAAGAATGAAGGCAAGGCTTATTTTTGTCATTTTTATCTGCTCTACCTACAAGTAATAATTCAAACCTCGCTCTTGAAACCATCCCTCTGACAAAAGTAAATTTCTCTCCCAATAATAATTTTTTCCCAAATACGAATATGCAGAGAAAAAGGAAAGAATATTTATTACCCATTGTCATCATAGGGGAAAAAATGGGGGAAGAGTGGGTTAGTTTTTTAAAGGGGCATTTGGATCCATTTAAACATGCAAATTTAATTTCACAACCTCCAGAATATATTTAACGCTAAGGGTTTTGTTTTATTTGGCATTGGCACTTTTTTCCATTTGTGCTTTTGATGAAAAAAAAAAAGCCTTTTGGCGTGGTTACAAGAATAATTTTCCTGGAAATTGATGTCTTTACTTTTTTTGTGTTTATTTCTGTGCAACTTAAAAAAAATCCTGCATTCGTTTTGTTTTAATATTATTAAACATTTATTGATTAACTGTCTTTCCTTGAGTATAGTTTTTATTAAGGACAGTGAGCTAAGTCAAAAGACATTGAAGTCTATGCCTTTCCTCCATGACTCACAAGAGCAGAGAATGCATAGCAGTGACGGTGTTACCATCTTAGGTTGACCCCCTTTAGAGAAATATGGTGAAAAGAAGACTGGAGTAAAAGGAAGGAATGTGGGTGGTGCCTGCTTATGGCTGAATTTCAGGCCACTGGAGGTCCTCAAGGAAAGCAGTGTTGAAGGTTCACATTAAGGGGAGGGGGAGAGAAAGGGAGAAGGAAAAGGGACTCGCAGGGGAGGGAGTAGAGAGGGGAGGCTGCGGGGAGAGGGTCAGGCTTGGAGCTGTGTCCCCCCCCTCCTTCCTGGGAAGTGAGGGAAGCAGGGAAACATGAGTTAGAGAATTTGGAAACTGATAATGTTCATGTAAAGCGCATTATCTCGCTACAAAGTGGAAAAGATTTTGTGAACTGCAAAGAGCTTGTTTAAACACTAGTTTTTCCTCCAAGTTGTTTCAAGACTCATCAGGGAGGGCTAGCATTTTCTAGATAAAGCCTTTGAACAGCATTGTTTCTTTTTGGGCTGTTCTTTCTCCCCCAGCATCCATTCTATTTTTGTACATTATCTGGAAGAAACTATCTTTTCAGGCGAATGACCAGGTCTCTGCACCAGTGGCCTCCTTTTCCCCAATTCTTTTCCAATACCCCTCACCCTTATGAGGAGCATTTTGTCACTTTATGGTGACTTGGACCCCCACAATGGGACAAAGAACACAGGTTCCCAACATGCACAGAGATTTCAACCCACCTCCCCTCCTTGATGGGTTAACATCTTTTTCTATATATGTGCATAGAGCTATGGGCTGTTTATTTCCTGCTCTCAAAGGATGACAGGGTAATGTGTAGGACATTTAAATCCTGATTGTGTTTTCGGTTTCTGTCAATCAAATCTATTCTGACTTCATTCTTTTTTTTTTTTTTTTTTAATTTTATTTCTAGGAGAGAGAGAGAGAGAGACAGCGTGAGCAGGGGAGGGTCAGAGAGAGAGGGAGTCACAGACTGAAACAGGCTCCAGGCTCTGAGCTGGCGGTCAGCACACGGCCCGACGCCGGGCTTGAATCCACGAACCGTGAGATCATGACCTAAGCGAAAGTCGGACACTTAGCTGACTAAGCCACCCAGGCACCCCTATTCTGACTTCATTCTTTCCTTTTATGAAGCATAATATGATGTCACTTCAAAACCCTAGATATATAACATAAGAAGTGATTGGGGCGCCCGGGTGGCTTAGTTGGTTAAGCGTCCGACTTTCGCTCAGGTCATGACCTCGCGGTTCGTGGGTTCGAGCCCCGCGTCGGGCTCTGTGCTGACTGCCAGCTCAGAGCCTGGAGCCAGAGTCTGTCACTCTCTCTCTGACCCTCCCCTGCTCATGCTGTCTCTCTCTCTCCTAGAAATAAATAAAATATTTAAAAAAAAAAAAAAAAAAAAAAGAAGTGATAAATAAAGAATTGATTCTCAATAATTTTTCAAGGGCTTCCAGGGAACACAATCTAAAAAGGGCAATCCCTCTTAAAGTAGTTTCCACCCACCAACGGAAGGATAACATTAGGAAAGTAAAACTTAACCAGAGAAAGTGGCCCAATCTCTGATTTCATCAGAGCGCCAAATTATGAGAACACCCAATTCTTAGGAAAGTGGAACTCCTATTGTTGACGTGAGTCACATATAAGTTATACAACTCAGAAGGAACTCATGTGACCTAACTGAACAACCCCTCACTCACACAAAGCACTTCACCTCTGCTTTCTCCCATTGTAAAAAGAGAACGTATCATCTGCTACTTTGCTCAAGGTGCCTAAATAAAAGTGTTTAGTCGAGGCTGTCTGTCAAAGAAAGGGGACAACCATATTGACTGGAAGAGTTTAATTAGTGAAGGATATACAGAGATCCACTTGTGATTCTTTTCTTAAGTCAAGGATCTACTAAAAGAGGAAGAGGCAAGACTTCACAATGCAAAATGTGAATAAGAGACGTGTAAAGGACAGAGGAAGAACACTTTTATCTCAAGCTCCATTACTGGATGTTGACTGGGTGGGTGTGGGGACACTTAGCAACAAAATCGTAATGGCAGAGATCCTCAATTCGAAAAGTCAAAACACCTGAAATACAAGAGACTGTGCACAGGTGTCTGAAAGAAGAAAGTCCAGGGCACTCACAGGAAGATAGGGTTCAGACACAGAGTGTGTGAGATCTTCTTCATTACAACTGAAAATACAGGATTTGAGCTACGAGGTGGCAGTAGAGAAAACATGGCTTGTAAATATCTAAAGAGGGGGAAAATTATTCTGAGGGGGAAAATCCCTTTCATTTTAATTTCCTATAATTTTTTTAAGTTGATTTGTTTTGAGAGAGAGAGTGGGGGAGGGACAATGGGGGGGGAGAGAGAGAGAGAGAGGGAATCTCCAGCAGGCTCCACACTGTCAGCTCAGAGCCTCACATGGGGCTCGAACTCATGAACCATGAGATCATGACCTGAGCCAAAATCAAGAGTCGGATGCCTAACCCACCGAGCTAGGCAGCTACCCCTTGCCTGTAATCTTTTCTTGATCTGGGATGAAATTTGTTATAGAAATCTTCAGCTGGGCTGCAGAGTCGCTAAACTAATCCTAGATAAAGCAAAGCACTAAAATGCCTTAGTTAGGAAGATAGAGAAAGAAGAAGTTCGATTTTCCAATTTATGACAGTGTTAGGAGAAAATAGGTCTTATTTAAAAACAGCTGTGTATGCAAAACCTTATTGTGGAGTATGACGTTCTTATTAATAACAAGAGAATATGCTATTAAGATTAAGTTATCACAGACATTTTCTTTCCTGGTCTTACATTTTTTGTATCATTACAATTCACATCAACGTGGAGAAAGCAAAGTTGATACGCAGTGCTGAGAACATCAGGACGCTTTTGTTGTTCTGCTTAAGTTTTGTTTTGTTTTCTTTTGTTTTTTTGCAAGGCTTAGCTCCCTCCAAGAAACTAGCTTTTCTCTTCCCTTATTTCGTGGCAGAATTATTTTTTCACAGATAGATTAAAGCCATCTTTACATCTGTCCTTCGTTATAGTCTCCTTGCATTTTTTATGTAGGGCTTTTATGACCGATTCCAACAAGCTCTCTTCCTGTTTAGTTACAAAGATTTCTACCCTTTTCCTTTTTCATCCAAATTACTTTTGACTGGATTTCTTCGAGTGGTACTATTTTGGAGTCACATTTCTGCCTCCTCCTTCTCCTTGAACGCTTTCTCTTCTAACAATCGCTGCAGGTTTACACATAATGTTTGCCATGGGTTTTGAAATCTACTTTCTAGGAATCCACAGGATGTGTCTATAGTCATTCTGGAGTATCCCTCTTGCACTGTTGGAATGAGTAAGAAGACATTAGTTTCGCTTAAGGTTCTTATCACTTTCGTTTCACCAGATTTTCCTCTTCCGTTCAACTTTTGCCCAATGACTTCTTTCTGAGAGATGGTTATGCAAGGAAACGCAGAGCGAGAGCATGTGAGATTGGCTAACAAAGGGAAATCTGTTCTCAGACCCCCTCCCTTAACAAAATTTACCCGGAACTCGCCCAATTCTGATCTCTCTGTGACCCCTGACTTCATCCCCCCAGCTTCTCTTTTGTGTCTGGGGGTAGCTTGGTGACATCCTGGCTTAGAGACCCCTTTCTCCTCCACCCCGACACTGTCATATGCTCTCAGCTCAGCTCCGCCTTGGCAAGGGCAGCTCCCCTCCCTCCCTCCAACTAACTCCCGAACACCGCACTGTCCTGGGCAACTTCAGGAGACAGAGCTCCTGGCCTTCCTGTTTCATTTTCTAGAAGCCGTACTTATAGGCTGTATCCCCCCTCCTTGCCTCTGGTCCCAGTGTGTTGTAGTGGAAAAGAAAAAAAAAACCACAACAACAACAACATCAACAACAACTCTGAACTCGGATTGTAAATAGAATCTGCATTGCTGAGTGAAAAAAGAGGCCCCATTCCTGTCTCTTTAGATCCTAAAGGAAGCGAGAGAGTCAGGGGAACAAGTAAATGGGCAAATAAAAATTGACAGGTTCTGCTACAGGCCACGCAGGCACAGACGCTGACGATTTTATGGGTACGATCTTGAGAGGTTAGCCGCAAACACTGCCAGAAGGGGGTCAAGGGGAATTAAAAATACACAAATTCAGATGGAAAGGCAGGATTCTTTCAAAAACTAGGCCAAGCACCAAGCTTTATAAATGACTCAAGTGTTCAAGCTGGCTTCTGCAAGAGACTTTTAAGTATAGAATTTAAAGGAAAAGTACATGTGATGTGTGGCCTATGTAAAAAGGTGTATATGGCTGTGACTATCTTAAGAAGGGAGGGTGTCCAGGAAATCAGAGTTTAAAGACCCTGGAGGACCTTCAGGAGCTACCCCAGGGATAGTTTTGTAAGGACAAAGACGACCATCAGGCATCTTCTTGAGCTGACACATCTCAAGAAAAGGAAAGGAAAGGCTTGGCTGCCCAGTGGCCCAAGAAAAGCTGAGATCTCTGAGAATTTGTAGGTGTGCTGAATTGTCATCTGGAGGACATACTGCAGTAGGTTTCCTTACTGATTATCACAGGTAGCAAGGTTGCCAACAAACTTTGGAAGCTGGAGGCTATCGAGGTCACCCATACTAACAATGAGTATTTGAGAGACAACTGGATCCCCATAAATGGACCCTAGTTGGGGGTCTGCTGCTTCTCCCCCTTGATACTTTCTAGCTAGTTCTTACTGAAGAGAAAAGCAGAGATGTAGTTTCAATGAGTTAATTTTCTAACTCATGAATTGTTCCAGCCGAAGAGTTCGTACACAGGAAATTAGACCAAAGACCAGCATTATAATAAGGGAATAATCTGAATTTTTAATTTGTAACCAAGTCCCAGTCTTTCATTCCTTATCATTCTGGCTCATCAAGAGTCCAAAAATAAAAATCATGTGCTTGCCCTCCAAAGGCCACCTCACGTCACGAGGGGCCCCGGAGCAGTTCAAGGAGCACAGCATGGAGGGTGGCAGCAAAGCCCGGAGTGCGTGTCTTCACCTGAAAAAGGCATGTGGCACTTCCAACCTGGGGGCCCTGGGCGTCTATTGAACTATTGTCTTCGGAGTTCTTGCTCCTCTTGGGCTGGTCCAACTCCGTCTCTCTCAGACGTGTCTCTTCCTCCGCCAACTCCTGAAATACTGGAAATCCCCAGAGTTCTGCCCTCGGCTTTTTCCTTTCTTCACCTTTCTGGGTCATTCTCTCCATGTTCTTTCGCCTTCAGGACCTCTAAATGAACTGACCACTCCTCAATCTGTTTCTTCCTAATGACGGAACCTTGGACAAGCTACTTACCTTGTTCTAGGTTTCCGTTTCCTCGTCTGTAAAATGTGGAAAGAGTCATGCCTGCAGCATTTACTGCTGTCAGCACCAAGTCAGTTCGTTTAGGTAAGGCATGTATAGTTAGCATATAATTAGTGCTCAATAAATGTTAGCTATTGCGTGATCACCACCCGCCCAAGTTGCCCAAGCCAGATTCCCTTCCACCCCTCCTTTCCGGCTATATCAGGTCCAGTTCCTGGGTAACAGATTGCTCGAGAACCTCATGGCCGGCCTCCACTGCCAGTCTCCACCGTTCTCTACGAGGCGTTCACCACCTTGTGAGACAACGAACTTGAATCAGTTTATTTTGTAATTTACTAGATGTTTCAATAAAAAGTTTGCTGGGGAAAATATTAGCCTAACTCTGAGTCTAGTAATCAGGAGATTGTATGAATTTTTATTTATAGCAAGGTCCCTGTCCCTCCTTTCTTATCATTCCAGATAATCAAAAGTACAAAAACAAACCAAAGTAATCATATGCCTTGATTCAAGATGCTGACAGATTGATTTTTTTTTTTTTAGTGTAAAACTAGTTCTAGTCCATCCCCCCTCCCCCACTGTAAATCCTTCACTGATTTCCTCACAGTCCTAAACTGAGGAATCTAGCTCTAAAATGGCCTTGTCTCCCAGCCATAGGTATGCAAGCAGTGTCCTTGATCAGGGCAGGCTCTCTCTAGAAGGCAGAGGGCTTCTTTGTGTGTGTGTGGTTGTGTGTGTGTGTATGTGTGTGTGTGTGTGTGTGTGTGTGTGTTCTTTTGCCAGCAGCAACATTCCTCTTCTGCACCAGAGTTTCCAGAGCCAGAGTGAATGCCACCTCCTTGGGGAAGTCTTCCCTAAAACCCCTCCATGCACATATTTACCAAACCGATACTGAAGTTTGTCATCCTCGGGCTGAGATTAAGCCCCTCCTAAGCGCTCCCGTTGGATGACTTGGTACAGATGTCTTGCACAACACTTCCTACACCCGATTAGAGCCACCAGCTACTCTCCTGCCTCACCTTCCAGACTGTAAATTCCTTGGTGTGCAGGAATGCCCTTTATTCATTTCTGTTTCCCAGCTTTTACACAGTCACTTACTTCTCGAAGGTACTCGGTAGAACATATTTTTAAATACAAACTGAATTCATAACGAACATAAAGTTTCCAGCACAGGTCTGAGCTAACCTTCACATAATTCCCTTCTCTTTGCTCTGTTAGAAAATGCCAGCTTAGAGCAAAATAAGTCAGGCAGAGAAGGACAGAAACCATATGTTTGCACGTATAGGTGGATTAGGAGGAAGCTAATAGGGGACCATGGGGGAGAAGAAGGGGAAAAATAGTTGGGGAGAGGGAGGGAGGCAAACTATGAGAGACTCTTGAATGCTGAGAACAAACTGAGGGCAGATGGGGTGGGGAGGAGGGGAAGGGGGTGACGGGCATGGGGGAGAGCACTTGTGGGGATGGGCACTGGGTGTTATATGGAAACCAACTTGAAAATAAACTATTTAAGAAAAAAAATTTAAAAAAAAATTATATTGCCTTAAAAAAAGAAAAAGGAAAATGCCAGCTTATGGGGCGCCTGGATGGTTCAGCCAGTTGAGTGTCCAGCTTCGGCTTAGGTCATGATCTCGTGGTTTGTGAGTTGGAGCCCTGCGTTGGGCTCTGTGCTGACAGCTCAGAGCCTGGAGCCTGCTTCGGATTCTGTGTCTCATTCTCTCCCTGACCCTCCCCTACTTGTGCTCTGTCTCTCTCTGTCTCTCAAAAATAAATAAATGTAAAACAATAAAAAGAAAGAATGAAAATGCCAGTTGGATAAAAGTTCTCACTCCTGGAGACTGTCCTGAAACCATCAACATCTCTGTACAAATAACAAAGTCTTTGTATGTTAGGATTCTTTTTTCCCCCACTTGTATGCAGAGACACACAAGCTTGCCCACGTGTACCCGCACACCAAACACACGTGCTTCACCCCTTTCGCAGCCAAGATTTGACTTGACACTTTAACCAGATCATTAAGCAAGGAGATTTGGATGTAAGGCGTCTGCCCTTAAAATGTCCCATACGATGATTCCAAAAACAGCATTTGTTTAGCCTACCTGAAAGTGTTTGCTCTGGATCCTATTATAAAGAGAGGGGGAAATTTTCTATTCATGTGATGAGGTATCATCTTCATGGTCAAGTCCAAAGGTTGGGGGAAAAATGAATCTGGGTTACAGAGAAAAGAAAAATACGAACTGCAGATCTGCTGTGTCAAGTGAAAGATGTCTGTTTTAATCAGGATTTTATAACAAAAGAAATATGTGTAACTGGGCCAAGTCTCCCTCTTCAAGAATTCATGCCAAGACTCCTTCCCATCTCTCTCCCGCCTCCTTAGTGAGAAGTGGCTTCAGGGCCAAAAATGACTCATCAGGACAATACTCTTTGGCCATGTGACTTGTAAGGAAGCATGTGTGTTAAGGAAGGAAGGGGAATGCTAGAAGCAAGAAGCCAAGTGAGGGACCCTAGGGCCATGTAGCCAACATAGGAGCCAGAACCCCTTGTGGGACCCCATGGGGAACACTGGAACTGCTCATGGGATCAAAGTTTTCTGAGGTTCAAAGTGCCCTGGTATATTGCTAAATATTTGGATCTACAAGGAAACAGACTAGTGATTTATCTGATTTACATCAGAGGTGTTTGGGGATCTATACCAATAGAAAGAAGAGAAACTTCAAAAAATTTTCACGCAGGCAGGACTCAGTCCTCCCACCAAAGAAGCAAAATGATTCCCTAAACCCAAGGTAAACGGAATATTACTGAGAATGAAGCTTGAACGCCTGCGTCACATCCTGGACCTGACACTTACTAGTTATTCGTCTTATAGTTAACCTCTCTGAGCCTCAGTGTCCAATGGCCAACAGGATGCCGAATAAGATGATGATTTTAAAGCAACCAAAACAGGGGCACCTGGGTGGCTCAGTTGGTTAAGCGGCCAACTTTGGCTCAGGTAATGATCTCGTGGTTCATGAGTTCGAGCCCTGGATCGGGCTCTGTGCTGACAGCTCAGAGCCTGAAGCCTGCTTCGGATTCTCTGTCTCCCTCTCCTTCTGCCTCTCCTTCACTCATGCTCTGTCTCTCTGTCTCTCAATAGTGAATAAAAGTTAAAAAAAAATTTGTAAAGCAACCAAAACAGTGCCTGATTCAAAGGAGGTGTGTACATGGTTTTAGTTCATTCTGGAAATATTTATGTACAGTCTGTTATGGACAAGCTGTATTCTACATGCTGGCAATACAGTCGTGAGCATCACGGCTCCTGATCTCGTCCTTAAATTCAAACTGGGGAAGAAACAACAAGAAAGAAGGATCTGGGCTTAACTGATATTAACAGTTTGAAAATAAATGGCCACTTTTTCGCATCAGGAAGCTATGTTCTTTTACTGGGAACTTTTCATGTTTTATTAAATACACCCAATGTGTTTTGATGACATGACAAGGTTCTGTACTAATCTGCAAATGATCTGCTCTTGAAGTCATAGAGCCTTTTAGTAAAAAGTTCTTAAACTTTTAATAAACTTTTAAATAAAGAGGGCACCTGGCTGGCTTAGTTGGTGGAGCCTGTGGATCTTGATCTCAGGGTTGGGAGTTTGAGCCCCACACTGAGTGTAGAGGTAACTTAAAAGAAATAAAATCTTAAGAAAAGAATTTTTAATGTTTATTTATTTTTGAGAGAGAGAGAGAGAGAGAGACAGAGCATAGTAGGGAGGGGCAGAGAGAGAAGGAGACACAGAATTCAAAGCAGGCTTCAAGCTCTGAGCTGTCAGCATGGAGCCCGGCACAGGGCTCGAACCCATTAGCCGTGAGATATGACCTGGGCCAAAATGGAGAGTCGGCCACTTTTTCTTGACAAAAAAAAAAAAAGGACTTACTGGAATTCAAAGAGAGCACAAGACTCTCATTTGAACCGGGAGTGCCCTAACATCTTTCCTAACACCTGATGACTTGGGGTACTTACTCAGGCCCCTGCACCTTACAGGCCCCCAAGCTATTGTTAGACCCGGGAACTTTCTGGGGAAGCCTTAGTCTTCACACATGCAGTCCTGCTCATCATTCCAGTTGCCATCTTCTCACCAGTGTTTTAACATATCCCTTTAAAAAAAAATAATAAAGCTATTGCTAAATTTGGTGTTGTCCTAAGTTATCTCCATTGTAATAGCCCTCGAATACGCAAATCGTCCAGACGATTCATCATGTGCATACATTCATTTACATTATCAAGATGACATTTTTCTGTGTTCTGTGTTCTGAGGGGAACACTGCGTCTTGTCTTTTCCATTGCCCTCCCTTCCCACCACTGAGAAAAGACTAAGATTCAGAAATATTGTTATATGTCCCCACTATAACCTACTTGTATTTGCATGAGTGAGTCATGTTCTCCCAACTTTACACATGCCTGAAATTCACTTCACCTCTCTCTGTATTTGCCCACCCCCTACTTTCTCCCAGGACTTGGCTTCGGAGGCTGGGAAGGCCTCCTCTGACCACTCCCTTCCTCCCCCCCACAGCAAGTTGCCCCTCCTCTGTGCTCTTAATGCATGCTATTGTGTTCCTCCCTTACCACTTGTAACACTGTAGTATATTCCCAGTGAATTTCTAGGTATTCATCACTGGACTGGGAGATCCTGGAGAGGTTGGGCCATGTGTTTCATGATTAGATCCCCATTAAATAAGTGAGAGCAATTCAAGGGCATTTAATAAAAACTGGACTAGCACCCATCACATTCTGCCCTCCACTCCCTTTCTCCATCTCCCAAAACACCCCGTGGGCCACCCCTGGCATTCAGTTTAGAGCTTCTGGGGCATCTTCTCCACTTCTTTGCCCTCTCAAGGCTCCCTTTGACACACATTCTAAGAAGAGCCAAACTCCATAATCATGAGCTTCCTCTTCTCCCTTGAAGTTTGTCCTGCATTGTTTTGCAGATATGAAAATGTGACAGTCACAGGATTAATTTTCCCTGACCCAAGCTCTTCCTCAGGTCTCCTTATGTCCCTACCCAAGGCCCAAATTCCAGCTTCTCCTCCTTGTGACATTCCCACTCACCCCCATCTGGAATCGGAACTAGGGAGCGAAGGGGATGGCCCTGATTTCTGCCTCCTCTTTGAACCCTGATGAATTCTTTAGGGAAGCATTCTGTCAAGCAGTGACCAGTCACTGAGTCACTGGAAAAAGGTGGAGAGGCTCCCTCAACCTTATATCACGTGGGCCTTTTACCATCTCAACTGCGATTTTCATGTGCCTTTGTTTCCGCTGCGCATCCACGCATGTTCCTATTTCTCCAAGTCAGTTTCCTTCTTTCATCATTTAGCTTAGTCATTTAGGACATTACAAAAAATGAGTGGCTACCATGGGGATAGACAAGTATAAGTAAGGCACAGTTGTCTCACAGTTCTAGAGTCTAGATCAAGATGTGAGGAGGATTATTTTTTCTGAGGCCTCTCTTCTCAGCTTGTAGATGGCTATCTTCTCACTGTGTTCTCACATGATCATCTCTCTGTGCATGTACCTGTCCAGGGTCTCTCTGTGTGTCCTAATCTCCTCTTCTTATAAGGACACTGGTCACTGGATCAGGACCCCAGCCTAAAGACTCTACTTTACCTTAATCACCTCTTTAAAAGCCTTCCAGATATAGTCACATTCTGAAATACTGGGTGTCTGGGCCTCAGATGGGACACAATTCAATCCTTAACAGGGAAATTTTTATTTGCATTTACTTAACAAACTCAGAAATCTTTCTGTGTTAGTTCAGGTCCCTTGCTGGGCACTGGACAAGATCTGCTACAAAGCATCCTACAACGAGAAAAGACCTAAGTTCAAGACCTTCTACTGCTGTTGGCATTCAGGAAGCTTCCTTCAAAATTTTCTCCTCCTTGGAAACTTCTACAATCCTCCATTCCACACTCATCTGCGACTCGGCATTTCTATCCACTTACAGTGAATCTAAATGGTACAGCCGTTTAATCTCTCCTTGTTTTGGGGAGTTGAATTTGTCTCTTCAGGTGAGTGAAGTAGAGAGAGAGCAAAGTTGAGGTTAGATTCATAAAGAAAATCCCCTATTAAGAAATCAACACTCTATAATATTAAACTGTAATAAAAAATGCCATTATTAATATTATGAAACATGTGGGCAGAAAAGACTGACTTAGTCACTGTTCACTTTCCTCATCTCCTCTTACTCCCCAGCTGATCTTCCATCTACTTCTCCCATCTTTCATCCCTGAAGACACCATTATATCACATCTTATATTTGGAACATCCTTTCTTCACTGATCTCCCTTTGGCTTAGTGAATTTAAACAAGAAGCTCAATTAATAATCCTTTTTCTATACTAATTCTATACTAATTCTATACAGGTTAACCTGTCTTTTGGGACCATTACTTGTCCACACCTCTATTTATCACCTATGCACATTGAAGTGAGATAGGTTAGGAAAGTTTGTCAAGTTTTTACCGTTATTAGAGCAATGGATGTAAGCCCCAGTTGCTCTCGTTCTAAACCCCAGGCTCCTAATCATGTGCCCCCACTCCAAACCATGATGCTTCAGGTGGCTGCCTGGGTTTATTCTCTCAGTAGAGTCCTAATCATGCTCTTTATTTTTAATGCTTATTTATTTTTGAGAGAGATAGAGAGCAGGGTAGGGGCAGAGAGAGAGGGAGACACAGAATATGAAGCAGGCTCCAGACTCTGAGCTGTCAGCACAGAGCCTGACACTGGGCTCGAACCCACAAACCATGACCTAAGCCAAAGCCAGACACTTAACCTACTGAGCCACCCAGGTGTCCCCAGAAAAATTGTACTCTTATCAGAGATTACATGCATCTTAGTTTTCCATGAGATAATACTCTTTATTCTTTACTCATTAGAAACTCTTGAGCATTACAGGTAAAAATAGTTATACGGGATCTGTTGGTAAATTACATTTTGTTTCCCAGTGAAAATTAAATTAGATGTTTCGATGAGGTTCAAAACAAAAAGTAGTTTAGTGAGTTCAAACCTAAGTTTAGGGAGAGTTAGATCTATAGGATCACAGCCCCTTTCCTTCTCTTTAGAAATCAAGACAATGGAGCCTTAGTTTGAAACGCAATGTTCAGTTCACAAACACAATTTCTAAGAAACACATTCCTTTCTTTTGTTAACAAGGACCTGGAAAGGATAGAGAAAATGATTATACTGAAATTAAGGAGCTGCTCAGAAAAGGAAAACACAGGAAAGAAATGTGAGGAGAATGTAACTCTCATGAAAGATGTCCAGAATAATCCATTTAACCCCCTCTTTCAAGATCTTATAGTGTTTGTCTAACTTTGGGCCAAGCATCAATAATGGCCAAGTTGATTTATGGTGGTGAAAGATTTTTCTGTGAGCACTCTGATGATGGAAATCAAGTATTAGGAAGTGAGAAGCCTCTGTACGAACCCGGAGTAGTGGACTGGACAATGTCAAAGGGGTGAAAAATGAGCCCTCTTTGTGAATGCCCAGGATCCTGAATGAGGACCGAAGTAACAAACGGAACTTGGATGTGTTTTCATTCTCCATCAATAACTTGCATCTGTACATCCTTTGGAATAGATTTTTTTTTTGTGCTAAGCCCTTAGGGAAATTGCCTCCATCAGTTTTGGTAGACGTGGCTGTGGGTATATAATACAGACTATGATTTCTTTTTGGACAGACTGTTCTTCTTAGATTTACCAAAAACTTGTATATTTAACAGGGAAAATTCAGAAATATAAGTGTGGCTGCTTAGAAATCTGGAATGAGGTCACAGTCTGGTCTGAAAGTGAGTTATTCTGAATCTTCTTTGTCAGAAAATGCAGTACATTCCTTATTATCTCCATATGCACTTTCTCAAAATTTGGGTCAAGGAATCATTAAAAATGCTAATGATCTAAGAGGACTGGACTGTCTTCTTCACAGCTCTATGGCCTGCTCTAAAAAGGATTGTGCACTTTGGCTCCTGATAATTTCCCAGAAATAAGAAAGTACATGTAAACATACTCAACTCCCACAATCCCACCCACTTTGAATTGTGCCCCACGTTAAAAATAAACATTTGGAGAAGTGGGAGCGCAAAAACATCACCAGGTGGTTAACTGAAACATTTTATGAGTCTTCTTAAGAGTCTTTTTCCTTCCCTCTGTTGGTCTTCCTTCACTAATTGACTCTTTACCCCTTCCTTTTGGTCCAAACTCAGAGCCATATCTGACAGATTTTTGCCGCAACAAGAGAATGAGGTCCATTCTTTTTGGAAGCCACACCTTGCCTCACCCTGACTTAAAATTTAGCTAGGATTCCACACAGTCCAAGAACATCCCCGGGCAATCCACTTGTTCCCTCGGGGTACTCAGCCTGTCCCAGCTCTCTTGAACCAATCCTGGATTTTCAGTCCTTGATTTGTGCACCTCAAGCCCTGTTTCATATGTGCTTTCTGCTCTCCTGAACAAATAATCCTAAATCGAAACTCCTTACCACTTCATTCTCTTACAAAGTAGTCATTCAAATTCCTTAGCCATAGGATTTTCCCTGAAATATTTGTGGGCATAGTCAATCTTAAAGGTCCCGGTAAGCCTAAGGCAATTAACTGGGTGGACTTGAAGTAGCTGAGACATTGGTTTGCGGAGGCATTTGCACAAGCTCAAGTCCCCTTTCCGTTGCAATCCTTGGCCTGTCGGGTCTGTTCTGTTGGTTTTGTTAATGCTCTGCATCTTTGGCCCTCAACCCCCAGAATTTCCCACACGGGGGATCACTACGGGACACATTCTGTCGGCCTACCTTTAGGAGAGAATCTGTTCTCTCCATTCCATTCAGAATGACCTTACCCTTCTCTGGAACCTTCTTCCCTTCAGACCCTCCCTCAACCACGTGGCCACGATGTTTCCCTCTAGGCCTACTCGGTTGCCAACAAGATTTCAGAAATTTGGAACCTCTTTATCAAATACACCCTTCTCTGCCTCATCCCAGCTGAAACCTGGATTTCCCCTGATGACATCATTTTCCCTACCAACGGCAAGGTGAGTCTTCCCCTTCCCCGCACACACCCTTTCCCCAGTGTCTTAGAGTGAGGATGATTGTGGCTGCTTTGTGAACTGGGGGCCTCCCTCCAAGGACTCCTCCTCCTCTCCTTGTCAGTTTCACCTACCCACTGAACTCCTGACATCCATTCACTCAGAGCTGTCCACTGCATTGCTTGGGAGCATCACTACCGTCATGAAATTTTAAAATAAAGCCCCTGCCAGCCACCTGCAGCATCCATGCTACATAGAGTTGCCCATGTGAAGAGCCACCCTACAGGAATTAACACTTGGGACTTGGCAATGTGTGCACCATCTTCTGATTTGCAGATCACCTGGAAAGCAGACTTTGCTTGGTCTACATCTTCGCAATGTATGTAACATGGCTCAGCTGCCTGACAATCACCTTGGCTTTAGTGGCTTCAAGATAGCCTCTTCTCTCTTTGAGGTGTTTCCCCAAAGCAGAATTCACAAATGTTCCACCCATGAAGTTTAATGAATCCAGAGTACTCCATAACCTAGAAGCCGCTACCCAGTAAGTGGATACTTAAGTAGCTTCCAGTTTTTCACATGAGCACAGTCATAGTAATCATAATCATCACTGAGCATAACTTCGTATAATATCTCTGGTGATTTTCTTAGAAGGAATTTCCAGAAGTAACACCTGGGGTCAAAGTCTTTGAATGTTTATAGCTTTTGACAAATATTGACAGCTTGCTTTCTGGAGGGGCTGTAAACACAGTTTGCACTCCACCAGCCCTCGCAGAGTGTCTCACCACACCTCTTCTTTCTATATAATCTTTAAAACAAATCTTTGCAGAGCAACTACCCCAGACAGAAGCAAAAAGATCTAGGATTCTGGGAGGGTGGTCTAAGTCCAAGGGAGGATTTGCTAGCAAGCCTGGTGTGATAAAGAGTTTGAAAAGAACTTGACAATATGATAAAGACAATTAGTGCTATAAAAAAATAAAGGCAATCAGAAACTCCAGGCAACAGGGGGCACAAGACTGTAAAAGACATATAATCATAAAACATGACCTGGTTTTGAAGGAAACAGTATTTACATGGTCACAGTAATGTAGTAATTTAACTTTAAAAATGTGATATAATTGCAAGGGTAAAATGTGAGAGGAGAGGTAAGTGTGTTGCAAGAGAGCTGAAATTTCATTTGTCACCTCAGACATCCATAATTAAGGTATAAAAGTGACAAAAATAGGGAAAGCAATGTACGCTTATCACTAAGAGATATGAAAGCAAACATAAGAAGAAACAAAGAAGTCAGTGCTTGTTTTCAGAGAGTAGGACTTAAAGTAGAGAGAAGGGAAGGAAGCCGATTGATTTTCACCCCAAGACCCTTTTCACCATGAACTTTGGTAAAAGATATTTTAATGGTATTCTGAGATGTTAAGATTATTTGAAGTCTTTATTGACTTTTAAAATGGTTATTATTTTGAATTAGTATTTTTTAAGTCAGAATGTCAAACTGCTCTTGTCACTTGTATGTTCATGTACTTTGTCAAGAGGTGTTACTGGTTTTCTCATTGATGTGTAAGAACTGTTTACATATTTGTCTACCGTGTTTGCCACAAATATTTTACCCAGCTTGTTGTTTACTTTGTGTTTTGTTTCTAGTGTTGGGCAAAATATAGACAAATATCATTTTTTGCCTTTTTCCTATAGATGTTTCAGATTCACCTGTATTTTATTTCTAAAGATTCAAGTTTTTTACTTTAGGTTCTTCATTTCTCTCGATGTTTTGTGTCTTATTTGTTTGCTAAACACTTAAATGGAGTTTACTATGTGCCAGGCACTAATATAATCTGGTCTGAAATATTAACCCAATTCATGAGAGAGGTAGGTGGGTTGTTTCTCTCCAAAGAGCTTATTTTCTTTATGTTATTCACCAGAAACACCCACCCCTCATCCAAAGATTTGTGATCTGTTTCTAACAATCTATTTCATTTCAGATCTAGCTTTCTATTTTCTCAGTAAAATCACATTAATTTACATACTATTACTTTATAATATAATTTATATATGAAAGAGGAATACTCTATCATTTTAATTTTTTAAAAAGTCTTAGCCACTTTCACCCACTGATAATCTTTTGGCATTTTTTATAGATTGCATTTTATTTCATTTATCTTATTTTATCTTATTTGAGAGAGAGAGAGTGCGCAAGCCGGTGGAAGGGCAGAGAGAGAAAGAGAGGAAGAATACTGATGCAGGGCTCGATCCTCTGCAACTGACTGAGCCACCCTCTTTTGACGTTTTTTTCAAGTTTAGCTCCAAAATAAATTCCACCGGAATTGTGACCAGAAGCTAAACCAACAAATTAATTGAGAAGTATTTAGATCTTTATACTTCATTTATCTCCCTACTGAAAGTTGTATCTTTCGATTTATTTAAATCTTATTTGAAAACTCTGAGCTACTAAAATTTGGGATGCTAATGAAGTCCCATTAACTCTGAGAATATTTCAGTGGATGCTCTTAAGTTTTCAAGCTTATATTTTTGTCATCTGCAAATAATGGTAATTTTGTCTCCTGTCTTTCAGGAATTGCACTTCATTTCCATTTCCTGATTTCATACATTAGCCAGTGTTTTCAAAACAATATTAAGTAGCGAGAATCTGATGATACATTTTGAAGGAATAGCAAGTGACCAAATGTTAACAATTAGTATTTAGCCAAAAACATAGCAAAGCCATATATCATCAACAAAATAAAATCGCAGGAATACAAAATTAACCTGAAATTTTATTTAAAATTGTTAGTAAAATTTTATCATTCAAGTGTGTAGCAGTTAATATTTCTAAGAGAATATTTACTCCGTCTGAGCAAGGTTGGTAAAGGGGAGGGATTTTTCCGGGTGGTTTTATCAGAATAGGGACTGCTGATAGACAAGGTACTACCAAGCTTTTCTTTCTTCTCTGACAGTAACAAAGAAGCGAAATTACCTTCCATTCAGCTCCTGGCCGTGAAGATTTGGTTGATGGTGTCAATGTTGTTTCAATGAAACAAACCATCTTGCCAACTGAAGTTTTGTGCTTTGCTGGAAGAAAATGCTTTCTATACACTTTCAGGATTGCATTTGAGATTTTTACAGTCACTCACGCTTTTATTTTAATACATTTTGCATTCAAATAAATCATTTGATAAAAAAATCTCTCCTTGAGGCTTGGATCTAAAAATACGGCAATGGAATGCAATCAGCTTTCAGGGTAACAGAATAATCTCTGATATTCCCTCTGCATCTCACTTTCCACTGCCCATAAAGTAATTATAGCATCTTTTCTGGAATGAAATGATAAGCGAATTTTTATAGCAAGAATCTATGCAAGAAATATTTGCACTCTTCACATTCATCAGCTTGAGTATTTCTTGAGCAGCCTCCACTGAACGAACTACTTTTTCTGAAAGAAAAAAACCAAGTTGGTGGCTAGTATATCTTGCTAGTCTGGTACCATTATCTGTAACATGCAGAGTAGTGAGGCTTTATTTGATTCAAGCAGCCTTTTTATGCATTACAGCTGCATTACCACCTTTTTAAAACATGGCAAGCCAGTTTCCAAATCTCCTGAACACCATGTAGTCTGTCTTTGATCAAAGAATGAAAAGAGTCCTGTGATCTTTCTTCTTGGGTAGGTAATCCTGTTAAAATACTCTGTACTAGCATAGGAGCACATGTACCCCAATGTTCATAGCAGCACTCTCCACAATAGCTAAAACCTGGAAAGAGCCTAAGTGTCCATCAATAGATGAATGGATCAAGAAGATGTGGTTTATCTATACCATGGAATACTACATGGCAATGAGAAACAATGAAATCTGGCCATGTGTAGCAACATGGATGGACCTTGAGGGTGTTATGCTGAGCGAAATAAGTCAGGCAGAGAAAGACAAATATCATATGTGTGCACGTATAGGAGGATTAGGAGGAGCTTAACAGAGGACCAAGGGGGAGAAGAAGGGCAGAAATGGTGGGGGAAAGGGGGAGAGGCAAACCATGAGAGACTCTTGAATGCTGACAAAAACTGAGGACTGGTGGATGTGGGGGGGAGGAGGGGTGAGCATGGAGGAGGGCACTCGTGGGGATGAGCACTGGGTGTTATGTGGAAACTAATTTGACAATAAACTATTTGTAAAAAATAAAAATAAAAAAAAAATACTCTGTACTAGAATTGGTCTTTAAACACAACGGTAGGGAATGGGTAAAACAGTGTATGTGCATGATTCCTAAGTTATTCATAGCCTTCATCTTGTTTGTCCCTTGTTGATAATAGTTATCTTTACTGATGTTCCATTCTATAAATACTTCCTCAGTCAAATCCAGTATCTTGTTAGCTGGTATCCACAAATCTTTCATTGGGCACATTAAAGAGAAACGTAGCTAATTCTGCATAAACCCATGACACTGTCAAACTTAAGAGAACTTCTAGTGGGTTCTATGTGTCCCAACCAAGACACAAACTACAGAGGCAGCACGTCTTATAACATTAATGAGTTTTTCTGCACAGTAAAATGGAACTCAGGAAAATATTTTTTAGTAATATGTATACAAAGAATGGACTTCGTACCTAGGACTTCCATATTGTGCAAATCTGAGTAACATTTATTTTCAACTACGGAAAATTGCAGTCTGTAGCAATCATTTCAAGCAATTTTTTAGTAAACATTTTCTTTTTACCTCTGAGGACTCAGAAATATAAATGATCACCTTCTTAGAGCGTTCTTGTTAAATCTATTTTTTTGAGTGTAGGCTGGCAACATCCAACTGTGTTTTTGATTTCTCATTTTTCTCTTACACGCTTTTAAAAATACTCTTCGTCATATAAATATAAGTCATCAAGATTGTGGTTTTACATGATTTTGGAGTTTTACCTCCTTATGAAAATTCAAGGTAGCAAGGTAGACATTCTGCTGCTAACGCATCCTCACAAGATGTAGAAGATTCCCAAACAGCACATTTTCTGGAAATACCCAAGGTTTAAGTGAAGTAAAATGACTGAAAATTAAATACAGTTCTAATGGTTATTTTATTTCTTTTTTTTTTTAATGTTTTATTTATTTCTAGGAGAGATAGAGAGAGACAGCTTGAGCAGGAGAGGGTCAGAGAGAGAGAGAGTCACAGACTGAAACAGGCTCCAGGCTCTGAGCTGGCAGTCAGCACAGAGCCCGACGCGGGGCTCGAACCCACGAACCGCGAGATCATGACCTAAGTGAAAGTTGGACGCTTAACCGACTAAGCCACCCAGGTGCCCCATTGGTTATTTTATTTCATGATGTGAATACAGTACGCAAACCATCCGATGAAGATTACTAGTACTAGATAATCTAATTCGTTTATTTCCCATATATTGCTATTTAACGTCTTTTATAAACTTTCGTTGGTTCAAAACGGATATTGTTACGTCACAGACTCAGGCAGACTGGTGCCTGATGAAGGTCAACATCACCTGGTGCAGGATGAAGGTCCCGGGAAGTAAGTCAGCTGTTTCTCACCAATTCTTTCAGCATTAGGACCTGAGTCCTGAGTCCACCCACCAGAGGAGGGTGCTTTCCCTAGTCATAGCCGCATGCACCTGGGATTGCTTGCCAGCAGAGGGACCCCCTATGTTTGCTCTCCTGTTACTAAGATGAGGGGTCTTTGAGGAATAGGGGCAAGTGGTGGGGAAGAATATTTTGAGTTCAGGTCCCAGGAAGTCTCCTTTTGTGGCAGATGTTTAGGAAAGTGCCGGGAAACTCTGGTTCCTAAGCACTGTGTAAGAGAAGTTGAGTTTAAATTGAGACCCTCCTATCTATGCGCCTTATAACAATTTCTGGTTCATTCTTGAGACATTGCTGTTTATCTTACAGGTGCAACACTCTCCCTAAAGTTAGTTAGCAAACATACGGTCTCTCAGTTCTTGCTGTTGACCAAACCGTAAGAAATGGCTGATATTTGATCCTCTGACCCTACAAAAGTAAAACTCTCATAGAGTTGAGGCCAAGTTCATTGTCAATCATCACTGATTAGATGTAATGGTCGTCCACATAACAGTATGATTTTTGATCGGGCAGGCTCTCAGGGTGCCAGAAATCTAGTGAAACAGATGTTTGTCTGTTCAGTCTTCCATAGCCAAAATCAAAGCAGAAACACGCTAGCAATATTTGGTCAATTATAAGCCAAACCTGAGGTTCGGAGCTTTCCTACATATAGTGATGGTGATATAGGTCTTTTAGTTTTATTTCTGGTTTTAACAAGTGTACCTCTACTGGGTAGCCATTGATTTTTACAAGCAATTTGAATAAATGTCCCTCATGTTTTAGCTCCTAAGAATTTTTATCCAGAATGTGTTGAAATAGCTTTATAATCTTTTTTAAAAATTACATCCACTTATGTAATGTGCTAACCTATTTCTCCCACTAAGTCATTATTGAATTCCAAGAATAAACCCTACTTGGATGCAGTGAGTAATTTATTAAGGTCCTGTTCTATGTAGATTGTAATTACGTTAAGGATTTTTTGCAACTACATTCAAAGATAAGATTGCTGTTCAGTTTAGGAGTTTTGAGTTATTGATTCAGCCTTTTGAAGCAGAGTCACTTCATCTATATAAAATTAATTTGACAGATTCAAAAATCTCATTCTATTCCATGGAACAATGTATCTAACAGAAATGATCTGCTCCTTGAGAATGTGAAAGCTGTAAAGCTGGTCCAGCTTAGTATTTTCTTTTTTTTATAGAATTATTTGAGAACTTTTTTTTTCATTTCTTCCATAGTTACTAGAGTTTTCAGGCTTCTTAATTATTAAGACAAGTTTAGTCAGTCATGTTTATTCAGGAAAGTTGCCATTTAAAAAGATGTTTAAAAAATTTTTTTTAATGCTTATTTACTTTTGAGAGGAGACAGAGACCTAGTGTGAGTGGGGGAGGGGCAGAGAGAGAGGGAGACACAGAATCTGAAGCAGGCTCCAGGCTCTTAGCAGTCAGCACAGAGCCCGACGCGGGGCTCGAACCCACGGACCTCGAGATCATGACCTGAGTCAAAGCCGGACACTTAACCAACCGAGCCACCCAGAGGGCCCTTAAAAAGATGTTCTAAATTATACTCACAGTTCTAAATATCCTTGATATATGTCGTTCTTTCTCATACCAATTTTTCCACTGTGGTGTGTGCTTTTCCTTTTCATTTTATTTGCCAGATTTATGCACTTTGTTTTGCGCATATTTCTTTCAAAGAAATACTGTTTTCCTGCTGTCAGTTTTTTGGGGTTTGTTTTTGTTTTTAACTTGGTTGGGGTCTTCTATTGACTTACTTTGGCTTGTTCTTCTCTTTTCTAAGTTTTTAGGCTAAATCTTTGCTTATTTTGAAAAATTTTTCTTATTTAATATTATGAGCCCTTCTGGGTAGAAGTCTGGCCTTGAAATACACCTAGAGCTTCATGGGGTTTACAATCTAGTTTGGTTTGCAGACGAATTCAACAGGTGTTGTGGTAGAGAAGTTCAAATTTCTAACGAAACCCTTAGAAGGGGAACTCAACCAAACTTGGTAGACATGAGGGTCAAGAAAGGTTTACAAGTAGAAGCAATGCTTAAGCTCACACTTGTAAGTGGCCAGCCAAAGGAAGGTAGAAGAAAAGAGAGGGTTCCAGAGAGGGGAAACAGCGTATGCAGGGCCACAGGATGAGAGACCCCAATACAGGGTCAGGCCATCACAGATGTTCACGTGTCTACATATAAAAGCAACCAGGGCAATATCAGCTGGGGAAAGCATCAAGAATCAAGCAACATAGGGTGATGAGAAGCAGTTTGGACAATGGAATGTCACTGGTGTTTTATGTGGAAAGAAATGAGACGATCATTTTTTGAAATGATTTTCCACTTCAGAAATTTTTGAAAGATTACTTTGATCTCTCTGTGGAGACAGATGACTTTGAAAGATTGCTTTGATCTCTCTGTGAAGAACAGATTGGATGGAAACAAGACAGGAGGCAAGAAAAGTAGTTTTGAGATTGTGGTAAAAGGACAGATAAGAGATGACTATGCCATACATAAGCAAAAGCAGTGGTAAGAGAGATGGGTGAACACAATTAGGAGAGTGATGGATTGCGGGGCGCCTGGGTGGCTCAGTCGCTAAGTGTCCAACTTCAGCTCAGGTCATGATCTCACAGTTCATGAGTTCGAATCCTACACTGGGCTCTGTGCTGGCAGCTCAGAGCCTGGAGCCTGCTTCGGATTCTGTGTCTCCCTCTCTTTCAACCTCTTTCCCACCTGTGCTTTGTCTCTCTCTCTCTCAAAAATAAATAAGCATTAAAAAGAAAAAGAAAAAAAGAAAAAAAGAAACTGAGCCAGATGAAGAAAAAGAAGAGGGCCTGTGGATTGGCTAACATTTATACCATTACTATCATTGATAAACTGTTCTTCTTATCCTGTATAATGCTGTTTACTTTGATTTCTGTATTATTTAAGAAATAATTTTCTTTATTCTGCCTTTTGTTGGGTGGGTGTGCTTATGTGCAAATCTCTGAAAATTATCAAGCCCTTTTTTCTTCTTTCTATGTAAGGAATTTATTCCTCTTTTACTCACTTCTTCTATCCTTTCCTACCCAAATTCCAAATGAGTTAATAAAATCTGAGATACTATGCCCAAATAAATACTATTGGGTTATTTCATATTATGCATTTCATTTATTTTATCTCATTCATTTTCTTTCTTTTAAAAATGTTTCTATTTTGTTTTTGAGAGAGACCAAGTGCAAATAGGGGAGGGACAGAGAAAGAGGGAGACACAGAATCTGAAGCAGGCTCCAGGCTTTGTTCTGTCAGCACGGAGCCCAACTGGGGGCTTGAGCTCACAAACCGCGAGATCATGAACTGAACCAAAGTCAGATGCTTAACTGACTGAGCCACCCAGGCGCCCTTATCTTATTCACTTTCTGATTGCTCTGCTTAAATATAAGTTCGATGAGGGTAGGTTTATATTCTATTTACTTTTATCTGTTTAATTTATTGCTATGAGCTCACAGTCTTGAAGAGTGCCTAGTTTATCGGAGGGGCTTGTTAAATCCTCGTTGGAAAAAAAGATGACGTTTACATTAGGTATCCTCTCTCCCTTTATGACATCTACCAGCAGTTTTGAAATCATTCATTTCATTGCTCACTGATAGTCTGTTTCTAACACAATTTAGGGTACTAAGTTTATTCGATTTGTGATCGGCTCTAGCATTTTCTCCCTTGAAAGAGTATGTGGGGGTATATTTTCTGTTCTCCATCATGGAGACCACCAATAAGTATGGGCTGGTCACAAACTCTCCCCCTCAAATCTGTAAGCTGCCCCATTGTCTTTGGCATTTAGAGTTTTGAAGATATTCTGAGGTTATCTGGATTTCGGATCTTTAGAGGTTAACTATTCTTTTCTTCTTTGATGCAAATTGGAGATTTCTCTATAACTTAAAATGATGGTTCCTTGGGGACACGCTTATTCATCTTCATATACCAGTGTGTTGCAGAGTATGTGGTTTATAGTAGGCATGGGGTAAATACTGGATGAATATATATATGAATAAACACACAAATTAAGTTTAGGTAAGCTTAAAATGAGCACTGCTTCTCTCCCTTACCATCAATCCAAGCTTATTTTAATTCAATTGATGCACCTCAAGAGAAGTCAGGCATGCTGCCTCATATCTCTGTAGAATTACCAAGACCTGAACATTCTAGAAAGCCATTATGACCATTCGGAAAGCTTCGTGCTCTTAATTAGAATGCAATCCAAAGGAGTCCTTCTTCCAATTGCTGTATTATCTAGTTAGCTTCAGAGCTAGATATGATGAGGAACAAAAGTAGAAACTAATTTTTAATGTCTTTTATAGTTTGGAGGAAAGACATAAATCATGTGTGAAATTAAAATCTCTTTCTTAATTTATTCCTTGGCTATCTCAAAGTTGGCTTCTGTCAGTAGGAACAGAACCCTATCAAACTTTTAGCAGCAATCATTTATGTTTGCACAACAGACCAGGAACTTTTGTTTTACGACCCGTTTTTAGGAGCAAATGAAATGGAGGGCAAAGCAAACGGAACCTGTCAAATAAAGCCTAACAGTTTGGTCACTGGAGCCTGACGTAAGCACCAAAACTGAAAAAGGATGCTGTTCATTGTGGATTTACACATACACGTCTGTACAAAGGGAAACTTAAAATCCATTTCTATCAGAGTCACCTAAGGGAGCCCTCATTTGACATATATACAGTCATCTCTTCTTGGAAGTTAAGAAGACTGAAAAAGCAAGTTTGTCTTCTGAACGACACCTCAGACTTGGTGAGATAGCCATCAAAGGCAAAGGATCCATATGACTTAGTTGAGAATTGGCTTCACGTCTTCATTGACCTTTCAGCAAGTTCAATGTCACGTATTGCTTTTATTGTATACGTCCCTGCAATGTTCCCACTAAGGAGAAATCTGTCACTGCTCTATGCTTTTTATCAAATGGCAAAATAACTAATGAATTGAGTAGGTTTTGTTGGGTTTGGCTCCATACACCCACTAGAGGTCTTTTATTTTCTTTGGAATATCTTTGACTTACATATGTGTATTGTGATATGCCCCTTGTCAGTATCTATGTAATGCTTAGCGTCAGAAGCATAGCAGCTAAGATGCTAATTACGTTATTTTTGCTGGTTTGTGCCTTTCATCAGTCCAATATCCCTTTATTTTATGATTTCAGAATTTTATTATTGTTTTTCATTTATTTATTTTATTTTGAGACAGAGACAGAGAGAAGAGGGAATCCTAAGCAGGCTCCACACTGTCAGTGTAGAGCTGAATGCAAGGTTCATAAACTGCAGGGCCATGACCTGGGCAGAAGTATGCTTAACTGACTGAGTCAGCCTGGCGCCCCAATGCCTTCAGAATTTCAAAGATATTTGCCCCGCCCAGATTCATGCTAGCGTCTCAGTCTCAGGACCCGACTGTGGCCTAACCTGTGTTACATCAGTTAAACAGAAATGACTTACTGGATTTCATTATACCTTTCAATGGTACGATTGGTAATGACCGAATGGTTAATTTCAAGTCGGTAAGCATGCCAAGAGGCACTGGAAATTTGTGCTTAGGGAGCCTTTGACTTTCCCACCATCAAGGGCATTTGAACTCACCCTCTTAAATCTATCTCCTGGAGAGGGCTTTGGAAAGCAACCTTTTAAAGGATTCGTTCTTCAAGGAGGACTTTTATCGTAAGAAGAAATTTGGGAACAAGAGGCATTAGATGGGCTCCTAATTGCCAATGTTAGAATTTGGAATATTTTTCCCTTTCCTTTATAAACTGTCATAGGGTTTGCTTAGAAGGAGGCAGGAATAGACTTTGTTTTAGGTTATACAGCATGGACCTTTTTCAAAACTGAATCTTAACCAAAATTTCTCCCATGGAACATCACAAACTTTTAGCATTGCTGAAAATTTCTATTCATGGATAAGGCCAAGAAAAGCAGAAATTTGAGATTATTTGGGCAAAGAGTTGAAGTGAATTCATCTCAAGATACCTGCTCCGAGTCAGTTACTGTGCAAAGTTTTTAGCAGATTTTACCATGAGCAATAGTCCTGGAGAGCTGCTAAAAGTGTGTCAATTCATGGGTCATGTCTAACTTAGGAAAGAAAACGAAGGAAAAAAAAGGGAACAAACTCACAAAAATACCCAAAAAAGAGCACCACTGTGACCCAACCCAAGCCATTGACAACAAAAGTGACATCGTATTATTTCCAACAGTCAACAAACACACTCACTAATGACTCTCTGAAATTGAATTCTACTGCATACTTCTGAGGGATCTAATTCAGTAAGATTGGGTGGATAAAGCACCTTTTTTAAGTTTATTTATTTACTTTTTGAGAGACAGGAAGGAGAGAGAGAATCCCAAGCAGGCTCTGTGCTATCAGCGCAGAGCCCAACTCAAGACTCAATCCCACGGACTGTGAGATCAGGACCGGAGCCAAAATGAAGAGTCAGACGCTCAACCAATTGAGCCACCCAGGTGTCCCAAAGCACATTTTTAAAGTAAAAAAAAATGCTCTTGAATTTCAATTTACTTTGCAAATGACAGTCTTATCCAGTATTCATATATATGCATGTGTTTACACATAGTAAGTGACTGCTTCAGGTAGGAGTTTTAGCCTTCCTGTGACCCCTGGGAATTTCCTAGTTCCACCACCGGCAGGCCTGGTTCTGGTAGTTTCTGGTGAGAGACTGGAGAGAGAACAATCCTGAGCAGACCAGAGAGGTATAAGCAACAATAGGAATTTGCTTGTCATAAATCATGGGGAAATCAACAATGGTACGCCCACACACTACCAAGTCTCCCAACTAAGGACTCCACCTTTACTCTTACCAAACTTTGTGATGTCCTTCCTTCACTCCAAGAGGCACCCAGGCATACAATGATGAAAACAGCTTCCTTATCGTTTCCCAAACCAATTGCTCACCCCAGCAGAGTGCCTATTTGCAGAGAAGCTCTGTTCTGGTCTCATATTAGCCAGGCTCCCTCACTGGCTATGATACTATCATTTTGTCTCATCCTGAAATGCACAGAATTCCACATCTCCTATATAGGGCTGTATCACTCTACATCCCTTGCAGACATTTGACATACATCCCTGAAGATCCACTTTCCAAGCAACAGCCAACCAATCAGTATTAAGCACATATTCCTGTCAAGCAGCTGCTGCTGGAATGATTTTACAAACCCTAGTTCTACTAAATACAAGGTTTTGAAGCATTTTTACGGAGGAATTCTGAGGTATTACAAAATAAAGCAGCAATGGAAGCTCTGCGTGGTGTTTTGTCCATGGAGAGGTCATCAATCTAATTCACAGTATACTAGACCACTGCTAGATCAGTAACATCATCACAAGCTGACCTTGTGAAATGCAGAATCTGGACGGGGCACCTGGGTGGTTCAGTCGGTTGAGCGTCCGACTTTGGCTCATGTCATGATCTCACAGTTCGTGAGTTCGAGGCTTGTGTCGGGCTCTGTGCTGACAGCTAACTCAGATTCTAGCCTGCTTCAGATTCTGTATCTCCCTCTCTCTCTGACCCTCCCCTGTTCATGTTCTCTCTCTCTCTCTCTCTCACAAATAAATAAAACATTAAGAAAAAATTAAATGAATAAACATTAACAAAAAAGAAAAAGAAAAGAAATGCAGAATCTAGGGCTCCATCCAAAACCCACTAGTTCAAAATCTGTACCCTAACAGTCTCTTCAGGTGATTTTCAGGAACATCAAAGTTTAAGAAGCTGTGATAGACCCACTTTGACTCAGCTATGTCAAATCATTTTAATCTTCATGCTAAATAAGGAGAAGACCGTAGCCTTAATCTTTCAAAAAAGGAGAAGTTGGGAATGAAACCTGAGATTTCCAAGTTCAGTGCCCCCCCACCCCCCCATTCTGTCACCAGGCTCTACGAAACACAGTCTTCCCTACTCTCCCAGAGTCATTTCCCTGTGCGTGTCTGCTGGCAACGTCAGCCAGGTGTGGCTTCAAGTCGCAGGAACGGCGACATGGGCAAAGTTGTTTTGACATAACCAACCCTGGAAATGTCGCTTTCATAAAACCTGATGCCACAAAAAGTCACAGACCATATTCATGCAGTGTACAAAAAAATTCCACAGGCTTGTTGAAATAGCCTGTGTCTTTTCACTTTCAGAAGTTTAGTGGAAGATGTCAAAATTTTCCCGGGCCAGACAGGGAGGAGAGCTGCTCTCTACCATCCATTGTCATTCAGTGGGTTGTAGCTGGGATTTTTTTCCCTTCTTCTCTGCCACGCTTGGGATCGTGGGAATATTCAAACACATACACCCAGACCACTCCTGGGCTGCAACGTGCCTTTGTACAGAGGATGGAGACAGAGAAATGGGTATCAGTGGAACTGTCCACAAGTGAGCCAGACAGACAGAGAGGAGAGGAGGGTGATACGAGTCATCTGCAGCGACCATAACAAAATGCTATAAACTGGGTGGCTTAAACAATAGAAATTTATTTTCCCTTGATTGCAATCCCAGATCAAGATGCCTGCCAGTTAGATTCCTGGTGAAAACTCTCTTCCTAGGCTGCAGACAGACACTTACTTGGTCCATCCACACGTGGCCTTTCTTCCATGGCACATGGATGGAGGGGAGAGAGGACTGGGGAGAGAGAGGCATCTGGTGTCTCTTCCTTGTCTAATTGGGTTTCCAGTCCCATCAGATTAAGGCCCTATCCCTTATGGCATCACTTAACTTTTATTACCTCCTTACAAGCATTGTCTCCAAATACAGTCACATATGAATTTGAGGGGAACACAATTCAGTTCATTACAGTCCACCCTCTGACCACCGCCCCCCCTCCAAATTCATGTCTTTTTCATACGCAGAAGGTGTGAGTGAAACTCACGCTAAGGCAAAATTCCTCTCTGGTTGTAAACCTGTGAAACCAGATAAGTATGTGTTTCCAAGATTTGATTGTGGGACAGGCATATAGGGTAGACATTCCCATTCCGAAAGGGAGAAATTAGAAAAAGAAGGGCCCGTAGGTGGCTCAGTCAGTTAAGCATCCAGCTTTGGCTCAGGTCATGATCTTGTGGTTTGTGAATTCGCGCCCTGTGTCGGACTCTGTGCTGACAGCTCAGAGCCTAGAGCCTGCTTCAGATTCCGTGCCTCCCTTTCTCTCTGCCTCTCCCCCTTCAAAAATAAATAAGCATTGAAAAAAAATTTTTTTAAGAAATTAGGAAGAAGAAAGGGAGTGTTAGGTCCCAGGAAAGTACAAAATCCAGCAAAGTCAATTTCATTAAATCTTAAAGCTCAAGAAGAATCATCTTTGGCTCAATGCTCCTCTTGCAGGCCTATGAGGGTTGGCAATGTCACCCCATGGCCCAGGGTGGTGGCCTTGCTGCTCAGGCTCTGGAAAAGGGTAGACTGGACTGCTAGTATCTAAGAGATGGCCCTCCACCCTTTGAAACCAATCAGGAACCAGGCCTGCCCCTGGGTCTATGGTGGGAGTGAGGTAACCCTGGGAATATCTGAATCACCTTTGAGGTCATTCTTCTCTTGTTTTGAAGGATGACACATGTCTATAGTTGAATCGTTCTGCTGTCCCACCCTGTAGGACCCCAGAACTCCAGCAGCCTTCCTTCATTCTGTTTTATTTTCTTTGTTCCCTTTAACCCCAGATGGCTGTGCTTCTGATGGTATAATCCCGTCCCTGTTCTAGGCTTTTCCACCACGGTTGATTAAATCTGTGTTCACGCCCATGCTATTCTCCTTATCAGTGGTTGTTCAGCTACACCCTTAGTGTTGTCTTCAGAACACCTTCTTCACGTTTTGTAATAGGGATCGGTTAAGAATTTCCCAAACCGTCACCTCCTAATTCCCTTTTGCTTGGCAATTCCTTCAATTTATGGCTCCTTTTGCATCTTGCTGTAAGTTGTAAAGATAAACCAAGCGGCTCCTTTGACACTTTGCTTAGAAATATCCTCAGCTAGAGGCGCCTGGGTGGCTCAGTGTGTTGAGCATCTGACTCTTGATCTTGGCTCACACCACGATCTCAGGGGTCATGAGTTTGAGGCTGTTGTCGGACTCTGCTCTGACAGCATGAAGCCTGCTTGGAGCAGAGAGGAGTCTGCTTGGAATTCTCTCTCTCTGCTCTTACCTCACTCATGCTCTCTTTCTCTCTCAAAAACTTAAAAAAAAAGAAAAGTTCTCAGCTAAATTTAACATTTTATCATTTGCAAGTTCTGCCTTCTACAGATCACTAGAACACCAATGGAATTCAGCCACGTCCTTTGCCATCGGGTAAAAAGGCCCACCTTACCTCCAGGTTGCCATCACCTCTTCCTCCTTTCTGTCTGATACTTTCACAGAACGGCCTCAAATTTGCATATATCTACCAACATTTTGTTCATGATGATATGTGTTCTCTAAGATAATAGACACTTTCTCTACAGCTCTTCTCTTTTCTTCCTGAGCCTTCCCCAGAACTGCCATTGATGTCCACCTTTATACCAACAGTCCTTTCCAGGCAATCTAAGATTTTTTCTACCATGCACCTCAAAACTCTTCCAGACTTGGGGCACCTGGGTGGCTCAGTTGGCTAAGCATCTGACTTTGTCGGATCATGATCTCCCTGTTCCTGAGTTCAAGCCCCACATGGAGCTCTCTGCTATCAGTGCAGAGCCCGCTTAGGGTCCTCTGTCTCCCTCTCTCTTCCCCTCCCCTGCTCACATGTGCGTGTGTGGGTGCTCTCTCTCAAAATAAATACACAAACAAAAAAAGAAAGAAAACCTCTTTTCATCACCCAGCTCCAAAGCCACTTCCATGTTTTCAGATATCTCTTATAGCAGCACCCTACTTCTCTGTACCAAAATCTCTATCAGTCTGTGCATGCCACCATAACAAAGCATGATGGCCTGGATTGCTCAGGACAACAGAAATTTATTTTCTAGAAGTCCTGGGTGAAAGTGGCAGCCAGTTAGGCTCCTGGGGACAGCTCTCTTCCTGGCTCACACACAGACACCTTCTTGATCTGTCTTCCTTTCCTTGATCTGTGGCCTTTCCTCTGCGGCACAGGGAGGAAGTGGGGAGTGGGACAGAGGGAAAGGGAGAGACACACATCTGGTGTCTTGTCCTCTTCTTAGAAGGACACCAGTCCCATCAGATTAGGGTTCCACCCCTGTTACCTCAATTACCCTCTTATAGGCCCAATCTCCAAATACAGTCGGGGCTTAGGACCTCACCGTAGAAATTTGCGGGGGATACATTTCACTCCATGACAAGGGTGTAAATAGGGATTCCCCATAAGTGTTTCCAAAACAATTTCTTTCACCATAATACTGTACTAAGGGCTGCCCCTCGTTTGGTCTGCAATTCCCTTGAAATTTTCCAGTCCAATAAAATACACAATGCCAGGATGTGTGTCGTTCGTGGTATATGAAAAGGTGTTACGAATTTATAAGGCCGGCCCTCTGGGGACCAACGTTTGCCTTCCAGCCATTGCAATTACACACCAGTGTCCCTTTAGTGCAACCTTGCTGGGCACTAGGTTGGATCCACCCAAGGAAACGGGATCCCAGAAACCAAGCAGGTGCTGTGGCCTGGGAGAAGGGTCACTGTCAACCCCAGCAATGACAAGACCTGGCCTGCTTGTACATCGCACACAACAGAAGCCAGGGCCTGAAGCGTTGCCTGCTCCCTGTGTCATCCATAAGAAGTATAACAAAAACACTTGTACTGTGCTTTTGCCGTTTGCAAAACAGTTCCAGACACAGCTGCCCATTTCACAAATGTTTATTGAGCAACTGCTATGCACGCCACTCACCATCCTAAGTACCGGGTTGAGATACCTAATCCGATAGTGTCACGTAATAGCACCTGAATCTTACAAAGATCTTGCAAAATGGACAGAATAAGTATTATCATTCCCAGTTTAAGATGGAAAACTCAGGCAGAGAGAAGTTAGTGGTTTGGTATAAGCTAAAAAATGACCATATGAGCCCAGTCTAGGTCTCCCAGCCCATGGTCAGGTGCTTCTCAATCCTGCCTAGTTTTTTTTTTTATTTTTTTTTAATGTTTTATTTATTTCTGAGAAAGAGAGCATGAGCAGGGGAGGGTCAAAGAGAGAGGGAGAATCCGAAACAGCCTCCAGGCTCTGAGCTAGCTGTCAGCACAGAGCCCGATGTGGGGCTTGAACCCATGAACCGTGAGATCATGACCTGAGCTGAAGTCGGACACTTAACTGACTGAGCCACCCAGGTGCCCGCTGCCTAAGTTTTATATCACCTTTCATCCCAAACGGCTCATACTCCTAAACAGTAAGTGTAGAAACAAACAGGATTGGGGTCAGAGTGGAAGGGAAGTCAAGAGATTATGTCAAAGGGGCCTGGGTTGGGGGAAGAGACAGGAAAACCAGATCGTGACTGACAAAACAACACTCAGCCTTGACATTTACACTAGCCCCAAACAGATTCGGCTTGCCTGTGCGTGCCCAGGCTCTCACCAATGGCTCACGCAAGAGGGACTTGAGATTGATATTCTTGGCACAGAAAAACAATGTCATTGCAACTCCCAGGCAAATTGCTGTCTGAGGAAATGGTTTTCCACCCAGCAGGCTTCTGCTTCCCAATGGTAAGAAGTGATTGTCTCTGGACAGTGCAATTCTTGAGCTCTCCCTTTGACCCTGAGGCATGGGGTGCAGAAGGGGGCCTTTTAGATAGTGCCCTGACTGCCAGGTGGCTTGGGTCAGACACGCTCACCAAGAAACATGTCACCTGTGCTTTCCATTGAAATCCTGGGCCAGGACTTAAAGACTGGAGGGCACAGTGGCAATTACAGGAAGAAAAACATAAGACGATTTTCAGGAGGGTTGCCTGGGTCCTTCGGTGGGTTAAGTGTCTGACTCTTGATCTCGGCTCAGGTCTTGATCTCAGGGTCATGAGTTCAAGCCCTGTGTTGGGCTCCAGGAGAATTTTCACGAGGAAAGGGCTGCATGACACAGAAAAGGAGGGAAAAGACTTGCCCTTCTGCACGTACAACTGGGGGTCTATATGTTTAAGGATCTTCCTCTGCCTTGGGGAGGTGAAATATGGCTCACGTAAATACAACTGTGTTAACGGCAATTACTACTGGTGACAGGCAGAGAAGATTCTATTACCTGTAACAGGCTGGTGAGTCAAGATAGGACATTTTTAAAACTGCTTCTGGGACGCCTGGGTGGCTCAGTCAGTTCAGTGTCCGACTTCGGCTCAGATTGTGATCTCACAGTTTGTGAGTTCAAGCCCCATGTCAGGCTCTGTGCTGACGGCTCAGTGCCTGGAGCCTGTTTCTGATTCTGTGTCTCCTTCTGTCTCTGTCCCTCCCCCACTCATGCCCTGTCTCTCTCTCTCTCTCTAATATAATTAAACATTAAAAAAAAATTTTTTTTAAATACTGCTTCTGTTTATAGGACCAGAGGAGGTCACATAATCCCTCTTTTGCTCATCACTGGCACCCACCCACATTCTGCCCAAATCTGCCTTCAACACATTCTGCCTAAATCTCCAAATAATATCCCCAGTCACTTACAACAGGCAGCCACTCCTTAGCCAAATTTCCCCTCCGGCTCCAAAGGGGAAGGAAAACAAAATGTATCTGTACTTTCAGAATGAGCCCCTCCAGGACCTGCGGGTTGAAAGGCTCAATTATTCCAGGGTGTTTCTCTAATCTGGAATTCCAAATTTAGCAAGTGGTGTAGCCCGGGGCAGAGAGGATTTCTTCTTTTCTACAACTGTCCACCCATCAGCGAAAAATGGAACGTGGAGAAGCTAGGGAGAGTCACACTTTCCATGCAGACTCCACCTTAGGAATTTCCACAGCCTCAGAGTTCACTGCAATCTTTCTGTTTGTTTTTTTTTGTTTTTTGGGTTTTTGGTTTTTTTGTTTGTTTGTTTGTTTTTTGTTTTTGCTTTTTTGTTTTTTGGTTTGTTTTTTGTTTCGGGGTTGTTTTTGTTTGTTTTTTTTGTTTTTTTTGGGTTTTTTTTTTGTTGTTGTTAAAGTGAAACATGTTTGCTGAGGCTGGACAGACCAAGCTATTCAGAATGGCAAAAAGGGAAAAGCATTGAAAGGTTAGTCAGGAGGGCAGCCCTGTGACGCTGGGTGAGTCCCCTCTTCTCAGATTCCTCACCTATAAAATGAAGATGATTTGCAGCTGTGTCACAGAGATGTTTTAAAGTCACAAGAAAATAATGCAAGATGAATCCTTAGGGGAAAAGCCACTGAATATGCATGCAGAAGGGACTTTGGAATTATTCACTATAATTATGAGTGCCACCTATTAAAATTCTGGAATGTTTTCAGGGATACAAATTCTTTTTTTTTTTCTTTTTTATTTTATTTCTAGGAGAGAGAGAGAGACAGCGTGAGCAGGGGAGGGTCAGAGAGAGAGGGAGTCACAGACTGAAACAGGCTCCAGGCTCTGAGCTGGCAGTCAGCACAGAGCCCGACGCGGGGCCCGAACCCACGAACCGCGAGATCATGACCTAAGCGAAAGTCGGACGCTTAACCGACTAAGCCACCCAGGCGCCCCTCAGGGATACAAATTCTTAAAAAGACATTCTGAGATTTCTTTTTTATATTAGTGATTATTTATTTATTAGTGATTATTTTAAAGACATTTCTTTTTTCGTTTTTCATTTTAAATGTTTATTTATTTATTTTGAGAGAGAGCATGTTTGAAGTGGGGGAGGGGCAGAGAGAGAGAGAGAGAGAGAGAGAGAGAGGGAGAGAGAGAGAATCCCAAGCAGGCTCCATTCTGTCAGTGCAGAGCCTGATGCTGGCGGTTCAGTCCCATGAACCATGAGATCATGACCTGAGCCGAAATCAAGAGTTGGATGCTTATCCAACTTGAGCCACCCAGGTGCCCCTTAAAGACATTTCTTGAATGTCAGTCTACAACCCAGTCATTATAAACTTTTGTAACATTTTGTTCTTGGTTTATTTGTTCCTGACAGTAGAGGGAATACAGAAAAGATGCTTAATTAAAAGATCAAATTGGTGTAAATGCCATCCATGTGATGTTGATGAGTCTTAATTTAATATTAGAATACCCGACCACAGTGATTCTCAAAGCGTAGTCTGTTTGTTACCCTTGGGATGCTTTGAGATCCTTCTGTGGGTCCATGAGATCAAAGGTATTTGATTAACAATACTCAGATGTTCTTTGCCTTTTTCATTGTGTTGACATTTGCACTAATTGTACAAAAGCAAAAGTGGCTAAAACAAGGGCCGCCTTGGCAAAGTAGTTACTGTGTTCTTCACTTCTTTTCTTCTTTTTTACTTACAGAGAGAGATAGAGAGGACGAAGTACAGAGGGGGAGAGAGAGAGAGAGTCTTAAACAGGCTCCATGGCGAGTGTCGAGTCCCACGCAAGGCTGGTTCCCACAACCCAGGGATCACAACCTGAAGTCAAGAGTCTGATGCTAAACTGACTGAGCCACCCAGGCACCCCTTTGCAGTGTTCTTTATCACCAGAAAAAAAAAAAAAAGGAGGATACGGTTTCAAGCCCTCAAAAAACAAAACAAAAAAAATACAAGTGAAATGATGAACTTTAGTTCATCGCAACCCTTAACTAGATGCCTTTTCAATTTTCTATGTGATGAAACAGGAAGTCTGCATAAAGCGCTTAGACACTTTACTCTCACACGTGCACAGCTGCTTGAGTTACAAGCTGAAATAGCTTCTTTTTTTTGTGGAACATCATCTTGTCTTGACAGAGAACTGACGGTAAACTGTTAGGATTTGAACTTGGCCTTTTGACATACTTTTTCCTGAGACTGAATGAAGACAGCTTGCCACTTCAAGGCAAACGACAGACATTATTTGCTGCCCAAGACAAAATGTGAATCTGGAAGGAAAACTTAGAATTTGGGGAAACTTGTATCTGCTAATATAAACCTGATAGCCTTCTGATGCTTACAGACTTTTGTAAGGAGATTAATAATATTAACAAATGCAATTTTTAGATAGCGGGTAGCCAATATTTTAAATATTATGTGGTCAAATGTTCACTCAGTGAAGCAATATTTGGCAAAAGTCATGCTTTGGCAAGAGATATGTTAGGAAAATGTAATTAGTTTCATTGAAATTAGTTATTTTGTGTTAATATGTGCTGAGTTTCTCATTGTTATTTTATACAAATAAATACCTTCATTTTTTCAGTCTTAATTTCGTAAAACTTAGCTATTTTATGTTAATATGTATTGAACTTCTCTGTCACTTTAAACAAAAAAATAAAGAGTTTACATATTCTTCAGCTTTATTGTCTAATATATTCCATATAACCACATAAACAAAAGCTTCTTGGGATCCTCAGTAATTTTTAGGAGTCCAAAGGAATTCTTAGATCAAAAGCCTTCAGAATCACTATCCTACTGACTTGAGTCTCATACTTTGTAGTGAGATAGTCCTAGCAAAGGAAGAGGAATTTTTCATCAGAACTAAATATATACCTTCTTGATTAAGACAGACAAAAAGGGGCACCTGGGTGGCTCCATCAGTTAAGCATCCAACTTGCTGAGGTCATGATCTCATGGTTCATGAGTTTGAGCCCTGCATTGGTCTCTGTGCTGACAGCTCAGAGCCTGGAGCCTGCTTCAGATTCCGTGTCTCCCCCTCTCTCTGCCCTTTCCCCACTCATGTTCTGTCTCTCTCTGTCTCAAAAATAAAATGAACACTAAAAAATTTTTTGGAAAAAAAGAGACAGAAAGACAGCATTGGTATAGATAAGGTTATATTCAATAAATGCCTCTCTAAAGAGATGATGGTATGTATTCAAATCAGAATATTCCACTGTGGTGAATTGGATTTGAAGCATTATCACACAAGATACTCATTCACGTGACAAATACACTGAGCTCCTACTAATTGCCAGCATTGTGTTAGGCCCTGGTGATGCAAAGATAAATGAAATATGGTCTGCCTTCAAGGAACTCACAGTTTTTAAGCCAACAGGAAAGGAAATTTTGCTCACATTCATTTTATCAATGTATTTATTCAGCAGATATTGCCTACTCTGAGCCAGACACTAATATAGATATTGGACTGATCAATCGGCACAAGCGCTATTGCCCTTTCCAGAGCTCAGAGTCTCTCAACAAAGCTAGGAATATGTGCACAAATGAATGTTTCACTGCAATTATGGTGAATGCTCTGGGGGAGAGATACAGAGTGTGCTATGAGCTGTAACAGCAACCTGAATCCGGTCTGGGAGGGATGGAAATAGTCCCCCCTAAGGAAGTGACTTCTGATAATAATGGTTAATAAAGAGCATCCCAACCAGAGGAAATATTATATACAGGCTATGAAGAGAGCTACAGAAACCAGAAGAAGGTCAGTACAGTCAAAGCATGGACAGCCAAGGGTGTCTGGGGGGCTCAGTCAGTTAAGCATCCACCTCTTGATTTTAGCTCCCATCATTATCTCTGGTTCATGGGACCAAGCCCTGTGTCAGGCTCTGTGCAGACAGCTTGGAGCCTGCTTGGGATTCTCTCTCTCCCTCTCTCTCTCTCTCTGCCCCTCCCCTGCTTGTATGTACTCTTTTTCTCAAAATAAATAAGTAATTAAAAAAAAAAGCATTTACAGCCAGTGGAAGATAAAGAACAAGCTGACAGGGTCAGCAGAGATCCAAGGTCAAGTAGCGAGTAAGTTAGCAAGATTGAGATTCAAAAATCTAGATCTTCTTCTTCCCTGGATTTAACTACTACCTCATTAACTCCACTTAAAAACATAAATCATAATTTAGGGCTCAACAATGTGCCACATGCCATGGGGTACATTTTGCAATACATCTGCATGAGGGTCTCACTACAACTCTCTGAGTTCGGTGCCTATAAATCCCCCTTCTGTAGGTGAAATGACTCGGCCACAGAGAGGTAAAATAATATGCCTGAAGCTACACAGCAAAGAAGTAGCAGAGGCAGAATTGGAACAGAGGAAGTTTGGGGTCGGAGTTCAAACTCTTTCTGTGCCATCTCATAGTCCACACGGTTAGCTGGCACGGGACCCAGTCCTCACAACCAAGTCTGGGGTAAGTGAGAGCTCCTCACCACTCTTCTGCATGGCCATTTCCTGGACTGCAAGTCAGCTTGGTGAGAACTGGCTTTAAAACTGTGCTATCTACTGAGCAACCTCTTCAATGCCCATGAAGACCACACACCTCCAGAGAGCCGGTGACACGGGATGGGGGAGGAATTCCAGGCATCTTCCTGTGTCTCACCTGACATTTCAGGGACAGTGTTGCAGCAAAGAGGAATATGCTGTTGAGGAAAGTCTTTCAAAGCTGAATCTCTGCCTTCCTCATTCCAGATAAATTATGTAAATGCACAGCCCATTACCTAATGGAGTTGCAGTTTAACTTCCTTCTCTCAAGCCTTTTATGGAAAAGCAGTCAAGATGGGGGCAGCCCACACAGTCTATACTTGACTGTTTCAGGAGAAATTCCCACCACCACATCCTTGCTTTCTTCGGTTTATTGAGTTTAAATTTGTATCAGCCATGTATGTTGATGCAACTTGCGAAAGTTGCTTAAGATAAAGCAATTGCTAAGGAATAGACTGGAAACAATGACTAAGTCTTCAAAAAAAAGTGTTACTCATGTGATCGCCTCCTATTAAAATGAGTAATACAAGAAAAATAACTGGTTTCAGTTCTAGACTACATTTAATTTCTAAAGAACAGAAACATGTGAGGAATTCCATTGATGTCCCACTTACCAGAGAGCAATGGGCAATCTCATTGCGTACAAATGTAAGATCCATGTTTTGCAAATAGTTTTTATAAACCAAGTGGTGGGCTTATGAACACTGTATCATGCCAATGTCTTTCTTTCTCTCCTCGGGCCACCTCTCTCCCAGCATGATGTCTAAAGGTGCCTCCTTGCAAATGCACATCTTTACTTCTCCATGGTGAAAATGTCTTCTTAGAGCAATGACAGTCAGGATCAGCTGTGAGTGATTGAAAACTCAGAACAGAAGTGAGTTAAACTTGGTGGGAACTGATGTCATCTCTCATGGGAATGTAGGTGATCCAGGATAGAGGGATGACCCGACCATGGTCAGGGGCTCCAGTGGTTTCTACCTTCGTGTTTCATATTCTCAGCACAACCAGCCATCACATCTGCATTCCAGGCAACAGGATACAAAAAAGGGAGGCAGGAGAAGGCCATGTTGTCGCCTTTCGTGACTCTTCTTGGATATCATATACACCGCTGCTATTTATAGCCTTCAATTCTTTCACTGAGAGGGAAGCATAGATGCTGGAGGGCAGCTGGGCCTTTGGCCATCCAAGCGTCTCTATTTACCCTTCCATTTCTATGTTTAAGACACATTCATCTCCTCTCCCTCAGGGAAAGAATCCCCAAGTTCCATCAGATTCAAGTATCTAAGTCCAGGGCTTTCATATAATCATTAATGCTCTTCATCAGGTCTGGGCCTGGCTACTCATACTTTGGGGGCCTATTAAAAATGCTTAGTTATCAGGGCGCTGGGGTGGCTCACTCAGTTAATCATCCAACTTCGGCTCAGGTCATGATCTCGTGGTTTGTGAGTCTGAGCCTGGCGTCGGGCTCTGCTGACAGCTCAGAGCCTGAGCCTGGAGCCTGCTTCAGATTCTGTGTCTCCCTCTCTCTCTGCCCCTCCCATGCTCACACTCTAACTGTCTCTCTCTCAAAAATAAATTAACATTAAGAAAAATTTTAAACCTAAGTTATCTGATATAACCCACCCAATAGTGAGTACAGTGAGAACAAGATAAGCAAAAAGCAAACATTTCTCCCATTTAGAAAAAGAGGGTATGAATTAAGCAATGGTCACACAACCCTAGAACTGATCAGATCCCTCTGGGCTGAAAAAGAAATAATATCTAGTTGTTTGGTGGACTCTCATTCTTACTGGGAAGGACTTCCTGCTCACTGTCATCGCTGGATCCTGGCTGTCCTCCTTGGGAAATATTTCCATGTCCGCGATCCTCTAAAGTACATGTCCTTCTCAAAGCTCCCACAGATTTCATGGTATTCCTCTTGGTGCTGGCTGGGTCACCTCAGGTGTTGACTAGTTTGTAAGCCTCTCTGTCAGCATAAAACTTAGTAGGCTCTGGCTTATCTACAACCACAAAGATCTTATCTGAACATAAATTTTATGCCTGATATTTTTGTTTCCTTTTACTTCATAACCTGTATAGTCTCTTTCAACTTAGGCTCCTTTTACCATGTTGTTTCGCCTATTCTATTTATTTGTTTATTAAAAAACTTTTTTTAATGTTTATTTCTTTTTGAGAGAGAGAGAGAGAGAGAGAGAGAGAGAGAGACAGGTCATGAGTGGGGGAGGGGCAGAGGGAGACATAGATTTCCAAAGCAGGCTCCAGGCTCTGAGCCTGACACGGGGCTCAAATTTATGAACTTTGAGGTCATGACCTTAGCTGAAGTCAGACGTTCAACCAATTAAGCCACCCAGGCACCCCATTCCACCTGTGTTCAACAGAGAGTTTCTACCCTGTGGTCCAAGATGGCTCCTCTGGCCTCAGCCATCACCATTTGGGCTCTAGCCAGCAAGAAGGAGGAGAGAGGAAGGAAGAGGAACAGCCCATACCCGGGGAGCTGGACACACGCCTTCTCTTTATATCCATTAAAAATATCTTAGTCACCTCACCACATTTATCTGCAAGGGTGGAGGGGGAGGTCAGGGAATTGCAGTGTTCTTCTAGGTGGCCATGACTCTGCTAGTGTTCAGAGGCTTTATTATTATGGAAGACGGGGCACACGGACTTTGTGGAATAACTAGCAATCCTGCTATACTTATGTATGTTTTCTGGCGAGTTTAAAAAAATAGACAGTTACTACAGAGATTTTAATGTATTATCAGAGCGAGAGAGAGCAGGCAGTACTGAGGCAACATCCAGAAAGAGATGCTGATGTTCTCCTTTGCCAACTCTGGGCCCAGAAGTGTGACAGCAATAGTCGATCACGGTCCTTCAGCCAACACACAATGGACCTGCTGTGTGCGAGGGTAAGGACTGGGTATGCGATTTCTCCATGCATCTGTGCAGCTTATACTGAAGAAGTTTCTAAAAGTTAGAGTCGTTTACAAACCACTAACAGATCCACTGAGGGTGGCTAAACTGACCAATTGATCTATGCCGTTTTGCAAACAGTCGACCTCTGCACTGTATTTATTCATCAAGAAACGATACCAGGAACGGTTCTCACGGAATTACTAGTTCGTCTTCACTGGGAAATTGGAAACCCTTAGGCAGGTGAAACTAAAGGAGACGCCTCATTGCAGAACTTGCTTGAACGGTGTTCTTTCAGTTTCCTCTTTGCTTTCACTTCTGTGGTTGTGACCGTGGTTGCATCAGGTCAAGGCCGGCAAATTGTTTGTAGTGGAAGATTCTCAACCCCTCTTTCTGCAGGAGATAAATGCCGGTGCTTGAACCATCCTTGGCATCAGTTAGGGTCTCAGGAGATTTGCCTTCCTCCAACAGGACACTGGGCAGTTAGAGGGTTATACTAGTTAACCCTGGACAAGGTTTCATTTCTGTGTGTTTGTCTGGTAGCTCTCTGACAGATGCTCTTCGCCAACTTCCTCATGGTTTTGAAGGTCACTGAGTCTAAGGCACTCCCTGTCCTGTGGTTCTGAGTATTCCCTCTGCTGCAGCCATTTGTGGGGGAGCAGAGTGGGCAGAGAGGGACCTTTACTTCCTCCGAATGGGACGTATGGCACAGGACTTGAAAATAGCCACCCAGGATATAGACTGTTTTTTTCTTTTTTTAACTTTATTTATTTATTTATTGAGAGAGAGAGAGAGAATGAGAGGAGGAGCAGAGAGAGAAGAAAAGAGGATCCTAAGCAGGCTCTGTGACGTTAGTGCAGGCTCAATCCCACAAACCGCGAGATCATGACCAAGCAAAAATCAAGAAGTCAGATGCTTAACCGACTGAGCCACGTAGGCACCCCTGGACTGTTTTTTTTCCATGACATAACATGCCTTTGTACGCCAAGGTAACTTCACCGTCTTCTCAAATACAACCTCCCCTTGAAAACCAAATTACAGAGACATAGAAGCGTGGACTTAATTTGTTTTTCTACAGCACTGTGGCTTATGTTAAGGGCCTGAGATTGATTTGCATTTATTTGCCTTTGAGCACATGAGAAACGGTAATTCTCAGGAAATGCAGTTTGCCGGACGGTGTCACTCTCTGGAGTACAGATGACTTTCTGACCAAGGGTAAAAGCATATGAAGAATTCTTTAAATTGAGGTCTCTGAGGGGTGCCTGGGTGGCTCAGTCGGTTAAGCGTCTGACTTTGGCTCATGTGGTGATCTCATGGTTCATGGGTTTGAGCCCCGTGTCAGGCTCCGTGCTGACAGCTCAGAGCCTGGAGCCTGTTTCATATTCTGTGTCTCCCTCTCTCTCTGACCCTCCCCTGCTCATGTTGTCTCTCTCTCTCTCTCTCAGAAATAAAGAAAACGTTAAAAAAAATTAAAAAAACAACAACAAATCTAGGTCTCTGAGACTAAGGACATCTGCATGCCATCATCATCGTAAAACAAGAGCAGGCCCAGGGCAGCAGGCCATCTTCGGGTCCCCGTTGGAAAATCTCGGTCATGTAGCAGCTGAGAAAAGACACCGGGGTGCCCCCTCCTTCATTCCAGATGAACGTCGGAACCTCTTCTTTACCGAGTGACACTCACAAATTCGGAAATGCATCAATATGGGTTCTTGTGCAAGCTTCGTGCATTTACCACACTTTTTACAGGACTTTTTAGACCTCTCCTCCAGCCTAGGTATCAGCTTCTCAGGACTGTCACCTACCTGAAAACTTCTTTATATTCTTTGAGGATAAAAAGTTTTATTTTGAGATAAAATAGATGGATAAGGTTGTTCAATCTTTGTTCCAGTGAAGAAATACTAGGCTAATTAATTAGGACCATACTTGGAATATAACTTGAACTCATCCAAGATAAAAGAGTTATCAAAGAAAGCATTTAAAACTTTATCAGTTGCTTTGTTTTCCTAATTCCATCTTCCATATCAAATATTTCAGGAAAAGTACACTTATATATAAAGCCCTATTGTTAAGTACACAATCTATTTTTACTATTAAATGCTTGACATCAAAAGTAGTCATTAAAGACATTCTAAGATTACGTTTAAACTCTTTCCATTATTGGGGCGCCTGGGTGGCTCAGTCGATTTAGCGTCCGACTTCAGCTCAGGTCATGATCTCCTGGTTCGTGGGTTCTAACCCTGCATCGGGCTCTGTGCTGACAGCTCAGAGCCTGGAGCCTGCTTCAGATTCTGTGTCTCCCCCTTTCTGCCCCTCCCCTGCTCGTTCTCTGTCGCTTTCTGTCTCTCAAAAGTAAATAAAAGTAAAAAAAAAATTCATTCTGTTACTGAGTATAAAAATCTGCAGAGTAAGAAAATCCTTTTCTTTCCACTGATAACCATGGAAAAAGTTCTATTCCCATGGTATTAAACAGGAATTCTTTCTATTTTAGTTTGAAATTAAGAAAAAATTCAGTCATTTCGAAGACAGACTACATTCCACAAAGACGGATAGACCATTATTTTTACGTATTCCTCCTTTCAAGAAAAACAACACAGAGAAACAATCTTTCAAAAACCTTTAAAGTCAGTATTTAGGACTGCTCTGCTACGATACATGCTCAGTGTCCTACACCAACCACAATGTCTGCAATAAAAATCTGTGTTATAATAATGTTGTAGGACTGTACTCTCCAATGCAGTAGCCACATGCAATGACTTCAATTTAAAGTTAAATTAATTAAGATGCTGTAAAACTTGAAGATTTAGTCCATCAGTCTTACTAGTTCAAATGTTCAATAATCACTTATGGCTACTGACTACCATACGGTAGAACACAATGGCTTTTTCAACATGGCAGAAAGTTCTATTAGGCAGCTCTGTTCTAGAGTCTACTTTCTTATCGATTACCTATTCAGAGAATGACCCAACAAATAGAAATCCAGAGAAAGAGCTGGAGAGTAAGAGCATGGAATGGGAGTGATTTTGAAAGCACTGTCTTGATGTCACAGACTAGCGTCCACCCAAGAGAAAAAAAGTCATAGCGGTGTTTTCTTTTACAGTTTACAGGTTTACTTTTAAAATGCTTTTTATCTTTCTTTTTGGTGGGCAGAAAGGGACTAGGAAGTTGGGCACTATGTGGATTTATCTCTTTTTGGAAAAATAGAAAAGCCTATATTTCCCCCTGCCCTGCCCAAAATATTCTTAGGAAAAAAAAAAAACCCGACAAAACAACAGCAACCAAAAAAACCCCCATATTGTGCATCACTGTGTCACTGTGTTACCAAAATTAGCAGTAGATTCAGCTGAAAAAATAGGAAGGAAGTATGGGCAAGACAGACTTTCTAGGGAAATGGAGAAAGCTGAAGGCTCCCGACTCAAATTTTCCATACCATTGAATTGTACACTGTCTTAGAGCCATCTTACCTATCAGGGAAGTACAACGCCCCTGTTCCACACAAGAGAAAATAGAGACCTGGAGACAAAGAAGTGACTTGCCCAAGGACATGTACAATGTCACTGGGACAATAACTAGGGCAAGTTCTCCTTTTTAATATTATTTTACCCACATTACCAATACTTTCTTTTTTTTTATTTTTTTATTTTTTATTTTTTTTAATGTTTTTTATTTATTTCTAGGAGAGAGAGAGACAGCGTGAGCAGGGGAGGGTCAGAGAGGGAGTCACAGACTGAAACAGGCTCCAGGCTCTGAGCTGGCAGTCAGCACAGAGCCTGACGTGGGGCTCGAACCCACGAACCGTGAGATCATGACCTAAGCGAAAGTCAGACACTTAACCGACTAAGCCACCCAGGCGCCCCACCAATACTTTCTTTATACACCTGCCAAGCAGATACTACAACCCCTTTAAAACAAACTAAATGATAAAACGATTATTTTTTACAGAAGATAAAATATCATGGTTCCAAAAAGCATTCTAATTGGACAAATGAATATTTGCCAGCTCCCTGGTTTTGTTTCTTCATGGAACCATTTAGGGTCTGGTCACTTGCTCGGTTGTTCTCTGGCCCATCTTCAAAAACCAAAATGGCTCCCTCATCTCTGGCCCTCTTAGAAGGTGGGTGGGCAGTTGTGAAGTCCTTACCTCCAAATATAGACCTTCCTGACCAGGCTAACTTTGGAGAATGGGTTATTTCATGGACCTCAAATGAATGAATCCCACATACAATGAAACCCAGCTTCTTCTGATTTGGTTTAGAAGCCAGAGCCACAGTCCCCTAGGGGAGTCAAAGTGGTCCCTATTCTTGGCTTTGGAACCAGCATAGCACTGTTGGAAGGACTTGACTTCCAATGAAAGTGTTCTATCTGTGTGTGGTCAGACCACTGGGTGACCTCAGCCTCAGTTTCCTTGCTTATTAACACCGAAATAATAAGACCCATTTCCCTGTGGCTTTGAATGGAAGAAATTGCTTACTAGAAGTGGATAGCATGATGTATTCATGTGAGACACGTGAGAATCACTCCGTGGAAGGTGTTGAGGTTCTGAACTGACCTGAGAACCCTAGGAAGCGGTAGGAAGACATCGTAGGGTTCCTGCCTCCTGTCAGCCACCCTGAGTCAGTTTCCAGATCAGGGCCTCTCTGCCACCAGCTGAGGGAGCATTTTCAGTCCTCGCTCTCCAATTTTGCCACTTTAATAAATGCATCAGACCACAAGGTGGTGCTTTATTCTAAAGTTTAATATGAGGAGGTTTCTTCATCTACAAAAAGCGAATAGCAAAGCACATTCAACATCATTTTCAAGTGCTGGCGTCTCAACCCTGATACAGATACCCAGCTGGGCGTGTGCCCTCTGCAACTAACAACCGAGGAGCACAGGCCACCTATGGAACGTCCAATCCTCTACCATTCTTTGACTGAGAAGGGGGTGGGCAGAACCCCAGCAAGCGTGAGAGCTTTATGTGCTTCCTGTTATACCGCATTATATAAACTCCTGTCCAAGCTACACATACACTGTGTGTGTGGTTTCCCCTCGTTCCTGTTCCTCAGTCTTCTAGTGAGCCATGGTTCACAGAGTGCAGTGATGAGGAAGAGAACAAGGGTGTCCTTGTGTGCCCCAAGGGGACGAAAAGTCCCCTTCTCCCTTGTAGTGCAGAGACTGAAGCCCGTCGCCAGAATGGATGGTGGGGCTCTGTGCGTAAAGGAGATGCCCGCCTTGCTTCTTTTTCAGCTTTCAAACACGCAGGCCCCTGGGTCTCATTGAGCTGGCACCACACCAACAACAGCAATTTCATCCGTCGGGTCAACGACCTCCTATTAGCAGAGCGGTTTGCATTGTTTATGGGATCGTGGCACCGATTTGCAGCCATTACTGGGCGGTGACAGAGAATCAGCCATCCTGAGAGCTAGCCCTGGCTCGCTCACTACCTGGCTGCGTGGCTTTGAGCAATCCCATGACTTTTGTTTACCTAGAAAAGGGTGGGAAAGGTAGACCAGATGCCTTCCAAGGTCCTCTTTAATGCCAGCATTGTGCAAGCCAATCTCATTGTTCTACAAGAGGCTCTGTGTTGGCTACGATTTGGACAAGTATAGAGGCTGGCAGGGTGCTAGGGAGAACACTGGATAAAACCAGGCAACGACAGTAAGGGGACAGAGAAAAGACAGAGCTGGGCTTGGAAGCCAAGAGGGTCCTGAGACAAAGGGGGAAGAGCTGAAGAAACAGGAATTCAGATCCTATAAACTGGGCTAAGACATGAAGTCAAAGGGAGAGGTTTTTTTAGTGGAAAATGACCACCGTAAAGGGGAGAAAAGGTGGGGTGTGGGGGGAGGTGAAGGGGTTTTCTTGGGATCCAGCCCACGGATTAGCCCTAAGACTGTTTTCGAGCTGATCCTCTGATAACAGCTTTCTAACCTTTGTGTGGACTTCCCTTCCCCCAAGTTCTTTGACCTTTTAATCCTTCTGAAAGTGACCTGCCCTCTTTCTACTAATGAGAACAGGGACAACTCAAGGAAAGTTTGCCAGCAGTCATTCCAAGAACATTCTGTTGACTTTCTCAATGCTCTTAAGGTTGCACCCAACAATCTTTCATCATAAAATAACCAAAAGGCCCAGCCATGAGTCACAATGGCTACAGCCCGTAAACCACACCGTGAATTCCTATCTTACAGCGTCTCCCTTGAGTCTATGCATACTTTGAGTGAAGGAAGCAATCAGGATCCATTAGGATCAAGTTTATTTTAATAGACTCAGTTCCATTTTAAGCAAGAAATTCGTAAATTCTTCCTCTAACAAGGGAAACACTAACACTTGGTGGAAGGCAAAAAGGGGGTGAGAGATGAGCTTCATGCAACCAGGCTGCCTGGTGCAGAGAAAATTCAAGGCAACGCTGCTACATTCGGAGCTCTGCATTCACCCTTTTCACACGACCTGACTCAGCTTCCTGGGACCTGAAGGGCACTCTGGTCATGTTACCTGGGAGTCAGATGACCCTCATTTGTTTCATACTGGGCATTTTATTGTCTGCTGAGAAAAATAAACTCAGTTACTTAAAATATGAGCAAATCTCCCATACAGTGATCTAGTCCAGAAATACATATTGGTGGAGAGTCTAATCATGCTACTAAAAGTGACATATTTTTTTTTTTTGAGAGAGAGAGAGAGAGAGAGAGAGAGAGAAAGAGAGACAGAGTGAGCAGGGGAGGGTCAGAGAGAGAGGGAGATACAGAATCCGAAGACAGGCTCCAGACAGAGCCTGACACGGGGCTCGAACCCACCAACTGTGAGATCATGACCTGAGCCGAAGTCAGATTCTCAACCGACTGAGCCACCCAGGTGCCCCAAAAGTGATATATTTCTAAGCTATATCTAAATATACCTAAATATATATTTAGATGTTACACACTGAGAAGATTTATAAAAATATAGACAATTGCTATCTCTTGGGGAACATGTCCACATTTTACCCCTTCTTTTATTTAATCCAAACGCTAATGAGTGCCTCATAGTTTTAAGTCAATGGGTGAATGAATGAATGAATCCAAATTCATCACTGAACATGTCTAACTTAAACAAAAGATCAAAGCTTATCAAAAAGAAGGAGTTACCATTGGTATATGTCTCGAGGGACATTCCTGAGTAAAAACTAAAGGAGTAAATCAGATAAGAATATTATTCCAAGAAATCAAGGTCAGGCTTTTAGAGCTCAGTCCCCTTCTGCATAAGAACATAAATGTATACCTTTCACTTACAACTCTGCAGATAACCGGGTATTTTCTCTCACAAACCTTGTCTAAAAAGCCACTCAAATACTTTCATTTTGCTTCCTACCATCACATAATCGTGGAAGAATCGAGAAGGCAGGTTATAATTTGTTCTAATAGAAGAAAGATAGTAATTTTCTTAAAAATTTTTTTCTTCATGTTTATTTATTTTGAGAGAAGAAGAGAAAGAGGAGGGGGCAGAGAGAGAGGGAAAGAGAGAGAGAGAATCCCAAGCAGGCTCCACACTGTCAATGCAGAACCCGATAAGGGGCTCCAAGTCACCAACTGTGAGATCATGACCTGGCCTGAGATCAAGAGCCACATGCTTGGGGCACCTGGGTGGCTCAATTGGTTGAACATTTGACTTTGGCTCAGGTCATGATCTTGAGGGTCATGAGTTCAAGCCCCATGTCAGGCTCTGTGCTGACAGCTAGCTCAGAGCCGGGAGCCTGCTTCAGATTCTGTGTCTCCCTCTCTCTCTGTCTCTCCTCTGCTCATACTCTGTCTCTCTCTCAAAAATAAACATTTAAAAAATTTTTATTAAAATAAACTTTTAAAAAAAAGAGTCACATGCTTAACCAACTGAGCCACTCAGCCCCCCACCCCCAAAATAAAAGTCATTTTCAATAGTCAGACTTGAGCAACAAACGCATTTGGGAAAGATAAGAGTACATATTTTGAATGGACTTCACTGCGTGATCTTCTCATCAGTGTTCAGATTTGTTGCAGTTCTTCTGCATCAATACTTTTTATCTTTCCCTGTTAAGCATGAACTTGCCTTTTGATTTGTAAACTGGAATTCTGAAGATTACATTTAAAATGCCAAGCAGGGACACCTTGGGGGCTCAGTCAGTTAAGCATCCGACTGTAGCTCAGGTCATGATCTCACAGTTCATGGGTTCGAGTCCCGTGTCGGGCTCTTTGCTGACAGCTCTGAGCCTTGAGCCCTGCTTCAGATTCTGTGTCTCCCTCTCTCGCTCTCTCCATCCCTCCCCCACTAGTGTTCTGTCTTTCTCTCTCCTCAAAATAAATAAACTTAAAAAAAATGTTTAGTATGCCAAGCCAAGGATAAGTAAGGTTCATGGGAGCACCCGCAACCCTTTTGGGGTCAGTAATGCTCAATCCCCCACCCCTGGCCGGAAGCCAACATTGCTGTGGAGGCAGGAAAGTCAGGGTTGGAGGGCTGTAAGTCCACCGCAGCTTCTGGGCTATTTAATCTCACAGTTTGTCTGGCTATAAATCTACTTTTTATTAAAATATAATTACACATACATGGTGACAAAGCTCGTGTATCATGGCAAGCCATTTTTCACACGAGGGAAGGTGCAGACAGATTGCTGGAGATGCAAGGAATTATATTTCTCCACCTTAGGCCAGTTAGCTACTGTTCTGGTGCTGTACTTCTCACAAATCATTTTCGAAAATCTCCCGGGTCTCCAAAAAAATGCCTCATTTCCTCTTCTCGTCTTTTTCTCCTGCCATCTGCAACGGGCCCCCATTACTTATGAGAAAGGAACAAATACAGGCAAATCCGCCTACTTGCAAAAGTCTATTTGTAACCCCGAAGTCAATACCCGTACGCTCTCATGGTGATTCATGAACACGTGTAGAGCAGGGAGAGATAACACGTGTAGAGCTCGTGTTCCCAGCCGGACAAGATGAGATGCTCACCTCCTGGCTTCTGCTCTCAACACTTAAATAAAGCGTCTTTTTTAGTGCCGCGTTCTTTGCATGTTGTGCTCTGTTTTTTGGATCATTTCACTGTTTAAAATGGCACCCAAGTACAGTGCCAAAGTGCTGTCTACTGTACTTAAGGACAAGAAGACTATGATGTGTCTCACAGAGAAGAAATATGTGTGTTCACTCGGGCGTGAATTACAGTGCTGTTGGACGTGAGTTTAATGTTAATGAGTCAACGTGATGTATGACGCAAAGTGTCCTTCAACAAAACCACACATAAAACAAGGTGAGGCATTGATTGATGGATGAAAATGTGACCAGGGGCTCATGGGACCCTAACCTGTGCTTCCTGGGGGAACCATGGTTCAGTGATCACTAATTCAATGTTCACAGAGATTCTATAGAATGTAACTACCACTAAGAGCGAGAATGATTGTAATGACCGCTGGTAGCTTTTCTGTTTCCCCAAATCCACATTCCTGCTTTTTTTTTTTTTTAAATAAAGAAAGGAAACTGGAGGAGGGCTTGGGTGGCTCAGTCAGTTGAGCATCCGGCTTTGGCTCAGGTCGTGATCTCAAGGTTCATGGGTTTGAACCCCGTGTTGGGCTTAGTGGTGAGAGCTCAGAGCCTGGAGCCTGCTTTGGAGTCTGTGTCTCCATCTCTCTCTGTCCCTCCCTGTTTGCTCTCTCTCTCTCTCAAAAAAAAAAATACATTAACAAAAAATAAAGAAAGAAAGGAAACTGGAGACAGTTCAGAAAAGAGAAACATTTTAAGAGAAAATGAACCCTACAGTGAAGAGTAGACATAACTGAGGTTTGCTGAGTTTATAGAAGAGATATATTTTGGGTTTTTTTAAGTTTATTAATTTATTTTTGAGACAGAGAGAGAGAGAGAGAGAGAGAGAGAATTCCAAGCAGGCTCTACACTATCAGCATAGAGCCAGAGGTGGGGGCCCAAACTGTGAGATCATGATCTGAGCCAACAGAAACCAAGAGTTGGAGGCTTAACCAACTGAGCCACCCAGGCGTCCAGAAGAGAGATATTTAGGACCCTTTCTGACCTCCATTCCAAAGAAGGGTGAGATGGCTGTGTAGTTTTGGTGGTAGAGTGATGAGCATAGCTTCCTTCCAAACAAGAGAGAGACGGTCCTACATGAAGGCAGATAGGATTGTGTTTGGACACAGTGGAACATTTTACTGGACCTTTGGAACACTTAGTTCACAAAATTGCTAGGCCGAGTTTGAGAGCTCCAAATCAGGCACTCGTGCTGGCTTTGTGCAGCCCCAGGATGCTATCAGCAGCACCCATTTGCAAGGGACCCGCTAAGCTGAGAGGCAATGTCTGTGATAATAGAATGTTTTTCCGTACGACAAGGTTATCTAGTCTGAATAAATCCATGTGGGGACGAAAGCTTGGCCACTGGCCATATTGTGACCAATATTTTCCAGACTGTATTTCCTAGAAAGTGAGGTTTTATTTCACTGTGTGTGTGTGTGTGTGTGTGTGTGTGTGTGTGTGTGTGGCGGGAGGTAATGGGAAGAAAATGATGTGTGTGTGCGCACACGTGTGAAATTAGTGATTTGTCTTTTTTATGTTCACATCTCAATTTCATGGGTGGGCATATTAGTTGGGACTTTGCACTTTTTTCTGTGGTCCCACCATGTGGGGCTTATAATCACACAGACAGGAGTTTGAAATGTGGTCTGGAGGGAGTTAACTTACCTTTAGTTAAGGCGGCTGTGTCTGCCTCACAGGGTGTCTTCCTTCTTAATTGAGATGTCATTGACATATCACAGTATATTAGTTTCAGGGGTACAACCTAGTGATTGGACATTTGTCCACATGGTGAAACGGTATCATCGACTACAGTCCCCATGCTCTTCCTTACATCCCGAGGACTTATTTTACAACCGGAAGTTTGCACTTCATTATCTCCTTCATTCATTTCACCCCCACTCCCCAGCAACCCTCCTCCCCTCTGGTGGCCACTGATCTCACCCAATGCCTAGAAGATTCTGTCTCTAGTGGCTGTCCCACTCCCTGCCCTTGCCTGCCCCCGGGCCCCCATCTCACCCACAGCAGCACGCCTCTCACGTAAACCAGAGCTCAAGCAATATCTGTTGCAAAAACTGTCAGCCAATCCCAGGTCAAAATTCTTTAAAAACTCATCAACACCCACAAAATGAAGCTCAGACTCCTTGGAGGCCCGGAAACGCTGTAAGCTGCCTGCTTACAGATCTAGCTGGGCGCTCGCCCCCTGCACCCCTCGCCGGGGACACAGGGCTGCTCCCTGACCAGGGCGAGGCAGGGTGCACAGTGGAGAATCCCAGTCATCCTGGAAGAAGAGTCTCTTCTTTCTTTTTCTTTTTCTTTTTTTTTTTTAATGTTTTATTTATTTCTAGAGGAGAGAGAGAGAGAGAGAGAGAGAGACAGCGTGAACAGGGGAGGGTCAGAGAGAGAGGGAGTCACAGACTCTGAAACAGGCTCCAGGCTCTGAGCTGGCCGTCAGCAGAGCCTGATGTGGTGCTGGAACCCATGAACCGCGAGATCATGACCGAAGCGAAAGTCGGACGCTTAACCGACTAAGCCACCCAGGAGCCCCAAGAAGAGTCTCTTCTTTCAAAAAGGGTCACCCTTTTGCAATTTCTCCCCCTTGAAATGACACTGCTTTCTAGTTTGCATAAAGGCTGGTAGAGTGTCTCTGAGCTCCAGCCATGAGGTTCCCTCCCCATGCATCCAGCAGCCAGGCCTCCAAGCCTCTAAAGGATTTGCTCTTCACTTACCTGGGAAACACCACTCCCTGTCAGTTTCAGCTTCAGTATGGCTTCTTCCCTGAAGCCTGACCCCCAAGATCGAGTTAGTAATCCCTCAGTCCTGCCCTGCCATTCATTCACTGACACATTCCGTGACTCTTTATTCAGTGCCTGCCAGCCTCTAGCAGTCAACGACATGGACACCAGTCCTGTCTCTTGGAGCCAACCAAACATCAGGAGAAGTAGTCATTAAATCTTCACATAGAAAAAGTACTTTGATTTTAACTTTGAGGGAGACCCTAGGGCTACAGGATGCCGTCAGGAAGAAAGCAAATACTAATCACACTTTTCAGGCTGTAAACTAATTGCCTGGTTGCTAGTCAGTCTCCTTGCGTGACCAAGAGGGTGCCTGATCTCCCACTCTGTTTCTCTCAGAGCTGTAGCCCCAGGGCTGAGCACAATACACGCCTTAAGCACTAAGGGAGTTGCAAATGTTACCATCACAGGGACAGCTTCTGTAGGACACTGCATTTGCTCACTTGTGACCATAGGGGATTTTGAGTACCTCTGTCCCCAGTTTTCATTTGCTCCTGAATAGGTAGATGTAAGTGGCACAGGTATGGGAAAATCTTGTAAAGGTCAAGGCATCTGCTTTTAGACTATCTGACCCCCCCCTTTTCGCCTACTCCCCAGTGGGTGCAAACCGCCTGCCCCCGATCCCCCACATTCCCCACCTCTCACCCCCAGGACCCAAATGCCTTTCTCTTTCTCTCCCTCTTGAGATGGAAACTCTGGGCTGTCAATGTTTATGCTTTGCATGAAGCTCATTCATTCCAATGTACGGACTCTCCCTGGTCGCTGCATTTTCATCTTCTTTTCAACGTGGAGTGTGAAAGCTTGTGCATTGTGGAGGAGGAATTTCAGATAATTGTGAAAAGTCATGGGGAACGGAGATGCAAGTCCCACCCCTGACGTGTGAACTTTATGGCCACAGGTACTTATGTTATTATTATGGGACAAAATGTTCACAGGTACATATATTCTTTTGCATGACTCAAATTCTACAAGTAGTACATTTCCATTAAATGACTCCTAGAGCCCTGAAGGTAGATTTGGTTTCGTGATTGTAAGGTGCAAAACTGACTTGGATGTCTGTGAGTCCTGGATTGAAGGTACCCGGGAGGAACTGAGTTACTTCCTCACCACTAACCTTCACCGCTGCCCTCTCCCCTCACACACTCAGGGCTCCAGGGCTCAGGTCTCCACACACCCAATCCTGTTCTGTGTGCATCTGAATCGCACCTTCGCTCTGCCATTGTGCATGGACGCCTTATGCCCCAAGATGGCACATCTAGGTTTCCTGATCCCTGAGGGGTGTGGCTTCTTAGGGGTGATGGAATGTGTGTGCCTGTGTTGTGTTGGGGGGGCCTTCTGCAAGAAGATGGGTGCAGTGGGAAGACATGAGCAGATGCAAGAGCATTACATGGAAGAACATTTTAGAACTAGGAAATCGCAGCCTTTGTGGTGTAAGCTGAGGATGTGAGCATCTGTGTACCAATGGGTGCTTCTAGAGTCAACAAAGATTTTGGATATTGGTGTCAATTATAGACATCAAGAAGTGATTTTATTTTTTAAAATATTTTTTACTTATTTCTGAGAGAGAGAAAGAGAGAGAGAGAGCAGGGGAAGGCCAGAGAGAGAGGGAGACACAGAATCTGAAACAGGCTCTAGGCTCTGAGCCAGCTGTCAGCACAGAGCCCAATGCGAAACTTGAACCCACGAACCGTGAGACCATGACCTGAGCCCAAGTCAAACGCTCAACCGACTGAGCCACCCAGGAGCCCCAAGAGGTGATTTTAAAAAAGAGAGAGAAAATAGAGTATTTATTTGCATAAATGATCTCCATACCATATATACCTACTGGGTCAGATATACCCGTACTATAAGTTGTATTGGATTCAATACAGTAACATCTGTACCTGTTCACGGAATATATAGATCAATAAACAGACCAGAATTCGGGCGCCTGTGTGGCTCAGTCAGTGAGGTGTCCAACTTCGGCTCAAGTCATGATCTCACGGCTTGTGGGTTTGAGCCCCGCATTGGGCTCTGTGTTGACAGCTCAGAACCTGGAACCTGCTTCAGATTCTGCGTCTTCCTCTCTTTCTTTTCCTCCCCCGCTCACACACACACACTCTCTCCGTCTCTCTCAAAAATAAATAAAGATTAAAAATATAATAAGCAGAAGCATGTTTGTTCCGGCCAACACCAGCCTTTGAGCAGGAGCATTTAGCCACAGTGAAGAAGTACAAACCTGTTTGGTCTTGTTTGCTGGGGTGATCATCTTTCTGGAGGGCTCTTCTGAAGTGGGTAGTTTCTCCCTTTTTCCGCCGCTGCCCCCTCTACAAGGGAGAGTCAATCAGTTAGGAACAACTCCAAACAATGGGTAAATTCCAAGCATATGAGCCGCGTGTGGAAATATCCGATAGAGAGAGGACTCAGGGACCAAGCCCAGCTACAGGGAGGAAGGACACGGAGAGCAAGAGATACACTTATTTGCTATTTTTAGTAGTGGAAGGGAGGAAGCACAGTAGGAGAGAGCATCTACTACAATGTAAGAAGGCTGCAGCCTGCAGAAAACATATTTACATGCATGAGGCAGGAATCATGCATTTATGAGAATGTACACATACAAATAAGAGATAAAGAGAGCTATGTGGAGGCTCCAGCAGGGGTAGGGGGGTGGAGGCTCAGTCAGTTGAGCATCCAGCTCTTGATTTGGGCTCCAGTCATGATCCCAATGTTGTGGGACTGAACCCCAAGTGGGGCTCCCCACTGGGCGTGGAGCCTGCTTGAGATTTTCTCTCTCTTCCTCTGCCCCTCCTCTGCCCATGCTCTGTGTCTCTCTCTATAAATAAATAAATAAATAAATAAATAAAAGAGATACGTGATGGATTAATGTGAAGATAATACTAGTTCTTTACAAAACTCTTCAAAACATATGCTTAAATAAGAAGCAGCAGTCTAATTAGTTACTGAGAGCCATGTGTTAGGCGTTGGGGAGCCATGATTCACCAAGCGAGATGTGGGGTTGTGCTCTCATGGATCTGACAGCTCACTGTGGCTGCCGGTGACCACCCAGGAGGGAGCGTGAGCCTGCACCTTCGATGGAGCATTCCGCTGTACCATGCCAGCATCTTAGAGGGTGATTTGCCCTCTCAGGGGAAGGGGGCGGGGTTCAAAAGGGGTTGGGGAAATCCCCCAGAGGGAAATTCCATTTCTTGAGAAACAAAGTCATGATGGTCAGGATTATTATTCCATTTTATAACAGAGTCCATGCTCCCTGGTCCTCAGTTTGTTTATTACTTTGGCTTTTATGGCCACGCATCTACCAGGCAAAATAAGCAAGTTGGAAGTTGATTGGAAGTGTTGGCTCTTGGCTTCTTACACATCCCTAGAATTTTAAATATCTAAGATGTGACTTTGGTGTTTTGTTTCTTCTTACAACTCTACGTGCAATTTTTTTTTTAACGTTTGTTTGTTTGTTTTTAAATCACTTACTTACTTACCCACTTAAGGAACATTTGGGCTCTAGAATGTTTCACCCTAGGCTCGTGTTTCACCCTAGGCTGTGTTCAGAGCACAGAGGCTAGTTGGAGACGGCAGCATCCAAGGGAATGTATGAGTGATATATAAGCACATTGGTAAGGAAGGTTCTCCTATGGACCGGAATTTTTAATTATAGACACAAGACCCACTCTAAACAGTTTAGGCAGAAAGAGATGTATTAAGAAATATAACAGGCTTCTCACTGTAAAGAAGCCTAAAGAAACAGAGTCTGAATAAGAATTCCAGGATCAGTGTCCCAAGTACTACACCATGAACTCAAAAGGCAGCTGCTACCAGGTTCCCAGTCAGTCAGATGAGCTCCTCTATTCACCTCTCTCTGTTCATTCCATAGTGTGTCAAAACCACCTCCTGCATGTATGTGTGATGGGCAGGACTCAACAATTTCTAGAACCCAGCTTCAAGGGAGCCTGGGAGAGGTAGTTTTAGTCATAGGCCTTGCCTTCTGGAAGGAGACCAGAATGCACATTGAGAGAACCCACCAGTCACCCACAGTCACCCAGGGAAGGAACAGAGAGCTATCAGAAAGAACCGTGTGAGAGATCTGCTTCAGGCTGGGTAATAAAGCAAGGCTGTTCTGAGGAACTGGCCATTAAAGTAGGTGTAGAGAAAGAACTAGGATTTAGCCAGTGTGTGCAAAGGCCCTGAGGCAGGAATTTGGCAGTGATGGCAAACAAGAAAGTAAAGGAAAATAAGGGATGGGAACAGAGCAAGGCCTGAGAGCTTTCAGAGAGACGGAGGGGCTGGCTGGGTTATCAGGGCCTGGTGGCCCTTTGTACTTTATTCCACTTGGAATGGGAAGTCCTGAGAAGCCAGTAAAAAGAGAATTATGATCATGCATGTCATTAATACACTGCATTAATAAACATGTTGTAATTTATTGTTAATGTTTTCTGCTGCCAGGAATAAAATATCTGACTAAGGGAGGTTTGGATACGTTTATTTTTGTCACTTAATGAGAAGCAGAGAGACAATTCCGAGATTGGTTGAGCTGCCGAGTGATGTCTAGGATCTGGGTCAGCGCTGGGCTGTTCCCACCTGCTCACAACACAGTGGTCCCGGTTCCGGAGGCAACAAGGAGAAACTTCTCCCGGGGAATTAGGAACAGAAAGATAAAGACACCTCCTGAATCCCTCCAGGTCCTGTGGCCACGCGTTGGGTGCCATTGCTGAGCTGCAAACTCCACCACAAAAAAATGGTGAGCTGACATTTCCCGGTCCTGCGGTGCCCAAGAAGGGAGTAGGGAAAGAGTGGCCTCTGATAAGGAGCTGAAGCAAATGCCAGGGCTGCACTGGGTCACAACACATACTCCACAGGAACCCAGGTCATCCAGGGAATGAGCAGTGGGGGTTAGAGACAGCCAAGAGCAAGGGCAAGGTCTGCCTGGACCTGCCTGGCTAGATAACACTAGAAACTCCCCAGGGCGTGGAATGGGGTAGTTAAAATAAATAAATCCACACTTGTATAAATCAGTCATTTTCTTGTGTAATTGTACCTCCTGGAAACTCTGTTTACAAATCTATCCATAAGCATATTCAGAGGGTGATGTCAACCCGGGATGCGGTTCTCGAAATACACTGTGCCTGGACATTAGACAGAGGCTTCCCCGCACCCCCAGGTCTACCCCCGGCCTCAGGCATGATCTCCCTTAGTGTACTGGATGGCTGTTTGCACACAGGCGTGTGCAAAAGCTTGTGTCGCCTAGGTGACAGGGTGCCAGTGTGAGGGGATGCCGCTGGACCACGGTGCTCTTGTGGTGGGGCTTATTCAAGCCGAATCTTTTGTCTTTTACCCTCCCCTTCTCTCTCTCTTCTTTCATCGCCTCAAATTTCTCCCTCCCCCATGGTGGGGCTCGGTCATATTTTCCAGTTGTTGTTTGCACAAGAGAGAGGCAGGCAGGCGCACCCCCAGATTTAGGTTATTTTCCGTTTCTTTCTCAGGCTCATTGGAAATATGCTAACGGCCCCGCCAGACCCCAAGGCGTTGACAAATCTGGAACGTTGTTCTCTTGCCCCTTAGGACCCAGTGGTGAATAGTCCTCTGCCTCTTTTGTTCTTATCGCAGACTTTCCCCTGATGTATTCCCAACTCCCTCCACCAGATCCTGCTCCCGGGCTGCTCTCCTTCTGGGAAAGCAAGGCTCACAGCTGTCCCTGCATCTGAGCGTGCGGTTCTCCGGCTCCCACTGCAAGACGGGCCTGTGGTTAAGCAGGATGGACTCCGCTGGAGAGATTTGTTTGCGAAACGTCCAGTCGGAGGTGTAGAGGGAAGAGGCAGGGAGCGTAGATGAAGAGAGAGGAGAATTTCTCCAAAACCCTTTGGCCGAACTAGAGATAAGTTGTAGGGCATCATGCGTGGTTCTGATGTTGCAAAGGGAGTGCTCGCTGCCTTGCTTTCTCCCCCATCGTCCGCACTTGCACCTTTAATGTGAAAACCCAACCTGCCACCCAGGCCGCTCTGTGATTCGGAAGGCTCCCGGGAATGACAAAATGGGGGTCAGAGGGAGGAAAAGGTCGGAAATGGGCTGAGAGAAAAGTAGATCGATCCTTGTAAGTGACAGGATGCAGCCGGTTGGAAAAGAGGATTAATCCAGGTACAAAAATCCCCTTGTCCCATACATTTGAGCGTCAGCTAAGCACCAGACACTCCTCCAGCTCCAAGCACCGAAGGAGGGGTGACAATCAAGGAATACAAGGTCCCTGCCCTCATGAATGGCATTCTAGCCAAGAATAAACAAGAACATGACATGGTGTCAGGAACTAATAAGAATTATTAAGAAAAACAAAGCAGGTTAGGGGCGCCTGGGTGGCCTGGTGGTTAAGTCTCTGACTTTGGCTCAGGTCTTGATTTCACAATATGTAAGTTCAAGCCCTGCTGACAGCACAGAGCCTACTGTGGATCTTCTTCCCCCCTGGATCTCTCTGTTCCGCCTCTAGAAACAAATAAATAAACTTAAAAGAAAAACAAAGCAGGGCGAAGATGTAGAGTGAAGGGCGAGTGGTACGAGTCAGAGGTGTCTCTAAGTAGGGGATATTTGAGTAGAGAAGTCAAGGAAATGAGAGAGTGATGGACTCAGCTTAAAAGAGCCCACCAGGCCTGGAGAATGGAGAGAAAAGGCCCAGGGGCAGAAACAGGCTGAGTAAAAGCAGGGGTGAAGCAGGTGGCCAGCGAGCAGACAGGTGGAAAAGGAAGGAAGACTCAAAGAAGATAGGCCTGCTCTAAATGTGATGAGGAGCCGCTGGGAATTTTCAGCAGGACAAAGATGTGCTTTGACTTTTATTTTATTACTATTTAGAAAAAATATTTTTAGGCGACTCTGTGTGTGTGTGTGTGTGTGTGTGTGTGTGTGTGTGTGTGTGTTTGAGAGAGAGAGAGAGAGCTCAGCAGGAGGAGTAGAGGGGGTAGAGAGAGGGGGAGAGAGAGAGAGAGAGAGAGAGAATATCTTAAGCAGGCTCCATGCCCAGCACGGATCCCGCCACGCGGCTCTATCTCAGATGCCCCTGATTTTTATTTTAAAAATATTTCTGTGGGGGTGCCTTGGTTGGTTGAGCATCCAACTTTTGATTTCAGCTCAGGTCATGATCTCACGATTCGTGAGTTCGAGCCCCGTGTTGGGTTCTGCACTGACAATGTGGAGACTGCTTGGTGTTCTGTCTCCCTCTCTCTCTGCCCCTCCCCCGGTTGCCCTCTATAAGTCTCTCAAAACAAATAATAATAAAAAAATATATTTCTGTGACTCTATAGAATGGTTCAAATTAACAAATAAACAGATTTGTTTTGCTTTGGGTTTTGGGGGTTTTTTTTGTTTTGTTTTGTTTTTTGGGTTTTTCTTTTTTTTTTTTTGATGAGTACAGTCCAGTACTATAAATGTATTGTCTTTTCCTAATAATTTTCTTAATAACATTTTCTCTTCGCTAGCTTATTTTATTGTAAAAATACAATATATAACATATGTGAGACACAAAAGATATATTAATTGAATGTTTATGTTATTGGCAAGGCTTTTGGTCAAAAGTAGGTTATTAGTAGTTAAGTTTGAGGGGAGTCAAAAGTTGTATGTAGATTTTTGACTGCATAGTGTGGGGAAGATCGGTACCCCTAACCTTCTATTACTCAAAGGTCAACTGTAGGGATCTGGGTGGCTCAATTGATTAAGCATCTGACTTTGGCTCAGGTCATGATCTCAGTTTGTGGGTTCGAGCCTTGCATCGGGCTCCGTGATGACAGCTCAGAGCCTGGAGGCTGTTTCAGATTCTGTGTCTCCCTCTCTCTCTGCCCCTCCCCCACTCGCACTCTGTGTCTCTGTCTCAAAAATAAACATTTAAATAAATACATAGATAAATAAACAAACATTATAAAAATTTTTTTTCAAAGGTCAACTGTAGTTTTTTAAAAGGCAAGAATTTCTCCAGAAGGAACAAATAAGGAAAAAGCATAGCATTATTCCATAAATATTACAAAGTAGTGGTCAGGAGAAGAAACAGAATATTCTGGAGAGCTGTGGCTCTTAGGTACACCCACATCCCTGGAAAAAGTACTAAGGAAAGGTCAATCAATATTATGAGAATCTTATAATATTCCACAATTTCGAGAAGAATAGGCTAAGGGTAATAAGATAGTCTAAAGACAAACCAAGAAGAAAAACTATCTAAGGAGCTGAAATCTTCCCAAAGTGGGAAGTGAATCCATGATATCTAAAGCTGAGGCTTAAAGTAAAAATACAATTATAACAATAAAGTATCCAGTCTCTTAATGGTCTTTGTCATCTTTTCCTTGAGTTTAGAGGCATTTTTGTCTAATGTCTAATGACATTCAGCCAATTCTTTCAGGTGAATGTGAAGATTCAGTAAAATTAACTATGGTTTAGAAAGTAGAAAGCATCTGTACAGTTCTTTTGTTTTGAAAGAATTATTTGATATGCTGATCATGTTTTCACCAATCTTTGTCCATACATCGATCTAATGTCGAGAGCAAATATCAGTCAGCAGCCTACATTCCATACTTCATTTCATCTGTATAGTGTTTGCAAACTACCTTCAGAAAATGTATTTTTTATGTTTATTTATTTTGAGACAGAGAGAGAGAGAGAGTTGATGGAGGAGTGGGGAAGAGACAGAGAGGAGGAGAGAAAGAGAATCCCAAGTGGGCTCTGTGCTGTCAGCACAGGCCCTACATGGGGCTTGATCTCACGAACCATGAGATCATGACCTGAGCCTTAATCAAGAGTCACACGCTCAACCCATTGAGCCACTCAGGTGCCCCATGAAAATATTTTAAAATTAGGAGATTTTGATTAAAAATGCAAATGCCTCATCTCTTCTAAGGAATCAGAAGGATTGGGGCCACACTCCCACCTGACAACTATCTGCTCTACCTGAGTGATACCTGCAGTTGGGGGGGCTCCTCTCCTGTCTTCCGTGGCTTCTACCTCCCCTCCCCCACCCATTGTCCTCGGAACACGGAGAACACTGGTTCCCACTTACCATTTCACTCATGCTGTGGTTTTCTCAAAGTAGAGAAACATTTTTCAGCATCCATGTGGAAAATCCCAAAGAAGACTAAGAAGGTTGAATGAGTTTTATACCTAAACCATCTTGATCACTGATGTTCCTTTTGGTTGTTGAAGGACCTTCAATAATATAGACCTATAATAATATTCATCTGGTGCTAATATTAATTTTTTTTCCCTTTGGGGGATATAATTTTGTGTGAGTGGTTATTTTCTTTATACGTAACTTCCTTGTACTACTTTGCACTCTCTGCATTCTTTGATTTTTCTTTAAGATAAAAATGCCCCATTTTTATAAATAAAGTTAGGCGTTACTTACTTACTTAAAACCACATCTTAATTAGGAAGACTGTTTTTTTTCCTGAAGACAAATTGACAAGGAACTTAATCTGCATATAGAATGAGGTTTTAGTTAAGTTGTGTTTAATCAGTCTTCCTGGAAGTGGTGTTTAATTTACAAAAGCATATTATTTCCTCCCTCAAATTATTCAATTCAGTCCCCAGAGGTGGTGGCCAACAAACCACAAGCCAGAAGCTGACAAATGCACAGAGGAATAAAAGCAGCCCTTTTGACATCCTCTATGCTTGCAAATTACAGCTTCGTTAGATTTGCTTCGTTAAAAAAAAATTGAACGGTGGTATTGATATTTTCTATATTATAATTGACCTTAGTGACTGTAAACTACTTTAACCAGGGTGAAATAGGTAATACATAAGAGTCACAAAGCATAAAAGCAACAGAGATTGAAATTTAGTGTTTCAAAGATGTTATTCGCTTTTGAATTCTGCTGGCTAGCTCTTCAAAAGACATTTCCCACTTTGATGGGTATGGTAAGGTAAGAATTGTTTGGACTATAGCATAACTTTATGTTTTTTTATTCTTTGCACTTCCTGTTTGCGTTTTCTATTTTTCAGACTGTGATACCCCTTCTCTCCCTGGCCCCCTAGTCAGGGACTCTGCTTCATGGAGAGTGAGTGCTCAATCATCGGCATCTGATAAATACTGGTTCCCATGACCTCCTTTTTCAGTGAGAAGACACATCTTTCTTTGTCCTGCATCAAGGTTTCCCACATAGGCTTTATCACCAACTGTTTGACTTTGGATGAATTCCTTAACTTCTCTATTTCTCACACTCCCACAATATGTGACAAAGAGACAAATCTCCATATTGTTTTGGCCACACATGAATATTTTGATTGTATGCATGAAGCAATTATGTTTTATCAGATATATTAAATATGTATCTATGCATATTTAATAAGTCAACACATGCAAGGCATACATTGCTCAATTCCTGGTCATATTTACATCAATAAAACATATTATTTATATAACCATTCAATAAATACTCTTGAGTGCCTATTCTTTTTTTTTTTCCTAATGTTTACTTATTTTTGAGACAGCAAGAGAATGAGCAAGGGGGGACAGAGAGAAAGGGAGAGGGAGCATCCCAAGCAGGCTTCACACACCAGGACAGAGCCTGGCATGGGCTCAATCCCATGACCGTGAGATCACGACCTGAGCTGAAATCAAGAGTTGGACGCTCAATCAGCTGAGCCTCCCAGGAGCCCTTTGAACGCCTATTCTAATACTGGGCTTACATCAGTGAATAAAATAGACAAGAGTCTCTTCCTTCATGAAGCTTCATGGAGAAGTCAGCTGATTAAATAGTTACATTATATAGGATGTTTGCAGGTGATAAACACTATGGAGAAAAATAAAACAATAAAGGATAATAAAAAGAGTTGAGGGAGGGTAGGAGGTGACTGGTTTGTAATTTTGAATAAGGTGGATAAAGAAGACCTTGCTGAGAAAGAGACATTGGAACAAAGACTTGAAGGAAGTAAGAGAAGAAGCAATGAAAGTATCTCGGAGAAGTATGTTCCATGCAGAGGGAACAGCATGAGCAAGGAACAGCAAGGAGACCAAGGTGACTAAAGCAGAGAGAGCAAGGGGGCAAGTGGCAGGAGACTAGCCATTCCACATTCTTTTTTTTTTTTTTTTTTAATGTTTTTTATTTATTTCTAGGAGAGAGAGAGAGACAGCGTGAGCAGGGGAGGGTCAGAGAGAGAGGGAGTCACAGACTGAAACAGGCTCCAGGCTCTGAGCTGGCAGTCAGCACAGAGCCCGACGCGGGGCTCGAACCCACGAACCGCGAGATCATGACCTACGCGAAAGTTGGACGCTTAACCGACTAAGCCACTCAGGCGCCCCTAGCCATTCCACATTCTTGAATGCTGCCTTGATGGCTGTAAAATTAGAATATCTTTGTTGTTGTTGTTGTTGTTTTTAATGGGGAAAGTGCTTGGTAGACATTTATCTTCTGCATGGATAACAAGTCAGTTATCCACTGACTTGCCCTCCCACAGTCTTCTACTGCTTTGTGGAGCCCAGGAAGTACTCATTAATCAGGAGCCCCCACCTGAAGGATTGGTTTTCTCCCTGTTAATGAAGCCTCCAGAGCTAATGCTCGAGACTAAGTCTTTAATCTAAATCACACCATTCTTTGGAGACCTTCCTTTCAGCTTAGGATGAGCCATGGCCAATCAACACGGTAGGCAAACCTTACAGTCAATCTACAAGTTCAACTCTTACCTGCTACCCATGGGTTTAACTACAAAACTATATTTTGTCTTCTTTTTTTCCCCTCTGAATTATTTCCTGAATGAGAAGAATCCTCACCCCTTCTTTACACATTCAGGATCTCAGGGCAAGACCAAATACAATACAACAGAAAATGCTAAATCTGTAAACCATTTCTCGGTGATTTTTGACCAAATTTCATTATACCTTATGCATTTGGTAAAAGATACATGTATTTTTACGACCTGCATAAGCTCTTTGGATTCTGGAGTTTTGCCACCTACTAGCTATGTGTGACCTTAAGCAAATGACCTAAGTTCTCTGTGTCTCACTTACATCAAATGAAAAAAGGGTATCTATATATATATACATACATATATATGTATGTGTATACATATATATATATACAGTAGTCCCCCTCTTATCCATGAGGGTTATGCCTCAAGACCCCAGGGGATGCCAGAAGCCACAGACCCAAACCCTATCTACACCACGCCTTTTCCTACACATGCATACCCATGATAAAGCATAATGTATAAATTAGGCACAGTGAGAAGTGAACAAATGACTCATAAAATAGAACAATGATAAGAATATACTGTAACAAAGGTTATGTGAATGTGCTCTTTCACAGAACATCTTACTGTACCGTACTCACCCTTCTTCTTGGGATGGTGTGAGATGACACAAGAGCCCGGATGCGGTGCGGTGACTGACGCAGGCGCGGTGACGTAGCACTAGGGTACTGCTGGCCGTCTGAAGGGTCGGAAGGAAACTTCATCGGCTTCAGGACTGTGGATGACCTCAGGTACCTGAAAGTGCAGAAAGGAGGTCGTGGATTTGGAGAAGCTCTGTGGTTACTTAGACTGGCGTCTGGTCTCTGGCTGGCACTATATGAATACGGGCTGTCGTCATTGCCATCATTAATTTCTTTTTCTAGAGAATTTCCCAAGAGGCAGGGAGACATTCGGTGCTACAAAGCACCCACCCAAATTAGTGGAACGTGTATATCAAAGAATGAAAAACATTGATTTTGTCCTGAGTCTCATATTGAAATAGCAATATTAATGAAGGATGACTGAAGTCATTATTGTGGACTTTCCTGCTTTCACATAATTAGTAATTGCTTCTTAAGAGGCAAAATATCTATATTCCTTTTTCTAGTATTATTGGGGGGTGCGGCCCCATAAGGTACTTCTTAAAAAATATTTATTTATTTTGAGAGTGCAAGCAGGAGAGAGGCAGAGAGAGAGAGGAAGACACAGAATCGAAGTAGGCTCCAAGATCCAAGCTGTCAGCACAGAGCCCAACACGAAGCTTGGACCCATAAACTCCTGAGATCATGACCTGAGCCAAAGTAGGACACTTAACCCACTGAGCCACATAGGAGCCCCAGAGGCATTTCTAAGAATGCTTGTCACTTTGTTACTCCCTGTGGTGAATAATAACTATAACAGCAGCCTTGTGAAGGGTGATTGCCCAGTGCCAGACATGTTATGTATATTATTTTGTTAATTTTCAGGATAATCCCAACAGGGATGTTATGACTGCCCTTATTTTACAGCTGAAGAAGCTGAAACCCAGAGAGATTCCATCACAGCTACTGGGCGTCAGAGCGGAATTCAAATCAAGATCTGTAGCCTCCCACACCTGGCTCCTTCAATCTAGAATCCTGATTACAAGGCAGTTATGAAATGACTGAACAATGGTTTAGACTTTCAGTTGGTAGCCGCCGCCAGCTTCTGAGGCTGTTTCTCAGCAGTGATAGGGCGAATTACCAAGCATTTCTAGAAAAGTGTGCAGGCTTTAGGAAGTAAGTGGAAATCATAGGCCCTTGTGTTTATGATTAGGAAATTTAAGTAATCTATGGGGAGAGATCAAGGTGGAGGGAAAATAGTAAGGATAAAAATGAAAATTATACTCATGAAGCATTCGTATGCCACTGTAGCACACAGATGTTCAAAAAACAAATAAAGGCATCCATGGCAAGATCTCCTTAGCAGATAGGGTAGTGTGGTTCCATCCATTTCCAGCAGACACAACCCCTTTCAGTGTGCACACAACAGAAATCACTTGTGGGAATGAAGATCTCAGGCTGAAATGAAGCCACACAACAACAATCAAAACAAGGTATCAGACTATCCAGGTGCCAGCAATCTCTGCACATCAGAGAGGATCTGTCTTCCCTAAAAATCAGCGGAATCGGAACAGAGTTTTTAAAATACTTCTGAGGGGCTCCTGGGTGGCTTAGTCGGTTAAACGTCCGACTTTCGCTTAGGTCATGATCTCGCAGTTCGTGGGTTCAGGCCCCGCGTCGGGCTCTGTGCTGACTGCCAGCTCGGAGCCTGGAGCCTGTTTCAGTCTGTGACTCCCTCTCACTCTGACCCTCCCTTGTTCACGCTGTCTCTCTCTATCCTAGAAATAAAAAAAAATAAATAAAAATATTTAAAAAAAATAAAAAATAAATAAAATACTTCTGCTACTGTGATGTGACGTTTTTCCATGGGACCCATTTCTTCACCTTTTTCTCCATCAATGTTGGCAACCTCCTTAGGTTTATAGGCAGGTGGCGTTAACAGGTTAACTACAGGAGGAAATTAGCGCACATCAGAACCCACAGTGATCACCCCTACTTGCCATCACCTTTCATTGTACGTGGTCTGATACGGCTTCTCATTGACCTCTGGGGCCAAGAGTTGGAACAGTAATAAAGTTCCATGAAACTCAGGCCTCCTAGCATGGCTGGGAGTCTAGCACTGTGTCTTTGCTAGAAACTCGGAAAAGACTAAACCGAATGTATAAATAGTAAAGATAGACACCCTGCACACAGTGTATTGGTCTCTTGAGGCTACCGTAACAAAGTGCCTCCAGCTGAGTGGCCTAAGTCTCGGACTTTTTTTAAGTTTATTTATTTATTTTTGAGAGAGGGAGAGCAGGGGAGGGGCAGAGAGAAAGGGGGACAGAGGATCCCAAGCAGGCTCTACACCATCAGCACAGAGCACGATGCTGCGTGCGAACTCACAAACCGTGAGATCATAACCTGAGCCAAAATCAGTAGGACACTTAACCGGCTGAGCCGCCCAGGTGCCCGAGACCTCAGACGTCTACTCCCTCGCAGGTCTGGAGGTGAGAATTCTGAATTCACGGTGTTGCCAAGACCATGCATCTTCTAAAAGTGTCTGTGTCCAAATTTCCATTTTTTAAAAAGCTTTTATTTATTTCTGAGAGAGAGAGAAAGAGAAAGAGAGACACAGTGTGAGCAGAAGAGGGTCAGAGAGAGAGGGAGATACAGAATCTGAAGCAGGCTCCAGGCTCTGAGCTAGCTGTCAGCACAGAGCCCGATGCGAGACTCGAACCCACAAACTGTGAGACCATGACCTGAGCCGAAATCGGATGCTTAACCAACTGAGCCACCCAGGCACCCCACAAATTTCCATTTTTCTTTACAAGGACATCCATCGCATTGGATTAGGACCTACTTTAGCGACCTTATTTTAACTTGAATACCTCTGGAAAGACTCTGTGTCCAAATAAAGTCACATTCGGAGGTCCTTGGGGTTAGGAATTCAATACAGAACTTCTGGATGAGACACAACTCAGCCCATAATACACAGTGTCACTATCACATTCATGATGGCTCCAGCAGCCCAGGTGACCCAGGGAAGGAGGCACGCACCGCGTTATAAGGTACAATGGGCTCAGGGTCACGTGGACCTGGATACAGGTCCTGACCATCTGTGAGATGGGGCCTTCAGGAAAATACTTGTATTCATCGCTGAAAGGTAGGTCATAACTGAGTACCTTGCAGTTTTTTCAAAAGTGATCCTTTCAAAATACATTTATTGTATGTGTGTCACAAATACAAAAGTTACAAATATTATTTTATAGAATCCATATAACAACCCTAGGTGGGTAGGGGTAGATACCCTTGCCACACAGAAGGCAAACCAAAATTAAGTAACTCACCCTGAGTCAAACAAATGGCAAGAACCAGGGCCTGGCCCAAGACCCAAGGACTTAATGGACACTCTCCCCTTCTGCCTGTCAACACTGAAGCGTGAGGCCCCCCATTCCACGCTGCAGGTCATTCCTCCCTTTCCCTCGCTCCACATATTTCACCGGCTTCCCATCTGACTCAGAGGGAAAGCCAGGGTCCTACCAGAGCCTATGAGGCTCTCAGAGAGCTCACCCCTCTCCTCTAGCTTGTGACCCATCTGTCACTTCTCCCTCATCACTTCTGCTCCTCCCAAACTACTCTTCCTGGACACTCAGACACTCTCTGACCCAGCCCTTTGCCTTTGCCGTTCCCTTTGGCTGTAATGCTTTTCCCAACACAGTTTCCATAAGATGCACTCGTGTCCTTTGCTCAGAAGTGTGCCTGGCCGCTCTCTCTGGACCTTATATAATTTCTTTTCCTTCATGTCGCTCATGTCCACCTGACCTAATATGTTGATCATTTGTTTGCTCAGTGCTTCTCTCTCCAACTGCCAGGGCTTCTGAGGAGAGAATCTTTGTTCATTTGCCACTGTGATCCCAGTGCTTCGTGACTAGGCACATAAATCAATGGACTGGGTGACTACCACCGAGGCTTAATAAATAATCATTGCCATTTCTTAAATGCAGAAACCAAAAGTCACTGAAAGTGGCACAGAATTGGGCTGAGCAGAAAATAATTCTGGCTGGGGAAGTTTTTTTCCTTAATATTTGGGAAGATACAGGCACTGAAATTCACCATGCATCAGGCTTTCCAAATTGTACTTGGGCACAGTGCCTGGCCTATAGGAAGCACCCAGTGACTGGGGTTGAGAAAGAAACAGCACCAAGAGAAAGATCTAGAAAGAGAAGAACATCGGGGAAAGAGGAAGGGAAGGCCAGCAAAGGAGAAAGAAGGGGAAGGAAGGCAACCCACGGAAGGGCCCATGAGAAGCCCACGCTCTGGACACTGGGGATGGGCTCTGTGATAAAAGGTACAGCGTGACAAAACGACCCTACTTTTTTGCTGATTGGGTCATCTGCATGGCTCCGAGAGCCTCCCTTCTTCATTTGTCCTTTATGCAGAGAAAGGATTTTCTCAGAACCCCTGAATGCCACGTTTCTAAGCCAGGGTGGCACCCAAGATCAGCGGCGAAACTCCTTAGACACGCGGTCACGTCTGGAGGCACTTTTTGTCCTCAGTGACACAGGGGTCGCTCAGCCTCATGTCAATTCATTTTCTCACTGGCTTGCAAAAGTCGAGATAAATTATTTTCTGAAGGGCTTTTTTTCTCCCTTCCTGCTGTTCTCAGCAAAGGAAAACAATAGCTTGCTAGGGACTCTGAGCCTCTGTCCCCCCTGTAATAATAAACTACCGCACTGAAGGTCTAGCAGAGACAAGCTCGCACTGCGGGAAGCGCGTTTGGGCCTGCAATTCCAAATGTTTAAAGGAAGAATGGGCCGATCCCAGGTCATGGTGTCTGTGACTAATGAAAACCCTGCCGGCTGCCACTCTTCACTGGTCTGAAGCAAGAGCCGGTGTTTAATGGGTAATCGTGCTGCCAGGGTGCTTCCTTAACGCGACCCGAGCATTCTCCTATGGAATGTCCTTATCAGCATTAAAAGTCACTGCATTCCATACAGATCTTTCCAGCACAGGGAGTGTGAAGCAAAGCGACTATATACGGTTATGTCCAGCTGCCAAAGGGCCACCTTCAGTGGCAAAGCTTCATGTCTCAGACCATTCTTCTCCACCCTCTGGTCCCCACCCCAACCCATAACAAAACAAGAGCAAGAGGGAAAAACTTCGTGGATGAGATCATTTGGAGGTTGGACCACCAAATACAGAGACAGGCTGCTGTTACTGACATCTGATGATAATATGCATTCGACATCTGAAAATATGTGCCCTTTTTTGGACTCTGGAAAGCCAACTCTTTGGGGTTGTCATGCACAAAGGTACATTTCACAGATTGCTCAGCATGCAAATCACGAATGCACATATGTGCATTCACGGTATAGATATGGGAGGGCTCCCCGATGATGGCTTTGTTTTCAGAAAATTGAAAGAGAAATGAGTTCTGATTTCTAGGTAATTTTCTAGTAACTATCTTTTCTGACTTGAACTCAAGGTTCATACTGTAGACCATGGCTGGAGGGAGGGAAGAGAGACAGGCGGCATCGATGGTATTTGATGTAGGTTGTGGAGTGGAATACATCTACCTTCCACGGGATATGTTTTCAAACTTAACATTACCATGAATTTGCATATCCTGGATATGTACCAACTCCTCTGTGTATTCAACCAACACTGATCTGCCACCTTCTCTCTCACATGAAACATTTGGAAAGAAAGAAGAAGGAGGCAAAATTCATCCAGAAATGTCCTAAATAAATTATGGGGGATAATTAAGAACTGACAATAATACCTACGACAATCAATAATTTTGCATTCCAGGACACAGAGCCAGAAAATGAGAAATGCAAATGCACTCTGAGTTATTAGATAGAATAAATCTCTCAAATAAAACGCAGAGGATATGATTTTCTCTGTAATGTAATAGGGAGAAACTTAGCATGTCTAACTCCATAGTGCTTCTATTTATTTTGCTGCTGTGGCCTCCAGCTTAGAAACTTCTGCTTAGCCCTGCACGTATGCGTGCTGCAGCAACGATTTGCAAAAACCGCCTTTTACCCGAAACCTTCATCGCCCTCAGAGATAAGAGAGTACATACAGAAATGACTGTGCTACATTTAAGATTTACAGAAACAACGTGACCAGAGTCCTGTTCGCAAAGATCAACTCGACCAAGGACAAAGAAGTCACACCACCGTCCTGAGATGTCTAAAGATGTCAGTCGCCTTTGGACTCCAACCCTCTACTGCTTCCCCCTTTTGCTAACATAGGAGAAGCTCAAATTCCATGCCTAGTTGAGATGGCTCTTTGGAGCAATGGTCTGCCACCTCTTCGGTTTGTTGGCTTTCCCAATAAAATCACTTTCCTTGCCCCAACATCTTTCCCCTTGCCTTATATTGGCCTGTTGTGTGGCAAGCCAAACGAGCTTGGGCTCGGTTACAATAGAAGAGAATAGAAAATAAAAAATTGCCTCCTGTCATATTTAACATTGTTACAATTTTTTTTTACTTCTAGGCAATACTAGAAGATATGGATTTAGATCAGTGTTTTTCCAAATCATAAAAAAATTACAGAAAAATGGTTTCCTATGTGTAGAGAAAACTGTTTTTCGTGGAACTCATGTGGTTTTCTTCTCATTTCCTCTCATTCTCGAAGTCAGCAAAAGGTTATTTTAGTCTCATTTTCATGAATCCTCCCTCCCCAGGCATGGCCATAAAACCAACCTGTAAACCCATCTTAGAGAGGAGGCAATTAGGAAAACTGGATTGGATCTACATAAGAGTTATTTTCTATCTCCACAAACTAACTTTTCTTCAAGTTACCATTAGTGGAAGCAAAATGTGATGAAAATTATTCCAAGAGTATATGATTCATAGCACAGGATTGGGATCAACAGAGAATAAAAGATGATCAGAGAAGTATCTTAGGGAATTCTCCCCAAGTCATTGGTGAAAATGGAAATTATGTACATTGGAATCCAAGCCATTCATCTTGGGAGTCTCCATTACTAGACCATGCCTTATGCACATTCAAAACATATTCAACCATTCTGAATCCATTTAAATCAGTCAAAATGCACTTCTAATGGGGGGAAATAAAGCATATGGTTGGAAATGCCCAGATTCAGATAAGAACATGCAAAAGCCTAGATGAGATGACCAAGATTTACTGACCATCTATCTACCTGATACCCATCTCTTCTACGTATGTAAACTGCAAGTCCCCCAAAGTAGGATGGTCAACTAATGCAATCAGTGGTTTAGTATTAACTTCTATGTTTATATCTCTCAGCCTGGGCTTGGCATGCATTAGGTAAAGTTGTATGCCAAGGAATTGGAGATGTTTTTCTGAAGTGCCCATCGTACGCAAAGATATTTTTGAGGGGGCTATTAAACAATGGTAACATGATAAAGCAGAATGCAAAAGTCAGATGAATTTTAAAATAAAACAAAAAGAATTCAGAGAAATGTCAGGCATGAGGCAGAGTTTTGGGGGCCACGTGTTCAGAAAGAAGGAGGTTTGGTCCGAGGGAGTCTTTGGTAGATGGTATAAGAAGTGTGTCTCTGGGTAACCTTTAAATGGATCTGGAACCTCAGTGGGGATGTATGCTCAATGTATAGAAATAACTACACCTCATAACAGTTTTTCTAGACTCTGGCCTCTAGACTTCGTCAGAGCTCACCACCTATTTGTGTTGACTTGAGCCCACTTCCTTCTTTCGGAGTCATGGTGCTATGGACTTAATGTCTGTGTCCCTCCAAAGTTCCTATGTTGAGCCGCTAATCCTTAATATTGAGTGTGTTTGGTGGTGGAATCTTTGGGGGGTACTTAGATCATGAGGGTAGAGCCCTTCTGATGGGGTTAATACCTTTATACTAAGAGATGAGACCGTGTTTGCTTTCTCATTCTCTCTCCTGCCATGAGAAGACACAACACGAAGGCAGCCATCTGCAAGCCAGGGAGAGGCTCTCACCAGAACCCCACACACTGGCACCCTAATCTCTGACTTCCAGCCTCCAGAACTGTGAGAAACAAATTTCTGTGGGCAAGGCTGCCCAGCCCTGGTAATTCGTTATAGCAACTAGAGCTAAGACACTTTGATCTAGAACATTCCTTACCTCTTCTTCCCCATCTCGTGCTTTGGCTGCAGAATTGGATTTGGAACTCCCCACCTTTGACTTTCCTCCGTACTCTGTGTATATGGAAGGTAAATAGGCTCTCGTGTCCTGTCATAAGGAGGCCAGCCCCCCAGCCTACCTGAGTATGGTGGTAGGTTAGCCCAGCACTGATTTAGGGAAGCAACGTTTGGGCTCTGCACCGGCAAATCTCCCAGAAGGGCCAGATGTGTCCTATATATGGCTCTTATAATCCCACTCAAATGTCTTGATATAGTATGCTCAATTTGCTGTGTAATATGGAAAAAAGCAAAACTTCTGTCAAAGAAAAATAGTGAGCATCTTTACCATGAAAAGGCAGGCATGTGTTTACATCGAATTTCCTTTGGATCGCACCAAGTGCTGCTTTTAAATAGTCACTGTCAAATGCACTCCTTAGGGTAGGAAGGGAGCTATCATTCACGGCATTTCCACCACACTGTGCTAAGATTAATCCCCGCCTTGTGTCTCACATTGTGTAATAATATCACATTACACATTACATTGTGTAATAATATCACATTACACATTACATTGTGTAATAATAGCACAAAGGGTTATTTTTAGCACCATCTCACAAATGGTAAACTGAAGATAAAAAAAGATTCGAGTCCAGTTCTTTCTGGCTCCAAGGTCTGAATCCATGGTCTTTCTACACTATATTTCCTCTCAAAAGACATCATCCTTTTTTTTTTCACGCCCAACGTGAAACCCAGCATGGGGCTTGAACTCACCACCTGAGACCAAGACCTTAGCTGAGATCAAGAGTCGGATGCTCACCGACTGAGCCATCCAGGCTCCCCTTGAAAGATACCACTCTTAAGTTTGGTCTGGTTCCCAGGTAAGATTTAAAAGCTTAAAAAACGGAATACCCTGCCTCTTCATCTTATGTGACACAGAAATCCCCCCTGCAATGTCTAGACAGATTACTTAGCCTCCTTAACATTCCCTACGGTTGGGACACCTCTGTCAACAGAGAGCTCACTCCCTTAAGAGACAGTCCATTCTGTCATCTGGTAGCTCTGATCATTCTGATAAGTTGATTCCACTCAATGTTGTGCAAACCCATTAAGGACTACAGGCTTAGGAAACAAGATGAATGAGGGAAAATAATTTTTTGGTGATATTTACAGTTGAATGGAGGATCCTGAATTTTAAATAGATTTTTAAAAATAAACTGGTTCTTTTAAATAGCTGACTACTGTGTTCCTGAATTTTTGACAATCTTGGTATGTCTTCTCAGATCCCCCAAGACTAGGTTAGGTGTCTCTTTATGTGTTTCCATAGCATCGTAGACCAGCGCCTATCACAGTTCAGAGTGCGACCTTGTGAAACAGACATTTTAAAGTCTGTCACCCAGGGTGCCTCGTGGCTCAGTCTGTGAGGCATGCAACTCTTGATCTCAGAGTCATGAGTTCAAACCCCATGTTGGACGTACAGCTTACTTAAAAACAGAACAAGGGCACCTGGGTGACTCAGTCAGTTAAGCGTCCAACTCTTGGTTTCAGCTCAGGTCATGATCTTACAGTTCTGTGAGTTCAAGCCCCATGTCAGGCTCCCTGCTGGCAGTGCGGAGCCTGCTTGGGATTCACTCTCTCTTTCTCTCTCTCCTTGCCCCTCCCCTGCTCACGCTGTCTCTATCTCTCTCAAAATAAATAAACAGACTTTAAGAGAACAAAACAAGACAAAAAAACATCACCTAGACTAGTCCAAGATTTCAAAAAATAAAATAAGGTTGATCTAAAATCTCTGTCACTCCTCCATTTTACTATAACCTTCTTTGAATGCAAAGAGCTGAGTTTGATTCCTTTTTTGTCTAAGACCTAGCCCTACCTGGAAGATAGTAGAGACAAAAAACTTTTGCTGGAGAAATGAATATATATCTTCTCCCCACTAAGTTAACCATTCCAATTTATTTGTGAAATCCAGTTTTGAGGCCACCCCCACCCCCACCTTCTTTGGATTATCCTTAGCTTCTTGGTATCCCACTTAAAAGATGGAGGCCAGTCCTGAGAAGAATCACTTTAACCACAACTTGATAAAGCGCACTGCCTTATCTCCTGATCAGGACACCAACCTACCCTTCCAAGTTGATGGAGTTTTGTTTAGCTGCCAGGCACTGTGTGAGGGATCCAGTGAGTTCATAGCACTCATCGTGAAGACTGTGAATCATAAGCAAGACGGATAGTGGACGAGGATGCACTAGTATAACATGCTTGCATGCTCTTGGATTGGTAGGCTCCTTCCTGCGCCTTTCTGTTGTAGATGTTGAAGACGATCTTTTATTACTAGTCACCTTTATTATATAAACCGGGAAGATAATCCAAAGTGCCCTGGACAGTAAGTAATTACGGTTTTGATAACTGTTACAAAGTATGAATACTTCCTTGACCTCAGGGACTATTTCTGGTCATCTTTGTCCTCCAGCAGCATGACTGCCACATGCAGAGACATCCAGGCACTGGACGCCTCCAAACCTCTAATGTAACATCCTGGCTTGAATCATCGTCATCTCTCCCCTGTGTTAATATGACAACTTCTTTTTTTTTTTTTTTAATGTTTTATTTATTTCTAGGAGAGAGAGAGAGACAGCGTGAGCAGGGGGTGGGTCAGAGAGAGAGGGAGTCACAGACTGAAACAGGCTCCAGGCTCTCAGCTGGCAGTCAGCACAGAGCCCGACGCGGGGCCCGAACCCACGAACCGCGAGATCATGACCTAAGCGAAAGTCGGACGCTCAACCGACTAAGCCACCCAGGCGCCCCTAATATGACAACTTCTTAATTGGCCTTGTTGCTGCCTCTCATTGGCCTCTGTGACGATCAGTTTGATACATCAAATTGGCTGGGCCACAGTCCCTGGGGAATCTGGTCAGACAGTATTCTAGATTTTCTGTGAAGGTGTTTTTTGGATGAGATTAACATTTCAATAACACTTAGACTTGGAGTAAAGATGATGGCCCTCCATAATGTGAGTGGGCCTCATCTAATCAGTTGAAGGCCTATGAGAAAGACTGTGCTTCTCCAGAGCAGAGGGAATTCTGCCAGCAAACTGCTTTCACACTCAAACCTCAATTCCTTCCTACATCTCCAGCCTTCCAGTCAACTCTAAATTTTGGACTTGCCAACCTCCACAATCGCATGAACCATTCCTTACAATAAATCTATTATATGTGTATAAATATCCTACTGATTTTGTTTCCCTGGAGAACTTGACTAATATAGCCTTCACCAGTCTACCTTAAACTCAGCCATCAAGACAACCTTTTAAAAGCCAAGTCCACCCTTTGCTCACAACCTTCCAGTGGATTCCCATTTTCCCCAGCAAAAAAGCCATGCTTCCTATAAACGTCCCTATATAATTTGTCTACATTGTACCTCAATGGTCTAATCTGCTACCCTTTACCCTCCCTACTCTGCTGCAGCCACAGTGGGCTCCTTGCTATTCTCTGAGGTTCGGACTATTCACTAGTCTCCTGTTTAGAACATTCTTTCCATGGAAATCTGTATGGCTCTCTCTCTCGCTCCTTACTTTCTCAGGGAATTCTTCCTTAACCGCTATCAAAATCACACACACACACACTCTTTCCTCCAACTCTCCTTGTCTTCCTTAAGTAGACTTATTTTTCTCTGTAGCACTTGTCACCCCTTACCACGTTCTATCAGTTACTTCTTTCTTGCTGGCTCTCTCTTGAAACTGCTGTCATGGAGGCTACAGGAAGGCAGGGAACCTTCGCTCCCAGCTTCCCAGAGGCCTTCAGTCAATATTGACCAAACAGATGGATGAATACTTCTTTGCCCCCTCTGAAAAAATTACTTCCCACAGAGTCTCCATTTTAGCAAAACAAAGTGAGACAACGAAGACCAACGGCGAGTCTTCTCCAGGGTTCTGGTCTTGGTCCTCTGTCCTGGCTTCCAGGGCGACTCTGTCAAAAGCCAGGGTTTCAGCCACAAGACACATACTGACAGCATCCATAGATGGACGGCATGATCTCTGGACAAACTTACACATCTGTCTCCAGTCCTTGATAAACATCTCAAACCCAATATTTCCAACAGCGAAGCCATTGTCTTTCCCCTAAGTCTACCCATCTTGGATGTTGCCGGTAGATAACACTTTTGTCCCCTCAAGCTGGAAACCCAGGTTCCTGTACACTCCTCTCCTCTTCCTCATCCCCAAACACACATTTTCATGAAGGTCTTTCAATTTTACCCCCTAGATCACGCTCAATCCCAGCTCTTCCTCAGAAGCCCAGTTAAGACCCTCACTGGTTTCTGTACGTATCATCACCTGACCCCTTACTGACCCTTCCTTCCTCTTGTCTTCTCCCTTTTCCTCTTGTCTGAATCCTCCATGGTTCCCAAAGGCAGTCCTTCCAAAATCCAAATCAGATCTTCTCACACCTCAGCTTAAAAATCCATCCCTCTGCTCCCCGGCATTAAGAAAGAAAGTCTAGGGGCGCCTGGGTGGCTCAGTGGGTTAAGCATCTGACTCCAGCTCAGGTCACAATCTCACTGTTGGCGGGTTCGAGCCATGCATTGGGCTTTGTGCTGACAGCTCAGAGTCTGGAGCCTGCTTTGGATCCTATGTCTCCCTCTCTCTCTGCCCCTTCCCCTGCTCATGCTCTGTTTCTCTCTCTCCTCTCTCTCGTAAAAATAAACATTAAAATTCTTTGTAAAAAAGTAGAATCTAGAATCTTTTATAATCCAAAGCAAGCCTATCTTTCACACCTGGTTTGCCACCACATCCCTCCTGATCCCCACGCCAGACAGAATGCAGGTCCCAAAACGCTGCCTTGTCTGGGTTTCTTGCCTTTATTCATGCTGACACTTCTGCCTAGAACACACATCTCCCTTTTATTCACACAGCTAACCTGTACTTAAGACTTCACCTGTGTGACTCTTCTATCAGGATGATTTAGAACCCCCCCCCATCTCTGGGTGTGCACAGCATCACACATATACTACTATTAGCACCTGGCATCCATTACTCTACACTGAAGTTGATTTACTTACTTCCTCCGTCTTCCTAAACTTTACATTTTTTTTTTTTAAGGGCAAAGGATATATCTTTATGCATTTTTTTCATCTCTCATTCTTAGCTCAGTTCCTGGCATAGAGTGAGTCTTCAATAAATCTTATTTAAATGAAATAATTGATTATCTTGTCAGTTCCTAGCATAGCATAAAGCTAAATAAATCTTACCTAAATGCAATAAATGGACTGTGACACTCAGGGCAGCTTGAGATTCACTGAGAGTGAGGGCATTTCCCCCAGGAGCCTGGGAAGAGGAGTGAGTGAGGGCTCCTCTGTACCTCCACTCGGGCCATGTGTCATGTGTCGGAAACGGCAGGAGGGATTCAGAGCTGTGATGGGGGTGGCGAGTGACAATGGGGAAAATGGAGACAAAGGAATGGTTTGGAGCAGGGAGTTGTGTCTGTGTGAACAGAAATGACAGCCTCATTAGCAGGAAGAATAGCAAAGATATTCCAAAGTGGGGGTGGGGGTGGGTAGAGAGAAACGGACCAGTGGCCTCAGAGAACTGGAATGTTTACCACGGAGAATGTCTGGTTGATACCCAGAGTCCCTTTTGGAGTAATGATAGGAATGAAGAGACTAAGATTCTCTTGATTACTTCTTGAGGGCCAAAGAGCCAAAGACTCCTTTTAAGGCGTGCAGAAAGGTGCATGGATTCAGTGTCTAGGTAGAATGCACTTTTCAAAGGCAAATCCATTGAACTCACTTCCTGTTCTACCAGAGGAAGAGGTAGAAAAGAAGTAGAAAAGAAGAAAAGAAGTAAAAATGTATGTGCAAACCAAAGTGAAATGCTCATTGTCCAAGTGCAGGAGTAGGCATAAAATTGTGTGATCAAATAAAAATGGGAATGCCATTACCTTCTCTGAATCACTGACCACGTTTTTGAACACAGAAAGGTCAAGAACAGAGCTGTGTGCCACGTGACTTCTTTTTGGTTCCATATCAGATCATTAATTCACCTTGAGAGCAGTATTCCCACATACCACCATGCGGTCTGACCATGATAAACCAGGCTTAGTTGCAAGCCGATTGCAAGCAACTTTATCAAATGACCAGCTGACATTTGATTACAACTTTGTTTACGGCAGTGGATTAGAATGTCTGCAAAGGTGAATACGTAGTGATATGAATGCTCAGTCCGTAGAGCAGGAGACTCTTGATCTTGGGGTTGTAAGTTTGAGCCCGTTGTAGGATGTACAAATTACTTTGAAATTTAAAAACAAATCTTAAAAAATAAACCTCTGAACCTGTTTTACCCAGTTAGCTAGGGAATTCTAGGAACTTTATGTATGCAGATCTGAAGGGTTTCACAGATTTTTTTTTTTTAATGTTTTATTTATTTCTAGGAGAGAGAGAGACAGCGCGAGCAGGGGAGGGTCAGAGAGAGAGGGAGACACAGAATCTGAAGCAGGCTCCAGGCTCTGAGCTGGCAGTCAGCACAGAGCCCGACGCGGGGCTCGAACCCACGAACCGCGAGATCATGACCCAAGCGAAAGTCGGATGCTTAACCGACTAAGCCACCCAGGCGCCCCTCACAGATTTTTTTTAAAGTGCGTAAACCAGTTACGTACAGCATCAATCAATTTAGCAAATTAATTAACGAAGAAATTGGGAGAGTTTAACCCAATCGTCCTTATTGTATGTATTTTGATTTGAAGTACTCATGATTTCCCATTCCAACGACAACCAGCAGAGGAATATAACAAGACTTTGGAGCCAGATTGATCCATTCCGTGTGGCAGCTTTTCTGCTTGCCAGTTATATGAACCCTACGCAACTCACTTAACTTTGAGCCTCAGTTTCTTTATCTGAAAAATGTGTATAATACTAATGAATTGTTATTATGTGGGAGGCGCCGGGGGGTTCAGTCAGTAGAACATGAGACTCTTGATCTTGGGGTTGTAAGTTTGAGGCCTTTGTAGGATGTACAGATTACTTTGAAATTAAAAACAAATCTTAAAAAATAATAAAATAAAAAATTTTAAATTGTGTTATTGTATAGATTAAATTAGATGTAAATTCTAAAATAATCTTGGTACATTGTGAATTTTTTTAATGTTTATTTAATTTTGAGAGAGAGAGAGAGAGAGAGAGAGCATGAACACGGGAGGAGCAGAGAGAAAGGGAGACACAGAATTCGAAGCGGGCTCCAGGCTCTGAGCTGTCAGCCCAGAGCCTGATCCCGGACTTGAATTCACAGACTGTGAGATCATGACCTGAGCCAAAGTCGGTCACTCAACTGAATGAGTCACCCAGGTGCCCCATTTTAATTAATCAATTGTCAATAAAAATTTTTTAACCATTGACATCTTGTTTTCATGATATTTGGGTAGTTCTACAATGCAGAATCTTCACTTCCCCCATTTTGAAGATCTGTATATTTTACCATTTCAATTATCTGGCCATTCTATGTTTTCTGTTTACTTATTCTGCATACATTTATTGAGCACCTACTATATGCAAGGCAGTAGTCGAGGGACTGAGGGTACAGCAGTGAATGGAGGAGATCGTGTCCATGCTCTCACAGAACTGATAATCTGGGAACTAACTGAGTTCAATTTTGGAACACGTACCAAAGACTACCTGTGATGTCATTACTCAGAGATAACATTTATCTGCAGTTAGAGATGGACATTTTCCTCTTGAGATTTTGTCTTCCTTTTCCAGTGTGAAGATTGTTCATCTTTATGGAGACGACAGAAACAAAATCACAGCTGCACAAGTCTATCATCCCTCTCTCCTATGATAATATTTTGACAGGTTCCTACAGAGTATCTGTCCTTTGTTCTCCTTTGTGCCCTGGACAGAGCTTTCAAAGCTCCTTTGGCTTCTAATCCAGTGTCAGAAGAGTCCTGACACTTACTGGTTTCGCCCCTTTATGTCTGTCTTTTGTAGCAAGTTCTTTAAAATCTGAATTTAAGAATAAATATCTAAGCTCATCAGAGCCCTCCTGGCTGGCTGTGCTGATTGAGGCAGGCGCCATTCTCTTTACTTGATTTAATTTTGTCGTGCCTCCTCCCTTCCTCTCTCTCTCTCTCTTTCTCTCTCATCATAAGCTCTTTTAGATCTCTGGCTAAAGCACTGAAATTTTGTATTAGCCTTCTTAAAATCTGAGCTCATAATGGTTCTTTAGACCTGTGCCAGCCAATGTTAGCCATATATGCAATATGAATTCTCCAGGCCTCATATTTAAAAAAGAAAAACTGAAATAGGTAATATTAATGATATGTTTTATTTAACCTAATATATCCCAGGCATTAGCATGTCAATGCGTAATTAATTTTATAAATTATTAAACTTAAAAAAGTTTACAAAAAATAGTAATGAGGGATACCCGGGTCAATCGTCTGGCTCTTGATTTTGGCTCAGGTCATGATCCTAGGGTCTTGGGATCAAGCCCTCGATCGGGCTGCACTCTGAGCATGGAGCCTGTTTAAGATTCTCTTTCTCTCCTTCTGCTTCCATTCCCCCCCTCTCTCTCCCTGTTTCTCAAAAAAAAATTATTAATGAGATATTTTACATACTTTTTTTTTTTTTACATGCTAAGTCCTCGAAACCAGGCATGTATTTTGTCCTTATAGCACATCTCAATTCAGACTGGTCCTATTTCAAGCATTCAATAGCCACATGCCCCTACCGGCTACCATATTGCCCGGCATAGCTGTAGAGCCATCATGCTATGCATGCTTCCTTTTAATATTAAATTAATTCCTTCACATCAGTGCATTTAGTTTGTAAAAAATTTAGCAAAGGATAGAAGCCCTTAAGATCTAACACTGAGCCAATCTGAAGTAATTTGGCAGTATTATCAGTTGAAATCTCATGATTTTTGCTACCTCCCTTTCTCATAATTTGCATATTAATGTACTTGACAATATCATTTGAAATAATTATCACCTTAGTAGGGGGTCACTAACCATTTCTGCTTCTCTCTGCTCTCCATCGCCTTTCATCTTCAGTGTCTTAGCTTATCATTAAGATTTAAAAAACAGTGGATTAGGGGCTCCTGGGTGGCTTAGCCGGTTAAGCATCTGACTTTCGCTTAGGTCATGATCTCGCGGTTCGTGGGTTCGAGCCCTGCGTCGGGCTCTGTGCTGACTGCCAGCTCAGAGCCTGGAGCCTATTTCAGAGTCTGTGTCTCCCTCTCTCTCTGACCCTCCCCTGCTCACGCTGTCTCTCTCTCTCTCCTGGAAATAAATAAAAATATTTTAAAAAAAATAAAAAGCAATGGATTAATCTAGCCTTAATGATACCAGGTAAACAAACTGGAAAATGTTTGATCTCATGAATAAGCAAATAAATGCAAAATAAAAGAACAATTGGGAGCTATTTTACCTACTAAATTAATGATTTATATTTACCATTTTGAAAATGTTTGTTTTTCGGAGATAGAGAGAGGGCAAGCACGTAGGGGCAGCGGGAAAGGGACAGAGAATTGGAAGCAGGCTTATCGCTGTCAGAGCAGAGCCAGACATGGGGCTTGAACCCACGGACCATGAGACCTGAGCCAAAGTCTGAGGCGTAACCCACTGAGCCACCCACACAGTCCAGTGATTTATTTCTAAATGACAAGACCTACTAAGGATAAGCCTCATAAACTCTTTCGCACACACTATTGTTGATATTGTCACATCCTTTGAAGAAAGCCCTTTGATGGTATGAGTCAGTGATGTTAAAAATATTCATTCCTGTATATCATCTTACAGGAAGTTTATTCTACAGGAATTATCAGGGATATGGACCACTTGGAATGTTTTCTCCAGAATTATTTACAAAAGCAAAAAGTGAAAACAACCTCAATGTCCAAATGGAAACGAGAAAAGTAAATTACAGTACATTCATTAGGCAGTATATTAAAGATATAGTGAAATTATGATTATGAAAATCTTTCAGCAATAAAAATATAAGAATGGCATGTTAAGTGAAATGCACCGAGTGAAATGTATATACATGGAAAAATCTATAAAAATCATATGCAAGTCAAAGAAAATAATATTCAAAAACAAAAACAATGGGGGCGACCAGGCTGGCTCAGTATGTGAAGTATGTGACTCCTGATCTCTGGGTGGTGAGTTCAAGCCCCACGTTGGATGTAGGCATTACTTAAAAATAAAATCTTTAAAAAAAGTTGAAAATAATGGCCTATTTGGGTAAGAGGATATAGATGATCTTTTCTATTGCTCCATGCATGGTTATATTTAAAGGTTATTAATACGATGTTTAGGAGCTGCAGAAGCATTCAGTTTCCAGCGGCCCAAGAAAGGACCTGAATTGTGTTCCTAATAGCTGTGTGGCCTGGGCACACATTTATAGTGCTTCTAGGCCTCAATTTTCTTCTCTACAAAATGCAGAACAGAACAAAGCGACATTGTGAATTTTCCGGGTCCAAAATTCTATAATTTCACAAAAGCATGGGCCAAATGAGGGGAAGTGTCAACTTGGGTTCCTGGTTTAGTGTTTTCTCTTGGGATTAGTCGACAATGGAAGATACTGCAACAAATTCACGTTGTTGAAATAACAGACCTCCTAACCACGTGTGTTTCCTCCGCATCTTGCCTACATCAGCTTGAGTCTTACTTTCCTCTCACAAGAAACAGTTAGCTGAGAATCACACTTGTAAACATTTCTTGGGAGTGTTTCAAGACTACTACTGGTGTTATTAATCCATCTAGCGGTTTCTATAATTACACGTTTCCATGCTATTTTTTTTCTGATTTGGTTATCAGAGCGCTGACATTGTCAAGACCATAAGTAGAAGTTCTGTGTATAAAACAGTAAAAATACTGGGCATCATGAGTTTCAAATACTAAAAATAGGGGCCACATTTTATTTTTTTAATTTTTGTTTTAATGTTTATTTATTTTGAGAGGGAGAGACAGAGTGTGAGTGGGGGAGGGGCAGTGAGAGAGGGAGACCCAGAATCTGAAACAGGCTCCAGGCTCTGAGCTGTCAGCACAGAGCCCGATGCGGGGCTCGAACCCACCAACCGTGAGATCATGACCTGAGCCCAAGTTGGACACTTAACCAACCACCCAGGTGCCCCAGAGGCCACATTTTAATACCAATTCTTAAGACCTTTATTCTGTTGAATATAATACAAATTTGGTTTTTCATGCATGACTTAATTTATTCAAGAGATGTTTACTATCCAACCAATTTCAAATGTCAGGCACTATCATGGGTGTCCACCGACCAAAGAATAAAATAGGAATGTACCCCAAGGAGTTTACTATTTGAGGAGAGGTGTAGAAAGACACTAAACAAGGCAACAAGGTATTAGGTGCCACAAAAACAGTATTAAAAAAGGGGTTCTACTTTTTTTAAAAATATTTTTATTTATTTCTAGAAGAGAGAGAGAGAGATAGCGTGAAAAGGGGAGAGTCAGAGAGAAAGGGAGACACAGACTCCGAAATAGGCTCCAGGCTCTAAGCTGGCAGTCAGCACAGAGCCCGACGCAGGGCTCGAACTCACTACCTCGAGATCATGACCTAAGCGAAAGTTGGATGCTTAACTGACTAAGCCACCAAGGCGCCCAGGGTTCTACTTTTTTTAAAGTTTTTATTTAAATTCTAGTTAGTTAATATACAGTGGGATATTACTTTCAAGTGTACGCTATAGTGATTTGACACTTCCATACAATGCCTGGTGCTTATCCCGACAAGTGCCCTCCTTACTCTCCATCACCTATTTCAACCACCCCCTACCCTTTCTCCCTGGCAACCATCAGTTTGTTTTCTTTCTTGGTTTGACCCCTCCCCCCTCATTTCCCCCGTTGCTTATTTGTTTTGCTTCTTAAATTCCACGTAGGGTGAAATCATGTGGTATTTGTCTGTCTCTGAATTATGTGGCTTAGGATAATACTCTCTAGTGCACCCATGTCATTGCAAATGGCAAGATTTCATTCTTTTTTATGGCTGAGTAACATTCCATTTTACATATATATATATATGTATACACACATATATATATATACACACACACACACATTTACATATATACACACACATACACACACATATATATGTCATTTATGTGTGTGTGTGTGTGTGTGTGTGTGTGTGTGTGTGTGTGTGTGTGTATACCATATACATTAAGAAGATGTGGTGTGGTATATACCCACCACATCTTCTTAATCCATGGACATTTGGGCTACTTCCACATCTTGGCTATTGTATATAATGTTGTAATTACCATAGGGATAGTTATATCTTTTCAAGTTAGTGTTTTCATATTACCTGGGTAAATATCCAGTAGTATAATTGCTGGGTCATAGCATAGTTCTATTTTTAACTTTTTAAAGAACCTCCATACTGTTTTCCAGAGTGGTGCACCCAGTTTACATTCAGTGCAAGAAGGTTCCTTTTTCTCCACATCCTCACCAACATCTGCTGTTTCTTATGTTGTTGATTTTCACCATTCTGACGGGTGTGAGGTGATATCTCATGGTAGTTTTGATTTGTGCTTCCCCGATGATCAGTGATGATGGGCATCTTTTCATATGTGTGTTGGCCATCTGTATGTCTTCTTTGGAAAAGTGTCTATTCATGTCTTCTGCCCGTTTTTAATTGGCTTGTTTTTTGGGGTATTGGGTTGTATAAGTTCTTTATATATTTTGGATACTAACTCTTTAATAGATATATCACTTGCAAATATGTTCTTCCATTCAGTAGGTTGTCTTTTAGTTTTGTTGATTGTTTCCTTTGCTGTGCAGAGGCTTTTTATTTCGATGTAGTTTAAATAGTTTACTTTTGTCTTTGTTTCCCTTGCCTCAGAAGACACATATAGAAAGAAGTTGTTATGGCCTATGTCAAAGAGCTTACTGCCTATGTTCTCCTCTAGGATTTTTATGGTTTATGAAAAAGACCCTACTTTAGAGTGCATGGTTAGGGGGTGCTCTCTCTAAATAAATGACCACCCTTACTGAGAGAATGAGGAAGAGAGGGAGCCAGCCAGATAGAGCCAGCAGAAAGATCTGCAGACAGAGAAAAAGCAAGCACAGACACCCCTAGGGGTGATAACTGACTTTGGTCAAGAAACTGAAAGGTCAGCAACAGCTGAAAACCACAAGATCTGAGGACAAATGAACACGATGTAACTGAAGAAACAAGGAAAAGCCAGTTCAAGGAGGGCTTGTACTTCTGGAAAGAAACTTGACTCTTTTTTTTTTTTTTTTTTTTTAGTTTATTTATCTACTTTGAGAGAGAGAGAGAGCACAAGCAGGGGAGGGGGAGAGAGACACAGAGAAAGAGAGAGAGAGAGAGACAGACAGACAGACAGAGAATCCCAACCAGGCACCACACTACCAGCGCAGAGCCCAATGTGGGGCTCAAACTCATGAACCATGAGATCATGACCTAGAGCCAAAATCCAGAGTCAGATGCTTAACCGACTGAGCCACTCAGGCACATAAGAAGCTTGACTTCTATTCTCAGTTCAATGGAAAGCCACTGAAATGTTTCCACCTCTAACCCCTGCTCCTGGCTTATTCAACTTTGGAATTTTTACTTTTCTATTTTTTAAATTCAGTAATTCATACAAATGACAAATAATTCAGTGGGAACAAAAGGTTATAGAGTAAAGAGTCAGCCTCTCCTGTTACTCTGTGCTGCCAGTTCCAAGTCCCCTTTTCAGAAGGTACAAATATTGCCAACCTATATGGTTAAGAGGGATGGGGTTTGGAGATGTGAGCACACATATTCATGGTTTTTCTCAAATTGTGGCATATTGTATACATTGCTCTGCACTTTGCTTTCCTTTTGAACTAATATACTTTAGTGAGTGCCCCATATCCATATGTACGACTTCCTTTATTATGTCGTTGTTTTCAGTAACCTCATGGCATTCCTTTGAAAGAAGATCTCATAATTTACTTAATCTGTTTTTCATTTGGACATTTACCTAGTTTCCAACTTTTGCCATTGTACATAATAACCCAACACACGAGTGATCAATTTTTCTCACATGTAAGTATATCAATAAGAATAAATTCTTAGAAATGGGATAAATTCCTAGAAATGTTTATTTTTCATGTTGATCGTGCCAGAGTACCCTACAAAGTAGTTGGAATAATTATTTACTCCAATCAACAATAATCTGAAGCTAATAAAGTCCCTCCATATAGTCCCTCAACTAGCATTCTGTTTTTAAAAAGTTTATTGTGTTAAGTACATTTAACATGAGATCTATTCTCTTAACATATTTTTCTTTCTTTCTTCTTTTTTAGAGACAGGGCATGAGTGTGGGAGAGGGGTAGAAGGGGAGAGAGAGAAAGAGAGAGAGAGAATCTCAAGCAGATTCCACACTCAGAGTGGAGCCCAAGTCAGCACTTGATCTCATGACCTGAGCCAAAATTAAGACCTGAGTGAAAAATCAAGAGCCAGACGCTCAGCTGATCAGCCACCCATGTACCCCTCTCTTAGTAAATTTTTCAGTGTACAATACATTATTATGGACTATAGGTACAATGTTGTACAGAGATCTTTAGAATTTATTCATCTTGAGTAAATGAAATGTTATGATCATTTGTTATGATCAGCTTTCCCCCTCTCCCTCCAGCCGAGAAAACCACCATTTCCACTCCTTGGTTCTACGTATCTATTGTAGATACGTCACATAATAGTGAAAGGAGTCTGACAGCATTTGTGTTTCTGTAACTGCCTTATTTCACTTAGCATAATAGCTTCAAGATTCAACGATGTTGTCACATATCGCAAAATTTCCTTCTCTTTTTAAGTCTTTTTAGAATTCTCTTGCACGTGTATACCACAATTTCGTTATCCATTCACGTGTTGGGGGATATTTACATTGTTTGTACACCTAGGGTATCATTAATAGTGCTGCAATGAGCATAGAAGTGCTAATATCTTTTCCAGATCCTGATTACATGGTACATCATCAAACATTTTGTTCTCTCTAGTAATCATTGGTGGGGGATGGTATATAGTAGTCTTAATTGCCATTCCACCTATGGATGAGGTAGAACTTTTATCATAGGTGAAAAATTCATTTGTATTTCTCTCCTATTTCTTCATGTTTTTGCCTTTTTCCCCCCACTGAGTTATTGGCTTTTTCTAATTAACATGTAGGCATTTTCTCCATTTATTGTTTATAATTTATTTGCAGGCTGTATTTTTTTATTCGTGCAAAATTTTCAATTTTTGTCATCAAATTCACTGGTCTTTTCTTGTATAGCTGCTGGATTTTGTATTATATTTAGAAAAGGCTTTTTCCCTCCCTTATTATTAAACAAATTTTTAAATATATTTTTATTTATTTCTAGGAGGGAGAGAGAGAGAGAGACAGCGTGAGCAGGGGAGCGTCAGAGAGAGAGGGAGTCACAGACTGAAACAGGCTCCAGGCTCTGAGCTGGCAGTCAGCACAGAGCCCGACGCGGGACTCGAACCCACGAACCGCGAGATCATGACCTAAGCGAAAGTCGGACGCTTAACCAGCTAAGCCACCCAGGCGCCCCTAAACAAATTTTTTTCTACTATTTTTGTGGTTTGTTGAAATGTTTAAAAATATGTAATCAATCTGGAATTTATTTTGGTGAAAAGAGTAAGGCAGAGATTCAAATTAGTTTTTCTTCCAGATGGGCCACCAAATCACCCCCTAATTATCTCCCAAATAAGTCATCATTTCTCTAAGATATAAAACTCAAATATTAGTATATAGTAAAAGTAGATCCAATAGATATTTTGGTCTGTTTTTATGCTCCATAATCTTGCTCAGTTACAGGCATATATATATATATGCCATTAATAAAATATTTTGATTATTCTTAATAATATTTAGCAGAGATAGGTACCTCTCATTTATTTTTTCTTCAGAATTTACTTGGTTATTTTGCTTGCTTTTCCACTAAACTTAAAATTAGTTCATATAATTCCAAAAGTAATTTCCGCTGGTGCTTTTATTGAGATCACATCAACCTTATGATTTAATTTTGAGGAAACTGAGGTTACAATATTGAATCATTCTATCCACGAATAGATCATTCCATTTGGACATGTATTATTTTTAATTACTTAGTAGCATTTGAAAGATTTCTTTATATAGATCTACATTTCTTATTTACTTCTTGCAATTTTATAGCTATTACAGTGATTTTTCCGATAGATTTTTCTGATCTCTTGTATAAGTAGTTAATTGATTTTAATATTAATTTCATAGCTTATTTAAATTTATTTCTTGTTTTTAAACAATAAACTTATTGTTTATAGGGTTTCCGGATATACAAATCATAGAATCTATAACTATCAATATGCCTATCTATATCCATAACAATCAATATCAATATGAGAATCCTCTCCTAATTCTCACTTCTTTTTTTCTGCCTAAACACACTTGCTCTTCAAAATAGTGTTAAACAATGGTCGTGGTTCCAGACACTCATATGTTTGGTACAAATGTACCCATCTAGGGGCACCTGGCTGCCTCAGTCTGTACAGCAGGTGGCTCTTGATATCGAGGTTGTAAGTTCAAGGCCCACCTTGAGTGTAGAGATTACTTAGCCAATACCATTATAGAATCTGGGAAAATGACCCAATGAATTTTCATGTTGGTAACACTGTGGTAAAATTTGGAGCTCTCCCTGTACAAACCCCACCTGGTTGTGGTTTATATTCTTTAAAGATGGACCTTGACCTTATTAACTAATATTTTACTTATAACTTTTTAAAGTTTATTTATTTTGGGGAGACAGAGAGAGAGTGAGCACAAGTGGAAGAGGGGTAGAGAGAGGGGTCAGAGAATCCAAAACAGGTTCTGCACTGACAGCAGAGAGGTCGATGTGGGGCTCAAAACCACAAACTGTGAGATCATGACCTGAGCCAAAGTTGGACACTTAACTGACTGAGCCACCCAGGTGCCCCTTATTTATGACTTTCATATTGCTAGTCATAAGGTATATCTGGTATCAGTGATAAGCTTGTTTTAAAATATTTAAAAATATTTTTTTCCTCAAGGCTATGGAATAGTTTAATAATGTGAAAATTGTATGTCCTCCAAATTTTGGTAGAGTGCAACCCTGAAACTAACGGCTTGAAACATTTTTGTTGGAAAGCTAACTCTCTAACAACTTCCAAAGTTTTTCAAACTATGGTAATTGGCCTGTCTTCATTTTCTAACATTTCCAGGGTGAGTTTTTGTGGTTTTGTTAATTGTAGAAAATAATCAATGTATCCAGACTTTTACATTTATATTCACAGAGACAAATTAATCTTTTATGTTTCAGTTTCTTTACTATTTGTGGCTATTTCCCATTCTGTTTTTTTTTCCTTTTGCATGTGTATTCCTTCTTTTAAGATTAGTTTTTTTCTTTCCAAAAGCTAGTTTTTGATTCATTTTTTCCATGACATTGCTGTTTTTTAATTCACTAATTTCTACTTTCATTTTTATAACTTCTCTCTATTGTTTTCTGCTGGCTTGTATTATTTTTCTAATTTCCTGAGATTACGTAGAATCATTGTGTGCTTAACAAATTTATTGTTATCACTTAAGCTTGGAGAACTTTAATATCTTCAGTTAAAGCATTAGTGACATAGGCTCTCAACTTTTAACTGAAAATGTCTTAAACTTTATTTTTGAAGTATAATTTTTCTGGACACAGAATTCTGGATTGAAAAAGTTCTTTCAAGTCTTTAAAGATGCTAGTTCTTGGGGTGCCTGGGTAGCTCAGTTGATTAAGTGGCCAACTTCAGCTCAGGTCATGATCTCATGGCTCATGAGTTCAATCCCCTCATCGGGCCCTGTGCTGACAGTTCAGAGCCTGGAGCTTCCTTCGGATTCTGTGTCTCTCTCTGCCCCTCCCCCATTTGCTCTCTATCTCTCAAAAAAAAAAAAATAAATAAAGGTTAAAAAAATTTAGGGGCGCCTGGGTGGCTTAGTCGGTTAAGCGTCCGGCTTTCGCTTAAGTCATGATCTCGCGGTTCGTGGGTTCGAGCCCCGCATCAGGCTCTGTGCTGACTGCCAGCTCAGAGCCTGGAGCCTGTTTCAGTCTGTGACTCCATCTCTCTCTGACCCTCTCCTGCTCACGCTGTCTCTCTCTCTCTCTCTGTCCTAGAAATGAATAAAACATTAAAAAAAAAAATTTAAATATGTAAATATGCCAGTTCTTGGTAGGCTGTCTAATACTGTTTTTAATGAAAAATTAATAGTCATTCTTACCTTTGGAATTTTTTTCTTCTATCTCAAAATCTCTCTATGCTCTTCTGTGGCTCTAGTTATACTATGTTTTCTGTAAACATACATGTATACGTGCATATACATATGTATCAAGCATGATACATTTGATGGGTCACTTCATTTCTAAATCTTTTTCTGTGCTCAAATTTAGATTTTCTGTTCCTCTGCATTAAGCTTACATATTTTAATTCCCGTTAGTTAACACACAATGCGATATTAGTTTCAGGTGTACAGTATAGTGATTCGACACTTCCATACAAGATCTGGTGCTCATCATGATCTCTATCACCTAGTTAACCCATAAACCCAAACCCTTAATCTCTGGTGACCAACAATTTGTTCTATATAGTTATGAGTCTGTTTCGTGGTTTGTCTCTCTCTCCCCCTTTCTCTCTTTCTCTTTTTTCTCTCTTTGCTCATTTTTCTGTTTCTTATATTCCACATATGAATGAAATCATACAGTACTTGTGTTTCTGACTGATTTATTTTACTTAGCATTAACTCTTTAGTTCCAACTATGTTACTGCAAATGGCAAGATTACATTCTTTTTCATGACCGACTTATATATTCCATTATACACATACATATCACATCTTCTTTATCCATTCATTGATCAATGAACAGTTGGGCTGCTTCAATGTCTTGGCTATTGTAAATAATGCTGCTATAAACATGGGGGTGACTGTATGCCTTTGAATCAGTGTTTTTGTGTTCTTTGGGTAAACGCTCAGGAGTGTAATTAATTGCTGGATCATAGGGTAGTTCTGTTTTTTTTTTTTTTTTAACTTTTTGAAGAACCTTCATACTGTTTTCTAGACTAGTTGCATCCAATAGAACAAGAAGGTTCCTTTTTTCCCACCTCCTCACCAACACTTGTTGTTTCTTGTATTGTTGATTTTAGCCATTCCGACAGGTGTGAGGTGATATTACACTGTACTTTTGATTTGTGTTTCCCTGATGATCAGTGATGGTAGCACATTTTCACGTATGTGTTAGCCATCTGGATGTCTTCTTCGGAAAAATGTCTGTTCATGTCTTCTGCCCATGTTTTAATTGGATTATTTGTGTTTTGAGTGTTGAGTTGTGTAAGATCTTTGTACATTTTGCATACTAACTTTTTATCAGATGTGTCATTTGCAAATATCTTCTCCCATTCTGTACATTGTCTTTCAGTTTCGTTACTTGTTTCCTTGGTTGTATAGAAACTTTTTATTTTGATGTAGTCCCAACAGTTTATCTTTGGTTTTGTTTTTCTCACCTCAGGGAATTTGTTTCATTTCTATACATCAATAATGAAGCAGAAGAAAGAGAAATGAAGAAAATAATCTCATTTCCAATTGCACCAAATATAATAAGATACATAGGAATAAACCTAACCAAAGAGATAAAAGACCTGTACTCTGAAAACTATAAAATTCTGATGAAAGAAACTGAAGATAACACAAAAACATTTCATGCTCACAGATTGGAAGAGTAAATATTGTTAAAATGTTTATACTACCCAAAGCAATCTATACATTCAATGCAATCCCTATCAAAATACCAATATCATTTTTTCACAGAAGGAGAACAAACAATTCTAAAATTAGTATGAAACCACAAAAGACCCCAAATAGTGAAAACAAGCTTGAAAAAGAAAAGCAAAGCTGGAAGTATCACACCTTTGGACTTTACATTATATTACAAAAACTATAGTGATCAAAACAGAATGGAACTGGCACAAAAATCAACACATAGACCAAAAGAACAAAATAGAAAACCCAGAAATGGGCCCATAGCTGTAAGGTCAATTAATCTTCGACAAAGCAGGAAAGAATATCCAATGGGAAAAAGACAGTCTCTTCAAATGGTGTCAGGAAAACTAGACAGCAACATGCAAAAGAATGAACCTGGGCCACTTTCTTACACCATACACAAAAATAAAGTAAAAATGAATTAAAGACCTAAATGTGAAACCTGAAACCATAAAAATCCTAGAAGAGAACAAAAGCAGTGGCTTCTCTAACATCAGCAGTAGCAACCTTGTTAGCCATAATTTTAAGGTGCGCTTTTTCTGAAATGTCAACAGAATGCATGGAATAGCCAGTGAAATGACTCCACTCTGGTTGGAACTTCCCTGTACTGGGTAGCCTCTAGTATCCCAGTACAACTCTGGCCCCTCCAGAACTCTTCTCTGCAGGTAACTACAGAGTTTCACTCCAAGCATGCCCAGGTTAGTATTTGGTGAAAGAGGGCAAGTAGCCTATATGCATGTTTCTAGAACCGCTTCTCTTGGCAGCTTTTTCCTCTCTGGGTACACTTCTCCACAAATTACAGCTGTCTTAAAAGCCCTGATCTCTTGACATCTGTCTCCTCCACCAAGCAAAACCACTGCTCTTAACCTGGGTCAACATCCTTGTCCTATAGTTTGGAAAGAGCCTCAGGCAGAAAGCTGAAGTGAATATAGGATATATCTACATTCATGTGTTTTCCTTCTTTTTAAGAACAGCAGACCTATCTGGTATATTGTTTGATGTCTGAAAAGAGCTACTTCATATCTTTTGGCCTTCAGGTAGTTAAATCCAATAGCTGTTACTTAGTTGTGTCTATAACCAAAAGTTGCATCTTTATTTAAGAATATTTATGTATTTGGGGCCCCCAGGAGGCTCAGTCAGTTGAGTATCCACCTTCGGCTCAGGTCGTGATCTCGTGGTTGACAATTTCGAGCCCTGCATCGGGCTCTGTGCTGACAGCTTGGAACCTGGAGCCTGCTTCGGATTCTGTGTCTCCCTCTCTCTCTCTCTGCCCCTGCCCCACTCATGCTTTGTCTCTCTCTGTCTCAAAATAAATAAACATTAAAAAAAGAATGCTTATGTATTTATTTCGGAAGGGGAGGGACAGAGAGAGAGAGGGAGAGGGAGAATCCCAAGCAGGCTCCTTGCTGTCAATGCAGAGCCTGATGTGGGGCTCAATCTCACGGATGGTGAGATCACGACCTGAGCCCAAATCAAGAGTTGGATGCTTAATTGACTGAGCCACGAGGTGCCCCAAAACTTCCTTCTTTTTAACACAAAAATGTTTATCTCAGGAATTTTACTTTAAATGTATATATGTACATGTGTGTGTATTTATTTATATATACACACTTTAAACTAGTCTGAAGTTTTACAAAAACATTTTGAAGACCTCACCTGTTTTTCATTTTTAAACAAATAATGCTTTCTCCTAGGAAGATTTTTAATGTCTCCATAAAATAATAATACATATCACTTCTCAGCTGATGTTTTCACTGTTATGGGACAATTCAATAATCACTTGCAAAAGTCTGATTTTTCTTTTAGGTGAAGTTTAAACTTCTGAATCTGAATTGTTTTTGTTTTGTTTTCTAGTCTAACTGCTCCATAGAAACAGAAAATGCATGCTAAAAAAAAAATTCCCTCTGTGAAAGCAGATTGATGCACAAAAGGGCTGCACTCCACATTTGAGAAGCTATTAAATGGAAGAAACCATGAATAGCCTCATTGATCTAATCATAATGAAATTAAAATGTAAATATAGTCTGCCAGAATGGGATTAGTTGCGAATGCCACATTAACAGATGCAATGACTACAGATCAAAATATACTTTGTACGTGGTTCTGGAATAGCGGAATGCAAAGAAGTGTGTTTGAGTCTGTAGATTTTTTTTTTCAAGTTGGTGCCAGATGTTATTACAGGGATCAACATCTAAACATTTTGCAGCTAACATCCTAGAAAATCCCAGATCAGTCCCCAAAGTGGAGACAAGGCTTTGAGATCCTAAATTAGGATCTTGGCTGAAAAATACTTTGCCTATCATCTCTTGAAGCCAAGAAAGAAAGATAATCCATGTAATTTCAACTGTCTGCAAGAACAAATGACCTGATGGAATTCTAACTGTGCCCATTTACATTCTGACAAAGAACTCACCCAACTCCAAAAGACTAGGTATCTCTGTATCTATTTTATTTATCATCTATCCACCAATGTGTTCATATCAATAACGTGATTTAGTCTAGCATTTCTGCCGCTGCAATTTGTTAAAGTCGTTTGAGTGAAAATCTGAAATTCTTTATCATTTATTTTTGTTAGTGATTTATATTTCGAGCTTTTTTCATTCACATGGAAAAATATAAGCATAGATTCTACCCTTTGTTTTGCATCTCTAATCTCAAGGGGCGGGACACAGTTATTAAGATATAGTTAATTTTGATTCATATCCGTATATAGGAAATGTGTACTGTAATATTTTGAGTAGTGGTGGCTAGACAGGGTCCAAAAATGAGTTGAAATCACTGTCCAATAATTAAATGATCATATCTTGTAAATGTGAAACATGAAAGGTGGCAAAAAAAGATTAGGAATCCGGAAATCTGAATTCTAATCCAAGCCGGGCAAGATTAAGTGATTAAATCTTAGTTATCTCCATTATCTTTTTCATCTAAAACGAAGGGCTTTTATCAGAAAGATCACTGTGGAACACATCTCCAAGAACTTCATTATACAGCTTGCGGCCCAGATATTTGCACAGAATATTTAATAAACACAAGAGGGTGCTGAAGCAGAGTTTGCTCCCCGGAAAAGCTATCTCCTTTAAACATGCCTTTCCTTGTCTTTCTTTTCCTCGTTCTCTTTTTTTTTTTCTCCATTTGCTTTCTGAGCACTTAATGTATCTGGTCGTTCCACAGAGGGCATTAAGATCAGTACAAACCACGGCTTTGCTTTACCATTATTTATGAATCCACTAATTCTCAAGCTTTTCTGCTTTCCACAATGATTATGCCTCGACTTGGGAGGCTCCTAACATTTCTTTTGTTTTCCTTTGGCTTAAAACTTGCCTGGAAGTTTTTAAAAACTATTTCTCTTAGCTGTTCTTGTTGAGAGCACATTTTCTTTTTAATACATAAATCTTCCCTATTTGAATATCTGGGGACAGCGTCCCCTACAGATAATATTATATTGCAGTTTGGCCTCCGGCATGGTTCTCGTATCTCCACTTTCAAAGAATCAGATGATCTGTGCTAAGATGTGCACCCTTTCCTGAGTAACTCGGGAGGGCCTCCGTTTGAGCTGACACCACATCCCTGCAGGAAGCACTCACACAGTCACACAGCATTTCTAATATTAGTAATGACATCTTTGTGTACAGCACTGTCTGTATTATTAGATGATTCTGATACATGGCTTCACGGACTTTTGAAGGGGACATGGCAGGCATTCCTCTTTAAGAAGAAAGAAGAGGAAGATCAGAGCTAGTGAGTCACAAAGTCTACACGTCATGGAATTGAGGGGAGAATCCGTGTTCTTACGCCCCTGGTTCAGGGCTCAGTCCAGGCGGCCATCTTGCCTCCCTGAAGAGACAGCCATTTCCTTCAGCCCTGAGTTAAAGTGCAAATTTCATTTGACATCTCCAAGGAAATACCTTGTTTCATATGAATTCACACGCGATCAGAACACTTGCTTCTTTCTAGTTGCGAGAACAATAGATCTCAGAGTTGCCAATGATCTGCTCGCCTTATGATCGGTACACTGATTGCGCTTTCTTTTTTACTTCGCATCCCTCAGGCGTGGCGTGAGGAAGCAATTTCAGAGAGTGATTCTTCATCTACTTTTTTTTTTTTTTTGTATTTAAATAAAAGGGAAATTTCAAAGAATCGGGGGCGGGGGGAGGAATGGTATTGGTATTACATGTGATTTGTTTTCCCTTTGACTTTTCTACATGTTGAGTTCCTAAAAACAGATTTCCAAACTCCCAAATGTCTGCTCTAATCCACATTTTAAATTGTTTTTCTCTTTTGCATGGTTTCCGATTGTTAATACAGGAAGTGCCTGAGTTTTGGGCCCCATGTACGAGCTAATTCCCAAATCTTAGGAGTTGTGAATAAACTACCGAATAATTGGATTATTATTCTGGGGATAATAATGTGGGGTTTATTATCTGGGGAATCAAGTTTTGGGCAAAGAGCTGTGAGGTATTCCATCGTTTCTGTATCTTGGTTTTTAATCTCGATTATAATCTAAATCTTTTGGCAGGTAAAAAAGTAGCTTTTCTTGGCTGTATTGCAAAGTACATTATCGTTATCCAAAGCGGAGAAAAGGATTTTAAGGTGAGTCATCAAGATGTTAGCTCTCATGTTTTATGTCATGAGAAGAATCAAATCTGCACTTGGACAAATATAAGCTCTTACCTTAACACACCTGGGTTAGCACAATGGCATCCAAAGTAATATTCACATTTTCACATATTGAGTTGAGTGAGGGAGTGCTTTGGCATTGGGGTATATTTCTATTGGCTCAAGAATCTTCTGGAAGTCCCCAAATACTTTCTTTTGGATTACCTCAGTTCTTTTCTGCAATAACAGATTGGAGAAAGCTCACGAGCCAAGCTAAACAAATGTACGATCAGAATCATTAAGTATTTTGTGCATTTGGAGTACTAGCTCGTACCCTGACATATAACAAAGCTAGTACCTTTGGTGGCCAGCGAATCTCACCAAACTGGCGTCATTGTTTTATACTGAGGCGTAGCTTAATGGAGTCATAGGTTGTTTGTGCCGTCTGTGATATAGTCTTTATTTGGGATTAAACAGCATTTACAAGAAGAAGAAGAGGAAGGAGGAGGAGGAGGAGGGGGAGGAGGAAGAAGAGGAGGAGGGGGGAGGAAGAGAAAAAGAAAAAACTTTGTTGCAAATGAAAACAAAGATATGTTCATGTATTTGATTATTAATCTCTTACGTAAATTCCGACATCGTGGAGGAAGAGCGGAAGTAACTAAGAAGGAAAAGAATGTGTGATCACTTGCAGTGGACTTAAGCCCAGAGTGCGGCCCAGCACCATTTCATATTAGAAAATGGAAATTGTCATGGATGGAAATTATATGGTGTTTATAAAGTACAGGAAACAGTGAAGAGCTTTCTCATGTTTTCATACCAAAACGTCTATTTATAATTACTTGTTAAGAAATTTAGAAAACCATAGTAATTCTGGAGAAGCTGACAATTATAGCAAATCTGTAGGTGATTATTAAATACCCAGCACAAACAGATACATTTTCCCTCTAAAAATATTGAGTGCTTATAATTATAGTTTACAAGAATAAAAGGCTCTCTCTTTCTTCTTAGTATATGACAATTCAAGTCTGTGAATCACCGCAAGTGTATATGCCAAAAGAATAACTGAATTTATTTTAATTTTAAACACATATGATCAGCTTATCCAATGATGGCCTGGTAGCTGGAAGAGAGTTTTGATAAAGAACAAGGGAGATAAATATGCATTTAAATGGGCTCAATTTTTCTGGGAGCTTGGGCAAATATTTATCCATTTTAAGCCTCAGTTTCCTTAACTGAAAAAGTGTGCAGCAGACCCCATGGTGCTTAAAAAAAAAAAGAAAAATGAAATGAAAAAAAAATAACCATGTAAAATACACAATAAAGTGCCTTGTACACAGTAAGTGTTCATTTTAATATTGATTGCTTATTATTTCAAAAATGCTATTCAGTATCTTGAATGTATATTGGTGTTGATATAAAACTTATTGAAATTCTACATATAAAAATTTCATAGAAATTTCCAGTCCTCTTAAGGAAAATTCATGTGATATCTTTTGAGCTTTCTTTTTTTAAATTTTATTTTTAAATGTTTTTAAACTTTTTCTTGTAACATTTATTTATGAGAGACAGAGAGAGACAGCACAAGCAGGGGAGGGGCAGAAAGAGAGGAAGACACAGAATCCAAAGTAGGCTCCAGGTTCTGAGCTGTCAGCAGAGAGAGCCTGATGTGGGGCTTGAACCTACGAACTATGAGATCATGACCTGAGCAGAAGTCAGACGTTTAACTGACTAAGCCCCCTAGGTGCCCCTTATTGAGCTTTCTATTTTGTTTTCAATCTTGGTTTTTATTCCATTACATGACTTTCCAAAAATATATTTTCCTTGGAAGTATTAAAACAGTACTTATAAGCGACCACTGTTCTGAGAAAAAGCTAACATCCTTTGTGAATTTCTATGTAAATTTTGGTTTTGTTCACTTGTGTTGCAAGAACACATTTCCTCTTTCTAAAGCATTAAAACGCTGCTCGTTAGCAACCCTGTTAGGGGAAGCACTCATTCATCACCATGGTGTGACGATAGTAATGGTAACATTAAAAGCAGCTCTGAGAGCCATCTTGACCTGGCCATCTCATCCTTTGCAAACTTACTCCTCTAGCGGATGAGAAGGAAAAATGTGTCACCTTCATGGTGGGGACAGCATTGGTCCACATTTTTTTTTAGTGTTTTTTTTTGTTTTGTTTTTGTTTTTTTCGAGGAGAGAGAGAGAGACAGCGTGAGCAGGGGAGGGTCAGAGAGAGAGGGAGTCACAGACTGAAACAGGCTCCAGGCTCTGAGCAGTCAGTCAGCACAGAGCCCGACGCGGGGCTCAAACCCACGAACCTCGAGATCATGACCTAAGCGAAAGTTGGACGCTCAACCGACTAAGCCACCCAGGTGCCCCGGTCCACATTTTTAAGTCAAGTGGAGCCCATCTATTAAAGGTTATGAGATTGAGTCTTTTTACTATCTACTCTGGCTCTGACCATTATGAGGTTATGTACAACTAAGCTCCCCTGTGGACTGTCCCCAAGGCTTGGACTGAAAGGGAGAGGAGACATGTAGGGGGTAACAGTGATGGGAGCAAGACCTCAGCAGCCCTGTTTGCTTGGGGACCTAAACCATCTGCTCCCTTATAGCCTTTATCCATCATAATACTGACATTTTTGTCCCAGTCTATGTATTAATTTGATCTTGAATTGCTGGGCCCATAAAACCCATGGATGCCCACCTGCCAATGTCTTTCCCAGGATCCCCAGCTCTTCTTCAGTGAGGACCAGTGCTATGAGTTGTATCATTCCGCAACTTTTCCTGTGCTTTTACATAAAGACGTATGACTCCAGGGGCACCTGGGTGGCTCATTTGGTGAGGCATCCCACTTCGGCTCAGGTCATGATCTCCTGGTTTGTGGGTTTCAGCCCCGCCTCAGGCTCTGTGCTGACAGCTCAGAGCCTGGGGCCTGCTTCAGACTCTGTGTCTCCCTCTCTCTCTGCCCCTCCCCCACTCCCTCCCTCCTTCTCTCTCTCTCTCTCTCTCTCTCTCTCAAAAGTAAACATTAAAAAAATTTTTAATAAAGAATCTTTTAATAAAGACATATGACTCCAAGCATCTGTACTCCACTTGGTGATATCTTTTTATATTTTACATACAAACTGTACCTATTAGATGAATTTTCCTGCTACTGTTTTTTTTTTAAATCTCAAGATAGGTCTTGGAGATCTACCCCTCTGTTTAATGCTTTCCTTTTCCTGTTTAATGCTTAGTATTTCAGAGAAGGAATACGCTCTGGTTTATGCAGGCAGTACTCCATTGAAGGAGAGTTAGGTTTTTTATCATTTTTCAATGTAGCCAGAAAAAAAAAAACCAACCTCACACAAATGTCTTTGTTCATGTTCCTCTATATGATCCTCCATATTGAGCCTGGATATGGAGAAGTAGCGACATAGGCTGCATTTGGGCTTCTAGTGAAAACTGCTAAATTGTTCTTCTGCTGCATAGGCTGCATCAACTCAGACCTCGCCAGCTGTGTCTAAAAACACTGCTACTATATCCACAGGCTTGCTCACACTTGATATCATTAGGTTCTTAATGTTTGCCTATCTAGGAAAGCAATATCTCATTTTAATCATCTTTTTCTCATTTTTGTTGAAGGTGGACATTTGTAATATATTTGTGGGCCATTTGTATTTTTTCTGGGTGTTTCTTACCTTCTGAACATTTTCCTACTGGGTCCTTTGACTTGTTTTTTTTTTTTTACCGGCTCATAAAATAGTTGAAATATGTTAGGGGGGAGTATCCTCTGTTAGATATATAAGGCAAATCCTTTCCCCGGCTGAAGTGTCTTTCTTAACGTTTTAATGTTTTTATGTTGAAACAAAGTTTTGCATTTTGATGAACTTGACTTTATGACCATCCCTGATTTTTGTTTCTTGCTTCTCACCTGAAAGCCTTTTCCTACCTCAGGCCTTAAAGATAACATCTTATGGGGCGCCTGGGTGGCTCAGTTGGTTGGGTGTCGGACTTCGGCTCAGGTCATGATCTCACAGTTCGTGGGTTCGAGCCCCGCGTCGGGCTCTGTGCTGACAGCCAACTCAGAGCCTGGAGCCTATTTTATATTCTGTGTCTCCCTCTCTCTCTGACTCTCCCCTGCTTTTGCCTTTTGCTGTCTCTCTCTCTCTCTCTCTCTATCTATCTATCTCTCTCTCTCAGAAATACATAACACATTTAAAAATTTAAAAAAAGATAATATCTTATGGTTTTCCCAGTAAATTTATAATTTCCCTTTTTATAATCATACTTTGAAATGCCACCTTAAGCATTGGGAGTGAAGTCCCAAAAACATAAACTCAAAGAATTAAATTCTTTCAAACATTATTTATAAAATAATCAAATTCTTTAAAAACATTCCAAGCATAACTTGAATAACCTAATCCTCTCAGGTACTTTGAATACTGACCTGGGAGACAAAAACAAAACAAATAACCCTAAATATAAAAATTTTCCTCATCATTTAGCTAGTTCATTAGAGGTCAAGAGTGAGAATTTCTGAGCATGAAGCAACAGTGGACCATCACCCCATTGTCTTCTGGGTTTGTTTGTTTTTTTCTAACTTAGATTTCCTCAAAATAAATCCAATAGGTATAATTGTAACATAAGAATGAGGCAACTTTGATTGAATATTTGTAATAGGCTAGGCAGGCTCATTATTTACATTAATTACCCTAATGAGATGTCATTAGATCTTCCTGCTGATTTCTGAGTTTTGGACTATTATTATCCCCATTTTTTAGGTCAGAAATTGAAATACAGGGAGGGTCAGTGACCTACCCGAGAAAGCTTGTAAGCAGAGGAGGAAGGAAATAATCTCAGGCACTGTCCTTACAGCCTGCATTGGTAGCTAGTGTCAGTGTGGCCAGTTTGTATCTCCCCACCCCACTTTTTGAAAAATTAATTAATTTATTTTTAGAGAGACACAGAGAGGGAGAATCTCAAGCAGCCTCTATGCTGTCAGCCCAGAGCCTGACGCAGGGCTGTGAGAGAATGACGTGAGCCAAAATCGAGTCGGATATTCTCATGATAGAGCTCCCCATGGGCCCCCCACTGCTTATGTCTCTAAAAGAATGTAGAGTATTTACCCTCTTGGGACATCATTTTCCTCATTTGTTACATGAGATTGGAGGAGCTTTTGATATCTAAATTCAGTGATTCTTAATAACACACCCAAGACTTAAAATAACAAAGTGATCTAGAATCAAATCATAAAGCTCTCTGACAAATCAACAATTTCCAATCACCGCTTAGCAATATACTATGGATGTCCTCCTGTCGGGTTGGGTATAACCTTGAAGTTGTTAGGCAGTGAAAGCAGCCCCAATTCTGGCACAAGAGATGCTGAGAGGCACCAGCCTAATTCTGCTGGACTGGGCTCCCCTCAGCTCCCTGAGGTTTAATTGTTCTCTAACACCCGTCTATGGGCAGGCCTGGGCTCTAAGGAGATTTTGGCTATGATTTTTCCTGAAGAAAACTCTCTGTCCCCCACTTCCTGCTAGATTTCACCAAGGAAAAAGGCAAGCACGGAACATCGTTGGAAATATATACCTTTCCCTGAGCGGTGCGCTCATCATATGCAAATATCCCATAGATCTTTTTGCCAGCTGACAGCCCATCTTGTTGAGGATGGACAGGAATGACTTCACTTTTTCAAACTTGTAGACAGTTCATGTAAGCTATTAGAAATAACCTGTTTGGTTTATCCATTTTACTTCTGCCTTGTCTGGTTTTCCTGCAGAGCAGAAATGTTAGAAAATATTTTAAGCATAGCACAGCATTCACAAAAGGGCGCAGGTGGGTTTTAGCATAGTCACAGATGAAGATCTAACCATGGTCTTGCACGTGGAAGGTAAGTATTTGCTGGATGACTGTTGGTATCTGTTCTATTGCAAAGCATTCAAGATCACTTGAGAAGTCTAATAATCAGTGCTAACATTTACTCAGATGTTTCTACACACCAGGAATTGTCAATTTCTGCATGTAACTGACATATAACATTGTGTACCTTTAAGATGTGTTAACTTGATACATTTATGTATTGTGATATGATTGCCTCTGTGGCATTAACTAACACTTCTATCGCAGTACATGATTAGCATGTTTTTTTTGTGGTGAGAACAATTAAGATAGAGTCTCTTAGCAACTCTGGAGTTCATGATACAGGATTGTTAACTATAATCACTATTCTGTGCGTTAGCTCTCCAGGACTAGTTGCAAGTTCATTACTCTTAAACAACATCTGCCCAACCCTCCAACCCCAGACTCTGGTAAACACTATTCTACTCTCTGTTTTTTCCAGTTCTGCTTTTTTAGATTCCACACATAAATGAGGTAATACAGTATTTGTCTTTCTCTGTCTGACTTGCCTCACTTAGCATCATGCCCTCAAGGTCTATCCACATTGTCATAAATGGTAGGGTTTCCTTCCTTCTCATGGCTGAATCATACTCCATTGTATATATATTTATATATAATGGTAAAACAATAATGGCTATTATTATACATAAATATCACATTTTCTTCATCCATTCTTCCTCTGATGGACACTTAAGTTGTTGCCGTATCTTGGTTATTGAGAATAATGCTGCAATAAACATTTAAGCATTTACTTTTGCCCTAAATGACAAATGAGAAAACTGAGGAACAGAAAATAAAGGATTTGGTAATTAGCCAGTGAACTGTGGAGCTGGGATTTGAATTGAAGCAATCTGTCCCTAAGATTACTTGTTTCCATATGCAAAATACTACATGCTTCTACATGTAGTACTTAAAAGAACTAAGACTGAAGCTTATGTTTTGACTTGACAAACAGGTAAACTATAGAACGTATAACGCCCACACTAATAATAATCTATGAACCTTGAGATATTCTTCGCACATCCAGTCTTTTTTGTTCATATTCCATATGGTCATACATTTGTGGGACGATTTACAGCAGTTAGGGATGCAATGACTGGCCACTGAAATAAGATGTGAGCAGAGGCTGAACTGAAGTTCAGTTAACACTCCAGCCAAGAGATCTAAGTGGCCCCAAACACTGGGCTAAATCATAGTGAAACGTGCATGTTTTACAAATCAGTTACACTATAGTACGAGTCATTTACAAACACACTCAGCATGTATTCTATATGCTGAAGAAGCAGTTATTTAAGTAGCAAGAGTAAAAACAGCAATGAAAGGTTTAAGCGCTGTAAGAGCCAATAATGAAAGTCTGTTGTGAAATACTGGATCGAGTGCAGCTGAAATGCTAAGGAATATAGGATTCTACCTATAGAAGAAACTTTAAATGTTTTGACGCCTGAATCTGTTTTGTCTTCCAAATCCCTCTTTTCTGAAGGATTTAGAAAGATGACAACAAAGCATTCACAGGAATTTGTTTAGTTACAAAACAAAACAAACACAACATTTTCCAGGATAGGCCCCTGGGGTCCCTGTGTCAGTTCTGATCTTTATCTCTATTTAAAGAACCTTCAGAGCATTGACCTGAAGACATTCAGGTTGCTTAAGCATCAAAGAGGATTGATGTACCATGTACTAAACATCTCACAACTATTTCCAACAGAAGCTGAGATAAAGAAAAATACCTTTTATTAAGCATTTCACTTCGTGGTCATTCACAAAAGGAAGTCGTTAGTGAGGTGATCTGGGTCTGAGGTTAAGTTTTGAGAAGGTGAATTTTAAAAATTATTTTTCCCCTCATAGATTACTTTCTGAGATTCAGTTTCTTATAATCAACATTACGAGTTGAAAAGTTTTCAGCACCTTGTAGACTATGAAATGGTGCAAGTTATTTTATCAGAATAGTTAATACACTTTCGATGAAGACTGGATCTTTCAATAATTATTATAATGGCACATGGTTGGGTATGAGTAAGCAGATACTGCATGAAATCTTAAACTATTTCTGGTGAGGTGCTTCTGGTGAATAGGAGTTTGGAAGTCACAGAAAACGTCTCAATGTATAATGTATAAAGACGTTCCAAAGTAACAAAAATCAAATGTATCAAAGGACGGGATTGCTGAATGAAAACTAGTCTTAACATTTGACCCTACTGGACAAAACTAAGCCTTGCTATTAGCAAAGAAAACTAAGCATGCCTGGCTAATTGACTGATCTCCAAGCTGGCTTTTCTTTCCATGATTGACCTCCTGGAATGTAAACTCCTGTTGTCTTTCACCTAACATGGTTTCTTTAGATCCCATTTGGCAACATTCATAGGTAAATAACTAAACACAAGGTCTTTCAAGTAACTGAAAATGAATGAATGAAAGATGTCTAGTCTCCAGCAAAACCAACTATGGAACAAATGTCTGTTGGTCTTTATAACATTTGTAAAACCCACAAATACGTGGACTTCATGAAATTATTCACTTCTATGACCCAGACACTAAAAGAAAGAACTGGACGCAAATTAAGGAAGAGTTAGTTCTATATAGTGACCTCAATTGGTTTATCCTGAGATATGGAATCACTTGCTATGGAGCTCAATTATTTCTTTTTCACTCCTACTGCTTCTGTAAAAAGAATTAATGTCTTCATTTCCTTCTAAATTGCTATCTTTGCTTTCTTGACATTATATTTAAATAGTACAATTTAAAACATTTTTAAAAGTACAATTTGATGCTCCCTCTTGCAGGAGAAATGCATTTAAAGAATGTTCTTCTCTATCAAAAGTCATAGAAAATTGCTCTATTTCTTCTTAAAAATATTTCTGAAAGGATCAAATTCAGACTTTAGAATACAATGTTATGCTGTGCCCAAAACATGTTTATATCAAAAACAATGTGAATCTATGTTCAACTTTCCCTTTTTGCTTGACTTTAACTACCGTGAGGTATGTAACAAAGACATCTTTCTGAATAATGATTAATAAGTGAAACCTAATATACTTTGGAAACTTGCATGTTTTATGCTTGATTAGAATTGTCACTTTACATGCTATTTTATCTCCTGCTATTTAAATATTTCCTCACTAAATATTTTTTATGGTTCCTGCTATATCAATTCTGAGAAAGGGCATATAGAAAGATAATAAAATCTAATATCTAAACAAATATGCATGGTGCTGGACATACTCATTTCATTTGGAAATTTACATAGGATGTTTTATGAATACTAAGTAGACTTTCACCTAGAAATGAATACAATCCAACTCAATTACCATAAATCATTACTGAAAAGCAGCATGATATGGTGGGGGGAAAAAACCAACAGACCTAGCTTTCAATCCTAGTCTCACTCATTGCTTTGTAACCCTTAGATACATTCTCAACCGTAAAATGGGACTAGAATCATATAATATTGTTGTAATTATCAAAATTAGAAATATTGCATTATATATAATGTGACTTATTCAGAAAATACCCTGTTGTACTCATGGGTGACCTCAAAACATATCTATATGAATAGCTTATTAGTTTAAGTAAGAAAATTTACTTAATTCCGAAAATGAACGTATCTTTTTAAGCCAGGAAATTTTCCCATTTGATTTGGAGTTTCATAATAACTACCTAAGTCAGCTACTTCTTTTCAGCATGGTGCACGCCCTGGGTGGTGGGGAAATAAAAGGTAAAGCTTTCCATCATTATCCCAACATGCAGCCTTACCTCTACCAGAATGTGAACCTTTTGAGAAATTCTTCAGTGTGCTGAACTGAACCCTTCATTTCTAACGGAACCTCAGGCATTAGGGAACGAGGCAGCCCTAACTTCTCGAACAAAAGCATAGTCATAAGACAACTTTGGTTATAGGGGTGCCTGGGTGGCTCACTTGGTTAAGCACCCAACTTTGGTTCAGGTCATGATCTCACAGTTTGAGTGCCCTGTTGGGCATGGAGCCTGCTTCCAATTCCAATTGTCTCTCTCTCTCTCTTCCTTTGCCTTGCTCGTGCTCTCTCTTTCTCTCTCTCTCAAATAAATAAACATTAAAGAAAACTTTTGTTATATGATGTAGGGACTTGTTATTTGGAAAACGGCCCCAACTACAAAATAAACAAAATCTGATCTGTGACTTTGAGAGACACATCTGCCTGGTCCTTCTCCCTGGTGTTGAAAGGTGGCTGGGTCACTGGTCCCCGTTTCTGGGGCTCTTTTTCTTTGCAGCTGCACGTTACCAGAGCAGATAGGTCCAGGGCACCCAAGCTCTCAGAAGTGGGGTCTTTTTAGAACTTGGCTTCAGCCTAAGAGGAGGAGAGAGTGCAGCATGCCCTCCCGCCACTAGTCCTGATAGATCTTAAAGGATTGGTGTGAGTAATGCTGGAATTTTTAATATCCCGGTCTTCCCTGAAGATATATTCCTCTATGTCTGGTTAGTATGCAAATGTGAGTTTTCCTTTGTGAGCCATGAACTCCCGCTAGCTGCTTGCTGGGAGGCTAATCCTGTTTTTTACCCAAAAGTTAATGGAGACAAGGCATTTCCCTCACAATGGCCCACTCTTCTTCATTCATACTCCCTGAATTCTCTCTCTCTCCTACTGCAAAGACAACTTTATTGCTATTCTTTATTTATTATTATTTCTCATTATGATGCCTCATTATTATTGCCGCTGCTGTGACCTTCCTGAAGTGCTTTCTGGGCTACGTGATGAACCATCCACCGTGTCCTGCCTCTGGCCCTCTCTCAAAGGCCCTTCTCTAGGCTTGGCTTCTAGAGCTTGATGGACCTCAAAACATGTTCCTCTGCTTCTATATTGTTCGAGCTTGGGGTCCAGATGTCACAGTTAGGAAGAATACTTCCATGATGTTCTCTGTTCGTGAGAAAGAGAGTGTGGCTCTTTTTTTTTTATATGGCTCTAACGAATATATTTCTTTTTTATTTTTTTTTTTAATGTTTATTCATTTTTGAAGGAGAGAGAGACAAAGCATGAGCACAGGAGGGGCAGAGAGATAGGGAGACACAGAATCTGAAGCAGGTTCCAGGCTCTGAACTAGCCATCAACACAGAGCCCGACGCGGGGCTCAAACCCACAAACCCTGAGATCATGACCTGATCCAAAGTCAGATGCTTAACCAACTGAGCCACCCAGCGCACCTAATGAATGTATTTCTAATAAATATCCCAAGATGATGCTTTTGGGGGGGGGTATTAAGAATGGCACATATTGAACTTCATATAAGGGAAACTACTACGTTTTTATTTATTTTTATATTTTTTAAATGTTCATTTATTTTTGAGAGAGAGAGAGGGAGAGTCAGGGGGGGGGGGAGACAGAGGGACAGAGGATCCCATGCAGGCTCTGTGGTGACAGCAGAGAGCCCAAGGTGGGGCTCGAACCCATGAACCCTGAGATCCTGACCTGAGCCGAAGTCAGAGGCCACCCAGGGGACACCAAACTGCCACATTTTTAAATGCAGTTCCCTTTTTCCTGTTAAATTTTGTCTTACATCCAGCCCATCACTCCAATTGGCCCCATCTTCTTGGACATGGATCCTCATGTATTTGAATTATCAACAAATGTCTCCAATAATTTTATTGAGTCTTCCAACTAAAAAGAAAAGATACTGTGGCCAGCTTGGTAATGGATGCTGTGTGTCTGCCTTCACACTCACTCTGTTATTTCCTTTTCCTCCTCACCCTTCTGTAATAACAGCCAGTTCCCTGGCTGACTTAGCACATTAAATACATGACTCTGACCCCATTGAGTGCCCTTTTCACTCGAAGAGCCCACGCACTTTTTTTTAATCTTTTTTTTTTTTAAGTTTATTTATTTGGAAAGAGAGCTGGGGAAGGACAGAGAGAGAGAAGAGAGAGAATCCCAAGCAGACTCAGAGCCCAGTGTGGGGCTTGAATTCACGAACTGGGAGATTACGACTTGAGCCAAAACCAAGAGCCAGATGCTTCACCGACTGAGTCACCCAGACGCCCCGAGCCCACAGAACTCCGTCCTTCTCCACAGTGTTACCACGGCTTTGTCTAGTGCCTGCTAAACCACGAAAACACCGTCGGCTCCCTTTGTCTTGATCCTTCTTCCTGCTTCCAGCACCTTTGCTCATGTGCAACGTTGTGGTCATGGAATCCTTGATTTAGATGCCGCTCCTGCGCCAGCATGACGAAGATTCAAAACAATGAGAGATGTGGCCTTCCTGTCTATAAAATGGGAGCGTAACACTTGCCTAGGTTTAAATGAGATTACGTTTCTTAAAATGCTTACTTATTTTTGAGCCAGAGAGACAGAGCGTGAGCGGGGGAGGGGCAGAGAGAGCGATGCACACAGAATCCGAAGCAGGCTCCAGGCTTTGAGCTTGTCAGCACGGAACCCGACATGGGGCTTCATGAGCTGTGAGGTCAAGACCTGAGCTGAAGTTGGCTTAACCTACTGAGCCACCCAGGTGCCCCTATATGAGATTATAAACAGGACACAGTAGGGACAAATCTTATCTACATCCTCTCTGTCCTTAATGTCCTTCCCTTCTATTGTTTTGGCTTAGTGAAGTCCCTTCCAGGTCGCGCTCAAATGTCACATGCTGCATAAAGCACTCCCTGGTCAACTTAACCAGGAGTCCCCCCGCCCCCCGTATTTGTACTAATGCTCTCAGTCGTACATATCCACATGTTCCAAGACCTCCTGAGTGGATGCCTTAAACCACAGATAGTACTGAACTCTATTTACTATGTTTTTTTCCAGTACATTCACGCCTATGATAAAGTTTAATTTATCAACGAGACACAATAAAAGATCAACAATAATAAAATAAAATAAAATAAATAATATACCATAATGGAAATTATGTGTGGTCGCTCTCTTAAAATATCTTCCTGTACCATACTCGCCCCCTTGTGATGATGTGACAGGGGATGGAGGGAAGTGAAGGACACAGGCACTGGAATGCAGGTAAGGCTACTGACCTGCTCAAGTGGCACCAGAGGGAGATCACCTGCTTCCGGGCTGGAATTGGCTGCTTCTGGGCCGGAATTGGCTGCTTCTGGCCAGGACTGGCTGTGGGTAACTGAGCCCTCGGATGGTGAAGCCATGAATAAAGGGGAACTGCTGCACCCCTCCTTCACCTCTTGAGATCCTTTGTGTCTGGCGCTCACTCTTCTCTAGAACAAAAGCTCTTAGAGGACAGAAGCTATTAGTTTGCCGGTTCAATTCCTATCTCCAAACAGCTCTCTACATTGCTGGTGCTAATATTTGTTGAAAGCCCGAGTGAGTCCTCATTTCCACTTACGTTGGCTCCCAGACATAATTCTATTTAGCTTATTTAAAAGTTTATTTATTTTGGGGCGCCTGGGTGGCTTAGTCGGTTAAGCGTCCGACTTTCGCTTAGGTCATGATCTCGCGGTTCGTGGGTTCGAGCCCCGCGTCGGGCTCTGTGCTGACTGCCAGCTCAGAGCCTGGAGCCTGTTTCAGTCTGTGACTCCCTCTCTCTCTGACCCTCCCCTGCTCACACTGTCTCTCTCTCTCCTAGAAAAAAAAAAAAAGTTTATTTATTTTGAGAGAGAGAGAGTGAGAGTGTGAGCAGGCAGTGGGAGAGAGAGAGAGGGAGAGGGAGAACCCCAAGCAGGCTCCGAACTGTCAGCACAGACCAAGCACGAATTTAAGTCAGTCAGTCATCTCAGCTAGTTTTGCTGTACTGCTTAGCATTCTGTCTAAAGTCCCAAATCCCAACCCTTCTTCAAAATACAGCAATAATCATTCTTTAATTACTTCAGATGATAATTTTCTTAACTCTCAAAATGTTTACAGTCTGTGGTTTCTAAGACACATGTGGTCTGGTATTATTCTCTACTTTATATGGCCTAAGTCTTAAGCAAGCATGCTCCTTTGAGGTAGAAAGCTGCTTTCTAATTTCTTTTATATCTTGCAGAGTATTAGAGAGTATTGGCCCTTACAACAAATACTGGGTTTTTGGATGGCAAAGTCTTCTTTGGACCCAAACCTGATTCAGAGGACAGAGAACACCAAGGAATGTTTTCTATCTCTGCTTTTAACTCTTATGTCTACAGTGCCTTGTACAGAACCTTGTATATATTCAAGGTTCTAGATGAACCCAATATACATAAGAGACTTATTTGAGGGGCACCTAGGTGGCTCAGTCGGTTAAGTGGCCAACTTTGGCTCAGGTCATGATCTCATGGTTCGTGGGTTTGTGCCCCATATTGGGCTCTGTGCTGATAGCTAGCTCAGAGCCTGGAGCCTCCTTCAGATTCTGCATCTCCCTCTCTCTCTGACCCTGCACTGTTCACACTGTCTCTATCTTTCAAAAATAAATTTAAAAAAACATTAAAAAAAAGAAAAAAAACACTTTGTCAGTTTTGCCTTAATTTCTTTTGTAATGGTGGCAAAGCATCAGTCATTTAAAGATAAATGAATAAATATATATAAAATAATCTTCATTAAATATTAAATAGATAACTCATAGGGGTGGGGAGAGGGGACAGGGGTGATGGGCATGGAGGAGGGCACTGTTGGGATGAGCACTGGGTGTTATATGGAAACCAACTTGACAATAAACTATTTAAGAAAAAAAATAGGTAACTCAAAGTCATGAGCAATCAGTTTGGCAGAAGATTCTTGTCTTAAAATCCTGTGTTTAGAATGGATAGGTAGTTCTGAGACAAAATTGCTTTAATAAAAGTCACCTTTTGGTGTTGCATAAACTTGATCTCAGAGTGTAAGCTTATAAACAGAAAAGTAAAGAAGCTCACTGATGTTATATTTGGACCTGAGCATGCATCAAGAAATATCTTGAGAGTCTTCTAACAAAAATAATAATGAACATCTCCATAATCCTTGTTAAGCCCTATCATTTAAAATTCAGATCAGAGGTTTATAATATTTATACTGTTTCAGTAAAGTGAAATGAAAGTCACAGGTGTATTATTAAAAACATGAGAAACAAAATCTCTATATGAAATATTATCAATTAATTATCATTCTGAAAAAAATTAAGTATAATTATAGCCTGAAGTTTAGGGAATGAAAACAAGTTACTTGAATGCACCTGACTTACATTAACTCCATATTTTCATAAAATGGATATACCACTTTGGGAAACTAGAAAGATGAGTTTTTTTGGTAACAAATTTTATTAGGTGAGCTTTATTTTCTTTAAGTAATCTCTACACCCCACATCGGGCTCAAACTCATGACCCTGAGATCAGGAGGCACCCAGTCTACCAACTGAGCCAGCCAGGCACCCCAGACCTTTGGCTCTCTAGCTGTTTCCAACACTTGCGAGAGTGACATTGCTGTGGGTTCATAAAAGAAGATACTGAAATTGGCTCACATGCTTTTTTCACTCTTTTGCTAATAACTTACCATAAAGGGGCACCTGGGAGGCTCAGTTGGTTAAGTGGCCGACTTCAGCTCAGGTCATGATCTCGTGGTTCATGAGTTTGAGCCCTGCGTCGGGCTCTGTGCTGATGGCTAGCTCGGAGCCTGGAGCTTGTTTCGGATTCTTTGTCTCCCTCTCTCTCTGACCCTCCCCTACTCACGCTGCCTCTCTCTCTCAGAAATAAAGAAAACATTAAAAAAACACGTTTCCCATAGAGATTTGCTATGGTCATCATGCTCTCAGTCTCTAGGGATCTGGCTGTCTCATGACAGTACAAGAGAATAAAAGTCATATGTAGTCTCACTGCCTCTCTGGATTGCATCATTTGCAAGTCACACATAAACATGTGTGTAAGGGTGTAAGAGTAAGGGTGCTCCTTAGGAAAAGAGGACTTTGCAGAAAGTGCTCAAAATCATTTCCTTACACTCTGTTTATGTGACTATTTGAAAATATAATGGCTCAGACTTAGGTCATGTTTCTTACTTAGCTGCCTATTTCAAATGCCAGCAAATATTCGCAACCCACGTTAAAGTATGAAAATCACTAATATTAAAGGTATGTGTATAATGTAATGAATCTTGAAAAGTCAAGACTGCAAAAGGAGCTTAAGATATATTGCAGCATTAGATGAAATTCTCAAGGGAGCAGCCAAGTAGATCACAACATTTGGTATTTGGTTAAAGGTAGGAAATTTTTCAAATTAAGAAAATTCTATCTCTATAAACTAAACAACAACAAACCCAATCGTGAAATTCTGAGCGTTACTTTTGAATACAGAAGTTATACATACCTAAAATATGATTATAGAATAAAAATGTTATATCTCTTTAAAATGTTTGGCAAAGTACAATTAAAAGTATAATAGAAAGTATGACATGAAGGCAAAACATTAATTTTGAGGTATTTGATGGATATTGGACCTCATTTGCAACAGCTATGTTGATAGATTGATAGAAGTTTAGAGAATTCTTTTCAAATCTATCTTGGAATATAAAATAAAGTTTTTTTTTTTAATCTTAGAGAATATTGTTACTTAATCCGTCAGTAAGCATAAAGAAAGATTTAATCATGCGTCAAAAGCATCACAGATCCACAGAGCCTGCAGCCAGACCGCATTCTCGAGAGAATTTAGGTTTAGGGCATGTAGACCAAGATGGCAGGTGCCTTTCCCAAAGTCACAGGAAGCAGGCGGGTCCCCAAACTCCTTAGACTAGAGTCCCCCCTCCCCCGCAACAGTTTCTTGTCTTAATGGCTTCATAGCCCTGGTATCCGCACAAAGGAGACCTTTAAGAAATGTGAATACACGGCCTTCATGATACGCGACATATTCAATTCCAACATTAAAACATTTTCTCACAAATCTAGCATCTGTTACTCTTCGGTCATAGTATCAATCACTGCAAAGGTAACTGAATTTTTTCTGAATGAGGAAGGACCGTTAAGCCTTCCAGGGCAGGAAAGCATCATGCGTTTTTGAAGAGAATCACAGAAGTAATTTAGAAGCCTGAATTTTGTTCTTCTGTAAATCCTGGGCCCTCTGTGTTTCGGTACTGGTCAGAGAGCTCTCTGAGCGTGACAGAGCGGGACTTATTAGGAGGGAAAGAAGAGTCCGTGGCTACTGGACAGAGCTGGGGGTGGAGAGTGCAAGCTCTCAGGACAATTGATTTGTAACCTATTTTATGTTAACCAGAAAGTGTCCCACCTGCATTGAGGGCCTCTGCCCATTCCAGGCCGTATGCTATATGCTGTATGTATTTACAAAAAGGATTCTTAGTACCGAACCTTCTAGAGGCCAATCGCTGTGAAATTAACTCCTCACGGTTGTGTGGGTTTCACAGAGTTTCACAGGGAGCAATTCCAGGAAAGCCCCCGTTTCTCAAAACAAAGAGTGAGGGTGAGCGTGGACAGAGTGTGGCCTAGGGCTGTTTTCTGAATACAGGTTGCTGATCACCAGATATATAAAGAAGGCACGACTAAAGCAAAGGTAAAGTCAGTAAACAGTATTTTACTGAAACATTTCATGACACAAAATCTGTCTGAAGTGTAAAGTTACTGTCTTACACAGGAAGGACAGACCCATTTTCAAAGACTAATATGAATACAATAAATATGGGGTTTACATACTAATTTATACACAGAAACTCTGCCCCACAGCCATAAAAATTTATATTTAACAGTGCAACATATAATTTAATCATTTGATTTATTTGACAGGTTTTTTTTCCCTAAACACAAATAACTACCTGGTTTTCATATACACATATAATATATATTTTATGTATATATTCAACAATCTGTACAGATTCTAAACATAAACTCCTAAAAGGCACAAGTGTCTATACAACATGTACAAAAATGGCTGGAGCGGACACAAAAACAACAATTATTGGTCAAAAGTTCATGATTGCACAAAGATTAGTCATGAGTTTATGTCAGAAAAATGTGCTTTAAGGAAAGGAGGGTTTTCGAAGAAACCTTTAAGTGTTATATAAAAAAAAAACCCCAAAACGGAACAGAACAACAAAGAACAGAAACCAAAAAACCGCACCCGAAACCCAAACCTGACCAACGCCCCCAGGCCGAGGCCCCCTAGGTGGCTATCACGAGCCTGTCCTCGTCGTCGTCGCTGCTGACGTCACTGAACTGCGCCGCGGCCTGCCGTCGGGGCGGCGCCTGCCGGTCGGGAGAGCGAGTCCGCGGGCCGCGCGCCTCCCGGGCCGCTTCGGGCCGCACTTTCGGCAGAGGCTCGGCCGGGGCGGCAGGGCTGCCCTGCAGGGGTGCGGGCTCCTGCTTGGGCTTCGCGTGATTCACGCGGCCGCCCTTGCCCGCGTCCGCTTTCCTAGGGCCGTCGGGCCGGCCGTGGTCCCTCGCGGGGGCGGGCGGCTCGGGGCCGTGGTTTGCGTCTTCCCGCCGGCCTGGCGGGGACCCCTGAGGAGACGCGGACCCGCCGCCCGGATCCGCGCTGGCCCCCGAGGTCGGCCTGGGGGCCGCGTCCCGCGCCCTGTGCTGGGCAGGCGGCCTCTCGGGGGCCCCCGGGGCCGCGTCGGCGGGCACCTGGCCGACGGGGGGGATTAAAGTAGGCAAGGCGATGTTCAGGATCTGGAGGCCTGGGACGTGCGCCTGCGGGGCGGGGCTGCTCTGCGGGGAGGGGCTGGCCGCGAGCACCTGCAGGCCCACGGCGCCCAGCGCCAGCCCCGGCGGGCGCACCTGCGGGGCCACGTGGGTGTTGGCGAGGCCCAGGATGTTGACGGTCTCCACGCCCAGCGACGGCAGCGGCCGCAAGCCCGGGGTGCCGAGGCTCTGCAGGCCCGGCACGCGGATCTGGCCGATGGGAATACAGGGCACCACGCCGCTCAACTCGGCCACTCCCGCGGGGCTGGGGGTGCCCGACACCTCTGCGACGGGGTCCCCGGCGAGGCCCACAGTTCTGTGAATCACATTGACCGCAGGGATCGTGAGCTGCATGGGCCCTGCCTGGAGGGGCACAAACGTGGAGTAGGTGAGGCCGGCGGGGACCACGTGGATCCCCCCGACCGGGACCATGTTGTACGGTGTCCTGGACTGCTGCTGGGAATGCAGAGGGAGGTGGCTGAACAGGTGAGTCTGGGGGGAGGGCAGGCCCGGAGGCGGCTGGAGGGTCGCGGGCTGCTTCTGCTCCTGGGCGTCGCGCTGAGGCGAGGCCCCCGACGGCGCCTCCGCTGCGGGGTGACGGCCGCGCTCGGCTGCAGGAGGGGGCGCTCTCGCAGATGCCGCGCTCTGAAAGACAGCAGACAAACCCCTTTTCCAGCACGGATGTCTCGATCGCCGAGCCAAACTGCTAGCATAAAATCTGTTCTTCCTCATGAGGTGAAAGCATGTATGTGTGCATAAAAATTACAGGCTTGCTAAAAAATGAGGTCTTCAGTGTAAAAAATAAATTCCCAAGTAAAAATCTAAAATCTATTATGCCTGTAATGTCTAGTGCAAGTAACAGCAATGCGCTGCATAGGATACTTTGCATTTTTGCAAATTTCCTCCCTCCTTTCCTTCCCTTCTCCCTCCCTGCCTCCCTTCCCCTTCCTTCCTTCCTCCCTCCCCTTCCCAAGTTTAGGAAATGTCTACTGAAAACCAGATTTCCAGACACGGGCAGGTATTTTGGGATAGAAAAGCCGAGAGCACAAGTGACCAATTCCTTCCTTCCTCCCTCCCCTTCCCCTGCCCTCCCCTCTCTCCCTTCCCCACCTCCATTCCTTCCCAAGTTTGTGAAAGGTCTACTGAAAACCAGATTTCCAGCACTGGAAGGTATGTAAGTGATCTGGGGATAGAGAAGCTTAGAGCACAGGAGATAAGTCTGGAAGTAATGAGAAGGGTAAGTCTTGCCAATCTCCCTCTCCCCAAGATTATCATCTAAATGTTCGATTTCTTCTTGGTGACAGCTACATTACAGAGCTACATTAATTTATAGACTAATTTAACTTAAACATCAAATCTAATTTAAATGTCAATGCAATTATGTTAAACTATATTAATTTAGACTTCTCTATAGAAACCTGAGCTTTCACAGACTTTTTATTTTTCTCCAGTGTTATCTAGCAAACCAAGAGCTGCCACATTGGGAAGTAAACCCTATGGCCACTGTCAATGCGTACTAGATGTAAGAGAAGGTAAGAGACACAAGAGGTCAGTGGCATGAATATGTCCGTCCCAGAACTGAACCTTCCTCATGAGCCACCAGGGGTGAAAGCACACGAAGGGTGGCTTTCTACAGGCCCGGGTCTGGCCCGGAGCTGGTTCTCTGGCAGGAAGCTTTCCTAAGCCGTCACAGCAATTTCTTCAAGCAAAGTGAACTTCTTGATACATATTTTTGGGTCACATTGACTTTGCCACAGAAACTGGTGGCTGTCGGGTCGACAGGGGCAAAGTGCAACGTGTCTGGATAATTTCGTGCAAATCTGTCTTCTCAGTGCCAGTGGAAAAACAGCTCAGGGCAAGCAAGGGGGTAAATAGGTCCCAAGATTCAAGTTCCCAATAGGAACATACATATGTCTACAAAGTGAGTGTATTTCTAAAGAACCATTTGGTTCTTTCACGGATTTAGGATACAGTATGTGTCCGCTGATTAAAATACCTAGCAAGAATCCGATGAGCATAAATGTCATTTGCCTTTAAATAGAACCAAAAATTATGTTTAAACCAACTGAGCCATAAATAAAAAATTTTCAGTACATTGTTTTCTTAAGCCATTAGGATCCCCCTGTGGGGAAACCATACAACAAAACATTTACCTGGGTTAAAGTAGTGTTCTTTCCTGCCACAGAACTTCCCAGAGTCTCTTCCGCTTCAGGGTAGTCTACAGACATCTGGTGACACGGGGACCTGGGCACAGCTTCAGGTGACCTGGAAGAGTCTGTGGGAGGAGCCATGTCTTCTCCATCTTTGGCAGCATGCTGCCTGGTCTTCACCGGAGACTCTGTCTGCCTGCTGTGGCCTGACTGCACCGCACTAAGTACGGTCATCTTGGTGGGCAAGGCTCTGGGCAGAACGTCCATCGGGTCCGCGTGCACCCCAGAAAAGCAGTCGGTGATCCGGATGTCCTCCTCCGCACCCCCAGGGTCCTGGAGGCCGCCTCTGGATGGAAGATGCTGTGGGCTGGCCGTAACGGACGGAGCTGCTGACAAGACAGATTCAGCCTGACTATCTTCATCATCATCTTCGTTGTCGTTGTCGTCCTCATCCGGGCCATCCGATTCTTCAAGGTCATAGCCAGACCGCTCGAAACCGAATCTTTGCTTTTCATCTAACAAAAACAACCAAGAGGCTATGTTATAGCTATATTGCGCATGTGGACACATGCAGCCTTTTATTTTTTTATAAGCTTAGCAATGCTGTGAGGACTATAACAGACAAGGGCTCTACCCCCAGAAAGCCTACAGTTTAGCCGAGGAGGGTGGATCGGGGAAGATTAAGTCGGTCAGGCCAGGAATCAGAGAAGCGAGGCGCTGACAGAGTGGCATGGCCAGGACACTTGTTAGGGATGCAGAATGTGAAATGGGCCTTGGAAGGTTAGACAGGCAAGGGTATCATATCAAGGAAATCAGAAATAAAGGCCTCACTATTCAAGAAGATGGAAAGATCTAAAAAAATTTAGAGCTTGAACTCTAGCTACTTCTCTGGATCTCTTTTGAACAAATTAAAACAAAATCAAAACAAACTGATGGCATTTGGATTTGTAAGCCAAATAATTTTATTTGATAATTATATCAAATATGTGAATTAATAGTTGGATAGTATTTTAGACAGGTTTCCATTGTCCCCTGGGTACTAATATTCTCTAAGACTTAAGACTTCTACCATTTTTTTTTTACTACGAGAGGTGCTAAATTGTCCTGTCATTTTTTTTTTCCTATGATAATCCAACTCATTCCTCACAGGAAGAGGAAACATTAGCCAATAAAAATCATTAGGATCCACCTCATAATGTCACATGGGACTGTGTTTAACAAAGATGATTCAAGGATGTCCAAGGAATAGTTTCATAATTCTCATAAGTTTATGTAGAACTGGATTTAAAATTTTATCTGTTCAAAATCTTACAAAATGAGAGGTTCTTTCCCTTAGAAAGCTAATAAACTTTAAAAAGTTAAATGAATGAATGCAAAAGCTCTCCCCTAAATCTTTGGCACTGAGCTATATAATAAGGTATCAGAATGTGTTTGGCTTAGCTGGGAAATGTTCTGTCATTTAGACATACTTTTAACATTCTGTATTTTTGTATACTTTCCGAGCAGAAAAAAATACAGAGAAGTAAGCAATCGGTTTGTTTCCTGCATAGTCCAAATGGCCTGCATTTTAATTTCTTTTACTATTCCTTCTACATTACAAAGGTATGTTCTTAGAGAAAAGTCTCAAAGGATCGACATCAAACCACTGGAGGGTGATTATTTCAAGAGGGTGGAATGGATTAGAACTTTTATCTTGTTTGTCTCAAGCATGTTACTTTTACAGTTAAAACATTTAAGGTTACTTAAGGACAAAGGACAAAGGACAAAACATTTAGGTTACTTTAATACATGATTTCATATGCTTTTGGCTAGGAGGGTTCTGCTTCTTTTGCGATAAAATGGCATGAATATACAGAATCCCACCAGATGCCCGTGCTACAGACAGAATGGGTGATTTCTGGGTAAATGCCCTGACTCCTGCCTCATAGGTAGCTCTCCTACACCCTAGATGTTTGAAATTCTAAAATTGGAGAGTCATTATCAATTTGCTACAATGGTGCCAAATCAGAGATCTTTTTAGAGACTGAGGGGAAAGTGGGAAGAAGGCCAAAGTCATGAGACAACCTGGGGGAACAAGTTACCGGACGGGGGGGCTGACTTTCCCAGAGGTCAGCCTGGCTCCAAAGTCTGACGAGGCTAAGATGTGCTTTACCCTAAAAATTATTGCTCTATTTAAAAAAAAATATGGGCCCAATTTCATATTTAGGACTTTTTCAATGTTCCTGGTAAAGCTGAGGTCCCAGTCAATCAAACATTCCAAACTGGAAGCAGAGACGGTGTCTGCGGGAAGAGAGGAGACAGAAGCCAGCATCATCTAGGGTGTGTGCGATGGGACACTGGCCGGGAGGGTTCAGCTAAACAGGCTAGTCAAGGCCAAGTACGGACTGGCAGCATTGTGTGAGTCCTCTGAGGCGACACTCTCCTGCAGGCTCTATGCCATGAACCCCATTCACGTCCTCATAGGAAAGAGTGTTAGGGACCCACTGTTGTCCAGATCTGGGGGACAGGAGTGGCAGCCACAGGGAAGGGACAAGACATTCCACCTGGATCCACTTCCTCTCTCCCCATTAGGGAAAAGCACTGTGAAGGGAAGGGCACAGGCACTGCAGCCCTCAGGAACCCTGTGAAAACTCCTTGCAGTGGGGAACGGGTTGAACAGGAGACAAAACCCAGCTCTACTCCTCGAGGAGGGACAAGATTAGCAGCTGAGTCCCCCATAACAGCTGACGCAGTGGTTGCAGAACACAAGTGCCACGGTCCAGAAACCTAAGAACATGGCGCATGTGGAAGTCTGAGGCTGAATCGGAACACAACAGCATCCTGTCCTCCTCCTCACCCCTTAATGCCAAGCTAGGACCTTTAAGTGACAGGTAAGAGCCAAAAACTACTGGGAGAGAGATAAGAGATGAACAGGAATGTGCAGAGTGACCCTCACTGAGACACCTAAAACTGGGACTGATATGGGCATTGCTCTCCTAATCAATCCCTCTTCCCCTAAACACAAGTTATCTCTAGAGGAATCTGAAGCCTCTGGTGCATGGAGGCTTGCCGTAGCTACGTCTCTCACACCCAGCCCCACTCCTAACTAAAAAAAACTCTTAACGGCCACACTGAAGGCCCATCAGGAGAGGCACACCTGTTAAGAGGCAGGAAGCCTATTTACAGTCTCCACTGTCTTACACAAAATGTCTAGCTTTCGTAACAAAAATTACAAGACACATGCAGAGGAGAAAAAGCAATCAGAACCAGTTGGATAGGACACAGATATTAGAGACATCAGAGAATTGAAAATAACTGATGGGTTAAAGGCTTGTGGACAACCCACAGGGTCCACTGGGAATTTCAGCTGAGAGATGGAAAGGAGAAAGAAGAATAAAATGAAATGCTACAAATGAACAACAAAGTAACCATGACAAAATGGTCAACACCAGAATTCTCTGCTCATTGGAAATAATTTTCAAAGATGAAGGAGAAATGCAGAGTTTGTTAGAAAAATATAAACTGAGGGGATTCACTGCAGGCAGACCTACTTGACAATAAATGTTCAAGGAAACTCTTTAGGCAGAGAGGATATCGCATCAGAAAGGAATGTGGATCTACACACAACAAAACTGAAGAGTATCAGAAGTAGAATAAAGGTGCTTTCTATAAAGTTTTAATAGCTCATTCTGAAGACAATTCAACATCTGCAAAGTGACAATGTACCGTGTGTTTACAGCATTGGTAAATGTACCTGGTATGAAAACAACAGCACAAATAACGGAAAGCAGGTATTGTGAATATACTATTACAAAGTCTCTAAGCCACATATGAACTAATGTGGCATTATCTGAAGGAGGACAGCTAAATTTTTAAAAAAGGCATAAATAACAAAGTCAAGGAGGAGATAAAATATAAGTAGTACAAATAACAAAATATAACAATGTATAAATAACCAGTCAAGGAGGAGATAAAACAGAATCATAAATAAATGCTCAACTGAGTCATAAAAAGAAAAAAAAACTAAATTAAAAATATCCCAGGTGGCAAGATGGTAGATTTTATTCGACTACACGAAAAATAACATTACAAGGAACTCAGGTCTAACACCTGAGTTAAAAGAGAGAAATTGCTAGACTGGATTAAAAAAGCAAGTGTCAAGTATACATACTCTATACAAAAAAACGTTTTAAACTAGAAAGGCATAGGGGTGCCTGGGTGGCTCAGTTAAGCAACCAACTTTGGCTCATGATCTCATGATTCATGGGTTCGAGCCCTGCATGGGGCTCTGCGCCTAGAGCTCAGAGCCTGGAGCCTGCTTTGGATTCTGTTTCCCTCTCTTGCTTCCCCTCCCCTGTTCATGCTCTGTCTCTCAAAAATAAATAAACATTAAAAAAACAACAACAACCAGGAAGGCATAAAGAGATTGAAAGTAAAGTTTGGAGAAAGATATACCTTACAACATTAACTAAATTACAGCTGGAAAAAGTATACCAATATCAGACAAAGTAGATTTCAGAACAAAGAATATTATCGAGAATGAACAGGGACATGACATTATGATAAGTGACATACAATCCTAAATGTGTTCCCCTCAACTAAACCAGAGCCTCAAAATAAGTGGGGCTGAAACTGAAAAATGTAATAAACCAATCCACAATTATAGGTGAAGACTTTAACACCCCACTCTCAGTAATAGATGGGACAAGAAAATCAGTCATAACAGAGGAGACCTGAAAAACACTATCAATTAACCAGTCCCTGCTGACAGTTCTAGAACATTCCAACCAACAACACACTATGCTTTCCTTATAAGTATACATGGAATGTTTTAATATGTTGCCATATTCAAAGCTACAAAGCAAACCTCAACATATTTCAGTTAAAAAAAGTCACTGAGTATGTTTTCAGATGAAAACAGAATTAAACTAGAAATCAGTAACTGGAAGATACCTGAAAATCTTCCAAGATTCCAGACTTACCTAACATAGTCCTATATAATCCATGGGTCAAAGAGTAAGTCTTAAAGAAAGGTTAGAAATATTTTGAGGTAGGGGCACCTGGGTGGCTCAGTTAGTTAAGTGTCTGACTTCTGCTCAGGTCATGATCTCATGGTTTGTGAGTTTGAGCCCCGCATCGGGCTCTGTGCTGACAGCTCAGAGCCTGGAGCCTCCTTAGGAAACTGTGTCTCCCCCTCTCTCCGTCCCTCCCATGCTTGTGATCTGTCTCTGTCTCTCAATAATAAATAGAAACGGTAAAAAAAAGAAATACTTTGAGGTAGATGAATATACATTTTTTTAAATTGTTTACTTTTAATTTTAAATTCTAGCTGGGGCTCTTCGGGCCCCGAAGGCTTCAACCGAGCCTGGGTGGCTCAGTTGGTTAAGCGTCCGACTTCAGCTCAGGTCATGATCTCATGGTTTGTAGGTTCGAGCCCCACATTGGGATCTGTGCTGACAGCTCAGGGCCTGGAGCATGCCTCGGATTCTGTGTCTCCTCTCCCTCCCCCTCCCCTGTGTGTACACAGGCATGCACATGTGTGGGTGTGTGCACGTGCAGTCTCCCTTTCTCAAAAATAGATAAACATTAAAAAAACACAATACTATTTAAAATAGCACCAAAAGAATAAAATACTTAGGTATAAACATTTAAAATGTGCAGGATTTGTATGTTGAAAAATACAAAATAGTAGTTAAAGAAACCAAAGACCGGAAATAAATGAAGAGATCTCCTATATTCATAGATAGACTGGAAGTTTCAATAGTGTTAAGATAGCATTTCTCAAGAATTCAATCTATAGATGCAATACACTTTCATTAAAAATCTCACAAAAAAAGCTCAGTTAAGCATCCGACTCTTGATTTTGGCACAAGTCATGACTTCAGTTTGTGAGTTGAAGCCTCGCATCAGGCTGTGTGCTGACAGCATGGAGCCTGCTTGGGATTCATTCTCTCTCTCTGTCTCTCTCTCTGCCCCTCCCCAGCTCACACTCTCTGTCTCAAAAGTAAATAAACTTAAAAAAAAAAAAGGTAGCTTCATGGAGAAACGACAGTCTTCTCAATAAATACTGCTGAAATGAATGGACATTCACATATGAAAAAAAATGACACATACTTTGTATCTTGCACAAGAACTCAAAATTGATTATATATCTAAGTGTAAACTGCAAAACTGTACAAGTTCTCAAAGAAAACTATAGAGGGGCACCTGGGCGGCTCAGTCGGTTAAGCGTCCGACTTCGGCTCAGGTCATGATCTCACAGTTTGTGAGTTTGAGCCATGCATTGGGCTCTGTGCTGACAGCTCAGAGCCTGGAGCCTGCTTCTGATTCTGTGTCTCCCTTTCTCTCTGCTCCTCCTCTGCTCACACTCTCTAAAAAAACCCAAACATTTTTTAAAAACTGTAGAAAATCTGTAGCCTTAGAGTAGACAAAGATTTCTTACATAGGACACCAAAAGCACAATTAAAAAAAAAAAAGGATAAACTAGGCTATCTAGACATTAATTTTTTCCTCTGAGAAAGAGACTGCAAAAAATAATAAAAAGACAAACACAGACAGTTAGAAAACATCTGCAAATTACATTTTTGACAAAGAAATTATATCTAGGATATTTTTAAAAGTATCAAAATTCAACAATAAAGAAATACATATCCCACTTAAAATGGTCAAAATTTCTGATTAAATACTTCACCAATACTTTTCCAGATATCTGGAAAGCAAATAGCATATGAAAATAGGCTCAATATCATCAATTGAAGAAATTAATACTGCAATGAAAAACCATCGGACACTTGTTAGAATATTTTTTAAAACTGTGCTGGTAAGATTGCAGAATATCTGGACTCCATACACTACTGGTGGGATTGGAAAATGGTGCAGGCACTTTCAGTTTGACAGTCTTATAATGCTAAACCTATACCACCCATATATACCAGAGATTCCATGCCTTGTATGAAACCAGGCAAAAATGGAAATTTAAATTTATATAAAAACCTATACGTGAATGTCTTTTAAAAAAATTTAGCATTTATTCATTTCTGAGAGACAGAGCGCAAGCAGGGAGGGGGAGAGAGACACACTTAGAATTCAAAGCAGGCTCCAGGCTCTGAGCTGTCAGCACAGAGTCCGACGCGGGGCTTGAACTCATGAACTATGAGATCATGACCTGAGCCGAAGTCAGACACTTAACTGACTGAGCCACCCAGGTGTCCCATGAATGTCTTACAGCACCTTTAATCATATTTGCCAAATACCAGCAGCAATCCAGGCCTTTTGACTTGTCTCTGGATACAAACCATGGCTCATCTATACAATGGACTACTACCTAACAATAAAAAGGAATGAGCTATGGATAACTCTTAATCACCTTATGCTAAATGAAAGGAGCCCAGACCCAAAAAGCTATTTATTCTATTATTCCTTTTACATGGTGTTCTGGAAGCGAGACCAGTGGTTGTGAGGGGTTGTTGGGTAGGAGAAGCAGTTGTCTGTAAAGGAATGGCACTAGGGCAATTTTGGGGTTGACAGATCTGTGGGGGTGGACACACCATTCTATGCATATGTCAAGGACCGCCACACAGTGAGCTGTACGCCATGAAGTGAACTTCATGGTATGTAAACAGAAGCATAGTCAGCCAGGACATGGGGAGAGCCCAAGATAAATGCAAGCTGAGATAGATGACCTAACGGAAGCACAAGTGAGCCACATACCCACTATGTAGGGATGGGAAGAAGGTCCCACCCTTGGTGACCTTAGCAAAGAGGGTGCTGACCAGGTGAAGTGAAGGCTAAAGACAACAAGAATTGCACACAAATACTGTGCTGTAACTTACATCTGTCCTTCTCGGTGGGTTAGGATTTCGAGAACTGGCTCACTGATGAATACTAGAGCTGAACAAATATGTAAACACACTGTAGATGAGGACCAGTTTCCTCACTCTGGGAGAAAGAAAAAGGAGGAAATAGGAAATGCTAGAATCAACTGTGGTGCAGGCCTGGAACTGGAAATATGTATGGACTCATGTCTCACTCACATATATGGCATACGTGTGTGTGTATGTGTGTGTGTGTGTGTGTGTGTGTGTGTGTAAGTAGGAGTTAGCACATATACTTCCTAGTGCTATCCATTGAGAGGGCTCAGAAGCAGTGACAAGTCAGTAGCAGTGAACACACCACCCAGCGAGATCTTGGTTTCTAAATACCATTCTCTAGTAAAGAGAACCAAAGGCCCTTGAAAAAATGGGTCGATTTCAGGGTTGAAACATCTGTGGCACTAGAAAATATATATAGAATAATATCCTATATAATAATAGAATAGAATATATAGAATAAGGAAATTCTTAAAGAAAAATAAAGATGGGGCATTTTGAAAGAGCACAGGAACAGCCATCAAAGGGCTCTTGGTGGCCTGGGAGAACTTGAGCTATGCACAATAAAAACACGGTAACACTGATGATAACCCAAAGAATGAAATACATATCCTTGAGTCCACAGTGATGTAACTGAATAAAAGGATGAAAGGGCAAATGGAGCAATGGTCACTTCTCTCTGCAGAAACATTCCAATTAATTAGTTAGAACACCCTAGTAACACCCGAGGCAAGATCTACCAATGTAGAAATAGGACATGTGCATACTCTCAAAGCATCGCCCATAAACATTTAATGCTTAAATCAGGACCAACAGTAAGTTTACAGTAGAGAGTCCTGGAAGACGTCACCTTAGCCAAGTAAGAAAGGTTAACATGACCAGTAACACCTAGTGACATAATGTACCTCCCGATATCAAACACCAAGAAAAGTACAACCGCCCTATGGCACCTTCCTAATACCGCCAACCTCAATCCCACCATGAGCGTACATAGGAAGCCCCTGAAGTGAGAACATTCCACGAAAAAAACTGATCAGTATTCCCCACCAATGTCTAGGTCACGGAAGACAACAGACAGAGGAACACGTTAGCAGAGTGTAAGGAGGCATGACCACGAAGCGCCTTCTGAAGGCGATCCTGGGACAGGAAAGGACAACGGTGGAAAAACTGGTGAAATTCAAGTTGGTTCTGCCCTTTAGTCAGTAATGTGGAGCTGAAGTGAGTCTCTTAGGGTTGGCAAATGTCCTGCGGTTAGGCAGACGCTGACACAAGGGAAGGCTGGGTGAAGAGTACGCAGGAAGTCTCTGTGCTCATTTGCTGCAGCCTTTCTGTGGGACTAAAGTAATCTTGTGGAAAACTATATAAAATAAACAGTCTGCCAATACTCCAGAGTCTTTACTCTGTCAACACTAATATTCTGTCTCATTCAGATGAGTGGGCATGAAATCCATCTCCCTGCTGTTCTTACAGTCATAAAGACTTTTTTCTTTCTGCTGGGCATTTTTTTCTTTCTTACTGTTTAATAAGAAACTATTAATTCTTGAGACCAAATCCAACACTTCTCTTGGTCAATTTATTATTTTTAATTTTAATGTTTATTTTTGAGAGACAGAACGCAAGCAGGGGAGGGACAGGGAGAGAGGAGACACAGAATCTGAAGCAGGCTCCAGGCTCCGAGCTTTTAGCACAGAGCCCAATGCGGGGCTCGAACTCACAAACCTTGAGGTTATGACCTGAGTCGAAGTCAGATACTTGACTGACTGAGCCACCCAGGTGCCCCTCTGTTGGTCAATTTAAAAGCACAGGAAATTTCTTTAAAATATACCAGGACCTACATACACGTTAAATTTTTAGCACCCGAAAACTGTTCTTATTTTGTATCTTATACCTATTTTTCCATTTCTTGGTTAATTGGGCATAAGGCAACTAAATGGCTCTACTCTGGTTCTGGCCACCTAGACATTAGGAGAATCTGGCTTAGCACGTCATATAACCCAATCTTATTTGACCATAACTAAAACAAGGACTAATTAAGGATGTGACATTTCCTCAGATAATAATTTTTAAAATGTAAAATGCAGTTAATTATTTTAAAGCATCAAGCCTACAGCTCACAAGGGTCAGGGCTGAGATTCAAACCCAGGTTATGTCTGCCCTAAACATTACACATTAAAATGTCATATTGAAAAATCTAACTACAGAGTGATGTGAAAGGTCAACAATAAATTACAGAAATGAAGCTAGCTTATAAATATGTAGGAGCTGAATATTTATAGGCACACACATTAAAAACCTTATATAATTATTTTGATTATGACTAGTAGAACATATAAAATGCCATCCACAAGAAGAATGTAAACTAATAACTTAACCTTTCATATTTCACAACAAATACATTGCAGTTTATATTTTCAGTGTATGCAATTTACGTGAAGGATTTAAAAAGAACACCATACACTGCTTAATGGAGTAGAGGGGAAGACTACTTGGCTCCATTTCAATTAGATTTTGTCCCGATCATGCCAAGTTTCAGACCAAAGTTGGAGATATGATGGGTAGGAAGCCACACAGGGTAGTTTTTCGGAAACTTCATTTCTCCCCAGACAGAGCCACAGGCCTACAGCTTGGGAGGACTCAACAAGGGCTAGGCTTCCTTTCTGCGGATTTCCTTCCCCAAGACAAGGAGAGAGTGATGTGTACCTTCCCGCATGCACTGTGTCTTCACTCCCGAAGGGGGAGACCACTGTCCAGGTTTGGAAACCTGAAAATGAATTCTGGATCATTACCTACTTGTTAAACAGGGTTGATACCCTAGGGTAATAGAGGAAAGATAAAACGGAGAGCTTAAATGAATGGAAGACAATGGCATCCTTTTTAAATATCCATAGCACCAAAGCTGAGCCCACCAACTCTGTTCTCGTTTGGATTCGTGCTAACAAAAGTCATTTTATGTGACTTCGCGGTCCCCTTAGCCCTGCGTCTACCCCCAAAGACTATGACTATGGCATCAGAAGTTGTGGTGACAGAAGACAAAGACGGGAAAAATGACTTGTCTGTGATCACGAGCTGGCGAGGACGAGAACACAGACTCGTTAAGCGCTCCGACAACTTACATTTATGACTCTGTGGGTGTCGCTCATTTTGCTGTCGCATGCTGCATGGGGTGATAGCTACTACTGCAGACCACGCTGAGCACCTGTTATATTAGATGTTGGCGAACTACGGCTGCTGGGCGGGCTGCATGTGACTTGCTGCCTGTTGTCGTCGATAAAGTTTCACTGGCACACGGGAGGCTCACTGGTTTACGGATCATCTAAGGCAGCTTGTGGCCACAGCCACAAGTGCTAGTAGTCATGACAGAGACTGTATGACCCACAAAACCTAAAATACTATCAGGCTCTTTCCAGAAAAAATTTGCCCACGTCTATATTCTGCTGTCATATTGAAATCTCACGAGCGCCCCGTGGCAGTGGTGAGTATCAAATTCCCCTTTCACAGGGAGGTTCAGAGACTTCCACATGGCTAGGGTGCATCAGAGCCAAAATCGGAAACCGGGTTTCCATGTATTTAGGGGTCCTATTGTTATGCCAGTAAGATGTACTGATTTTGTACTTTTCTTACAACTGTTCCTTTCTTGGTGTGTACGATATAGACTGCAATGCTGCAGTGGGTGAAGCCTGGTGCTCACCCCTCTGCATCGGCCAGGGAATCCGGAATGGATATAAAAAAAACGGTACCTGTTCCCAAAATCCTAAATGCATGGCCCTTAAAAGCCCTATTACTTCCTGTTTTTTCTGATACTCCATAAAATTTTATGTGCGTGTAAAATTAACCTTATTTTCTGTGACTTTACATTCACGAGGGAAAGGAGAGGTATTCAGTGCAGCAATCTTGTTCTTCAAAAGTCTGTGTTTCGGTAAACTCACATGGAACACTTTCCCTAAAGAGGTATTTCAAAGTCCCCTGCGAGCTGGATGAAGGGTACCCTGCCGGCCCATAACTGCCAGACAGTGACACCTGCTGGCAGGTGCGCAGACTCTGGAGAGGTCAGCACCACCCCCTCCCGATCGCACTCTCCTGCAGTAATCTGTTTCCTTTCTTCTCATGTGGCTAGAAATACTTCTTGGAGACCCAGACAAACAACAGCAACAACTGGGGGAAAGTTCTCTTAAAGCCCGCAACTACTGCAGTAATAAACTTCGGTGTTATTTTGGGTGTTTTTAAAAAGATGAGAACATCACGAAGAATGTAATAGGCCAGAGTTTAACGTTTTCCTTTAGGAAGTAATCAAAGACTCCTATCTGGGCCGTTCGTTAGTGACATGAACACTTCTTTACCTTAAATATAAATCTTAAGAGCTATTAGGGTTTCACGTTGCACATGGACATTTTTCTTAGGAGCAATAATGTCTTCCAGCAAAATCCCAGGGACAAAAACATACCGTACGGGTTTCATGTGGACAGAATTTCGTTTAGCGAAACCCACTTCAATTTATTTTAAGGGTAGATGTGCTGCCGGGTTTAAACTCTGCCGCTTAACATCATTTTCGTACACACATTCTCGTATACTTCTGCCCCAGCGAGAATCGCTTTTGCAGCTGCACTTGGCCTCACTGAATGGCTCTCCCAGTGTGGCAGCTGAGGGCACATATTAACATTCCTAGCACTGAGGTCCGGCACTCTGTTGACAAAAACATTCTTTGGATCAAGGCATGAAAGCAAATAGCCGGCAGCACGGTTTTTGACACAAAAGGTGAAAAGGAAAAAGTATTCACTAATACCCCCAGAACACGGGCACTGCATTCCTGAGGCGGCGTCACTTTGTACAACGAGAAGAATATGAGGTCTACGTGCAGCTGGTGGGGGGGAATAGACTTTTCATGAGCACATACTGTAATTACAGCTCGGGTTGCTAGTTTTGAGTGAAACGGAAACTTCTTTAGAAATGTCAAATGTCCGTATCTTATTTTTTTAATCTTTAATACATTTTTTTTAAGTTTATTTATTTATTTTTGAGAGAGAGATTAAGAGTGAGAAGGAGGGAGACACAGAATCCGAAGCAGGTTCCAGGCTCTGAGCTGTCGGCACAGAGCCCGACATGGGGCTACAACTCACAAACCATGAGATCATGACCTGAGCTGAAGTCAGACGCTTAATGGGCTGAGCCAGCCAGGTGCCCCGTGCCAAATGTTTATGTTTTGATGATTGGCTTAGAAAAATTTGTAATTCCTCCTGCTTCATTCAAAGTAAATGTTTCCTAGCATCTGTCCATTTAATCACCTTGGACATTAGCACAAGAATCAGGATAAAGCAGGCAGCCACGTAGCCTGCTATTGCTAAGGGTAGGAAGGATCTAAAATATCAAGGGTCTTCAGGCCTTCATCACACCGTCGTTTTCACACTGATCTTCAGTACGTGCTCTTTATCACCCAGGGAGCATGGGTGTGACCGTGGTGAAGGACATTCCAAGTATCATGTTGGTTGGCACAGAAGAGAGGAGAATGAGTTTAGGATAATTAAAAAAAAAAAAGATTGACAAAATGCCAGGAAAAGAAATACTAAAGTTAAGGAGAAATAAACCTTGAGTAAACCTTTGGTGAAAACAGACAAAATGACAAAGACATAAAGGAATAGCTAAACATATAGCATAGGAAGCCTTGGACTTTTTCCAGAAGGCCACAAGCTGGACAAGACATTACCAAATGGTAACAATGTTTAAGAAATAAATACTCCGGGAGAGCTAGGGTGGCTCAGTCCATTGAGTGTCCACTCCGGCTCAGGTCGCAGTCTCACGGTTTGTGATTTGAGCCCCACATTGGGCTCACTGCTGTCAGTGTGGAGCCTGCTTTGGATCTTCTGTTCCCCTGTCTGTCTGCCCCTCCTCTCCCTTCTCTCTCTCAAAACAAAAACAAAAACAAAAACAAACAAAAACAAAACCCCACAAAAACCAAACAGAAAGAAAAGAAATATTCTGGTGACATACTCTGTAGTAATTCTGGCCTTTCTGAGCCTTCACTACATTTTGGTGAATGAACGGAAGCTCAGACAGGGTGTTTTTTGGTAACAACCACATGTGTGCAACAGAAAAGATCCATTAAATGACCAAACCCCTAAATTTCCCCTGTAAACCTAAACACACTACTCTCGGGATAGGTTTTTGGGTGTTATTCTGGCAAAGCCTGGCATTTAGAATCCAGTCTCCCTAAACACCACCATTGTGGGTTCCATTTTCCTTTAAAACGATTGACCCCATTTCTCAGATGTCCGAGGTGTTTGAGATTTAAAGATACGCTGCACGTTATCACCTGTCCTGTGATCGGGCTCTGTCTGTGATCTTTGTGAAGGTCAGATCCCCTCCTGGAGGCACCATAGGACCCTACTGCCCGCGCGGCTCCTACACTGTTAAACCAGGAAACCTGACACGTGGCTATCAAAACTGCACGGGAACTTAAATCAGTATCCAGAGAAGGCAACGATGCAAATTTTCATTTGATCAAGCGTTGACATTTTAGATGAACGGGTTCCCAAAAGGCATGGGGCTCCTGAATCTCGCTACTCAGTTTTCTTTAATCACTATATTCTTTAGTAGGCACCTATGACCTGTCAGCATAATTAGTGACAAATGTCGACTGGAAAAGCTAGGTGCCAAAGGACAGTGAGCTGGTTGGGTTTACTTAGTTATTTCTGACTTCCACTTTTCACCTGGCTAGACTACCTGTCTCCTGACGACTGAGGCTGGGTTGGCAGGAAAGGCATCTGCGAAGCCACTATAATCACTACCTTTTTGAATACAGGCAGGAAAGCTAACCGTGCTAAGTGCCGTGACACCTTACTGCCAGCCCAGCCCTCCGCATTTTGTTGAATGGTCACTGTGGACACGCGGCAACTGGAATCCCAGTGTGGCTTCTGACAGTGCGCGTGCACAGGCTTCCTATGGGATTTCTGTTCGATTACAAATACGAGAAGTGATACCAAGACCCCCGGATGCCACAGTAGCATTTGATAAAGCTGCTCCCCACCGAAGAACAAAGACAGCAAGTTCTGTGTGAAAAGACTCTCCAGAGTACAATTTTATCGCTTGTTTTCATCTCCTGGGCCATGAAGACAGAGAATACGTGATCAGGGAGGAATATTGAGAGGGGTAGGGGGTCCTAGGTGGCATCTAAAGTCACAGAAGGAACCACGGCCATGAGTCTGATCCCTACGAGGGGGAGACCGCCCTGTGTGGCCAGCGCGATGGGGAACCCCAGCGGGAGTGGAGGACGCAGAGAAGCGAACCTAGAATGGAAATCACTCAACACTGACCAGCCTCAGACTCCCGAGCTCCAGTCTACCAGCAGGTGTACGCTTCAAAATTGAAAACTGCAGTACATGAAAACACCAATTCTCCTTCCTAAGTTTCTACATCTCAGCCATAGCATCTCCTACAAACGGATGCCTAGTAATTTGTATGTTTCCTTCGGAAGGGAAATGGACAGCAAAAGTGAAACACTTCCTAACAAGCTGTGACACGGTATCATATCCTTATGGATTTGAAAAGGGCAATGTTTTCAAACATACAGAAACCTTAAAGCGGGAACAAATCAAGCCCTTGCCTTTTAGGACAGTCTATTCTATGGGGACACTTCTATACGAAAAGTGATGCTGGGTCAGAGTAGATTAATTCCAGGGGAAACAGTGCTCCCTAATTTAATAAATGAAGAACGAGATGTCTATATTAGTCGTTACACATTTATACGCATACCTGCAATCGGATGTCACAAGGAAGAAGCCACACCAGACTTTCCACCCAAACTTTTAAACTCCATCTTCAGGGGAATGAGGGACACTGAGGGGCTGAGGCACTCTCTTTACAAAAACAGCCTTCCAGAAAGAGGCTCTTGCTCTGTTATTATTGTTGCTGCTGAATAGGACCATCCACTTAATGAAATCATACTTCTTTTAGTCACCATGGTCTAATTTCTCACTATGAAATAAAATTGCATCATTGGGGTGGGGGGACTAAAACCAAAATCAAAACAAAACACAAAAGCTCAGCAATGAAAATTCCAGAGTTACAGATTAAAAGCCCCATTATCTTTTCTCTCCTTGTTTCAAAAACATTTGAAAAAATAATCTGGATTGAAAGACAAGTGTATGTAGGTCTAAGGAGGCAACAGCTTTAAATGACTTTAGAGGACATAAAACAAAATTTAAACTTTTTAAGTCTTTGGAACACTTTCCATATCAAGGAATGTTTGAGAGAATAAAAATACTGGGGCGCCTGGGTGGCTCAGTTGGTTAAGCATTTGACTTCAGTGCAGGTCATGATCTTGTAGTTCGTGAGTTCGAGCCATGCGTCGGCCTCTGTGCTGACAGCTCAGAGCCTGGAGCCTGTTTCAGATTCTGTGTTTCTCTCTCTGTCGGTCCCTCCCCCATTCGCACTCCGTCTCTCTCACTCTCAAAAATAAAAATAAACAATAAAAGTACTAGAATTTTTAAGTGTCACAACTTCAAGAAATTGGTATAAACTGCCACAGCAGAGGCTCTGAGTCCATCTAAGGAAAAATGAGCATAGTTGTCTGGAATGACTCCCTTGCGGGGTCTAACCCGCCCCTAGGTGCTGGTCAGGTGTGCACCCCATCCGACTCTCACATCCTGTCCCAGGCACATGCTTATCAGCCCCCCACTCTGCTCTGCCAGCCTCAGGTTCTGCCCAAACAACTCCTTCGGAGCAGAATGCACCCTCTGTTAGTGCCCGTACTTCGCTCATGAAGAAGCAATGTATGGGTGGATGAGCCCCCCCACCCCTTCTTGTGGGACACCCTCGGGGGTCCTTCTGCAACCAGCGAGGCATCTCAGCTCCTTCCCTGACCCCAGTTTTGCAGAGTGAGCCCTGCTGAGTCTGTGCCTCCCGGGGGCGGTGTCTGTACAGCTGCTCACAGGCTAAATGCATAAATGGATGCGTCCATGAGAAAATAAACCTTTCTTCTCTGGAACTATTGAAAAAGAGAACAGACCTTCACCAACCTGGAGTGACCATTACTGATGATGAAAAGAACGGAATCGTTGGAAAACCTGAATTACCTTCTAGTCTTCTGATCCAATGGCCGATAAATAACAAATTAACAAATGCCATCATCGCCTCACCTTGACCTAGGTCCACCTTGGCCATGTCACGTAAACACTGCTTACAGGCGAAGGCGTTAAACATTGTTACTAGGGACACCACCACAGCTGAGTGAAGGGATTTCACCGGAAAAGAACAGGTCAAATTCTAAAAATAATAATAATACGGAACCATTTTCTGATGGATTATAGGTCATAGTTTACCCCAGTCCTTCATTAAAACAGCAACTATGTACTAGCTGTCACTTGCCAGCCACCATCCTAAGAAGCTGGGGGATTACAGCAGTGGACACAATAAACTGTGTGTCCTCATGCTGTATTTTCTAATTGAAAGAAACAGATGGTAACACACACACACACACACACACTCACACACACTCGCAGTGGTGAGTGCAATAAGGGACTAAAAAGGCAGAAGAGAGAGGGGCAGGAATTGCCGGCAGTGAGAGAGGCAATGTCTGGAAGGGGTCAGGAAGCCCTCCCTGATGCGACACTGAAGGGCGATGAGCTAGGTCAGGCAGGGGTGGGGCCGGCTAGGGAGAGAGCTCCTGAGCAAGGTGAGTGGGCTGGAGAGCTCCCCAGCAGAGGGCAGAGCAGTGCTCTGAAAGGGACAGGAAACCTCTAGAGGGTTTTAGGCAAAGTAATGACATAATTAAAACAAAACACTGCGGCTGCTGTGCTGACAGAGTCTGTAAAGAGGCTGGATGGAGTTGGACCCAGAGACCAGTCAGGGTCTCGTCCAGGCGATTTCGCAGGGGCAGTGACAGCTCTGGCCAGGGGTGGGCAGTAGAGGTGCTGGGCTCCCAAACTCATTTTGAAAGAAGAGCCAAAGGGTTCAGGGGTAAACCGGAGACAGAGGGTATCGAGGATGACTTCGGGAGGTCTGAGTTAGTAGCTGGGGGGATGGACCAGAAGAGAGGGGAGGTGTGCTTCTGAGAGGTGAGGGGGTGACTCGGAAGTCTGGGGCTAAAATGAGCAAATCAGAGAACTCTAGATGCTGGCGAGGATGTGGAGAAACGGGCACCTTCCTACACTGTTGGTGGGAATGTAAACTGGTACAGCCCCTCTGGAAAACAGTGTGGAGGTTCCTCAGGAAACTAACAATAGAACTCCCCTATGACCCAGCAATAGCACTGCTAGGAATTTACCCAAGGGATACAGAAATGCTGATGCATAGGAGCACATGTACCCCAATGTTCATAGCAGCACTCTCAGCAATAGCCAAAACATGGAAAGAGCCTAAGTGTCCATCAACGGATGAATGGATCAAGAAGATGTGGTTTATCTATACCATGGAATACTACATGGCAATGAGAAACAATGAAATCTGGCCATGTGTAGCAACATGGATGGACCTTGAGGGTGTTGCTGAGCGAAATAAGTCAGGCAGAGAAGGACAAATATCATATGTTTGCACGTATAGGAGGATTGGGAGGAACTTAACAGAGGACCATGGGGGAGAAGAAGGGGAGAAATGGTGGGGGAAAGAGAGAGAGGCAAACCATGAGAGACTCTTGAATGCTGAGAACAAGCTGAGGACTCATGGGTGTGGGGGGGGAGGGGGGAGATGGGCATGGAGGAGGGCACTTGTGGGGATGAGCACCGGGTGCTTTATGGAAACCAACTTGACAATAAACTATCTGTAAAAAAACCAAAAAAACAAAAAAACAAAAAAAAGGGAAATTAGGCCACCCTGTAGACATGCGGCACCCACTGCAGCTTCTGGGCTCGCTCCCCTCAACGCCCAGGCAGCTGAGGAACTATGAAGCCAGATTCCCCGGCTAACTATCATTGATTTAATAGAGTGGAACTTCTTTTCAAAGAATAATAAGACACGACCATAGGACAGCAATGAACAAAAACACAAAGATTGCAGGCAATTGTTCATCCAATCTGCCCAAAGTTACGCTCCTACAATATAAGGGACTTATGGGTAAGGCTGGTGTAGCAAAAGAAACTGTTCTAGAAAACAATTTAAAATTAGAAAGCAAAATTAGTTTTCTTGGCATCTCCACATGAGGTGATGCTGTTCGTGCAAGTGTAAAACACCAAGCAACCAATCAGCCGCATGCTATCCATGGATGTAGAAATGCATGTCACACGAACTGAAGAGAGAACCCCGATGTTCAGTTAGCGTCTGGCTCTGTGAGGGAGAGGACTGGAAATAGTGGCCTGATGTGTAATGACTTGCTTAGCTATTTTTTTTTTTCTAAAAATACACTGAATTAATGAGAAAGACTTGAAGCAAATATGAGAATACATAATAATCGGCTCTGGTGTGAACTCATGGATGGATGTAATACAACTCTTTGTAGTCTTTTTGTATTTTGAAAAAAGAATCAAAATATTTTTATACAAGCACACTAGAATGAATGGAAAAGAAGACCACTGGTTTAAAACAACAATTCTTTACTACCTGTATACCTATATTCCAAGCCCATAATAAAGCAAAGGAAGAATAGATGTGTTGGCATATTCATTAGGAATTGTGAGGTTTCCAGAATGGCATGGCACTTGGCAAAATCCACCTGTATGTTACGATTGACTATTCAGTAAAAACTGTGAAAAAACCAGAGTACACTACTCATAATCACAGGAATTTAAAAAATTTAACCAAGAGGAAAACAAGTAAAATACCAAGTTTTATCAGAAGACCTCTCCTGAATACGGAATTAGAATATCAAGTTTGAGTTATAAGCCGAACCCTGCTTCAAGTGCTTTTGGGACAAGCTGAGGAACAGAAAAATCAAGAGTAGATGCGTAAGTCCATCTGTCAGCCAATGTAAACAATACATGATAACTCATGAAAACCACACTTGATTTTCCTATGCAAATTTAGAATATAAACACTACCTTCCTGTAACTTTAGAGGCTCTTTTGCTGAACTTTTATAAGACAGAGAGATCTTCTTCAAGAAGTAAAACCTGGAGGCACCTGGGTGGCTCAGTCGGTTAAGTGTCCGACTTCAGCCCAGGTCATGATTTTGCAGTTTGTGGGTTTGAGCCCCATGTCAGGCTCTATGCTGACAGCTCAGAGTCTGGAGCCTGCTTCAGATTGTGTGTCTCCCTCTCTCTCTGCCCCTCTCCTGCTCATGCTCCGTCTTGTCTGTCTCAAAAATAAACACTAAAAAAAGTAAAAAATAAAAAAAGTAAAACCTATAAATGAGTATATATGGTAATAATACTTTGTACACTTACATGTTTTTCAGACATTAGTATTTCACATTTCTGCTTTGTACCTTTTCTAGTCTATGGGTAATAAACTTGCTCAAACTTACTCATTCCTCCTAGTTTTTTGCTTCTGAATGACTCAGCAAAATAGCAGTACAGCAAAGAATAACAAAGCAAATAAATAATAAAGCAAAGGAAACAATCTATTCCCTTCATTATGGTAGTTCACTTACTGCATGATGACTAAGAGCAGAAAATAAACCAACAGTCTGTATCAGAAGTGAGTTATAATTCATTCTATTAAATGTGTCAATGTGCCAGTGTCTTTAAACAAAGACAATACATAGAATTCAATTTCTGGCAATTCAAAAATCAGCTTTTAGTAAATAAGGTCCTAGGACAGAAAAGTTACCTATACAGTAATGTGATATGCACTTTTCAACCCTGCTTGCCAGGAAGTTACCCCAAACATGTATCAAAGCATCGTAGGTGTCTAAAACACTTAACAAGCACCTTATTGTCCTAAATTTGTTACGATTATCTTTTTCTCTTCTATCAAGGATGTATCAGTTTATTCCCAAAAAGGAGTTAAAGGCAATCCTTTCCATGTGCTTAAAATACTGAATCATATCAGCTGTACCGCTTAAAACGTGAGTCACTTCCTCTGCATATTTAGAAATAAGTTCAGGCTGATTCATTTAGTGCGCTACTGTTAGCTGGAATTAAAAGCGTTTGACTTTTTACCTATATTTACAATGATGTGCTCCACTTACTCTTTGGGAATTTTCTCTATACCAAATTAACGCATATTAACTGAGACACAGCAAGCAGGTAAATGTCTAAGTAAGGGCACTTTTCAAAAACAGGAGGACTTTTTTTTTTTTTTTTAAAGAAAATGTATCTCTTGGATAAGTTCTTGGTTTATGTAAAAAAAAAAAAAGTCTTACAAAAAAAGAGTTCTACTTTCTAGTTAGAACAGAAAAACGGGTTTATTTTCCCTCAAAATTGGTTAGAGATAAACACTTAGATTTGTTAACTCTGTTATGAAAACCACCAGCCAACTTCTTCAAGATGACCAACGTTTTGGGGAAGCAAACAAATGTTATAATCCACAAACATTCCCAGAGTGGCTGTTATGCGCAAGGCCCTGCTCTAAGGGCTGTGAGTGCAGCTAGGATTGCTCCGTCATTACTTCTGCTCATGGTCTGCTTAAAAATCTCCAGGAGGGGGTGAGGTCAGCATGTAAATAATCCAAAAACGAGGCAGAAAGGGAGTCCATGCTTTCAGAGAGCAAACTCGAAAATACGACAGGAGCTGAGAGAAGAGAAAATTTGTTTCCCACAGCAGGGGAGGGGAAAATCAGAGAAGCCTTCATGGCAGCAGTGGATCTGAGCTAGACCTTACACCCAAGAATGATTCTGTCCAATGCGCATCGGGAGCCACATTTTGCGTGGGGGTTGAGGGCGGGGTTTTAAGGGAGGGCTGTATAGGTAGAGAGCCGGATCAATGTCATGTAAGCAGGAAAGGTAGGCAGTAGGGCAGGTGAAAGAAGGAGATGAGAAAGAAGAGTGGTGAAGTGGGTGGACACCAGACCCGGAAGGGCCATGAGGATATGAGCTCATCATTTATTCGGTCGGCAAATGGAAACCAACAGAAGATTTGCAGCAGAGTGGTATGACCAGACACATGCTTCAGGAAGATTAATTTAACATCTGTGGGCATGGATGGATGGGAAGGAAGACGAATCAACGATGGGAAAACTGAGTAGAAGTCAACTGTATAGTGTGAATAAGCGGTAATGAAAATCAGAACTAAGCAGGATCAGTGGGGATGGAAAGAAGAATATGGATGCAAAAAAAATAGTACATCGTAAATAGCATTTATGAAAAATATGGAATAAAGCCTTACCTGATTCTTCTGTATCTTGTTCATCTATTAAACCTACTGAGACGCCTAAATCCACACATTTCTTGCTATGTGTCTTGGACTTCATGTGTTTTGTCAGATTTCCTTAAGGGAAAAGAATGTTTACTAAGCTTATGTAGTATTATTTTGCAGTGGCATTTGTCAACACGGGCAAATTCATTCCTACTTCAAGTGAAAGCACAGACTGTGGTTATACAATTCCAGGACTAAACTTTAGGCAAAATATTGGAATCTGTATATTGGAATGACCTTGTTATTTATTACTAACCACTTCCCTTTTCAAATCTACTTGGATAATGTCTACTTGAGCCTTTGGTGTCTCTTCTGCTGCCCTTATGTAGTTTTTTAAAATGTTGGACACATATTCAATTTAAAGTCCGTTTTGGATAGCACTAAGATCTGTCGTTTCTGGACTCCAAATTCTCCCCTGCTGTGCCACCTGGATCTCACTCATGCTACTCTGTTTCCATGTATGCTTTTTAGGTTTTATTGTGAGCTCATCTTCAGCAATACTGTTTTCCATGGAGTCTTAAGTACGCTGGGTTGCAGAAATATCTCTACAGGCCAGTTTTCCAGTTGCTTCTACCTGGGACTTAAGGTTTCAGACCTCTGATTCTAGACCAGTTATTTATTTATTTGTTTTGCATGACATAGGTATGGGGTTTTGCTTTTTAGCAGATACGTTTTCTCCCACCTGGTCCAGAGTCCCTGGGCTGGAGGGCCAGGCTTATTTCAGAGGCCTTGGACTCTATTCCAGGATTAACATTAACATCCTTGGGTTGTGGGCATATATCTGGCTTTGCTGTCCCCATGAATGATTTTTAACTTAACATCCTATTTACTACTATTACTACTACTACTACTACTATTACTACTGTCTACTCACCATACTAGTATGGAGTTTCTTTTTTATTTGTTACCTGAGAATTTACTTTTTAAATTTCAAGCTTGACTATCTATTAAAAACTACATTTGTATAAACAGTATTTCTGTTATTTGGAACATGGGAGAATTTCTTGCATGAATTTCATTTCACTATAATGACCAGAAGTCTCACAATAATCTCTCTAAAGATGTGTTCGCTCTGGCTGCTAATGTAGCTAAGGATTATCAGGTTCACTGGGACCCACTGGGGACGTTTATCCCGAAGTGATCATGAATGCAAGGGAAGAGCTCAGATTTGAAGCACACCAGGCAGTTTCAGTGCATGATGCCACGCACACATAAAAACTGCCAACAAGAGAAAACGTCTCTTTTGAGAAAACAAACAAAATCTAAATACTTAGCTTGGCGACCAGGGGCAAATTCATATTTGAGAAGCATTTAGAAGAGTTAAAAATGTCTGAATCCTTGGTCTTAACTTTGGGCTTGCAGTAGCTGAAGGGCCTGTGAAACTGCTGTATTTATAGAGCCTCGGCACCACTAAAAATTCCCTAAGTACGGAGAACTGGTCACGCTGTTGCAGCCGATTCTTGCCCTAGATAGTGCGCACAGCATCCTAAAGCTTAAGGGGCCCAAGTGTGAGAGGCTGCCTGGACTAGACAATATCTAAGCCCCAGCAAACCCTGACTTCTGTCATTCCAGAGAGGACACCTGGCTTGGGTGGCTTGGCCATGTCTGATATTTACTTCAAATACACTTAAAAAACAACAACAACAATATAAACCATGAAGTAAATACGGCAAAATGTTAACAATCAGGAAATGCTGGATCGGTAGATTGGTGTTCATTATACATATCTCTACTTATCTGTAAAGTTCAAAATTTTCATGTGAAAAAGTTGTAAAAAAAAAAATGGTTTGGCCATGTTAACATGGCTTAAGTTTCCACTTACAAGTCAAAGTACTTCCTAATACAATAACAATATTACAAACCAAATTACTTTACTCAAAGTGCTTTTGTTCCCTACATGGACAGCCACAGAAGGTTATTTGCCTCTTAGGGATGTTCATGGATAATTATAACCAGACAGATTTGGGACTATAAGCTTTTAATAAGCGTGTTTTCTCATAATGAAGCTATTGCTTATTATTAAGTGACTTCTTAAATAAGTTAAAATAAACAAAACGATTTGCATTCTAACATGCAAAACAGATGCAACTATGCCCCAGCAATGCCACAAACCCTGTGCATCAACTTCATGAGTAAGTTTTTTTCACGGATTTAATAAACATTAGTCTAAACCCTCTGGAAAGCTCGTGAGGTTTTGCTTCTGGGCTCCTAGGGCTACCCAGAGAGTCCAGCTTTCTGTGACATAAACGGTAGTAAATCCTGCAGGCAGGCAAGCTCACTGTATCTTTTCTGCAGACTGACCTTTAAAGCAGAATAGTGAAAACAAATCAATTAACATTCTTTTGAAAGTGTCCTCGTGAAACAGATTAAGAGGACAAATGACAAGGTAGAGATTTATGGGCGTGAGCCGTCAGAAGCATCAATTTCTAGCACTGCAGACTGGTTACCTAGCAGCAGCGGGCTGCGCCTGCGTGCCCGTATTCAGGTAGCATCCCATTACGTCACTGTCTTTCCGTTACCATCCAGACACATCCAGTGAGGAGTCGAGCTGCACTGGCTGGACAACAGAGTACATCAAGGACGACAAAATCTGCAGCCTAACCTAGAAACAAGTCTACTGTCACGTGGCTGATGTTTAAAAGATGCTGTGGAATGTGTTTTACAGATATTCACAAAAGGAAGACTTCTATAAGGAAGCCGACCCATAAAATCCAGAACTGTCATGCTGAGAAGGGGGAAATCCTGAATTTCTAGTAGTTTCTTCACCAGTCTCCTGAGCTAGGGTCACTTCCCTCAAATACGTATTTCTCCCGTAACTGCAATGGATTATCTGACAAACAAAGCATCTAACGTACATTCAGATGGGCAGCATATCCGAGAAGCGGAAGACATGAAAACTGCAAAGATGTAATGCTCACTCTTCGGGGGTCATTATGCTCTGTCCGTGTCTTAGGTAACATTTATTTAAACTTCATGTGATGCTGTTTGGAGTTGTTTCAGTCAGATTACTATTTGGTGATTCAGAGTATTTTCCTGGGTCAAGAAATCTCTGCAGTTTTGTTTGATTTTTCTACACCTAAGGGTTCCTTCCTTTCTTGCCCTCATTTTATGAATATAATTTTTTAAGTATCCTCATTCCTTTTCTTCTGTTTACTGAGAAACACCCATTACACATGTACACCTTGATCTTTTATTGAGCAACATTATTCTGTACTTGGTAATCTTTTCTGAGTAATAATGGCCTATTTCTGGTCTCCTGGTCGCATACTGGAAATTACCAGATATTGCTTCATCTCGGGATCAAAGCCAGTGAAACGGCAATAAATGGGGTTAAGAGATCACAGTACCTTCTCCTATCAAAGCCTGTACACAAGACCAGGAAAGCCGTCCTGAAACTCACCCTCCACTTCCAGAAGGAGAATCCACACCACAACCAGAGGACTCCAGACCGTGAACCTCCCAACTACTCACGATGTCCCGAAGCTACTCAAAACTACTGGCTTTCTAAGGAGGGCTCATCTGAATGTTTACTTGCTACATATCATAACTCTCCTTAAATGCCAATAAATGCTAGCCAAATAATGCAGTAAATTTTGCTGACGACTTGCTCAGTCTTTAAAACAAAACCCAGGAAGGCAGCCAATATAAACAGAAAAAAGGTGAACATTCACTCCAAGGGAATAAAGTTTCTGTAAAAAAAATCATCAATTAAGTACTTTTTACAGGTATTACACTTTCAGACAGAGAACTGTAGGATGACACTGTTTTCTTTTAGAGAGATTTTTTTTCAAAGGGTGGTAGGAAACTCAAGTCTCAAGCAACAAATTTTTATGTAATGATTCATGAGCAAGGAGTCTAATGGAGAGAGTGAGCCTTATTTTTTAAGTAGTGTCCTTGTTATATGTAGGAAATCTGGAAAGGGTAAAATTACCTTAACTATAATACTTGCAATTTAAATAAAAAACATATAAAGCATACAGAAAGAGCACTAAATATAATTTTAATGACTAGTTCTGAGCTCTGTGCACACTAAAGAGTACAACAGACGGTTTTTGAAGCTGAAATTCAATAGAATTTGGGTAAAAAAACAAAAAGCATCATGGAAACAAAATGGCCTCTCATGCCTAAGATTCGATAATAAAACATGAACACAATCATTATCAGTTTATTATTAGTTATTATTTAAACTTTCTCTTCAATCTTAGCACAGAAAGGAGTTCCCTTGCCATCATGAAAATTTTTTTCTTCTTCAGCTCCGAAGTATTTTTGAAATGTATTAGTCATCATGTTATGCAACTCTAATTGGGGGAGTGAAATAAAAAAGGGCAGTTGCTCCTTTTAAAATGTTATATTCATTATATATGTTGTAAAAGTATATAATTAAAAAAAAAACAACAGCTTTTTTTTTTCTTTCCTGAGAGGTCCTGGGGCATATAAAAAGACCTAAGGCTACTGTGTTGACAAGATGTAATTTATATTAGTCTATTTAAGCTACTGCATCCTTGGTCAAAGACTAGGTAAAGGTGGGTCTTAGCTCTACTAAATGCATATGAAAAGGACCACCGAGCAGAGCAATGCCATTTCATACCTTTCGTCTTAAAGGAGAAGTTACAGTAAGTGCAGTGGTAAGGGCGGACATCTGTATGGGTCCGAATGTGTTTCTTTAACATACTAGGTTTCTTACAACGTATTCCACATTCTTCACAAATGTACTTTCCTCTTCCCCTGCCTCGGACATATACATACTCTTCATTTGATTTATATCTAATTTAAAGAAAAAAAAAATGAATAGGGAGATTGGATACTAGGTCTTCGAGAAAATATCGATGATTAGAATTCAGCTTACAAAATACAAGAAGTCACAATTCTTATTCTCAATCAATATAAGTTTTATGCACAGGTAAGTATCAATATTCAGCTTTTTGCAACAATATTTAATATGCAAACAGCTAATTCTGACCACACCACTTTACTCGATACCAGGTTAAAGTTACAACAGGAAGTACTCCCTTTCTCAGCCACTGGTTCCAAAGTTTTCTTCATTATTAAATTCAATTACAGCAACTCCAAGTACCGTAAGTTTTTTTGGCTTCACTAGAACCATAATCAGCTTCTTACAATGTGTTTTTCTCATAACCGAAAACACAGAGACATCAAATAGGCAGTGAATTTGTCTCTCTTAGAGACATCAAACAGGCAGTGAATTTGTCTCTCTTGAGCGGACTTCCCAAGGTGCTCCTTATTGTGAATCAACATGAAACCCAGAGTTTACTCTGAAAACAGTTCTTAGCTGCCTCCTAGGACCTACGATGTTTCCTAAATATTTTCTCCATCAAAATGGATTTAACATGACATCTAGCAAGTATTTTGCCATGAAGATTCTGTTAATAAGCGGAGAAACCTTGTAACATTTATATAAAATTGGCAGTGGTTAAGTTTTCATTCACATGAAAGCAAATGTACATTTAAAAAGTAAGTTTAAATGTACATTTAGAAAGTAAAATTTGTACTTGCCCTCCATCAAATATTTTAATTCTTCTTGGTTCACTTTTGATTAAGGAATTTTCTTTATCTTGCTCACTGTTAATTTCAGAGGCATCTTTATTGCTGAATTCAACTACTGTGGACTTTTGATTACCTAATGCTCTCTGAAAGGGAAAAAAAAAAAAAAGAGAAACTAATTTAATAAAACTGAAAACACAAACATGCTAACGTTTCACTTGGAAATTAAAACATGGCAGAGTACCGTACGCGTAGTTAACTTAATGGAATGCATTTCAAGGAAATAACATGTTTAAAGGTCATTTGCTCTCTCCCCTCCCTTATCTTTAACCTATCTGTCTGCACCACTGCGAACTGAAAAATCGTACACTGTTTTAAGATCCCACCACAGTCCCCTGCCGGATCACTCACACTACACTTTATTTCTTAAACGAGCTTTATTCTTCAGAGATGGGAAAGAACCAGTTACCCCTTTTGGTGTAATAATGTCTCATACTCCTGAGAAACTGACTGCGTTCCCTGACAACGTCAGTGGACTGTAAATGGACACTTCTGTTCAATCAAAAGCCCATTTGCCAATATTCTCCCCTTCTCCTACTATCTTAAACCGTAATTATGTTTTGTCTCTGTATCTTCTCAAAAGTTCCTGAATGCTCATAACGGTGACATACAGGCAGGCTGGAAGTTAGACTGTGGACTGGTAATAATTAAATGTCTAGAAAATGGGAGCACACATCGGCATGACAAACAGTGTGTGCTCTGCCTTTGGAACATTAGAGTGATGGCACCTTAGGGTTTCACAAGCGTCCACTTCCTCAGCCCCTGCCATTCTCACGTACCCTGTGAGGCCAGCAGCACAGGATCTAGCGTGGAAGGACACCCTCAGGGTGAAGTCTCTCGTCCAAGGTCAAGCTTGACAGCAAAGGCTCAAAACTCTAGTCCTCTGGCCAAATCCAACGTGGGGCATAGCTTTTCTGATCAAGTGACCTCTTTGTTACAAACCTTTAAAAGCCACATCCCCAAGCAGACGGCTCTGCACCGAGATGACTGGATACTAGCAAATGAGAGAGTGTGCGCCATGGGCAGGGGGTGCCGCGCAGCCTCAGAAGGCGCTCGCTGGGCAGCTGAGGAAGGCAGTACAAGGAGTAATGACACTGACCCTGGCAGGCAGCAAGGCTTCGGGCTCCTCTCGTCCTGGCAAACACACCAGGTTTCCCCACAATCTGGAATGCATATGGACAACTTCCCTGGACTTTATGCTGTTAACACTAATTCTACCCTTTACCTTCTTTTCAACACCAAATTCCCATTTCTCTGTTGCCATCGAATCTGGCTTCGGTTCACCAGTTACCGATGAGCTAACCACCCAAATCTGTGTCCCTTCCTTGGTCTTTATATGCTTGGTCACCGGTGCGGTTTATGTTGTTGACACCTTGCGACCCTTCCGTTTCAGCACCTGTCTTTCTTTTCCGTCCTTGATTATAAGTACAATAACATCTGGGCTGTGAGTCAACCCAGTGTCTGGTCCTCCACAGCCACCTGCCCAGACCCCCAAGTCAACCAGCCATATTAGAACCACTCGGTCCAGAAAAAAATGTCAGTCTTCATCTTAATGTGACCTGTATTTGACACCCCGTCTGAGTATCTTTCCAGGAAATTCCTCCTTGATCTATGTGATAGATACCACTGTCTCTCCCAGTCCTCATCTTTCCTCTATGAACAACCTCTCTCAGTTTCCCCTGAGGACTTTCTTCATCCATTCAACCCTCTGGGGAACTCCGAATCTAAGTACACATTTCCAGAGGTGCTTTGGGAATATTCCAGAAGCTCTCTTTAAATTCTCATGATCAGCTCCCAACTTCCAGAATTTTGATTTTAGTAGGTCTAAAGTCTGGGCATTTAAAAATTAAATTTTGAGGGGCGCCTGGGTGGCTTAGTCGGTTAAGCGTCCGACTTTCGCTTAGGTCATGATCTCGCGGTTCGTGGGTTCGAGCCCCGCGTCGGGCTCTGTGCTGACTGCCAGCTCAGAGCCTGGAGCCTGTTTCAGTCTGTGACTCCCTCTCTCTCTGACCCTCCCCTGCTCACGCTGTCACTCTCTCTCTCCTAGAAATAAATAAAAATATATAAAAAAATAAATAAATAAAAATAAAAATTAAATTTTGAAAGGTTTGCCTGCACCCGCCTTCATTGAAAAAGTATCAATGGCTCCCCACTGCCATGCATAGTCTTTGGTTTTTATCTATATTCCAACTGGGAAGCATGTCAGTGCTTCAGACTTACACCTTCTAGCAGGGGCAGGCTCCTCATGATTTGTTAAAATGAACTGAGTTCTTTATCAGGTCCATGTCATGTCAGCAGACTATTAAAATTTCTCATTCTTGTTTACCTGAAACAAAAATCTCTACTTCTTTTTTTAAGATTAGACTGAAATATCACCACTTTTGGAATTTCTTCCTTGTATCCATACCTCTTTAACCTACTGGCAAATTTAGAGACTTCCTTCTTAAAACTGCATACCCTATATTATAATTGTAATACTGCAACATTTTCTTACTGACAAGCATATGTATATGTGTATGCATATATGTATGTGTGTATGCATATGTATACACATATGTACATATGTATATACGTGTGTGTGTGTGTGTGTGTGTGTGTGGCTATGAACCTGCACTGTATGCTCGTGAACCTGCAGAGGTCATGGACTTAATCTATAATTCTTAATGTCCAGAGTACACCATGATCCCCTTACCTATTTATTTATTCTCACTTAAATGATTTTTCCCATTTTAAAAAGCTGATGACTCTAATAACACCGATTCCACAAATAACCCAAATTTACAGTTTTATGACCCTATTCTATACATCTTGACCAAATCAACTTATATATCAAGTGTATGAGTCAGCTATTCTGTGACTCTTCTCTCTAGCACTAAGATGATTCTAACACTGGGCGGGAGTTGGGACGAGCATGGCCAGGGGAGGGTAGTCAGGTGCGTAGAAGACAAGTACGAGTGGCTCTCTGCCTACATTTCAGAATGAAATGCAACAGTCTTTGATTACTCACACCTCCGTTCCCCTGCACCAGCACGGACAAAACACAAACATAATCTCCTTCCACTTAATAGAAGAGTAAGGTGAAAATAGAACCATGATTATCTGCCCCATTACATAAGGACTTAAACTTTCTGCTTATGGCAAGTTAGTTTCAAAATCTTTCAAGATAGAATCACTGGAGGATCCTACCTGACACTTATCAGTCTAACCCCCCGGGGTAAACTTATCATCCTTTCATTTGTTTAACTTTATACTTACACAGCACAATTTGCCACTCAAAATTAAGATACAATTTCCAATGAAAACATTTAAAGGCATCAAGACAGTGCAAGACTATTTGTGAAGATAAATGATAGGTCAAGTACCTTGCTTGAGTTGCTTTTCCACTTGCTTGAATAGACCAATAAATCTGATTTGGAATGCGTAGTTATTGCTTGACAATATAGTGATTTTCCAGTCTTCTGTTTCGAATTAAGGAGCGAAAGAGCAACTTTTGTAGGCAAACCAAGTGGGTTTGGATTACTGGCACTAACTGTCCAATCAGTATAGGCTGAAGTTTTCTGGTCATTCTGAGGCAAATGCAATGCCTTCTGCCTTAATAGGTAACACCACGTAAAGTTGGTTGAGGTCTTCAGGCTGGGGAAAGGCAGCTGCTGTGTGCCTCCTGCATCCGACACTAAAAATGTCACTTGACTTTGGTCTTGGATGCTCTCTTTGTCGCGGCAAGTTTTAACCTCTGGGGACTTCCTTTCTTGGCTACTGTCCACACATTCCAAAGGAGAAATGTAAGTATCTTCTGCAGGGACAGGTGAATTTCTCACTGTAAGGGTTAGTGATGAGGAGGACTTGGTATTTTCAAATTCCTGTAGTTCAATGACAGGTTCTTTAACTACAGGCTTAGAGTGTTCGGATGACGAATGATCAGCAGGTAGAACATCTGTCAAACTAACAGCCTTGCTACTAATTTCAGGTTGAGAAAAAATATCCTGTTCTGATAGTGCACCGTCGAGAGGCTCTGTAGTACAAACCTGCCTCACTAAGACAGGTTTCTTCTGTTTACTAACTTCACTAGGTCTTGAACTTGCTGGTTCAAATGGTCTGATCTCTGTCATACAAACAGCCCCGTTCTCATCTTTAGCACGCTTCTGGTGCTTTTCCATGGCAATGTCTAAACTATTTGCTGGGGAAAGCATCCTTTTACTTGACACTGAAGATTCCTGCTGGGGGGAGAGCCTACCGACAGACATTTTCTGGGTCATGGGCAAAGAGTCCGACGGAGGAAAACCGTGGCCCACCTCTGAGAAAACATTCTCACAAACAGGTTCTGCTTCTGGGTTTGACAGAGCATTCTGGCGATCCTTTTGCAATTTTGGCACGGAGCTTTGTTCTTCGCTGACTGGCACCATGCTACAATTAGCCTGGCAGATTGGCTGGTTGGATAGGTCTTGGGTTACCAGGATTTGTGGCAGAGGCGTGACTGGGGCAAAACAGTATGCTGGAACATTACTCTGCAGATGCACGGGCAACGCAAACGACGTGGGCACCTTCTGCGCCGGCGTGCCCAGCTTCAGGGGTGGGGGAGCACACGAACTCGACGTGGCATCCAGTGGTTTGGTTGGTAACGCTGACGAAGTCCCACGGTGGTCGGCCCCAACCGGACCCGAGAGAACTTGCTTTGGCAAAGAAAGAACAGGACTGGAAGCACAAGACTGACTTGAAGTGAAAACCTGACACTGAAGTTGGTACTTAGGAGCAAAGCAACCTTTACTTTTAGAAGACACACATAAACCGGGATTTGCATCCAGCTGAGCACTCTGTGTAGACACGTGCAGAGATGGCTGTGTGTTTTGTTGGCTAAGGGGGGTGTGGATCGGATTTAACACGTTGATACTGAAAATCTGTTGAACAGGGAAGATGTTAGTAGGGGTGGCACTGGAGGTTTCTGTTCGCTGATCCTTAACTTGAGTGTGGGAGTACAAAGGGTTTGCAGGAAACTCGGATAATGGTGCATTCGTGAGCTGAGGGCCCTGAAATGGTGCTGTGTTCACACTCGCAAGAGCAACCGTTTGGAAAGACGGTGGGTTCCCAGGAGACACACGACTATCTGGGGCTAGGTTTAAAGATATCTGCCGCATCAGCGGGCCCCTCCTTCTTTCTATGAGAGGCACGTGCCCAGTGACCCCCACGCCAGAAGGGGATGTCAGGGGCTGCAATTCAACAGGTGGTGCTGTCTGGGGTGGAGTTATGCTTCCACAGTCAAATGATTTGCTTCTGAAATCGGAGACCTCCATCGACGTTTGCACACAGCTAATGTGTTCTGAAGCAGCGCGCCTCATTTCTCGGTGAGTTCCAGGAACGCTGAGTGTGTTCGAGCCAGCTGGAATCATGAGAAACTCTGCTCGGTTTAGAAAATCCATTTTGGGGGAAGCCTCCGTTTTAGAAACATCCTCAACATCTAACGAAGCTGAAAAACTCGAAGTGTGAGATAAACTACTCTCCCTGCTCAGGCTCCTGGACAGAGTGGAGTCAAAACTCGATTCTGTGGAGGAATGCTCCATCTCGGCAAGGCGGAGCCTCTTCTTTTTGGGTGGCAGTTTCTCGGATGGCAACTTTGACAAGGTTTCGCTGCGCTGAGGCCAACTGAACTTCTCTGACTTTTCCTGGTCGTAGCCTTGGACTTCGAGGTCCCGATCTGGCTCTTCTGTGACCAGAATTTCTGGGACTTGGATGTTGTGCTGCCGAACGAGCCGGGAGGGCTGTCCCAACATGTGCCGTTCACTTGAGCTCTTCCTGGGACCGTCCTGAAGTTCTCCTCTCAGAGCATCTGACGCCGCCGCAGGCTGGTGAAGATGGGACATATTCTGAGGTGGGCGGCCTTCCTCTGGGGAGATACCTATTACTTTCAGAGATGCGGGCTTTGCAGTCCTATTCAGCTCTTGGAAGGAGACCGGGGAACCTCTTTCAAAAGACTCCAGCTTGTCGAATGAGCTGGGTCTGCTCAGTGAGTTTGTATGCTGAATGACCGAGATTCCGGTTCCGTGCCTCTTTGGCTCTGTGTTGTCCTGGGCAGCTGAACTTACATGTTGCTCCATGATGGTAGACAGCTTAGGATCGATGGTCTGGTCGGGGCCTCTGGCCACAAGCTGGATTTGGGAGTTTTGCAGCTGTACCTTTCTATGCTGCTGGTCACTCGTTATTGCCATGTTATGCTTCAACAAAGTGGAGGCAGGGCCCAGGGAATTCTGGAACTGCAGGCCTTCGGAGCTTTTTGGGGAAGCCCCCCTTTCGTTTTGCTGAAGTTCATCGTCATCTCCAACACTTTTCATTTTCCTCCGTTTCCTGATCTGAGGTGTCTGCTCCCACACTCCTGCTGGGCCCGCAACTCGGTAGTGTAGGATCTGAGGCTGCGTACCGGTGGGCACAGGGCTGTGTTCAGGTTCCCTGACGGCCACCTTTGTTTTTGGTCCATGTAACTCTGAACAGTAAAACTTCTTATGGTTTTCAAAGTTCTCCAGCTTTCTATACCTGTTTCTGCAGGTTTCACACTCAAACATCGTCCCTCGCCCTTGATGGGACTTCTTTTTTTCCATATGTGAGCCTGAGGCCAACGACTTGGCCCTCTGCGGCCCCATGTCACTGGTGGTACCACATCCTGGAGAGCCCTCATCCAAGGACTGCCCAGTGCCGAGAAGGTGGTTTTCACTTGCCGAAGAGTCTTCCACTGCTGACTGTCTGACAAGGGTACGCGGGTGGGCACTCTGAGGCACGGATGTGTTAGGTCCTGACATGAAGACATCATCGTAGAAAGCGCCGATTTTGTCGTCAAATGACTGGCTTCCTCTCAGCGGGTGAGGGGGCGGTATTACGCTCGCAGGTACTGCGGAATAGCCTGTGGTAGGCATAGAGTTACTTCTTGTAATGGGCAAGCAGTCAAGGGAAGGTACAGACAGAAGAAAGACTTGCTTTGATTTCTCGGTAGGGGTGAAAGGGGACTTTGGTATATCTGAGCTTGAGCTCGTTCTCCGTCCCATTGGTTTCAAATCGAACTGAAAGGAATCTTTAAATATGTATGACTTGGGAGAATCAATACTCCCTCTCCTCGAGAGAGAGGTTCTCCGTGGCTTTACGCTGTCCAGTTGCTTATCATCTACCAAGGCTTCGTTGTCTGAGATCAGCTTTGATATCCGTTCTTCAAGGGTTTTTGTGGCCAAGGGTGGGCGCATCTGACCCGGTAAAAGCAATGCTTTTTCGCTTGTTGACAGAGCAGAAGGTGCTGGTGTACCGATCCGAGGTGCAGAGGGCCCACTACTCTTAGTTAAGTCTTGTTCCGTGGCGGGTAACGTTCTGGCAAAGGGAGTCGGTGGACTCGCTGTCTGGTCGGCACTTTCAGAACGCGAAAAGTAACCAGAATCTGTACTTCCTAAACTTCGAGGACTCAGAAGCTTTCCTTGCTGCTCTTGCGAGCAATCGGTGGCCTGCTGCCTTTGCAGTTGCGCGTGTGCTGTTCCCACGTGAGGCTCTTGTTTCCCTTCTGCCTGACTCCCTTCCCCTTTCTGACGCGACTTCTCGTCAGTCTCAAGGGAGGATGCCCAGGCTGGGTGGGACAGGACATTGGTTCCCTGAAGGTCCTTCGGTTTCTGTGCACTAGACAGTTCAGGCTTGCATTCCGGACGCTTTGGGCTATCGACTCGTAACGGGGACACACTGACAGGGTGGACCACGACTTTCGGTAACTCTGTCACAGCCTGGGATTCTGAAGATTTGTCCAGCAGCGGAAAGTCACCTACCACGTGGGCTGGGTTGCTTGGAATGGAACCTGATGTTGGTAAAGCTTCAGGATGTGACATCATTTTCATCATCTGCACAGGCTGCAGGTCCATGGAGACCGGGTCGCTCTGTCTCTCCTCAGCAGCCCCCTCCTCGTCGCTCTCCCCACTGTCTTCTATGTCTGACTGGATACTAAGTGCTTTGGGGGACTCTTGTGACAAGAACAGACCACCAGCGTCTGGTTGCAAGACAAGACCCAGTTTGATAGTATGTGCATGGGACTTTTTGTGCTTGTACAGATTGCTTTTAGTCTTAAACGAAAATCCACAGGTCACACAGGGATAGGGTCGCTCTCCAGTGTGGGAGCGGATGTGCTTCAAAAGCACACTAGGCTTTGCACAGGCTCTATTGCAATACTCACAAATGTATTTTCCTTGTTTTTTTGGCTTCTGATCTTTCAGAAGAAGATTGCACATTTGCTCCACGCTGTGGTTAACGACAGAGGCGACGGGAGTTGAATTGTAAATTGGCGTGGGGGCTGATGGCGTAGAATGGGCTGGACTCACGGACATCGGTGAGGCAGAGTCCACTGGCTGGTTTGGAGGAGGAACCTGAGTTCTACTGGAAGGTGAAGTCAGACCCACGGCTGATGTCACTGCTATGTGATAAACCTGCTCAAGTTTGGCCTTCTCTTGAGTTTGCAGATTCACCAGGGACCTTGTGAAACCCGAACATGCTGGGAGCTGCGGATTTTGTTCGTTCGGTTTAGAAACGAAGTGTTCGTGTTGGCGATACGGATGAGAAGCTGGCTGAACCGTGGCTGGCTCATTCTTCTGAGGGGCAGACACGTGCACTGCGTAAGAGGGGCAAGGAGAAGGCTGCGGCTCAGAGACGGATTCCTGGGGAGTCTGACTTGGGGCATCCAGTGAGCTGCTGTTTAACTGAGAAGGGGGTCGTACAGTTTTATTTGGTCTCAGTTTTTCTATCTTCACCGCGCAAGACGAGCCCTTTTGTGACAAGGTGCTCAGCTCTGGCTCCATTGCCTTCAGTAAGACATCAAATGCGGTGTTTGTGTACGAGGAAGTGGGAGTACGAGTGGAGGAGATACATTCACTGTGGTCAGTCCTGGTTTTACTCGATGAAGAACCAGAGTCACATTTTGCATCCGGGAAGCCTGCCTTGGTGGGGTCAGAGCCTTCTGACCCCCATCGGCGCAGTTCGGACGGGTGCTGCAAAAATAAGGGCTTCTTTGGGGACACAGACTCTTGGGATTTGGGGTCCTCGGCAACTACCCCCAGTGTTTCTCCATTGTGTTTGGTAAACTGCTTCCCATTTTTGACGGGACTGGGGTTCTGTTTCCTGTGAGACTCGGAGGCACTCTGAAGAATAGCCAATGAGGATGCATCTGTATTTTGTTTGTGTTTTGCCTGGAGAGGGTTCCTCAGTGGGGATTTTGGTATTTTTTTCAGGTGATTCTCAGCTACGATCTTTTTCCGTTTCACACCTTTAAGTGATTCTGAAGCTGCTTTAATGCCAGCCTCTAGGATTTCTGTTAAAAAAAAAAATTGAAGACGTCAATTGGTAAAATGGTAAGAAGCCAACTATGCACATGTATGTTTTAAATGAAGATGACAATCATGAGAGTGTTATGACAACTAAAGAAAATAGTTTAAGGAAAGCCTATTGTGGAGAAAACTGCATTTTAATGTTCTGGCATTTTTAACAATGTTGACGACCAAAATCAGTTGAAAGGACTGTGTGGAGGAGACCTTAGTGTACATTTCTGAAATTCTGTGTTCCTCCCTTGACCTCCACCCCCAGCTCTAGAACCTGGTCTTTCACAACTAAATTATTCACCTGCTTCACGGTGACAGTTGAGGGCTCTGTCTATATAGCAGTCTGAGACACCTGCTCCAAAAAGAAAATTCAACCTTTTAATGCTGGGTATTTGACTACCTTATCACAGTTTAGTATCTTTCATTTTTATTTATTTATTTATTATGGAGAGAGAGGGAGAGGGAGACAGAGAGAGAGAGAGAAATAGGGAGGGGGTAGGAGAGGGAAAGAGAGAAAGGAGTGTGAGCAAGGGAGGGGCAGAGGGAGAGGGAGAGAACCCCAAGCAGGCTCCATGCTCAGTGCGGAGCCCAATGCAGGGGTCGATCCCACAATCCTAGGGATCATGACCTGAGCTGAAATCAAGAGTTGGATGCTCAACAGACTGAGCCATCCAGGCACCCCACATTTCGAATCTTTTAAGGCAAACTTCTCGGCCACTTTTAAAGTAAGCATATTCTAAAATATCCAACATTGCTATTTTTGTGAGAAAAAAACCCTAGTATATGATAATGTTTAAAGCAAACATATCTCAGATGATCATGAGATATTACTCAGTAGAAGCACAGAGAACTGCTATTACAGTAATTTTATCGATGAACAAAAACTATGAAAGTTAAAACATCTACCATTTGTGGGTCTTCACCAACACAATGTAGAAAGTCATAATGTTGTAATGGCCCTTAGTTTTTAAAAATATCACCATTTTAACTGAACAAAATATCCAATGGCTATGTTTGTCATTAATGACAAGTAGGTAGGCAGGGAGGAAGGCAGGTGGACAGGTAGAGCAAGCTAACTGTGGGAGAGAAGAGATGAAGCCGCCTCTGTTTCTGGCTGTCAGAAGGAAATCGGTGTTTAACTGGCCTCGACCACCCACAACCTCTGTCAACCATGACATTTTTGAGGAGTAATTACCTGCCATAATCTCATTTGTTTCCATTTGTTGGATTCTTGTGTACACAGACAAAAATATTATTCAAGCTCCTCTTATTTATTTGTAGAAAAGCCAAATACTCCAATTCCTGATTACTTTCAAATAGCTGCGGCAATGTACATACTTGAAATTCATATTAAACCCAACTGTGTATGCCATAATAACCACTTTATATTAACTGAAGATAAAAAATTACATAAAATAAAAATATCCTAGTCCTCTCGGGATTATCAGTTTATATGCTGTCATAGATTAAGTTCATGAAAAAATTGTTAGCAGAACATGCTAACAATACATTTAGCCACCATAATCAGAAGAGCAAAAAAAAAAAAAAGGGGGGGTTGGGGGTGGGTGCCTCATGACTAAAACACTTGAGGTAAGAAAAACAAAAAAAAAGCATCAGGTTTGTTGATGCAAAATGATGTTGAGTAAATCTTTCTTATGGTTCTATCTCCTCATTTATAGAATGTTTACCACTGCTTTTCTCTTTTCAAGATAAATGCAATAAACTGAATGTCATACCTTGTGCTGCTGTGAACCTGCCAGGCAAATGGGCACAATGAAAAATTCTAATCATCATCTAGGCTGAGTAGTTTCCCCACTTCCAAAAAGCTTGGAGGTGGGTTGCAGGAAAGGTGAAAGCTACCAGGCTGTAAAAATACATATAAAGACACAGAGCGGGGGGCTTGGGTGGCTCGGTCAGTTGAGTGTCCGACTTCAGCTCAGGTCATGATCTCACAATTTGTGGGATGGATCCCCACGTCAGGCTCTGGGCTGACAGCACAGAGCCTGGTTGGATTTCTTAATGCCCCTCTTCTGCTCTCCTTCTCTTTCAAAAATAGACATTTAAAAAATATATATATATACACACACATATATATATATATATGCCCATGCCAAGCCCCTTCTAAGACCTACAGAACCAATGGCTTGGTAGATAGGTTTATTTTGTTATGTATTATGTAGTTTTTGGAATAAGCGTTTACATTTAGATAGTTCTTTGTAAAAAAAAAAAAAATTAAATAATGTCTCACACTTGGGGGAAAAAAGGCAAAAATTCAACTCACAGGCAGAAACACCCAGAAATACCACATTAAGTTTGAAAGGGATTCTATATGCCATCCAATGTATGTTTTAAACGGAAAGAGCAAAATTTAACTTTGTACTTAAAATGAAACTGAAGTGAAAATAAAGGAAAAACGGCACTTAAATCTGTGTTTCTTTACAGAGACACCACTTTCCTAAAAATTCTTCTGAGGTTAAGAATTTGAAAAACCATATTTTAAACAGATTCTCTGAACTACAGGCTTCAATTTTAGATAAAGAAGATTCCTTGTCTCCCTTTTGTCGAAGTGTCTAACATTTGCATTCTATTTGCATAGTTGTTTACTCTTAGTCTCTCTGATTAAATTTTAACAATTGGTGCTGATGTATGGATTCTTTCTTTCAAAACGCTGCCCCCTCTTGGCTTTCTGGCAATGACGCTAAAGTAGAGGAGCCCGGACCAGCCTGGCTGATGGCCTCCCCTCCCTGGCGTGACTTGCTTTTTTTCTGTCTGTCTGCAAAATGCTTTTTTTCTGAAGTCTGACAGTTAACTAGGAGTCAGCTCAGGAGTTTGTTACTAGACAAATTTTAAGTCGTCCCTCCCCCTCCCCACTTAGAACACAGTGACCTTCTCTATAAGGATATGCATTTTGTTTCTTCCAGACAACTTTTCTTTGTTTGTATCTTCAAATAGATCTATCTTCTGGCCAATGTTTTCTTTGGGGTGGACTCCTTTATGGACACCAATTATCTTTACGCTGGGCCATCCTTACAAGGATTTAAATTCCTCCCATCTTTTTGGGTTTTTCTTTTCTTTTGCTTTCTCTAGAACTATATCAAGCTTTTCCCTGTGTCAGTCACTAAATTTTCAGGCCATTAAATTCGTTACTGTTTCAAATTTATTTATTTGTTTTGGATGAAGATTGTTTTGTTCTCGTCTACTCCCTTAGCTCCACATTTCCCATTTCATTTCATTTTATTGTCCCATATTAGGTTTGAGCTGTTCCCTAAGTTTATGATCTTGGGGCACCCAGGTGGCTCAGTTGGTTAAGTGTCTGACTCTTGATTTTGGCTCAGGTCACTATCTCACGGTTCATGGGTTGGAGCCCCGCATCAGGCTGTGCGCTAACAGCGCGAAGCCTGCTTGGGATTCTCTCTCCCTCTCTCTTCCCCTCCCCTACTCACTCTCTCTCCTCTCAAAATAAACAAACATTAAAAAAAATTATAACCTTATTAAGTTCAATGCTTAAAAGCACTTTTTTCTGAGGTTATATATATTTTTTGTCTTTCTTTTTTTTTATTATAGTTTATTGTCAAGTTGGTTTCCATAGAACACCCAGTGCTCATCCCAACAAGTGCCCTCCTCCATGCGCATCACCCCTCTTCCCTCTCCCCCACCCCCATCTGCCCTCAGTTTGTTCTCAGTATTCAAGAGTCTCTTATGGTTTGCCTCCCTCCCTCTCCTTAACTATTTTTCCTCTTCCCCTCCCCCATGGTCCTCTGTTAAGCTTCTCCTGTTCCACCTGAGTGAAAACATATGGGATCTGTCCTTCTTTGCCTGACTTATTTCGCTCAGCATAACACCCTCGAGTTCCATCCACGTTGCTACACGTGGCCAGATTTCATTCTTTCTCATTGCCATGGAGTATTCCATTGTATAGATAAACCATATCTTCTTGATCCATTTGTCAGTTGATGGACACTTAGGCTCTTTCCATGTTTTGGCTATTGTGGAGAGTGCTGCTATGAACACTGGGGTACATGTGCCCCTATGCATCAGCACTCCTGGATCCCTTGGGTAGGGGAGTTCTAGTGTGAATTTTTTGAGGAACCTCCACACTGTTTTCCAGAGGGGCTGCACTAGTTTACATTCCCACCAACAGTGTAGGAGGGTGCCCGTTTCTCCACATCCTCTGAGGTAGTATTTTAAGGCTGAATTGCTTAGTTTGTCTTTTCATGTTCTGTGTGCTTTTCTACTGCCTAAGACATTGGGGGAGGGGAAGAGGGTGGTGTTCACTGGAGAGTATGTTACTAACAGTTTTTTTTCTGGACTGCAGTCATGCCTCTAAGATTTTGTCACGTCTCCTTTAACAGAGTGCCTACTCCTTGCTCGGGGGATAAAGCCCATTCCACCATGGGTGGCTGGGATGACTCTGCTTGTTGGATCAGGCTCTAAATCCGAGGCCTTTGTTGTCATTGTGGCTGTGAAGGGAGAGGGCGGTGGAGGGGATCAGAGACAATGTAAACACGGAGGGAACCGGCACATCTGAGGTGCACATCACACTATCATTGTAGAGCTGGAACTGGATCAAGTTGTGTGTCTCCCTACGGGCTGCTCTCTTGGCTCTCAAGATTGGGGCAGGAGTGCACAGAGTGGACGGCTAAGCCACCGGGCTACGGATTACAGACAGAAGCCTCCTCCCGGGAACCAATGGCTGGAGCAGTAGGAGGTGGCAGACCCTCGGGTCTTCGAGAATGAAGCACCCAGTGTAGTTTTTCATCGTGATCAATCTCAAATACATCCACCGGAGAGTGACGGAAGTTATTTTGACCTGACCTCCCATCTACAGGAAAGGGTGCAGTCATCAAACGTTGTGGTTGCATCTACCATGCAGGGTATAGTCAGGGGCCACAGAGTTCAGAGGATGCCAGGCCAGAATGCCTCAAGGCAGAAATACAGTGGGGATGAGGGCTGGGAGGGGCCGCTGTTAGCGTCAGCGCCTGTGCCCATTTTAAAGGCAGTTCGGTAGCATGGTATACACTGCCCTGCAAATTATAATTAGAGGGTCTGAGAGGCCACAGGATAAGTGGCTGAAGGCAGCGTGGAGGACGGCGCCTTGTCGATATGGCCGCTCCCCACCGGCCAGCGTGCGGCCCGCCTTCTGCCCCCAGAGGGACACCACTTTGTATTTCTCCCACAGGGTTCTGGGGCTGCTGGTGTCTTACTGGCGCTGGGCTTGGGAATGCTCGGGGCACGTGACCCTGTCTGTGTGGACGACGAAACACCACCCTCTTTCCTTACACAGCGCTACCGTGCCGTCAGAGCGGGAAAGCACGGGGACGGGCCCCAACACAGGGGTCAACCAGCAGCTGAACCCTGTACCCCGGCGGGCGTGCTCCAGGCGGAGGCTCTGCGGCCTCGACGGGTCGGAGCTCCAAAAGGAGCTCGTTGAACAAATACAAGTCACGCTGAGGGGACGGGCCACGGCAGGCAAGGTGGCCCTGTTGGAAGCTTTGATCCGCAGGGTCTCGTCAGGAAGCCGGTTCTCCACCAGGGAGGCGGCGGAACAGCCGGAAAGGCCACTTGGTAGGAGAGAGGTGAGCGGTTAGAGAAATAGGGGCTGAAGCTCCCAAGTTCTCTGTGTGGAAGGCACTGGCACTTCACGTCCCAAGGACAAGCCTGGTAACCACAAGGGCTCCTCTAGTTTTTGGGGAAGAGCACGGAGGAGCATAGAACGGCACCACCCCTGGTTTCCAGGATTGCTTCTGGAGGATAACAGAATGCAGACAAACACGCTTCCTGAGAGAGCATCTGGGCTACCAGTTAAATATGACAAAAAATACCCCCGAGGCTGGAAGCAGGTATCGAGAACTACAACCCAACAGTGTGTTAAAAACAACTTTTTAAAAATGTTTATCTTAGAGACAGAGCATGAGTGGGGGAGGGGCAGAGAGAGAGACACACACACAGAATCCGAAACAGGCTCCAGGCTCTGAGCTGTCAGCACCGAGCCCGACGCAGGTCTCAAACCCACACACCGTGAGATCTTGACCTGAACTGAAGTCGGATGCTTAACTGACTGAGGCCTCCAGGCACCTCTAAACAGTGTCTTTTAAAAGCCTGCCTTGTTGGAAGGTGAATCTCTTTTTCAGATTTACTCAGAGATGCACCAGTGTGAAAAATTTAGGGTCTTCTGGGTCTTGCGGACACAAGAACTACTTGTCCTCTAACGATGCAGAGCATGCAGAATCAGAAAATAAAGAGACCAGGGGTGCCTGGGTGGCTCAGTGGGTTAAGCGTCCGACTTCAGCTCAGATCATGATCTCACCGATCGTGGGTTGTGCCGGGCTCTGTGCTGATAGCTCAGAGCCTTGAACCTGCTTCAGATTCTAGGTTTCCCTCTCCCTCCGCCCCTCCCCTGCTCATGCTCAGTCTCTCTCTTAAAAAAAAATAAGTAAAGAGATCAGAGTCACGGACAACACAGAGAAGGCCTTTTGGAGTTCACATGAGAGTTAAAATGCTACCTGGAACCCAGGTAGTTGACAGTGGGGCCTCTCAGCTGATTCAAAGCAAGAAAACCTAAGAAAGGTTTGCCAAAGATTCTGCTCAGTTCCAGTCTTTATCCATGAGGCCTGAGCCAGTTTGGGAGGGGTTAAAAAAAAAAAGAAAGAAAAAAATCAATTCACTTTCATCCCACCAAAGCTCAAACTCAATATACATGTGGAGAATTATAAACTATAGCTGCAAAACCAGGGCTAGGAATTTTCAACAGAGAAATGCTTAGGCTAATTACAGCACAGGCACTTAACAGAACATTACACATCCATTTAAAATAATTACAAAGATTACATAGCAATACGAAAATTACGATCTATTAAATATAGATGCATATTCTTTTCTTTCCCTGGAGAGAAGTCTGGGCTACTGGCATAGATCTGGTGAGAGCTGTTTTTTAGGAGAGTACATCTATGATAAGGCAGACAGAATATGCACGGGAAGGAGAAACTTCCTGACTTCTTGGATAATCCTCTATTTAGGGTGAACTAGAAATGAAAAGAAACGGCAGGTAATATGAAAGATAAAACATGTGACAGTGAGGTGCCCAGGAAGCCGGGTTAGAGACTTTTTAAAAACTGTTTACTTATATTTGAGGGGGGTGAGAGTGTGGGAGCAGACAGAACATGAGTAGGAGACGGGCAGATAGAGAGAGAGAATCTCAAGCAGGCTCTGCACTGTTAGCACAGAGCCCGACTCAGGGCTTGAACCTTAAGCCATAAGATCATGACCTTAGCCAAAATCAAGAGTCAGATACATTGAGCCACCCAGGCACCCTAGGGATTAGAGACTTTTAAGGAAGATGTGGCCAATAGTGCATTTGTAATTCCATTCAGATCCATAAGCATAAACAAGAGGGTGTTGGGTTTGGTGGCCACTGGGATTAGGACTCTGTGGTGGCAAAAACCAGCTCCCAGAATGGGAAGGCGGGAGCGTGGGCATGGTGAAGTATGGGCCAGCAAGCACAGAACACTTTTTGAGAAGCAGCTGTGAAGGCAAGGAGAAAGGAGGGGTGCAGGCATCCAGGGAAGAGAAAGACAAAGGGAGGCTGAGTGTGCTTACAAACAGGAAGGAAAAGTCAGCATACAAAGACTGACAACACAAGCCAGATAACGAATAAATTAATGTGAGATAAACAAGTACACTGGAGGCCAATAGGCACACCTGGCTTTATTGTGTTTCACTGCACTGCGCTGCACAGATAGTACTTTTGTTTTTGTTTCCCCCCACAAATTGAAGGTTTGTGGCAACCCTGCATCAAGGAAGTCGATCAGTACCATGTATCCAGCAGCATCTGCTCACTTCATGTTTCTGTGTCACATTTCCATACTTCTCGGAATATTTCAAACATTTTGTTACTGTTATATTTGTCATGATAGCTGTGGTCAGAGATCATCACTCACTGGAAGCTCAGAAGGTGGCTCACATTTCTTAGCAACAAAGTCTTTTTAAAAATTGTATATTGAAGAGGCTCCTGGATGGCTCAGTAGGTCAAGCGTCCAACTTCGGCTCAGGTCATGATCTCACGGTTTGAGAGTTTGAGCCATGGTTTGTGAGTCTGAGACCCTCTTTGGGCTCACTGCTGCCAGTACAGAGCCCACTTTGGGTCCTCTGTCTCCCCTTCTCTCTGCCCCTTCCTCTCTCTCTTTCTCTCAAAACTAAATAAACATTAAAAAATAATAATACATGTTCAAAATTGTATCTTTAACTTTTTTTTTTTTTTTAGAAATAATGCTATTGCAAACTTGACAGACTACAGCATAGTCTAAACATAACTTTTATTCACACTGGGAAACCAAGAAATGCATTTGACTCGCTTTACTGAGATACTCGCTTTGTTGCAGCGCCTGGAAACCGCCATGCTTCTGGAGTGTGTCTGTCATCTGGAAGCTACTGCATCGATACAGGAACAACTACAAGAATCAGGAGGCCACGTTCACTGCCACGTTCTTTCTCCTCCTCATGTTATTCAAACATGTAACATGGCTAAAAGACGGCATGGCCATCGGGCTCCGACTACGTCCGCAGCCTCCCTTTGCACCATTTCCCCCATCCTCACTATGTTTCACCCATGTCGGTGAATCTCTGATCTTCCAGCAGCCCATCCCCATCGTACCTCTGGGAATTTGTAATCACCAGGACCCGAAAGCCCTCCCTACTCTCAACTCTTTTTTAAGTGACTGGATCATTTCTGACCTTTAGATCCTAACAGCAGTGTTACCTACACCAACTGCCCCGTCCACTCATCTAAGGCATTGCCCCTAGTGCCTGCCCACCCTGTTCATTTCCTTCCTAACTGTGAACATGACCTGTAATGCCCTATTTACCGGGGCGCCGGGGGTTGGGGGTGGGGCTCAACCGGTGGAGCGTCTGACTCTGGATCAGGTCATGATCTCGCGGTTCGTGAGTTCGAGCCCCACCTCGGGCTCTGCACTGACAGCTCAGAGCCTCGATTGACCCTGCTTTGGATTCTGTGCCTCCCTCTCTCTGCCCCTCCCCTGCTCATGCGCTGGCTCTCTCTGTGTCCCAAAAATGAATAAACTTTAAAAAAAAAACCTTTTTAAATGCCCTATTTATCTATTTACAGGCTGTTCTGGTCTACCTTCTGATTAGAATACAAATCTATAAGACTCCCTCTAAGTCCAGCCCTTAATAGATATCAAAGGAAAATTTGCCAATGAAAAAATTTTTCAAGTGAGAGAAGGTGAGGGATGGATTTAATATCAGGCGGCCTACTCATATGATTCATCACATCAGGAAGAATAACTTGGAAATTCACATGGCCATTTTGAATAAGGGTGAATGATACTTAATAAAATTCAATGCCCATTCCTTATTTTAAAAAATTAAGCTAGATGAGTCTGTGTTAGGATGCAGATACCTGAAAAGAACGCTGCTTCACCATAATGACATGAAAAAGCCAGAGACCCCACAAAAATCCTAACTCCTCCTGAGCCCATCACACAGTCGGGGTCACAGAGCAGTCAAAGCCTGAGCTTTGTGCAGGGGGGTGTAGGAAATGGCTCGCCTTGGGCCGAGCAGGGAAGATGTGGGGGACATGAAAGTCATGCACACGAGCAAAATATCCTCTAAAACTACAGCAAGCTGTTGAGGGCTGCGCGTGTGCTGGATTCGCCTGGCCTCGGACCCAAGGAGTCTACACTCACGCCCAGGCTCTTTCTCATGGGTGCTGACACAGGGGCCGGGGCGGGAGACCAAAGACAGCACCCTCCGTGGGAGGCATGGAAGAGGGGGTGCAGCTGTGGAAAACGCACAAAGCTGCTGGGGAAAGGACAGCAGACACATCACCCACAGGGCACAGGGGAGCCCTGCCATGGCTTGGGAAAGGGTACAAGAAGAAACCTTTTATCCCAGGGGGAGGAGGAAACTTGTCCTGGGACCAAAATGCCATACCGATACGATGAGACGTCTGGTACCATGGGAGAGGGTCGTGTCCGAGGCTGTGGCTGGAACAGGACTGGAGAGCAGTCCTCACCAAGCCCCCACTACCAGCCCGGCAACAAGGGAGAAGCAAGGGCGGTCTACCCCTAGGAGAGGCTTGGGTGGACACCTCCCAGTGATGCAGGAAGCATAGCTCAGCAGGGGGCACCAAAGTGAGAAGAGCCATCCGGACCCCTGGCTCCTCCGGAAGCACAAGGAAATGAGAGCTCATCGCTAGAGTAATTGGAGGTCAGTGTGGTCCATGGAAGAGAAACACAATAATACCACAATCCAAGCCCAGCCCAGCTTTTGAACAAGTAGCCTCAGTTCCCTTCCTGATGGCCTCACAAAAGACAACAGTGCCAATTTCCAGCCATTAAAAACTAATGACCTCAGGTAACTATTAATAGGCACATAATATCCAAACTTCAATAAAACGTTAAGATACGGGCACTACTGACCCACTGTCAAGAGACAAAATAATCAAGAACCAGATTCAGGGATGATCTAGATGTGAGAACTCTCAAGACAGGGGATTGAAAATAACTATAATCAACATGTCAAAAGGGCCAGAGGAAAAAGCTGACGACATGAGAATTTACACTCAGTGAGATGGTCAAACGAAAATGTTAGAAATAAAAGACAAAATAACAAAGAAAGCCTTTTATAGACTCATTAGTAGATTTCACAAAACTAAGGAATCAGTGAATTTACAGATTAACCCAAAAAAAAATCATACAAGGAAAAAAACAGCATGGAGAGATCCCTGATCTCAAGGTCTAAGTTGGGCTCTGTGTTGAGCATGGAGCTTGCTGAAGAAATGAGCAGAAGACATGAACATACACTTCTCCAAAGAGGACATCCAGATGGCCAACAGACACATGAAACGATGCTCAACATCCCTCCTCATCAGGGAAATACAAATCAAAACCACACTGAGATACCACCTTACGCCGGTCAGAGTGGCTAAAATGAACAAGTCAGGAGACTCTAGATGCTGGCGAGGATGTGGAGAAACGGGCACCTTCCTACACTGCTGGTGGGAATGTAAACTGGTGCAGCCCCTCTGGAAAATAGTGTAGTGAATCCTCAAAAAATTAACACTAGAACTCCCCTATGACCCAGCAATAGCACTGCTAGGGATTTACCCAAGGGATACGAGTGTGCGGATGCTTAGGGGCACATGTACCCCAATGTTCATAGCAGCACTCTCAGCAGTAGCCAAAACATGGAAAGAGCATAAGTGTCCATCAACGGACGAATGGATCAAGAAGATGTGGTTTATCTACACAATGGAATACTCCATGGCAATGAGAAAGAATGAAATCTGGCCATGTGTGGCAATATGGATAGAACTTGAGGGTGTTATGCTGAGCGAAATAAGTCAGGCAGAGAAGGACAGATACCATATGTTTGCACATATAGGAGAATTAGGAGGAACTTAACGGAGGACCATGGGAGAGAAGAAGGGGGGAAATAGTTGGGGAGAGGGAGGGAGGCAAACCATGAGAGACTCTTGAATGCTGAGAACAAACTGAGGGCTGATGGGGTGGGGGGAAAGGGATGGGGGGGTGATGGGCATGGAGCAGGGCACTTGTGGGGATGAGCACCGGGTGTTATATGAAAACCAACTTGACAATAAACTATGAAAGAAAAATAAATAAATAAAAATTATAAAAATATTAAAAAGAAATATTCTCTTTCCCTCTTCCTCTGCCCCTGACCTGCTCATGCTCATTTGCTTTCTCACTCTAAAAACCAAATAAAAAATTTAGAGGCATCTGGGTGGCTCAGTCAGTTAAGCATCCAACTTCAGCTCAGGTCATGATCTTGCGGTTCGTGGGTTCAAGCCCCATGTTGGGCCCTGTGCTGACAGCTCAGAGCCTGGAGCCTGCTTCAGATTCTGTGTCTCCCTCTCTCTCTGCCCCTCCCCTGCTTGTGCTCTGTCTCTCTCTGTCTCTCAAAAATAAACATTAAATAACAAATTATTTTTAAGAAAAAGAAAGAAAAGCAGTATGTTAATAAAACAAAACAGTGAACCCAATACCCATAGGACAAAGTCAAATGGTCTAATTAGAATTGGAGTCACAAAGGAGAACAAAGAACAAACAGGGTAGTAGAAATAAGTGAAGAAATAATAGCAAGTATTTTCTAAAAATAAACAAACCATAGATCCAAAAAACTTAGAGAACTTCAACTGCGTGAATAATAATAAGGAAAAATAATAAGAAAAACCAAAAAATAAAGGTAAGAAAAAGAAGAAAGGAGGTAAAAACACATAGCTAAATTATATTTGATGTGCTGAAAACCAAAGAAAAAAGACAGAATTCTGAAGGTACCTAGAAGTTAGAAAAATGTATTACAGAAAATCAAAGAGAAAAATTAAAGCAGAATTCTCAACAGAAACTGTGCAGTGATATTTTCTCACTACTGAAAGAAAAAAATAAATAGCCAGCTCAGAATACTCTATCAAAAGACAACAGTGTTCAAAAATGCAGTCCAAACAAAGACTTTTAGAGAAAAACAAAAATGAGAGCATTTATTGCTGGCCAGCCTGTGCTGAAACATGACAACTTTAATTTGGATCTCCATATATAAATAAAGAGCTCTGAAAATGGTAACAATAAAAGGAAACTCATGAAAGAATTTTTAAAATCGCATCACTTTAAAATATAATGCAGTGAGGGGCACCCGGGTGGCTCAGTCAGTTAAGCATCTGATTTCGGCTCAGGTCATGATCTTGTGGTTTGTGGGTTCGAGCCCTGCATTGGGCTCTATGCTGACAGCTCAGAGCCTGGAGCCTGCTTCGGATTCTGTTTCCCTCTTTCTGTCCCTCCCCTACTCACATTCTATCTCTCTGTCTCAATCTCTTTCAAAAGCAAATAAACATTAAAAACGGTGAAATATAGTGCAGTAGGATGCTACACCGTCCACTATGGTAGCTTGGTAGACATAACAGTGGGTCCGCAAAACGTCCACACCCTAAGCCCCAGAACTGGTGACTATGTTCCCCAACACGTGCAAAGGGGACTTTGCAGATGGGATAAAGTTATGGATATTAAAATGGGGAGGGGCACCTGGGTGGCTTAGTCGGTTAAGCGTCCGACTTTCACTTAGGTCATGATCTCGCTATTTGTGGGTTCGGGCCCCGCGTCGGGCTCTGTGCTGACTGCCAGCTCAGAGCCTGGAGCCTGTTTCAGTCTGTGACTCCCTCTCTCTCTGGCCCTCCCCTGCTCACACTGTCTTTCTCTCTCTCTCCTAGAAATAAATAAAACATTTAAAAAAATAATAAAAATAAAAATAAAAAAATAAAATGGGGGGCGCCTGGGTGGCTTAGTCGGTTAAGCGTCCGACTTTCGCTTAGGTCATGATCTCGCGGTTCGTGAGTTCGAGCCCCGCGTTGGGATCTGTGCTGACTGCCAGCTCAGAGCCTGGAGCCTGTTTCAGTCTGTGACTCCCTCTCTCTCTGACTCTCCCCTGCTCACGCTGTCTGTCTCTCTCTCCTAGAAATAAATAAAACATTAAAAAAAATAAAATAAAATGGGGAGACTATCTTGGATTATCATGGGATCTTTTCAAACTGAATACACGGACAGAAGAGAGAAGAGAGAGTGACAGAGAGAAAGTGGGGTGGGGGTGGGGGGCAGGCAGAGAGATCTGAAGTGTGACAGACCTAACCAGCTGTTGCTGCCTTTGGGGATGGAGGAAGGAGCCAGCATCCGAGGGATGCAGGCGGACATTAGAAGCTGGGACAGCCAGCCAGGACAGGACGAATTCAGGCCTACAGACACAGGGGTTTAATTCTGCCAAAAGCTGAATGAGCAAGGAAACAGATTCTCCCTCAGTGCCTCCGGAAAGAAAGAAAGGGAGCCTTGCTGACAGCTTGGCTAACGGCCCAGTGAGATCACGTCAGGCTCTGCGCTAAAAACTATAAGGCAGTAAGTATTTTTTAAACTAAGTTCACAGTAATCTGTTCTGCAGCCATAGCAAACTAATATAGGGAGCCGCGGGGCACAGGTGGCTTTAAATTTCACAACAAGGTCTGCTGTTCAAGGACATACAAAGTACGTCCCCTGACCGCAATGAAATCAAATGGGAAACAAAGAGTAGAATGGTATGTGGAAACCCCCCAAATATTTGGAAATGAAACAAAGTATTTCTAAATAGCCGAGGGGTCAGAGAGGAAGTCACAGGGAAATTAGAAAAATCGAAACAGAACTCTGGAGAACGAGCAAAACACAATAAAGAATCTTTACCTTGCCCATGATACGCAACACTCGGAATCAAATGCTACAGAAATCTCTTTTCCGTCGTGGGACAACAAAGGGATTTTTGCCACAATCGCTATGATTTTTAATCAGGAAGGTAGGTATCTACCAAAAACATAAAAATATCAATCTTGTAACTTGCACCAGAAACAACTAGTTAGAAAACACAAAGGAAAAAAAATTCCATTTCTGACAGCAACAACGGAAAAATGCCTAGAAATAAGCTTGGCACAAAATATTTGAAACACACAAAAAATTTGACAGTTTTCTGATATAATTAAAAAAAAAAAGACTTACAAAACAAAGAAACACACCATGGTCCTGGGAAGAGTATTTTGAAGACACTGATTCAGTTCTTTTCAAATTTCTAGACTTTATACGATTTCAAACAAAAAAGGTTATTATTTTTTTATATTTTTGAGAGAGAGAGAGGGCTCAATTGAGAGAAGGGCAGAGAGAGAGAGAGAGAGAGAAGGAGGGAGGGAGGCTGGGCTCACCTGAATCAGGACTCAAACACACGAACTGTGAGATCATGACCTGAGCTGAAGTCAGATGCCTAACCGACTGAGCTATCCAGGTGCCCCCAAAAAGCTGTTCTTTATAATTTTTTAAATAGATCTAATATTTTAAAATATTTCTTTATTTTTGAGAGAGAGACAGAGCACAAGCAAGGGAGGGGCAGAGAGAGAGGAAAACAGAATCCGAGGCAGGCTCTAGGCTCCGAGCCATCAGCGCAAAGCCTGACATGGGGTTCGAATCTGCAAACTGCAAGATCATGACCTGAGCCAGAGTTGGATACCTAAGGTGCCCCAAAAGCTGTTCTTTTTTTAATCTGACATGGGGAAAAGATGACGTAATTTTTAAACAGACGGAACACCAAAAGGAAAGTAAGTAGGTCTTGAGCAAACACCACATTCCACACTAAGCCGACTAGTTCAATGTAAGCAATAGAACCACAGAGAGAAGTGAACTCTCTGGAAGACATCTGGATGTTTAAAAAATAACTCTTTGATATATAAAACAGCAAATGAGAAAGAGAAGAAATATTGCCATATATAACGCAATGTAAATACACAGAGAACTTTTACAGTAATGGAGAATTAAGTTATTTAAGCAATTCAAATGATAATCCTTGGAAGATAACAGAAGAGCCAAACAAAATATAAATATTATCAGCCTGACGGCAGGGAAACAGTAGGAAGGTAGTAGAAAGAAAGTAGTGGAAAGCCAAGATCAAGAGGTGGGTAAAAGTCCAAAAGGGTAAAATTAGCATTTGGGGGTCCTTTTGCTCAGGGAAGGTTTATCTGTCCCGAAGGAGCAATGAAATGGCTGGGGGCGCTCTCCCAACAATCTAAAGTTGCTGAGTAGATACATGACAGAATCCAGCACGCGAGGCACGGAGTCCCTATGACAATCTACATGTTCTCTGTTGAGAGCCTGAAGGGCTTTACTCTAGAAACATGAGAGAACTGGAGAGATACCAAGTAAGCATCATAGGAACTGCAACTTGCTTCCAGTGGCCCAGAAAAGTCACAAACCCCCAAACTGGATTAAGGTGATATTGGATTGTCAGCTCTCGTGGGAGCCTCACAGAAGCGAATTCAAATCTCCTCTGGTGGAAGATGTCAACCGGGGCTTCAAACCATTTCAATAGTTTTTACATGCTCTTTTTTTTTTTTTTTTAGTGTTTATTTTTGATAGATAGAGAGACTGAGTGCGAGAGAGGGAGGGGCAGAGAGAGACAGAGAGAGAAGACACACACACACACACACACACACACACACACACACACCACTCACACACACACACACCACTCACACAGAATCCAAAGCAGACTCCAGGCTCTGAGCTGTCAGCACAGAGCCCGATGAGGGGTTTGAACCCATGAACCATGAGATCATCACCTGAGCTGAAGTTGGATGCTTAACTGACTGAGCCACCTAGGGGACCTGATAATTTTTAAATTTTTAAAATAGTATGTCTAGGCGCACCTGGGTGGCTCAGTCAGTTGAGCATTCGACATTACACAGGTCATGGTCTCACGGTACATGAGTTCCATTTGGGCTCTGTGCTAACAAACAGCTCAGAGCCTGGAGTCTGCTTAAGATTCTGTATCTCCCTCCCTCTTCCCTCCTCCCCTGCTCATGCTCTGTCTCTCAAAAATAAATAAACGTTAAAAAATTTTTTTATAAATAGAATGTCTAACTACTCAAAGACAACCTGGCACCTAAGAAAAGAACCAACATCTCAAACAGATCAACAAGAGTCCAATATATTGGAACTGATATACAGAGACTTTAAAATAAATGTACTTACTTTGTTTATATTGAAAACTTATTGAAAACTCCAGAGGAAAACTGGAAAGTATAAAAAGAGATAGTATAGGGGAGCTTGGGTGACTGAGTCGATTAAGCGTCCGACTTTGGCTCAGGTCATGATCTCGCGGTTCATGGGTTCCAGCCCCATGTCGGGCTCTGTGCTGACAGCTCAGAGCCTGGAGCCTGATTCAGATTCTGTGTCTCCCTGTCTCTGCCCCTCCCATGCTAAAGTGCTCTCTCTCTCTCCCTCTCTCTCTCTTAAACATTAACAAAATTAAAAAGAGATAGTATATTTGAAAAGCCAAATATAAATGACAGAACTGAAAGACACATGCAAATTCAGAACTCACTGGATTGATTTAAGTCCAGATTATGACAGGGAACTGGGAGAGGCGTCAAAAGAATCAACAGAGAATACAGTACTAGAGACAAAAGGCAGCAGAACAGAGAGGTTTTGAACAAAGGACGAGTCGCAAAGACTGGAAGTGGAATCTTGGAAGGTGAGGACATAAATGATTGGGCACGATTGAAACATGTGACTCTACGGATTCAAGAGCTCTGGAACAGCGCGAGTATGATAAATACAGAGAAATCACACCTATTCGCCTCACTCTGAAACTGCAAGGCAGGGATGAGGCCAAACCTCTTAATAGTCTCAGGAAAACATGTTAAAGTGAAAAGACAGGTTACCTTCCAATGAGCAATAATTAGACTCACAAGTGACAATCTCGACAGCAACCATGTGCTCAAGGAGATAAACTGCCACGCCGGAAGCCTCTAGTCTTATACTCAGCAACGGTATTTTTCAAGCATGAAAATGAAACAGACATTTTCTAATAAATGATACTTGAAGTAATTTGTCACAACAGACCTGCACTAATGGAAAACTAAAGACTCTTCTTGAAGTAAAATAAAATTATCCCAGATGGGAAATGAGAGATGTAAGACAAAGTGAAGAGTAAAAAGTGTGATTAATATGTGGCTAAGTCAAAACGAGCAGCAAATGCATGATAAAGGATGAAGCCTACGGAATTCAAATACATGATAATGACAGCATGGGAGTCAAAAGCAGGGGAAAGAACAGACTTCTAAGAGGAAAGAGCTTCAAGATCTGTAAGAAAGTTCCAGAAGCCTGGAGTGAGTACAGACACAGCAGCGACTTCTGAGAGCATCAGCAAGCCTCATTAAGGGCATCTCGAGCAGAAGATCAGAGCAGTTCCGGGAGCATTCAGGGACATGTGAGTTGAGTTATACCAACCAAAGTCAGTTCAGAGTTAATATTGTTAATATTAACTTGTTAATATTCCTACTGGAGGAAAACACTGAAAAGCAATCACAAGACAGCAGCATTCCTGACCCACAGCCTCAGCTCTGAGAAGAAAAGTGGAAAAAAACGTAAGTGGAATTGGAGGTCAGCTCCCATCCCAAGTAAGACCAAGAAGCATCTGGCTAGAGGTTTAAACAATGCAAGATACAACATTACTAAACCTCTATAATTTAACAGATGGGCAACGATGTACATTGAAAACCTCTTCAAAAGAAATAGAACAGTAATTATGGGGGAGGGTCTGAATTCATTAGCCGCTATGGCAGATGTAGCAAAACAATCAGCACATTAACAGGTTTAACACAGAAAGAAAATGTAGCGGAACAAAGACATACTAAATTTCATCACTCGTTGATCTTTGTTGAAAGAAGACCATCATACATACATTTTTTTAAAAAAAATTAAAAAACATTTAAACCCTTATGGGTGAGTGAAACGGGCGAAGGGGATTAAGAGTATACTTATCATGAACACTAAGTACTGTACAGAGTGGCCAAATCACTACATTGTACACCTGAAACGAAGATAACACTGCATGTTAACCATACTGAATTGGGGGGGAAAAAAAAGCAAACACTATGGGAGTATAAAGATGGCACAGGACCTTACTACCTGTCACCCCAAGTCCCATATTTTTAAAGTCATCATACACAGATATATTCTCATAAATATGCAATAAAATACTCAACCCCCAACTATTTCAATTAACAAATTAAGAACCCAACAAGTAACTGCTTCATTACCGATAACTGAAAATAATATAGATCAAAACCTAGGCGAGAAAAGCAAAATACGTACCCAAATATTTGTGTAATTAATCACTCAATGGCAAATGAATGTTATAGGACTTTTTAAAAATAAGTGAACCGTAATTTGCTAAGCAGTTAATATACGATTTCAGAGAAATAATAAGACTTTTAAAAAGGAGAGGAAAACAAATAAAAGCAAAGAAAGATATAAGTCAAACAAAATTCCTAAAAGTTTTTTATTTTGAGAAATTGTGCAAAGCAGGGGAGAGGTAGAGAAAGAGGGGGAGAGAGAATGCCAAGCATGCTCCATGCGCAGAGCCAGATGTGGGGCTCAAACTCATGAACCATGAGATCATGACCTGAACTGAAATCAAGACATGGATATTTAACTGACTGACCTACCCAGGCAGCCCAGGAACTCTTATTTCAAATAGACTGGCCACTATTAGAATAAAGAATATTAAATTAACATAAAAAACAAAACAATATCTTTTACAAGTATGACCTTAAGAAATGACAAAGTAATGATACTGGGTGACAACTGTATTTTTCTGCTAAAGGTTTCAGCTGCTAAAATGCTCAGACTATTATTCAAAAGAAAGAAGATGAGACCGTTGTTATAAATACTTTTCTCTGTATCTTCAAATTATCCCTTTCTTAATCATTTCCTTAATTATTTTCTCCTTAGATGATTATGAACAACTTTTTGTTCTTTTAGAAAAATTGTTACCTTTAAATTTTTTCATAGCAGGCTGGATTTTTGTTTCAAAGAAAGCATTTCTGGTGTCCTTTATCTTTGTTAGCTTCCTCATGTACAGATAATCTAATGTAGAATTCCCTTTATCAATTTCATTAGCAATTTCAAGGGTTTATGAAGCATTATTTTGCAAGTCTCCAAATCATCTGTACATAAAAGTTTGGCTTTGCTGACTGCCATTTCTCCTCCTCTGGTGGATGACGTAGGACCAGAAGAACCTTTTCAGGTAAGTATGCTTTTTTTGTTTTTTGTTACTGATTTCAAAGCATTACGGTTGCTTTGAAAACAAACTTTGTATTATCTCCGTCCTCTCAAGCTCATTGATAAACTGTTTCATGGCCTAAGTTAGGGCCTATCTTGGAGAACATGTGTGTTCTGCTGTTGGGTGGAATGCTCTATAGATATCTGTTAGGTCTAGTGGGTTTACTGTGCTGTTCAAGTCTTCGAGGCTGACCTTTTGCCTAAACGTCCCATCCATTCTGCAAAGTGGGGTGCTGAAGTCTCTGACCACACTGCTGAACTGTCTACTTGATCCTTCATTTCTGTCCACTTGCTTTATGAATTTTTGGGACTGTGTTATGAGGTAGATATATGTTTATGACTGTTAGTCTTCCTGAAGGAGTCATTCTTTTATCATTAGAAAATACCCCTCTTTCTATTTTAAGTCTCTTTTGTCTAATATTAACATAACTGCTCAGCTTTTTCATGCTGGCCCTTTACATGATAAATCTTTTTCTAGCCATTTATTTTCCATCTAGTTGTGTCTTAGGATCTAAAGTGTGTCTTGGTGTATGTAGGCAGTACATAGTTGGATCTTGTTTTTTTCACCGGTCCGACAAGCTCTGCCTCAAATGGGGTTATCCAATCAGTTCGGATGTGATGCTATTGCTGACACTGCTGGGTTCCTGTCTGCCATTTCACTTTTTGTTTTCTACTGATCTTGTGCCTTTCTTGGTTTTCCACTTCTCCTTTACTGCTTTATTCTAGATTAAGTGGATATTTTCTAATATAACATTTTAATTTCTTTAATAATTTTCCTCACAACTTGTTTGAGTTGTTCTCTTTGTAGTGCTCTAGAACTTACCTTGCATTATAATTTATCAGAACCTAATTCAGATTCCAATATAATATGGAAACATCACACCCATAGAGCTCTGTTCTCCTGTGCCGTATTACGGTTATGCATGTCACATTCACAAATATCACACTCCCCCAACCACTGTTGCCATTATTCCTTTACATAGCTTATGTCTTTAAAGATGCCACTAAAAAAGGAAACCAAGTATGTATTTCCAGATTTGTTCTATTAACCCTGTTTACCATTCCGATAAGTACCTTTTCCTACTTCTACAGAGCCGCTCAGAAAAACCGGTCTTCCGTGGGTATGCTGTAGCCAGGTTAGCTAAGGAGGTAGAAAAGTTAACAACTGAGAGGAGGCATTATGAATAAGTACACTTTCCATTTTTGTGAGTTGTTCTAATGTCTTACGACAGGGCTCGTGCAAAACTAGTGAGCTAGGGAAGCAGGAGATAACTCTCTGACTGTTGTTAACAAGAGATCTGACCCTGAGAATAAAATCAAATACCCGGATGTAATTCTGCAGGTGTAAGAAGGTCACCTGGTAGAAGACGGACTCAGTCTTTGATTCAAATAAGAGGTTTACGAGAGAGTCGCATTTCCTTGTCTTAAAGGTCACGCAGGTTTGTGTCCTTTGTTTCACTTTCATAACGAAGATTCCCAAAACATTGGCAATTTTTCTGAGGAAGTCCTAAACTTAGGACTGTACTTGAAACTACAAGAAAAATACGGCCTCTGATCATTTCTTTGAGCAGTCTGTGCTTAAGACAGCTCTATGAAATATTTAGGAGTTCCGTAAGCCACACAACCCTTGGTAGCTGTAAAGTCGGCCTTGGTGGGAGTATTTTCACCACAGGGGCAAATGCTACCAGTTGTCCCTTCCCTTCCCCCATGACTGACCCTATCTTGAAGAGAAAGGAAAAACAAAGAAAGTTTAAATTGAGGCTAATGCTATTACCAAGACAAGAAAGTATGAAACCCATTTGATAAACATTTCTATCAGAAAGGCTCTTGGTGGGGGGGCGCTTGGGTGGCTCAGTCAGTTAAGCGACCGACTTTGGCTCAGGTCATGATCTCATGGTTCATGGGTTCGAGCCCCGCGTCGGGCTCTGTGCTCACCGCTAGCTCAGAGCCTGGAGCCTGCTTCAGATTCTGTGTCTCCCACTTTCTCTAACCCTCCCCTGATCAGGCTGTCGCTGTCTCTCTCTCTCAGAAGTAAATTAAAAAGTTTAAAAAAAAAAAAAGGCTCTTGGGGTTATAGTGTTAAACCTTCAGAAATCTGAAATCCTCATATCTCTATTCAGAACATCACACCCTCCCACCAGGTTAACGAAGACGTTGTTATATTACCTAAGGATACCAAGAATGTTTTAATCTTAGTGTTTAGATAAAATCGTAAGAAAGGATTCATTTGCAGTGGATGCCCACGGTATCTATTAAAGGTTAGAGATTAGCTTCAGCTTTCGTTCGATATACGTAAATGAGTTCTGTGGATCACTGCAGAGACAGTTAAATAATACAGATAATTTAATATAATAAAAATTTTACTTCAGATATGCAATCTAGGTTATACCAGAAGAAATCAAAAAATATCTACATAACCACACTTAAAAAACAGAAGTAACAGTACACGTTGTTTAAAACTCCTGCCTGTAATGCAAAGGAAGTCATTCTCTTCTCTCCCTCATCCACATAACCACCCTCACTTATTCAGTGAGTATCTGCCAAATGCCTACTACGTGCACTAGGAACTGGGGCAAGTGCTGGCGGTAGGGCAGTGGGCAAAAATTAACTGGAGGAATCACGGCGCTCACAGAAGGCAGGGGTGAGTGGGTAAGGGGCGGGGCTTAGCGAGATGAGGGCTCGTTCGCCATGTTTTGGAGGCCATCTTCATGCTAAGAGCCACAGAAAGCCATTGAAGGGTTTCACTGAACGGTTTCTAAGTGGCGAGCCCCGTGCTCGGTGGCGGGCCTCCAGAAGTAAACACAACCACAGCAACACCCTCCCCTTCCCTGCTCCCGTGCAGTGAGCACGCTGCACCCCCAGGACAATCTGCTCTGCGGGCTAGTGGAGTCTACTTCCCCACTAACTGAACATCGGACGACGGGTACCTACCACTACCTACGTCTGTTCTCACTTAAACATGCTTCAGTCCTCTGCGTATCTTTCCCTCCTCATCCACAGAATTTCACTTGCTGCTTCCAAATCTTCTCGTAAAGGAAACCATTAATTTTGTGCGTGTTGCTCAGGACAGAACTCTAAGTAATCATCATTCAAAGCCGTATACTCCTCCCATATGCGGCCCAGTCGAATAAAACACTCTCCACTTCGTGAAACTGACAACAGAATATCATGTTTGGGTGAAGTGGTACTTGGCTATTTCCAAAACGGTGCTTTAATTTCTTTAAGTATTTTCCAGAGTTTCTCCCAGTTCCTTAATCCGTTTTCAATTTATTCAGCCTCCCCTCCCTTTTATTTTCTATTCTTCCTTTCCTGGAATTATATTCCTCTGTTTCATGCCCACACTGTCTAGTGCCTTCTCTTATCTGTGTTAACAGAAAAGAACAAGCCTCTCTGTAGGCAGTAAATATCTGAGCTTGCTTCCCTCTTTTCCCTTTAGCCCCACATGAAGATTACAGCAGCCAAGTGGAGAAATGTCCAAACACATCAGCAGTAACACGCATTATCCTGTGAAGTCACCCTATAACATTATTTACATAGAAAATGCGGAGGCACGTGCACACCGTCAGTTACCCCAGAAGCGAAGACCGTAAGTTGAACATAACCTGCTTTTCTCCCTATCGTTCTTCCATGAATCCCCAAGTGAACCGACAGAAAAAGATCCACTCCTTTGCTTTTCCCAGTCCTCAGGGACGCTGCCCTCAAAGCCGCTCAAATCCATACACATCGTCCTCTGAACCTCTTACCAAAAAATGAAGCGACGGACATAAATTTGAGAGTTCATAGAGTTAATGGACTCTCAAGCAAACACGTTTTGAACATTTTCATCTCCCTGAAATCAGGATTCATCTTCTACTCAATTATAAGAGGATGGTGTTGTGATCTAACCAGCAGTGACTTTCCCTTTCTAAATGGTGCATGAAATCATTGTGCATTTCACGATCAATAGCATCTTGAAGTCAATGGAATATGGCATAAACGTGCAAGGGAATGCAAATCGATGAGATCCTGTGACTCCTATAAAATAAAAATCTTGTCGGCTACTGAAGTTTCTAATTTAATGAATGATTACTCAACAGATACGTAATACAGTCCCAGAATTTTCGTTCTAATAAGAAAGTAGGAAGGATTTTTGCCTCTTGTGTTTTATGAGCAACAAAGCATTGGTGTTTTTGCCTTGAAACGCCATGAGTACAGAATGTTTAAAGACATTTATTTCACACTGGTGTACCACAAAATGCTTTTATTTATCATCGTGCAAACCGTCTTCTATGTGGCTGGCAAGGTCTATCTGAAAGGCAATAATTTAGCATTTGGTATTTTTAAATCTCAAAATATTGATAAGATTGACATATGACACCTTTAAGTCACACACACCGCACATATAATTAAAACAATACTAATCCTTCTGTAATTCAAAGTAGTACTGTTTGTTACGCTAGGAGAAAACTTCGTGTAGCCCGAATGTTTAAATCTAAAATTCCAAGTAATGAAATATTAAAAGAAGAGGACTTTTTTTCCTTTCCCTAAAAATCAGAAAATCTGTTGCTGTTTTCCCCAGGGAAATGTGTAAGGCGCTGCCACCAGTCTACATAAAGCCTCATGAATTTTGATTCTTTCAATTCAAGTTTCATGATAATTTGGGCAAGAGCGGAGTTAAGGTTTATGGGTTCTTTTAAGGGTTAGACTTTTTCTTTCCTATCTACTCCCTAGGGCTACAAAGAATGTCTGATGCATAACACAAATTTATTGAAAAAAGAATGAACTAACAACCTCACAGGAAAAACATAATGAGTTTTTAGGGCATTTATTAAGGATGCCGAATTTATACGTATTTTTATTTAAAATAAACATCCATTAACAAGCTCATTTAAACACGTTATTTCCTAGCAATTAATTTATAAACTCAAGGACCACAACTTGTCAAGAATATATACTTGACTGGCTAGGATTACTATAAAACTGCATTCCTTTAAAATACTCTGAAGGTCAGACATCTCAGTGAAATAGTACACTAGCCTTTCCTCTGGCTGGGAACTTGCATTTAGTAAATTGTTAATGCCCTTCTAGATTTATTACATTCTGATGAAGCTTTTGTTCATCAAAGGTTTTGTTTAATTGCACAAACTTTCTCCCAAACTATTTAAAAACATTTTTATCTTACCTTTTACTGCATTGACATTATTCATTTTAATTTAATCAAATCAGTCCAAATTTTCCATAATGCACCTCAGTTTAAGTCTCACTTAGGACCGACTTCATTGTCCCTAATCTAAAAAAAAGCCCTTACATTTTCTTAAATATGCTTAGCAGAATTCTTAAGGAAGAGAATGTCATTAGCATTAAAGTACAACCTCATTAATATAAAATACTATTCCAAATCAGCCTTCATTTTTAAAAATAGCATATGTGGTATCTTAAAAAAAAAAAAAAAGTATTTTTTGTACCTCTCACAAACTTACTCATCTTATAAGAAGCTTAAAAAAATTGAGGAAAGTAGGTGAGCAAACTCTAGGTTTCTTATTTACAAGCTAATTAGAATTCCACAACCTAGTTTTCTGCTCATTAGCCTGTCAGTCTCACTTCAGAATTACTCAGTCTCGTTTTACACAGAAACCTTACTTCCCTCAAGCTTCCCCAGATAGCAGGAGGGCAATTCCAGGGCATAAATTATTCCTGTGTTAACAAAAATCCTACTTGTCAAGTGATTCCTTGGAGCAAGTCTGAAGTCACGAAGCTACTTGAGCAGGCAGGACGGATTCCTAACGGTGTTTCTGAAACCACACGAACCACGTATGTGTGCTCAGGACCTCCTTACTCGCAGATCCATGGTAACAGGCATGATTGACAGAAGTTATTTTTTTACATACAAAACTTTCTGGTGGCTGGAGTATAAAACTTAAGAGTGGTACCACAGGTACTGGAAGGAAATGACTGGCGTCAGGATGGGAATGTCAAGATTTTGCTGCTTGCGACAGAATTAACGTGAAAATCTCCAATGCAAGCTGACCTACAATCTCTACCTGCTTCTCTACCCGCCATTTGAGTCCTGTTTTTACTGAATTATCACAGCATGTTTGAAGGAGGTGACTGTATCATAATCTCATCACCCAAAGGATCATGTAGAATAGGACTATTATAGAGTCAGCTCTCATCCAGTTACAATACAAAATAATGTTAGAACAGAACAGTCCAAGACAAAGACTTGAAGCCTCCTCAACCCACCTTCTGGTTACACTCTCCCCGCGGTAATGTTATTTGACATCTTTCAACTTCAGCTATTTAACCTTTGTAACGCTAAAGTCTATAAAGTGCTGAATTCTAAATTTCTAGCAGAAAATCCAGGAGCAGTTTTGTAGAACATTCTCTGAAAATCTTGAGTTTGCAAGGTTCAAATACAGAGAGAAAATTATTTTAGAAATACACCTTGGTTAAAAAAAATTAATATAATGATGCAATGAAGTGAGAAATCACTAAAAAAAAAAGTAGATAAAATCCCCAACAACATGAGGAAGAAATTCTATCAAGAGGGTCAAAGAAGCAAACAGCATAGAAATTAATGAAAGCAGTAAATATGAAATTGTGTACAATTTAACTAAAGCAATACTTTGAAGGCAATTAATACCTTGAAGGGATTCGAAAGAAAAAAATTGAATGCTTAAAATAAACTAGCCCAGACTGCAACCTAAGAAGTCTGATAACAGAGTGAACCCAAAGAAAAAGAGGAAAAAACAAAATAAGAAAGCAAAACTTAATGATAACTTAAAATGATGCTACAAAAGAGTTTATGAAGAAAATCAGAAGTTGGTATAATAACAAGGGAGCAGACAAGTCTCCAACAAGACTAATCAAGAGAGAAAAAGCACAAAGGAACAAAACTAACAATGAAAAATTCAGCAGCAATGAAAGAGTAAGAGAATACCGCAAATGACTTCTTGCCAATAAATGTGAATATTTATCGGAATGTATAAATTATAACAAAAATATAACTTACTCTCTGAAGAAAAAAAAGCGTGAACAGATCCATATTATTAAATACACGGATTTGATACTTAAAAATCTACCCATAGCCCCTCTTGAAAGTCAAAATAAGGGCACCTGGGTGGCTTAGTCGGTTAAGGGTCTGACCTCGGCTCAGGTCATGATCTCAGGGCTTGTGAGTTCGAGCCCTGTGTTGGGCTCTTTGCTGACAACTCAGAGCCTGGAACCTGCTTCGGATTCTGTGTCTCCCTCTCCATCTGCCCCTCCCCCTCCCATGCTCTCACTCTCTCAAAAATAAACATTAAAAAATATAAATTTATGATACCTTATATACATTAACTTAGATATGTCAAATGTTATATGGTAAAAATTTAAAACAAAGTATTAAAATTAAAACCTATACAAAAGATAGACTATGAAAGAAAGCTCTCCTGATAAACTGATTTATTTCTTTCTAGTTTATTTTATACATATTCTATTCCCACATCTGTGACATTCACTATTTAATTTAAATCCCATGCAATAATTTTAGGAATAGTGTCAAGTATGATGGGTGTTAAGAACAAATAAAGAGCACTATAAGGAAGAATATAATGACATTATGGAGAATTATGTGAATGTGACATGTTATATTTATCCCCAAACTGATTAAAATTAAAATAAATCAAAGTCATCTAAGTTTCATTCCTTTATTCTTTCTCTCTAGAAAGAATAAAAGAAACACATTAACATAAGTTAGTGCCCTTCTTTATTTTATTGGTGCATAATGGGCAAAGTCACTTTCTTTGCCACCATATTACACTAAACAAATTAATCTTTTCTTAAAATGTTAGAAAACAATAAAGACCTAACAAAGAGCAAGGTGGGCTTTTCTTGTGGGTTTTTTAAGGGCTCGCCATGAATGCTAGATTCAAATTAGTTACTTGTCCTAATGATTAAAAAAAAAGAAGAAGAAGAAGGAAAGGAAGAGAAAGAACAATAAAGCACTGTAGTATCTTCAATGGAGAAAAAGCCTTAGAACTATAAGCATTGTAGAAAAATAGCCAGATGTAGAAGAAACAAGTCAAACTTTCCGAGAGAAAAAAACCAAGTCTGCTAAAAAAAATAACAAAAAGGTGATCTGCCCTAGATGACTCATCCTAATAAAAGTAACACATTTTTACAGCATATTATTCGAAGGAAGAAATGCAGCTCAGCAAGCAAAGAGTTGAGAAATCTCAATCCTTTTGCTACTCAAAGATTTTATCTCGTATTGTTAAAGACACACTGGTATTATTCCTTAATTATATTTGAGAGAAAAACTATTTTATTTTTAATTTGCCCCGAATGTGTATGTAAAACTAAAAGCCAAGTAGCAATTCTAGGTGGTGAACTGCACAGAACAACGCTCGCTTGGTATTCATCCCAGGTCTTAAATAAGTGTAGCCTGCCAACTGTAGCCCACAAGATTATTCTGAACCTCGTTATCCAATTTCTTTTTCTAGAACCTTTGTTCTGCTTCCTCCTTCCTATAGGCATCTAGTTCACTGTTCTTAACATTCTTTGCCACTGGAGTAAGAAGGAAGGAAATGGAAAACAAGCACACATTTCTTTTTCTCCTTGCAGCAGCTCCGCACCATTACTAGACGGAGACAGCACCTGCGGCCTGCATGTCTTAGGTGCTTTATGTCTACAGCAATGGGGGAAGGGATCTTTAGTCCACCATCGAAAGGACTGCATAGCTATAGTGATTTCTCTGTTCTTTCCAGGCTTCTCTGCAAGAATGTCATTGAAGGAGCCTGTTTGTTATACACCTTCCAGACTGCATGAAAGAAGGGGGTGGGGGAAGAAGAAAATGGAGAGACACTTCAAGGCTGCAGCACGTCACAGCATAACTATTAAGACCAACCCCAAACCATCTTGGAGGTTCACAGGTTGGTCCAAGGGATGGAAAACCTGGATAGCCAGAATTATTTCTACTCAAGATACTTACCCAGGAACCTAAACAGACTAAAAAAAAATAAAAATAAAAAAATAAATAAATAAATAAAAGACTTTCCATTGGAATCATATGTGGATAAATTACTGTCAAAATAGTCCACTATAGGGGCGCCTGGGTGGCTCAGTCAGTTGAGCGTTCTGACTTCGGCTCAGGTCATGATCTCACAGTTCGTGGGTTCAAGCCCCGCGTCGGGCTCTGTGCTGACAGCTCAGAGCCTGGAGCCTGCTTCAGATTCTGTGTCTCCCTCTCTCTCTGCCCCTCTCCTGCTCATGTTCTGTCTCTATCCCTCTCTAAGAAATTAAAAAACATTAAAACAAAAAATAGCCCAATATAATTACAAGATATAATAAGGACAAAGAAATAATAAGTCACAAAATATAAATGTTATAAAGGGAACGTTAATTATATCCTTCTAATCAGTTTTACTCAGCACACAGTGTAGGAAGACTATCCACCTCATTGTCTTCCCCTCTCCACAGGCGGTTTTATATTGAATGTATTTTTCATATTATCTGGAAAAGTGATCAGTCGGTTTTCTACGATGAAAACCAATTTATGCCTTTAAATTTTTTATATAAAATTACAACCATTATAGCTAATAAAAACCATAAAGCTACAGAAAGAAAAGCTAAGCTTCCTCAGCACCTTCTTCTACCTTTGTACACATATTTGTATATAGTCCTTGCAAACTTTGTCCAATCCTGTATAATCATCTGCACAGAAATGTGTATAAATTCGTATGCGTGTATGTGTTTGTCATCTGATTGAACTTACAAACTGAGATATTTTACAGGCTACAGTGCAATTTCATTTTCCTCATTCAGCAATAAAGCACCACCATCAATTGAAAAAATTAACATTTCTTAAAAAGGTGCATAATATCCCCCAAAATATCAATGTATTACAATTGATTCAACCATTCTTCCCCCTGACTAGCATTCATATTATTTTACCTAGCTTAGGCTTCTGTCATTACCAAAAAAAAAAAAAAAAAAACTGCACCACAAGAACACACATAGATAGGCACAGATATGTTGAAACACAGCCATCGATATTCATTATATTGGTACTTTTATTGCTATGGGACAGTCTAATAAATAGGACTTCAAAAAGAGCTACAACGATCTCTCATAACCCTACCAGCAATATCTTAATTTCTAGGAAACAGTTACAGAATATGCTATGTGCTAAAGCATTTCAGGAAGCAAAGTCCATATACTTTTGGGTATCCATCAATCTAAGGTGATTTCTAATTTTGTGATATATTTACACTGATGGATTTAGTGAGGCTGCAATTCTAGGTATCTATATAGCAATCTCTGAGAAGAATCCAGTATACATTGGGTTGATTTTAATTTACCTTTTTTTGACACTTCTGCCCCATTAAGTTCTTTTTGTGCTTCTTCAATTTTATCTAAGAAAAACAAAGAGATTTTACAAATCAATTCATCGTACACAAATAAGAATGTAGTAAGACAAACACACTACTTATACAAGGAGCCTCATACATAGTAATAAATATTTACGGAATGAATTCATAAATATGTGCAAACTGTTAAAACAATGATATATTCCCTTATTTTAAAACTGGAATACATAATTTCAATCACATCTTTGTCACAAGGACCAGCTCCAATCAATTAACGTTTTCATAATGCAATTCATTGGTGCATTTTAAATACTGAATGATACTTAATAAACACTTAGGTGCATAATAAATACCTAAAAATAAAGCTTTCCTTATAAAGACACATACATGCCCAACAGCGATTTTATTAGAGACAGAGAACAAATGCCTGCTAGCTTAGAAACAAGTCTAAACAAAGTTCACGGATGGCCTAAAACCTATGCCAAACATGGAAGAACAGGAGGAAGAACCGGGTAATGAATGAAAGGAGGGGCAGGAGAGTAGCGGAATACCCTTCCCTCTCGCCGAGCCTTGGTACCAGGACAACCTTTCCCGAAGCATGCGGAACCCTGGGTACCAGGACTGTTATTCATGAAGTGTGCGGGGAGCTGACTGCATCAGAGAGCCACTCTATCAAAGCAATGACCCCAGAACTGCTACATATGAGCCAGTTCCGAAAGACCAGGTGTAACCCACAAGCAGTAACTGACGAGGCGCTTGGGAGGGCTGCCCCGGAGCGGACAGGAGAGGGAGGCGAGCGTGGGCCCAGAGCCTGTAGTTCTGAGATCTAAGGCTCTGAGTGCATGTGGATTTTGTAAAAAAGCATTATGTCCTCCGCTGGTTAACAATTAATGTAGGGGCGCTTGGGTGGCTCAGTTAAGTGTCAGACTTCGGCTCCCATCATGGTCTCACAGTTCACGAGGTCAAGCCCTGTGTCCAGTTTGGTGCTGGCAGTTCCCAAGCTTGCTTGTGACTTTTCTCTCCCTCTTTCTCTCTGTCTCTCTGCCCCTCCTCCACATGCACACATTCCCTCTCTCTCAAAAATAAACATTAAAGAAAAAAATTAAATTTTATAATGATGTACTTACTTGATGATTATGACAATAACTCCAGCTTTAATACGGGGGTGTAAATACTCCTTACCATGGTAGAAGTTACAAAATTCCCAGGGTACCTTTTTGTACTGAAGTGAATACAGTGCCAATAATCACATGATATTTTAGTTAGTCCATGGAAGAAGTATCATTTACAAATTTTCAAAATACTGGTACTTCAGCCATTTGCGCCTTCTGGCATCCACCACCAGTTCCCAAAATCATCTCCAAAGCTATTCCTACCACAACTTTCCACGGAAGATGAACTTTCAAAATGTTTCCTCTTCCAAACAAATAAAAGACACAGATGCCCACCACAGGGGCCCTTTGAACCACCTGCTTCCTCTCCCATTAACCTTGTGGAGAAAGCCAGAAATTCAGAGAACCTTCAATTTATTGATCAAACTTCTTCTAACTGCACAGTGATCCACGCAGCCTACAAAACAAAAGCAGAGTGGGAGCGACAGAGAAAATGGAGTCGAGCTACCTTGAACTATTAGACATGGACTATCAGCATTAGTCAAGAATAAATTTTCATCGTGATAAATGTATCCCCACAGCAATGTCCTAGTATTTGCTAATTACTGGATCCAGCATAAGATCTACGAGTAGAGGTAACCTACAGAAACATTACAATTTCTCTTATTTACAGGTTTTAGTTGTTTCTCATGGAATAGCAAGTGAATTGGAAATGGTCCTAAAAAAACAAACAAACAAACAAAAAACCATGGACCTTGCATCAGCAGTCATTTTATTTCAGAGAGAAAAATACCAAATGCATGGATGAAATCTACATAGGTTTTTGTAAGTAGCAAAAGGACAGAGGCCACTTTTTAAAAAATAAGATACACAGGGCGCCTGGGTGGCTTAGTCAGTTAAGCGTCCTACTTTCGCGTAGATCATGATCTCACGGTTCGTGGTTTCGAGCCCCGCGTCAGGCTCTGTGCTGACTGACAGCTCAGAGCCTGGAGCCTGTTTCAGAGTCTGTATCTCCCTCTCTCTCTGACTCTCTCTCTGACCTGCTCACGCTCTCTCTCTCTCTCTCTCTCTCTCCTAGAAACAAATAAAAAAAATTATATAAAAAAAAAATAAAATAAACAAAGTACGCTGTATGCCTTCAAGATGTAAAGAAACAAATCACAGAATTTAAATATAAGGTCCCTGAGAAACATAACAAGGAAAATACACTGTTATTTCCACGCCAGCAGTTCCTCCAAACTTAAGAACCATAAATACGTACATACATATTATATATATCCTGGCAGTAATGACTGTGTTTAAGAGTTTGTGCACACATAATTTGGCATTATATAATAAAACAACATTTTATTAACAGAATCGATTTTGGCTCAAAGCAACAAAAGCTCATGATTTAACACATATTTAAGAATAGTGCTATTTGGTACACTGAGGTCTGGCCCAACTGCTGTTTGCACTTTCCCATAACAAGTTCTTAGAAAAATGACCTCAATTTACATGGGATCACAGAACACTGGTTTTTGTTGTTAAATTTTCAATTAAGTTGCCTTTTTCTCTTGATAAAAACCATGCATAAATCAGCAGATTTAGGACATTTACTTTGTCAGGTATACGCATCTACTTAAACACTTTTACCTAAAGCTCTAGTTCAAAAGGTAAATATAATTTTCATTTAGAGAGCTTGTAAGAGTCAGTATTAAAAGCCTTTGCTTCAATTTTTGGAGAAAGTCCTGTTTATATTTTACCTACACTTTATGATTCTTCTGATAAAATATATTTCAGAGATACTCCAAAATCACAGAGAAATGGCACACACATTGCATGCTCTTAACTGGTTCATACAAGGCAATTTACTGATATTTAAAGCCGTATTTATCATTTTTTCACTATGACTCAGACCAATAAATGTTTTTACATTTCAACCAAATACACATGTGCGCAATTATGCATATACATAATTCAGAAACAGACTTGCCCACACTCCATCTTCATCTTTTCCTATTAAAAACGAAAAATGCTGCCTTGCCCAGCCAGCTACATTGATCTCACAGCCCCTGCTGGATTTGGAACCTGATATAAAGAGTAGTTCCCTACATATCTTTTTTACTTTGTATTTTTTACCCTTTTCCTTTTACCAAGGGTAACGCTGCCCAGCAATAATAAACAACTTCACTGTAAGCCTTGATTGGGGGGGCGGGGTGGGTTGGGGGTGTGATCTTTAGAAGGGGATCTAGGATTCAGAGACCTCTTCCGTCGTGCCCTCCCCAACGTCACTGTTACCTGAGGTAACAATCTCAACAAAGAAACACACATGGAGAAACAAACTGTAGTCTCTCTGTTACTGTTGTTTAAGAATAAAAATAGGGGGGCGCCTGGGTGGCTCAGTTGGTTAAGCGTCCGACTTCAGCTCAGGTCATGATCTCATAGTTCATGGGTTCAAGCCCCGTGTCTGGGCTGTGCTGACAGCTAGCTCAGAGCCTGGAGCCTGCTTCAGATTCTGTGCCTCCCTCTCTCTCTGACTCTCCCCTGCTCATGCTGTCTCTCTCTCTCTCTCTCAAAAATAAATAAAACATTAAAAAAAAGAATCGAAATAGATAATGTACGTAAAATGAACAGTCACACCGTGTTGGCCAATCTAACGTGAGTAGTCCATTCTTACCGTAATGAGTTTTTAGTGTATTTAAGATGTATTTCTAATTAATTCAATTTGTACTAAATGTATTTGGAGGAGCTGTCACTTGGTAAAGACCCCTGCAACATGGATGGATCCAGAATCTTTTCTAAGATCCAGGGGTGCCCATGGCTGAATGAGTAGCAGGCCAGGACAGGGGAGGAGCTCCTAATGATCTAAGTCACTTTTTGGTTCTGCAACTATTGAAAATTTACAACTCTTTACAGAGTTTCTTCCCCAACAGAGCACAGAAATTGTTCATGGTAAAGATTATGAACAATTCTGTATGATGCCTTACATATTTAAAAACGTTTGTACAAGCAGACCATGTAAAAACATTTTATTTCCATCATCCATAAATAATGAAAGGAAAAACATCTCTTTATTTGTGAAAGATAATCTGAAACCACAGAGCCAAAAACAAAACCAAACCAAAACCAAAACCAAAACCCAAGTCCCAGAGCCCTTAAGAAACGACCTTTCTTGGGGTGCCTGGGTGGCTCAGTCAGTTAAGCATCTGACTTGGACTCAGGTCATGATCTCACAGTTTTGAGCGCCATGTCAGGCTCTGTGCTGACAGCTCAGAGCCTGAAGGCTGCTTCAGATTCTATGTCTCCCTCTCTCTATGACCCTCCACCACTCACACTCTGTCTCTCCCAAAAATAAATAAATATTTAAAAAAGTAAGAAAAAAAAAGGAACAACCTTTCTTGGGGTGCCTGGGGGGCTCAGTCGGTTGAGTATCCAACTTTTGATTTTGGCTCAGGTCCTGATCTCATGGTTCATGGGATTGGGCCCTGTGTCACAGTGCTAAGCCTGCCTAGGATTCTCTCTCTCTCTCTCTCTCTCTCTTCCTCTCGTCTGCTCACTCTCTCTCTCTCTCAAAATAAATAAACTTTAAAAAAAAATTACCTTTCTTTTAGGGCTCTGGGGAGAAGACTGAATAATTAAACTAAATCACTTACATCAATAAAGCAATCTTCATGGTAAGTTCCTACTCTTGACCATTTCCACCTTGTGGTGAAGCGCAGGAGGCCGGGGATGGGGGGTCCTGAACAGCACCCCTCAAGAGCCTCAGGAGGCAGGACATCCCAGCTTTGGGGACCAACACACAAAGTTGTTAGGGTTTGATTCAACGAAAGCTGTGTTTTCGTCGTGGTGAACGTCCACCCAGGGTCAGGTACAAGAGGAAGGGCTGGAGACAGGAAAATAAACCAAACCAAACTGACGGGCTTTCCTGGGGGGGCTTACCGATGATCACACCCTTTAAACAATCACTTCACCATCAGTTTAAAGCCCGGGCTCCGCTGTGTTGGTAACTTACAAGTCCTCGTCGGCCTCACCCCCAGCCCCAGTGCGGTTTTCCCTCCGGTGTCAGCCGCGCCCACGGGCAGCCCCGTCAAGAGCCCAGCCCAGCCCTTTCCAGCATGGCACCCTTTCAAGAATGTCACCTTCTCTTAACACCCTCATTCGCGGCCTGTCACTCCTTCTCTGTGCCACCACCAAACCTTGCATGTGGAACCCGGGCCCTCTGTGGTGACCCGTCTCATGATCACCAGCAATAATGACAGTAAGAGTGACCTGTGTGATTACGGATTGGAGGAATGTGACAGTAGCTGCCAGGCTACAGGGGCACTGGTGCGTTCTGAGGAAGAGGAACAGGGATCCGGCACACAGGGTTACAACGGGCATTGGGTGGTTTCACTGAAGAACCCAGCATTGTATCCTCTTCAACGTCACAAACGATTTCGACATTTTGTAAGCCGCATGCGTACAGTGAAAACACTTGAGTCAACTCTTTCTTTCTCTATTTGATCAACGGCAGATGATTTCAACCTTCATTTTACTAGCTCATCCTTCTCTCCCGCTTTTTGGATCGGCACCTATGACCCCGGCTCTAACTCCACAGACTCTCCCTCTTCCCTTGGCTCTAAAAGCACAAAGCAGAAAGGCTAATAGTAAAATTGTATGAAGTAGATCCTAATGAACTGTAAAAGGCACCTCTATTTACTGAAAGAGAAACCATCTGATTGGAAAAGGATCACCATATGCGGCTGTACTATTTTTACTACTAAATAAGCATAACTCCTACGTCCCCTCATTACCCGCCAGCACGAGCTCCTTACTCTTACTGTTAACTGCTAGAGCTATTTCAGTAAGACTAAATATAGACAATGATGTAATGTTAAAAATGCACCTAATACCCATACAAGCTTTTAATTTTCTTAATGGTTATTTATTTATTTTGAGAGGGAGAGAAAGAGCCAGGGAAGGGCAGAGAGACACGGAGAGAGAATCCCAAGCAGGCTTCGTGCTGTCCATGCTGAGCCTGATGCAGGGCTTGATCTCGTGACCTGAGCTAAAATCAGGAGTCTGACTGAGCCACCCAGGTGGCTCCTGGTCACCTAGGTGACCCCTAAATATGCTCTTTTAAATGACACTTGTCCCCGGCGTTCACTACTAAATCAGCTAAGGAACGCCACATTGATAAGTCACACATTTTAACCTGTAATTACACATCTCTGTACCTGGGGACCCGTGTCTTTCAGGAAAATGACACTGTACAGAAATGCTGAAAATGATTATCTACACCAGTAAATACTTCAAATTGGAAAATACCACCTGAAGGAAATAGGGGAAAAAATCCAAGACTCAACTCTCTGCTAATGAATTTGAAAACAGTGATTGATTAGTAAAAGGTTCCAGAGGGGCGTCTGGGTGGCTCAGTCAGTTAAGTGTCCGATTTCAGCTCAGGTCATGATTCAAGGTTTCTGAGTTTGGGCCCCGCATCAGGTTCTGTGCTGACAGCTCAGAGCCTGGAGCCCGCTTTGGATTCTGTGTCTCCCTCTCTCTCTTCCCCTCCCCCACTTGTGCTCTGTCTCTCTCTGTGTCTCAAAAATAAATAAATGTAAAAAAAGAAAAAAAAAAGAAAAAAAGGTTCCAGAGAGCACGAAATTACTCAACTTGATCCCAGAATAACTATGGAAGGAACGAAGAAAGTCACCAGAGAATAACAAAGAATTACCTTGTTTTAAGGTTCCAGGCCCAGATGGTTTTGTTACCAAATTCTTTCCAATTCTGTAAAGCATTTCCTAAACGGTTTCAGAGCACAGGATAACACAAAAGCTGTTCTCAATCATTTTATAAAGGTGGTATGACCCTGACATCAATGTCACCAAAGGGGAAGAAAAATCAACACTACAGACAAGTTTAACATATGAGTATGGATTTAACAATCTATATCAAGGGGCGCCTGGGTGGCTCAGTCAGTTAAGCATCCGACTTTGGTTCAGGTCATGATCTCGCAGTCTCTGAGTGTGAGCCCCGCGTCCTGCTTTATATTCTATGTCTCCCTCTCTTTCTGTCCTTCCCCCAGCCATGCTCTGTCTCTGTCTCAAAATAATAAATATACATTTAAAAAAATAATCCTTGGAACAGAACAGAGAACCGAGAAATGGGCCATACAAATGTATGGCCAACTCATTTTTGACAAAGCAGGAAAGAATATCCACTGGAATAAAGACCGTCTCTTCAGCAAATGGTGTTTGGTAAAACTGGACAGCAACAATGCAGAATGAACCTGGACCCCTTTCTTACACCACACACAAAAATAGACTCAAAATGGATAAAAGGCCTAAATGTAATACAGGAAGCCATCAAAATTCTAGAAGCAAATACAAGCAAAAAACCTCTCTGACCCGTGTCACAGCAACTTTTTATTCAACATGTCTCTAGAAGCAAGGGAAATAAAAGCAAATATGAACTGGGGCACCTGGGTGGCTCAGTCGGTTAAGCGTCCGACTTCGGCTCAGGTCATGATCTCACGATTCGTGGGTTTGAGCCCCTCGTCGGGCTCTGTGCTGATGGCTAGCTCAGAGCCTGGAGCCTGTCTTTGGATTCTGTGTCTCCCTCTCTCTCTGACCCTCCCCTCCTCATGCTGTCTCTCTCTCTCTCTCAAAAATAAAATAAAACATTAAAAAAAAATAAAGTCTGTTTAAAAAAAAAAAAGCAAATATGAATTATTGGGACCTCATCAGGATAAAAAGCTTCTGCACAGTGAAGGAAGCAATCACAACTAAAAGGCAACCAACAGAATGCGAGAAGATATTTGGAAATGAGATATCAGATAAAGGGTTAGTAGCCAAAATCTACAAAGAACTTGTCAAACTCAACACCCAAGAAACCCCAAATAATCCAGTGAACAAATGGGCAAAAGACGTGAACAGACACTTCTTCCAAGAAGACATCCAGATGGCCAACAGACACAAAAAAAGATGCTCAACGTCACTCATCATCAGCGAAATGAAAATCGAAACCACACTGAGGTACCACCTCACACCAGTCCAAATGGCTAAATTTAACAACTCAGGCAGCGACAGATGTTGGTGAGGATGCAGAGAAAGGGGAACTCTTTTGCACTGCTGGTGGGAATGCAAACTGGTGCAGCCACTCTGGAAAACAGTATGGAGATTCCTCAAAAAGTAAAAAATAGAACTATTCTATGACCCAGCAGTTGCACTACTAGGGAGTGCAGAGGATATAGGTGTGCTGTTTTGAATGGATACATGCATCCCAATGTTTACAGCAGCGCTACAGACAAGAGCCAAAGTACAGAAAGAGCCCAAATGTCCACTGATGGATGAATGGATAAAGAAGATGTGGTGTATATATACACAATGGAGTACTACTTGGGAATCAAAAAGAAAGAAATCTTGCCATTTGCAACAATGTGGATGGAATTAGAAGCTACTATGCTAAGCGAAATTAGTCAAAGAAAGACATAGATCATATGACTTCACTCATGTGGAATTTAAGATACAAAACAGATGAAGACAAAGGAAGGGAAGCAAAAATAATACAAAAACAGGGAGGAGGACAAAACATAAGAGACTCTTAAATACAGAAAACAAACTGAGGGTTACTGGAGGGGTTGGGAGTTGGGGGATGGGCTAAATGGGCAAGGGGTATTGAGAAAGACACTTGTTGGGATGAGCACTGGGTATTAAATGTATGGGATAAATCACTGGATTCTACTCCTGAAATCATTACTGCACTGTATGCTAACTAACTTGGATGTGCATTAAAAAATAAAAATAAGTAATAATTTAAAAACCAATCTAATCAAGAAGTACAAGGGCACCTGGCTGACTCAGTAGGTGGAGCGTATGATTCTTGATCTTGGGTTCGTCAGTTTTAACCCCACACTGGGGCAGAGATCACTTAAAAATTTTTTAATTAATAATTTTTTTAAAAGAAGTATATTCAAAGTTTAGAAACCCACATTCAAGTAGGGTGTACATAAGTATCCAAAGGTATTTCAGCACTAGGAAGCATGTCATTATAACTTCTAACAGCAACAGGACAAGGGAGTTGGGAAAAGGTAATTTAAATAATATCCAGAATGCACTTGACTAAATCACATTTATCAACTGTATAAAAAACAAAACAAAAAAAACCCCTACAAACTAAAAAACCCTCCAACAATAAACGGAAAATTATAGACTTCACCATATAAACCAAGTATTATTCTAATAAGCACCCTAAAACAAAGACACTGACCACTAATCACGTTCTCACTTCCTTGAGGAAGCCTTCCCTGACCCAGTCTCCTACAACTGGTCTGCACCCCCAGCACGGGGCCCTCACCCCCCAGAGCAGCGTTCATCGCTGCCAGATTTTCTGAGACGATTTCTACAACATCAGTACAACCGGATTCATCCAATTCAGAATATATTAGCTCCTGTGAGCCAGCCTAAGACGAGCGATTCTACGTGCAGGAACCTACAGAAGTAAACAAGCAGTCCCTCTACACGCAGAACAGTGTGACTCTATCCACAGGGAGCTAATGGGACACAGAACAGGGAAATGTGGCCGTCTTGGTAATGGGAAGACTCCTGACACACCTCCATGGATGAAATACACAGGCTGAATATAAACAGAAGATGAGTGATCTCACCATGGAGAGATGAGGGCATTCAGGTAGGGGAGCGTGATGGGGGTGCAAAGGCAAGAAAGAAACAAGACGGTGTGTTAGGAGCTCAAAGCAGTTGGAAAAAAAGCCTGGAGAGAGCAGGTCTAGGGATACAGGCTTTGGAAACTGCCGTCGTCTTCTTCTCTTTTTTTTTTTTTTAAATATTTTTATTTATTTCTAGGGAAGAGAGAGAGAGAGACAGTGTGAGCAGGGGAGGGTCAGAGAGAGAGGGAGTCACAGACTCTGAAACAGGCTCCAGGCTCTGAGCTGGCAGTCAGCACAGAGCCCGACGCGGGGCTCGAACCCACGAACCGCGAGATCATGACCTAAGCGAAAGTCGGACGCTTAACTGACTAAGCCACCCAGGCGCCCCGGAAACTGCCATCTTCTGTATCTAGTCGTTAAAACTGTACCGCAGAGTTGGTGGAGGTGAAAACATAACTACTCTGTGAAGTGATTGGGCCATAGGTAGTAAGATCTTTGAAAACCCACTCATCCTTAAAATCGTGATTAAAACTACTGGAAATCTAGACTGAGACCATAAAAGGAGTGGAGCAAAGGCCATTCATCACCATGCTTTTCCTACTAGGAGGAACTAAGTCATCCACAGAGCCTGTAGGTGTTCAAGAAATATCTGTTGAGTGAATAGTTGAGAAATGGTCAAGTAAATACGGTACTTCCACCATATGAGAGTATTATAAAACCATTAGACTCTAGGCTTCTGGAAAGAGGACCCACTGAGCCAATAACCACCGCAATGGTGGCCCCAGACTATATAAATTTTAAAAGCTTTGACAAAGCATTTTAACGGGCCACCTACTCTCCAGTTAAGAATTGTGGTCTATCAAGAGGCAGCTCCAACTGTTAAGGAGTAGGCAGAAGAAAGGGAAACCCAAGAAAGAGGCCAAAACGAAACAAAAGGAAGGGCTGAAAAAATTAGAACTAGAAATAATTTTTAGTCGCAGAGGTCAGGAGAGCAGTGTTTCACTGTCTAATCGGTAGGTGACACAATCCATAAAGACTGAAAAGCTTCCGCTGGACTGAGCAATTAGGAGACCCTGGCGATGCTTCGCAAAGCAGGAGGTGAGCCGGGAGGCTAGGGGGCAGAGGGATGAGGCAGCGATGGGACGGGGGGGGGGGGAGGGGGGGCGAGAAGAGAATGGGGCAGACCTGTATCTCAAAACACTCGGGAGAAGAAGCGAGTGCACTGGGGAGCCACTGAGAAACACAGGGTTCGGAGAAAGTTGTTCGGTATGTTTTTCAAAGATGTTTATAGATACAAGGTGGGGAAAACAGCATCCAGAGTCTAGAAGGAAGGCTGGTTTGGAACGGGAAGAGAGCCAGGTCCATCCTCTGAGGACAGAGGGAAGGAGAGGAGAAGGTACGCCAGATGAAAAATCTACTGATGGGAAGGATGAGTTTGACGGAGTGCACATCCAATGGCCTCGGATTTTATTGAGATAAGAGGCACAGCATAGCTGGCTTATGAAGATAAAGGAGCTTAGTGTTTCTCTAACAGGTCTTCTGGGCCAGCAAAGGTGAGACAGATTATTGACGGGAATGGAAGAGGACCGATTTTAAGGATAAATAAAAGCACCGAGAAGCGCCAACTAGGGATCTGCGGAGTGGAAACCCGCAAGTATTTGATGGCCTCAATGTGCACAGCGGCGCTATTTATCCTTTAAAAAAGTTTGGCAGCCTGGATGAAAAACTGGAGAAGGAATATGCCAAATTTGGATTCTTCCAGGGGGAAGGACAAAGTTGAAGGTGCTAGAAGGATGGCTCGTACAATCAGCCAAATGCGCAAGATGGAGTAGTGGACAGCGGCCCGGGAGGAACACAGGAAGGAGAAGACAGAAGACGCAAAGGCAGGGGATAGAAGGGGAGCGTCTGAGGCCAACAAACGTGGCTGGAGGTCATGATTCAGGGCTTTGAAAAAGATCCAGAGTGGCTGCAGGTAAAATAGGGTAGAGACAAAGGGTAACTGGACAGGAACAATCTCTTAATCTAGTGTGGTAATGAGTGGTGGGATAGCAAAGAAGACCAGGACCAAAATATACCGCAATAAAATCCCAACTGCGAAGTGCCTCGCTTCGCTTCTACGCATGTGTGAAAGTATACTCTTATATTTTGCAAAATTGTTCGTTTATCCTTCAGAAAGCATGTTTCCATTGTGACACTGAGAGAGCACTAAAATAGTTCAAAGACAAAAGTTAAAGCTCCAACATGCTTTTTTTTCTTTTTCTTCTTCTTTTTTTTAGCACTTATTCAGTTTTGAGAGACAGAGAATGAGTGGAGAAAGGGCAGAGAGAGAGGGAGACACAGAATCTGAAACAGGCTGAGCCATCAGCACAGAGCCTGATGTGGGGCTCGAACCCACAAACTGTGAGATCATGACCTGAGCCGAAGTCGGATGCTTAACTGACTGAGCCACCCAGGCGCCCCCAACATGCTTTTAAAATTATGGATCGGGGCACCTGGGTGGCTCAGTGGTTTAAGCGTCTGACTTCGGCTCAGGTCATGATCTCACGGTTTGTGGGTTTGAGCCCCACATCAGGCTCTGTGCTGTCAGCTCACAGCTCAGAGCCTGGAGTTTGCTTCAGATTCTGTCTCTGTCTCTCTCTGCCCCTCTCTCACACACTCTGTCTCTCTCTCAAATATAAATAAACATTTAAAAAATATTTTAGATAAATCAATAAAATTATGGATCAGCCAAATGCGATGTTTCTTCTACAAGAAAATCATCTTAATACCAAAACTAACCACGGAATAACAAAATGTGCACAGACACACAGGGCATATGTTACAGCTAAACCATCTCCAGTTTTTATTTTTTGTCTCTTAATAACGTATACCTGTTTTCACTTTGCTGACAGTTCCTTGGCCTGGATCAGCCGCGCTGAGAAGGACATTAGGGCACTAGAAGCTAAATACTTACAATAGTGGGGTAATTATACCTTTTTACCCCTAGAGGGAGCTGGGAAGACCACTGGTTTTTAGAGCTGAGCACATATTTCCTAAAAAGTCAAAAAGCAAAGCAAACTCCCAGAGTCTCATTCCTGAAACCTCCCACAGGCTCAGAACCCACGAGAAGTTCCACCGAGGAGGTGAAGTCGGATCCAAGCTCCTTCCTCAGACGGCTGCCAAAGCAAGGTCGGGTCCCCGAGTGCCACCCTTCCAGCTTCTGGCTTCTGCTCCTTCATGCATCACCTAAAACAGCAGAACTCAAGCTTTGCTTCCCTATTATTGGAGTCATTTAAGAATCTTCATATGTAGGCTGATCCCTGTATCAATCAAATCAGCATCAGAAGTTTCCCAGGTGATTCTAATATGCAGCCAAACCTGAAAATCAATCTTCTGTAAATTACAGATATTATCAGGTCAAGATTCAAAATTGTACAAAACGCAAGTAGTTGGGGGGTGGGGGGAAGGTCTTATCAACTGGCTCCTTGAAGCAATTTTTTATCAAGCCACAGGGATGGAGAGCAACATCGTCTGCCTTACCAAGGGAGCTGCTGATGTCGGTTGCGGGGGTGGGGGGGGTTGGGGGGGTAGGGAGACCAGAGAAGATAAGTAAAGTAAAGCTCTGTGGGTGCTGCAAGGCTAAGGGGGTGCAGTGAAAGGCGGTGTAATGAAAGTATACTGCTAAGGTGCAAAGCCAAAGCACACATCCTTAATAAGCACTATATCACAGATAGATCTATTTATCACCAAACCGAGCCCTAAACTAGGAACCAAATTTCCACCTGAAAAAAAAATCTATGTTTGAAAATACAAAAACTATTTAAACAGAATAAGCTACTGCATAAAGATGCTAAAATTGACAGGCAATGATACAGTTTTCTAATCATCACATTAAAACACATGGCCTGTTTTGGTTCCCATATTATTACTGAGTATGGCAACACTGGTTTCCTCTTCCCATCTGATGATTTCTGACGTCGTGAATGGGAGGAGGTAGTCATGGTAACTATGATGAGGCGAGAAAGGGATATGAAGACAGAGCGTTCTTATCCTCAGATGCTAAATGCCAGGTTCCACTGAACTTGAGTTACTGACCCGGTAAGAGATTCACACACGTGCACATACACATGTGTATGCCTCCATGCATGCATGCACACATATCACACACACGTGTGCAAACACACACACACACACACACACACACCCCAAGTTCAGGGGTAAGCATGTAAATGTAGAGATGGCTGAGAGACACCCAAGAGGTATGGATCTCAGAGTCTGAAAAGAACTCTTCTGCTTTTCAGGCTGGCTATCTGCCTCATCCCTAGTCAGCAAGTAACACATCTGTTTTTCCCTGTAATTTTTTAGAGGGCTCTATTGAAAGAAAGAGGGTTGGGGGAGGGACAGAGGAAGGAAGGAAGGAAGGAAGGAAGGAAGGAAGGAAGGAAGGAAGGAAGGAAGGGACTTAAATACAAAATGAAGGACTTAAATACAATTCATAAATAACAATACAATCGCTATCATCCAGGGCAAAAGCACAGAAACTAAGCACAGCGAGACACACACCTCTGAGCCTGGGGACCCTTCTGGGGACAGCCTCGTCACCTCTCACCGGAAGCCCCTCACCACTCCTTCCTCACCAGGAAATGGTCACCACTCACAGTGTGCCCCGGACAGTGGCAATTACACTGCGGGCTGGGGTAAAGAAGTTTGAGATTTCAGATCTCTGGTTCCACTGTTCCACCTTGTGATCTCCAGTTACGTCAGATACAAAGAAATCTATATTCTCTAAGGAGTGGGACAAAAAATTGGGGGAGGGGGTAATGAAGACCAGAAACGTAAGGGAAGAAGGAAAGCAACGCTGGAAATAACCGCCCATAGTCCCTTCGGGTAGAAGAAGAGTATTTAGAGACTCACAAGACTGGACAAGGAAGTCCAAGTACAATTCCTCTAGCACCCTAATTGGATGAAACGTCGGTCTGGGGTAAGGAATACTTTGATATTTGGGTTTCGTGGCGGCAAATACATCCATCTGGGGAAGAGCTAGGACTTGCGGTCTTCCCAGCTACCTGCCACCGGACTGACCACCTCTGTGCTGGCTCCTTCTGCCGTGGATGTACTCGCCCCACCCCCGACCCCCACGAGTCTAGTCATGTTGCAGTGGTTCAAGCCCTGGCCTCATGTTTCATAGCAGGCATCCCTTCAGCAAGATCCAATGCTATGGAAAGACAAACTCCAAGGCATCTATGCTGCACGGAAGAGACCCTAGAAAGGCCTCACTCTACGATATTGAGCAGTTCACTGCACGCTAATGAAAACAGAAACAAGAATTTATTTTATTTTTTTCCTTGTACCCCTACCACAAATTTAGCAAACACAATACACTTATCATGTAATGCATGGGTATGGCCTCCCCTCGGGATTGTATTTAAAGTAATTTTATCTGGGGCGCCTGGGTGGCTCAGTCAGTCGAGCGTCCGACTTCGGCTCAGGTCCTGATCTCAGGGTTCATGAGTTTGAGCCCCCGCATTGGACTCTGTGCTGACAGCTCAGAGGCAGGAGCCTGCTTCTGATTCTGTTTCTCCCTCTCTCTCTGCCCCCCGCTCACACTCGTTCTCTCTCTCAAAAATAAACATTAAAAATTTTTAAAAATAATTTTATCTGATTTTGTCTTTTATTTTCTTGTGAATTTTTATTTCAAAGAATATTCCATATTTCAAATCTAGGAACATGCATTTAACTAGTAACTCAAACAAAATAATGTCATAAATGGGGCGCCTTGGTGGCTTAGTCGGTTAAGCGTCCGACTTTCGCTTGGGTCATGGTCTCGCGGTTCGTGGGTTCGAGCCCCGCGTCGGGGTCTGTGCTGACTGCCAGCTCGGATCCTGGAGCCTGTTTCAGTCTGTGACTCCCTCTCTCTCTGACCCTCCCCTGCTCACGCTGTCTCTCTCTCTCTCCTAGAAATGGATAAAACATTAAAAAAAAAAATTTTTAAAAAAATAATGTCATAAATGCCATAACTGGACAACAAATGCACGTTCAAATTATATTCTGGTATCTAAAGAAAATCTGTTAAAACAATCTATTTTTTATTTATTTATTTATTTAATTGCTGAGGGAGAGAAAGAGCAAGTGCACGAGCAGGGGAGAGGGAGAGAGAATCTTAAATAGGTTCCACACCCAGCATGGAGCCCAACGTGGGGCTCGATCTCATAACCCTGAGATCATGACCTGAGCTGAAATCAAGAGTCACACATTTAACTGACTGAGCCACCCAGGAGCCCCAGTTGAAACATTTTTTAAAGAAACCTATTTATGTATTTGACCATTTACAAACAGAAAGAGTAGTAGGAAAACTCTAATGGAACCAAGAAACTAGTTTCTCTGACAAACCTGCAAAGAATAAAAGAATTAGAAAGGGTACCGATAAATCAAAAGGACAAAAAAGACATATCAAACTATAAACTACGTGGACCCTATTATTAATGTCCTGATTCTAACAAAATGTTTTTAAAAATTACGATACTGTAGAGAACTGGAAATCTAAACACGGACAGGACATTTGATTATATTAAGAAATTACTCTTTGTGGTTGTTTCGTTATAAAGGTACTGTGATTATGTGAAAAAAATAGTACTTAACTTTTGGAGCTTATATGAAAAAGCATATTAATGAAATGATACATCTGAGGTCCACTTGAAAACATTATGGGGTGGGGGCAGGGGGGGGTGCCCAGGGAGTCAGTGAAACCTAACATGCTATCAGCTGTTAACTGTCAAAGGTGGATGATAGGTAAGAACAGGTTGGGGGCGCCTGGGTGGCTCAGTCAGTTAAGCATCTGACTTCATCTCAGGTCATGATCTCATGGTCTGTGAGTTTGAGCCCCGCATCAGGCTCTGGGCCGACAGCCTGCTTCAGATTCTGTGTCTCTCTCTCTCTCTCTGCCCCTCCCCTGTTCATGCTCTGTCTCTCTCTCTCTCTCTCTCTCTCAAAAATGAAATAAAAACATTAAAAAAAAATTTTTAAAGAGGTTTATTTTACCATTCTATTTTATAATCATTTGTATTCAAAAGTTTATAAAAGATGCTCAAGTGAAAAAACAAAAACCACTAAAAGATTACCAAAGTGTTATTAATGTACTGTTATAGCATTATAGTTCAGATAATAATCATAAGCAAGAAATGATACACAATAGTGTTAAGTACATGAAGCAAAGCATCTATAGGCCCAGCACACAAGGGGCATTCAGGCAAGATCACTGCCCCCAGGAATAATCAGAACCGAGAGGAAATTAAATAGTTTCTGAACTACCACTAGGAGTCAGTTTTGTATACACTAAAGCTGAAAGGGATATCAAAAAGAAGAGAAAAAGATTTCTAGAAACAGGATATCCAGGGTTTGTAATTCCTTTGGGTGAGGCTGGGGAAGGTAAGAATTTGAGGACTGGAAAGTTTTCTAAGATACAAAGTTAATGAATGTGGTATTCTTCCATTTGTGTGACAACATAAAAATGAGTGTGTGTGTGTGTGTGTGTGTGTGTGTGTGTGTGTGTGTGTGTGTTATGGAAGGATACAGAAGTCACTTCTGCTAGTATTTACAGCCAGCCCTGAGGAAAGGGGTCCAGGTAACAAAGACCTATTTCATTGTATTTTTAAATGTCTTTTCTGAGATGTAGTTAAGTTCTGAAATTTAAACAGAAATATATGGTACAAGAATAAAACAGTATCTCAACTACATAAATTGACCCCTGTTAGTATACTAGCATATCAGATTCCAAGTTATTTTCTGTGTGTACACACACACACACACACACACACAAACACAAACACACGTGTGCACATGCACGTGCGCACACACGCACTTTTAAAATGAAATGACGGAAGAACTAGACACCTTTTTTTTTAATTGGCTATCTTCATCCTACTCCAATACTGATCCATCACTTTTTCAATTTTTTTTAAAAAAGCTACTTAAATACAATAAAATAAAATTTCAAAATGTCTCTACTAAAAAAAATCCTATGACCACCGTGTAGCCTCTGCTAGACAGTGACACACACACGCATGCGTGTGCGCACACACACACACACACACACACTCTTCCATATAATCTTAGGGACCGCAGCAACCTACACAGACCCTACACCCAGGTTAGGAACTGCTGACACAGATCTGATCTACAACATTACTATTCTTTTGCTTTCTTTCTTTTCTTTTTTTTTTAATATTTTTATTTATTTCTAGGAGAGAGAGAGAGACAGCGTGAGCAGGGGAGGGTCAGAGAGAGAGGGAGTCACAGACTCTGAAACAGGCTCCAGGCTCTGAGCTGGCAGTCAGCACAGAGCCCGACGCGGGGCTCGAACCCACGAACCGCGAGATCATGACCCAAGCGAAAGTCGGACGCTTAACCGACTAAGCCACCCAGGCGCCCCTATTCTTTTGCTTTCTAAGTGAGAATGCAAAGGTATATTTTCACAGTGAGACTAAACATGTCTTCATTTTTTCAGTTGTTAAATTTCTCCCCACATAATGTAACAAGATAGCTCGTACTAGTACAAACTATTCTTATGTAACCACATGAAAATAAAAAGGGAGGTGGGGGGAAGAGTAGGTACTTGTAATAAATAACCTGTTCTTTTTCTTAATTTACCAGTCCTATTATATTTAACAACTCTCTACAGAGCAGAGGAGAGTAGACAGAAAAGAAAAACATCACTGTTCTCCGTACATGAGGCATTGTGCCTGGCATAGTACATTTGATTTCATCCTTAGAACCTACCCTATGCTAAGCTTTGATCTAGATACAGTATCTTCCCTTTGGAGCCCAGGCTCTAGTGGAGATGAAAATATATGAACGGAGGAAAACATATTACTGCATTAGTACCTACAATATAGGGTGAAAAGTGACAACCTCCCACAAGCAAAAGGAAAAAAGAACAGGAAGCAAAGCTCTCCTAGTGCATGTTCAGCCCATAATCCATCTACGTTTGTGTACAACAGTGTGCACTGGGGAGTGCCGTATGCCAAGACCCTCCCCTGGCTCACCTACAACCAGCTGCCCATCAACCCAGGACACCAAACTCAGGGACCAAAAGGGATCCAAGGACGATCTTAAACCTCCACCATGCCAACCGGGGAAGCTTCCCAGAGTCACTTAAGTCGTTATAATATCTTAATATCTTACTCATATTATAAAACTCCTCCATTAACAGCAAGAATTTATTACCTACTTCTTTAGGGTTTCTGGTGAAGGCAAAGTGGCTTATATGGGACTAACTCTCTTTTCAATACAATAAAAGCGTGCACAAGATATTAAGTAAACAATGAAAAGAAAGGTACTGGAGAGTGACCAAAAGCAGGCAGAAACCGGATAGGATCTGACCCTGGAAGGGGAAGCACCAAACAAGGGAAGATCCAGGTTTCAATGGCGGTTCCCCAGGGGCAATCACCAGTCCCTGAAGGGTGTGGCTCGAGCACAAGGCAGCCATCACACTGGGCTGGGGAGACACAGGTCAAGGTTGGAACTGCTGCAGAGAGCTGGACACTGAGGGCAGAGGGAAATCCCAGAAGAGAGGGAGCCCCAGAGAAGAGCCTAGAGTCTGTGAACAAGCCCCTCAAATCCTTGGCTGACTCCTAAGCTGCTTGCATGGAGGCTAAGACTTTGAGGAACCTAAGAGAAAGCAACCCAAGGGTGGGCCAGAAAGAGCTGAGCAAAGTTACAGAGCAGTAACTATCAGTATCAACACAGAGGACACCAAATTTGGAACTCACTTCCAATGAAATCCCAGTAGGCCATGCCTTACGATTAACATCACATCCTAGACTCGAGGCAAATGAAACAGACCTACTCTGAGGGGTACCTGGGGGACTCTGTCGGTTGAGACTGACTCTAGATTTCGACTCAGGTCATGATCTCATGTTCATGGGTTCAAGGCCTATGTAGGGCTCTGTGCTGATGGTGCCCGCTCTCTCTCTTCCTTCCCGCATGTATACTCTCTTTTGCTCTCAAAATAAATAAATACACTTAAAAATTAAAAAAAAAAGAAACATACCTACTCTGAAAAGCCTCCACAAATTTCGGAAGACCTGATAGTTAATTTAACTGTCTGCCAGTACAAAACTCAACAATCTTCAGATGAAGATAAGAGAATCCCCACCTCTAGAATGCATCCACGCATCACTCTCTATACAATAAAAATTAGGAGGCATGTGAATCATGAAATTGTTACACTTAGAGAAGGCAGAAAAAAGAATCAGACCTACAAGTGACAAAGATGTTGTAATTAGCAGACAAGGAATTTAAAGGAACTATAATATATGCCAAAAAAATTACAGGTCGAAAAAAAGAAGGTGAATCTTGTAAAGAATGAATAGTAGAGAAATTTCAGAATATATATAAAAATTCTAATAAACAGCAGAAATAATATCAAGAAAAATACAGCATCTGGGGGGAAAAATTCACCAGATGGTATTAAGAGCAGATGAAAGGCTACAGAAGAAAAAATTAGTGAACTTGAAGATAAGTCAAAAGAAATTATCCAGGGGTGTCTGGGTGGCTCAGTCAGTTAAGGTCCAACTTCAGCTCAGATCATGATCTCACGGTTTGTGAGTTCAAGCCCCGTGTTGGGCTCTGTGCTGACAGCTCAGAGCCTGGAGCCTGCTTTGGATTCTGTGTCTCCCTTTGTCTCTCTGCCCCTCCCCTCCTTCAAAAATAAACAAACATTAAATTTTTAAAAATTTTAATTATCCAAACTGAAGCAGAAAGAGGGGAAAAACTGAAAAATAACATAGTTTCAACACTCCATGGAACAGTACCAAATAATGTAATGTGTATGTAACTCAAGTCCCAGAAGGAGAGGAGAGAGCACTGGGAAGAAAGAACAGCTGAAGCAGTAAAGGCTGAACGGTTCCCAAATTTGACTGAACACATCAACCTACAGATCCAAGAAGCTCAGTGAACTCCAAGGAGGATGAACACAAACAGAACGATACAAGGCAAGTCCTAGTGCACCTGCAGAATATGGGGGGAGGGGGGGGAGGCGGGGGGAGAGAAGCGGCAACAGATCTTAAAATGCAGAAGAGAAAACAATGTCAAACTAGAATACGATGTTTAGCAAACTTATCCTGCAAACAGGAAAGCAAATGAAGACTTTCAGCTGTTAAAGGTTGAGAAAATCTGTTACTAATATTATTAGCAATGCTAAAAGTGGTGATTTAGACGGAAGGGAAATGGTAACAGATAACATGTTATCTATAGGAGGGGCCGGCAAACTGAGGGCCCATAAGTCATATCTAGACCACATTCAGTTTTTGTAAGGCATGTGCATTATTTTAAGTGTTAAAAAAAAATTGGGGAGGAGAAGGAGAATATGTGATGGGGACTGTGTGAGGCCACAAAGCCTAAAATATTTACTATCTGGTCCTTTTCCAAAACAATTTGTAAACTCCTGATTTATAAGACAGAAGGTGGGTTATGGTTTTCCCTCCTTAAATTGTTAAGGACAATTGACCATTAAAGCAAAGATAGAAACAGTGTCTTAAAGGGTTTATAATATAAACAGAAGTAAAATACATGATAAAAATATTTACTCATCTGAAAATGCCCCCAAGCCCAAGGTCATCCCCTAAATAATGAACTCATCCAATTCTGATCTTAGTATCTTCAAGCTATTTCATATTATTTCAAGTAAGTCTTAAAATACAAAATGATTTATTATATTTTAATTTAAGTGTATTTATTTATTTTCAGAGAGCGAGTGAAAGCGTGTTCAGAGGAGAGAGAGTAAATCCCCAGCAGGCTCCACACCATCAGCACTAAGCCCGATGCAGCACTCAAACTGACAAACCGCGATGGGGCGCCTGGGTGGCTTAGTCGGTTAAGCGTCTGACTTTCGCTTAGGTCATGATCTCGTGGTTTGTGAGTTCGAGCCCCGCGTCAGGCTCTGGGCTGACTGCCAGCTCAGAGCCTGGAGCCTGTTTCAGTCTGTGACTCCCTCTCTCTCTGACCCTCCCCTGCTCACGCGCTCTCTCTCTCTCCTAGCAATAAATAAAACATTTAAAAAACAAAAAACAAAAAACAAAAAACAAAAAACTGACAAATCGCGAGATCATGACCTGAGCTGAAACCAAGAGTCAGATGCTGAACCGACTGAGCCAGTCGGGCGCCCCTGAAATGATTCTTTTTTTTTTTAAAAAACACAAAACTGAAATAGATGGTTTGCTCCCAACCTAATTTCTAGTACACATTACAAATAACAAGTACATTATCAGCTATGGCAATCTTTCGAGAAACTGAGCGCATCCTCTCTTTTTTAAGTGCCTTTTAAATAGATTACAAATTATTTCATCCTGTTAACATCTACTGGCAAAGCACGAGTTCATGTAAATTCTGGGGAAGTGAACAAGCTTCTGGGAGGCAAGGGCATGCAGAAAGCAGGAATATGCCACGTGTGGGGCTCAGCGAGCAGGTAGTGTGGCGGGGCAGAAAGTAGGTATGCAGGGTGAAAGGAGAACGTGGTGAGAAGGTAACATATCAGGAAAGTCGTCAGAGCGTCTCAAATGACATGGAAGGTTCAGGTTTGCTGGCGGGGTGACTGGGGGTGCCAATCCACGCGTCAGAGAGGCAAATGACTCACTCTCCCCCACATCTATCCACACCTAGCAACACGCACATATGACATAGCAAGCATTCTACTAACATTGAGGCATCCACCGGTCATTTACCAAGTGAACAAATGAAAAAAGAACCAATAAGGGCTTATTCCAGGAGAGATACTTGAAAGGAGGCTAAATAGAACACTATAGACTGGTTGAGGCTGGACATACAGATTTGGAATTAGGAGTCTAGATTTTCTGTTTATTTTTAACAGATTCTGGTCTGTGTTTCGGCATGTTTAGTCACTAGAGAAAATTGAAAGTACTTTCCTCTCATACTATTTCAAATATATATCTTCTGTGAACAATACTATTATGAGTGAGAAAACTTTAAAGATCAGCAATAAACTGACAAAGACATTGACCGAATGGGAATAGATGAGAACCTAAAATCCTGCAGGAGATCTGCGGGGAGCCAAATTTTATCAGTCATGAGCTCACCAGTAGATGTTTCCCTACCCGTATGGCTTTTGCTTTCAATTTCAGTTTATAACTGTGGGGATTTGGGTGATGACTTCCTGAAGTCAAAGAATCCCAAATTTAAAAAGCATCAGCGGTTCAGACCAGCATATTTTATGCAGTGATGTTGCCATGTTGGCATAAACGTTTATGAAAAAGTGACAAAGAAATTAGTAAGAGTGGCTACCTCTCAGAGTGAGAGGTTCTTTACCAGAACAGGGGCAGGAAGCTGCATTACTCACTCATTTAAATGTACGTGCATGTATGAAGCTATATACATGCACATGTATAAGCATGGATAGCCAGATCAAAAAAAAAAAAAAAACAAAAACAAAAAACTGGGAATGCCTCAATTCCCTAAGTATGTAAGTGTTTACTTACATGTTTAAAAAATACATATAAGAGGCGTGCCTGGGTGTCTCAGTTGGTTAAGCGTCCGACTTCGGCTCACGTCATGGTCTCGCAGTTCCCCAGCTAGAGCCCCTCATCGGGCTCTGTGCTGACAGCTAAGGGCCTGCAGCCTGCTTTGGATTCTGTGTCTCCCTCTCTCGCTCTGCCCCTCCCCCACTCATGCTATCTCTCAAGGATAAATAAACATTTGAAAAATTTAAAAATACATATACTACATGCATGCGTATTACCCATATGTATACATATTCCATATGTATTATGTATACATTATCCATATGTATACATATTAAATATATATTCATGCTTTCATATTTTGTTTCAGTATTCTCCCCCAAACTCTGTATTATTCCATGTTTCCAAAGTATTTCATGTCAGTTTCCTCTTTGCAGACTGGCATACTTTAACATTTGCCACATGGCAATCAAACCGTCATATGTTGCAACACACTATCTCTTACACTTCCCTTTAACTTACTTCAACATGCTAGTCACAATATTCAGAGGTCATGTAAAAAGTCTGTTTTTCTACCTCAAAACAGTCCAATTTGCATCTGTGCCAAAGGGTAATTCCCTCAGCAGCAAGAATCAGAAGGTAAAAGGATCTGAAAAATTTTACGTAGAGGGGAGGGAAGGAAGGTGAAAACAAAGTCTAACAAGTTTATTCACCAACTACAGATGCCATCTGCAAGGAGGGAATCAGAGTTGAAATGAACCAAACACGCCCCAGCATTTTGTAGTTCATCAAGACCTAGTTAGGGGTCACTGATATGTAGGCGCTCCTGTAACACCTGACCCCTCTCCGCTGTCCCCACCGTAGCAGTCAGCTCATTTTACTGTGAGTGATGGCCTCCTCACTAGCCCAGCAGCCCACAAAGGCAGAGGCCAGGTGAGTGCTAACCGCCCCTGAGTCCCAAGCACAGAGCGGGACACACAGCAGGTCAACCGCCCAATAATCTGGACATTGGCATCCGACAAATGCCGCCACTCCTAACCATTTGACACTGTAAAAAGCTACTCAAGAGCACAGAAGAATTCAAATTTGATGACTCCAAGAAAAATAACCTTACAAAATGTCCAAAGTTAAGATCCGCTACATCTTTTAAACAGTCCTTATTATCTTTTCTGTGCTGTGACTAAATGATCCCACTGTAAAGTAGCTTTCCGCTCAAGAAGTTGTATGAGAAAAATTCCCCAACTTTCACAGTTTCACAGAGATAGAGATGAAAATATATAAAATACAACTACTTCCAGTTACTAATATTCTATGCCTTAATTTTTAATGTGAAAGGTATTAATTTCTGAGTAATTTAGGTCACTAGAGGTACAAAATGGTGAAGAAGTGCAGAAATATACAGCTGGTCCACCGCATGATCCGCAGAGGTAATGGTCAATCGTGAACTTAAGAGTTAGCTTTTGGGGCGCCTGGGTGGCTCAGTAGGTTAAGCATCTGGCTTTGGCTTGGGTCACGATCTCACAGTTTGTGGGTTTGAGCCCCGCGTTGAGCTCGGTGCTGACAGCTCAGAGCCTGGAGCCTGCTTTGGATTCTGTGTCTCCCTCTCCCTCTGCCCCTTCCCCTGCTCATGCTCAGTCTCTCTCAAAAAAAAAAAAAAACATACAAACACACACATATATTATAAAAAATTTTCAAAAAAGAGTTAGCTTTTTATTACTGGCCAACATGCTAAGAAAGCAATTCCCTAAATTGATTTTTTTTTTTAAATTTTTTTAATGTTTTATTTATTTCTAGGAGAGAGAGAGACAGCGTGAGCAGGGGAGGGTCAGAGAGAGAGGGAGACACAGAATCTGAAGCAGGCTCCAGGCTCTGAGCTGGTAGTCAGCACAGAGCCCTACGCGGGGCTCGAACCCACGAACCGCGAGATCATGACCCAAGCGAAAGTCGGACGCTTAACCGACTAAGCCACCCAGGCGCCCCTCCCTAAATTGATTTTTAAATGAATAACACAATATATATCATCAAATCTTCTGATTACATTAAATTGTATACTAGGAAAATAAACTCAAATTATTGTTTGAGGTTATTAGCCTGAACAATCAAATCATAGTTCATATAATTTATATGCTTGTGTATGTAGCTGCATTTAATGGATGATACATATGTGTTTGTATTATATATATGTTGGGTATATACATGTTACCTTATTTGAAATATACCCACCATGCCGTTTTACATGTATATGTATGTACATATATGTCCTCCATTCATTAGTCTTCACTGTTATTGAGTAATGGCATCTAAGATAATGATAGCATTGGGCCCTGAGTACATTTAAGTGATTCTGAGTAAGTATTTACGATAGATTTGACAATGTATCAAATTCTCAATCTACATCTTTACAATTCAACCACACACACACACACACACACACACACACACACACACACGCAACTCATGCTGTAAGCAATCATCACGGTTGAAACAATGAACAAATGTCATTTTTTTCCCACAAAGGAAGTACTTGGCTACCTCCCACACTTGCAAAGACTCTGGCCAAAAATAACAGCAATTAGGCTTGTAACTTCATATGTATGGATCTGATCTAGTCGAGCCAAAGATAGCTTTGTAGTCATTGATTGCTGTCATTTGCTTTAGAGGCTACTGTATTATTACAGACCGAGTTAAGCAAATCATGGTGAAAACAAAATAAAATATAACTAAACTTAGGAAAACGTATATCCCTTTTAAAACTATAATATTGTAAACCCTGAGAGATTGCCATGATGTAATTACTTCGGATAACTAATAAGGCTAACTCTTTTTTCCAACTCCCTACAACATATGGCAAATAAACAAGCAAAACAGGACTGACACAGATACACATTATTTAAAACTGATGGAAAGATCGGGGCGCCTGGGTGGCTCAGTGGGTTAAGCGGCCGACTTCAGCTTAGCTCATGATTTCACGATTCATGAGTTCAAGACCCACGTCGGGCTCTGTGCTGACAGCTCAGAGCCTGGAGCTGCTTCAGATTCTGTGTCTCCCTCTCTCTCTGCCCTACCCTGTTCACGCTCTCTCTGTCTCTCAAAAATAAATAAACGTTAAAAAAATTTTTTTAACCTAATGGAGAGATCACAAGTTATCGGTTACAACCCAACATTAGAATCCCACCTCTGTGAGTGACACTGCCTTTTAGGGATGCCCACACCCTTGTGTGGCTTCCCCCCACCACCGTTTCAAAGCCCTGAGAACTACCTCTACAGACGCTTCCTTCACACCTGTCCAGAAGCCCTCATCCTCCTTCAGACCCTACTGGGGAAAGAGCTCTCCGAAAGAGCTAAAACATTAAGTGTCCATTGGGTGCTAGGCACTGTAGCAAGGACTTTATGTGCACCAACCCATTCAATCCTCAGAAAAAAACCTAGCTGGGAGGGAGGAAGTGCCCTTGTCCTCTACTTTACAGAGGAGGGAACTGTGGGAAGACAGAAGCCGACTGCGCAGAGCTAATGAGAAGTGCCAGGTTTGAATCTGGGCACACCGCCTCCAAAACGTAAACTGCGCACGACGCCTCTCACACAACTGTGCCACGTCCACGCGACTAGACTGCCGCACCACCGCTCTGTGTATCTGTGCACGTCAAAATGGTGTCCTGCCTAGGCTGGCAATGCCTCTTCCATGTGTGATCTGCAACACCACAGGCTCTGTGGCTCTTTCCTGAGCCCCAACAGGGGGCGCTCTAGTGTGCACCAAGGGTACCCTCCCTCCTGCATTAAATAGGCTGCTGTCCTCATGCTTGTATCAAATCATGCTAAAGTCATCAAGTCCAAGGCAAAGGTCTGCCACAGTCACTCTATCACCCTGGCGCCCAGTATTTAGTCAGACCTCGCCCGTGTTTCGTGACCAAGCTTGAAACCCAACTTTCAGACACTTCTCCCAGATCCAGAAGAGGGAGTTTCTTACATTCTTCTACATCTCACAGAACTGGATTCATTCCGTACCACCGTCTGTAGTGAAGTACCTCTTCCGTGGCATTGCACAGCATCCCGTTTGCCCATCATTAGTGGGCTCATTTATTCCTTAAATTCTCTATTCCGTGGAAGTCTCTCTTCCATCTCTGCAAGGCTGAAGCGGCCTCACGATAGGAACCCAATCCCCACGGCACGCGCACACCTCCAGAAATACATCACGCGTCCAGACGCGGTTGAATTCATGTCTGTCAGAGTGAACAGACTAAGGCCCATGGGGAAGATGACTTGGGATGGAAAATCGGATTTAAAAAGTCCTTCTCCCAGAGGAAAATACGGCAACCAGCAGCTGAGCTAGCTGATCAGCAGACCTGGAGTGAGGATTTGGGGGTGGGGGGAAAACCAAAAAACGAAGACCCCACTCAGCTGTCCGGAGAGGTGGCCTCTCTCGTCTCTTTCCTCCTTGCCTTCCCTCTGGCCGGACCTACAGACTGAAAAGCCTTGGTTCTGGTGCAAAGAGGAAATTTCTCCCTTACTAACAGACACACCCAGCTACCCACTGTTTCGGCTACATAAATTTGGTGGTGGGGGCGATTCTGATCATCACTGCTGAGGTGAATGGCGTGACGATCTTGTAATACTAGCACTTTACAACTCCAGTTAGTGATTTTACCTGTGAGCGTTAGCAAAAGATCGTGAAGTTACGCTCACATGATCTTATGGCCTCGGAAAGCAGCCCATCAAGGTCACCTGCTACATAAGGAGAGAAGTGCCGTCAGGTTTCCCTGAAGGCTGCGCCCCAGAAAGGGTCCAGGAAGTTGTGTCCTGACCATCTGTCAGATTTGCGGTGCCCACTATAGATGCGCTGCTTTAAGCAATGTGTACATTTCAAAACCGTGACTCAAAAGCAAGACAATCATGTGACGTCCAAAAATCCATTTACGTCACAAGCGGATGCATTGAGGAGAAAGCTCGGGGGCCAAGGACAGAAAGCGGGACAAGCTCGGGCAGGAGTGGGGACCAGGAAGGAGCAGCAGCGTGTCGGGAGGAAGGCCCCTGACGGAGACGGGAGAGCGCCCATCTCCCAAGATCACATCTCACCCGTACAACAAGGCAAATCCTTCCAGTTTTAAATGTGCACTCATCAGGAAGTCACAGACATGAGTTGTGGCTGCCAATATTCACAGAGGTCCGGGACATTCAGTCATTTCTCACTTTGCTGAGAAACACATGTGACTCCAGGCTCGGCGGAGCCGACACGCGGAGGGTTCGCTGGGTCGGTGAGTTAGTCAGTCCTGCAGACTGGCCAGCATCCACTCCGACCCTCGCTGTTCCTTATCCTTCGTTGTCAGCAAACCCCAAACCCTCTGATTCTCTCTGCAGAAGCCTCGCCCAGCTGTCCACCTCCAGCAACTGGTCCAGGCCCTCGCCGCTCACTGCGGTCTCTGCCACAGCCTCTGCACGGGCTTCTGTGTCCTTTCCTGCCCTTCCCTGCTGGCCAACACCCACTCCACGTGCAGCCACACTCGCCGCAGCAGCCCGCCTGCTCCCTCACATTACTCTTGCTTAGGGTAGCGTGGTCTTTTCCACCAAAGTCCTCAGCACGCTCCACAACTACACTACACTCGCTTACTTGGTTAAGCCCTACATATCTCTAGTGGTGGTTTTTAGCCGGGGGATGATTTGGTCTCCCCCCCCCGCCGAACGTCATCTGACAATGTCTGGAGACGTTTCTGGGAGTCACAACTCGGGGTGGGGGGGAAACACAGCTGGCATCTAGTGGGTAGAGGCCAGAGCCCCTGCTAAACACCTTGCTGACACACAGGACGGCCTCCACAACCTAGAATGATCCGGCCCCAGGGGTCCCTGGAGCCGAGGCTGACGAATCCTGCTGTGTAAACTGATCCATATTTGAAAGGCTCTCTGAAAAGCGGTTCCATATTACTTTAATCATAGCCTTTACTCCTCTTTTGTTCTGTTGTTTCCAAACAGAACAATAAGATTTTGATGACTAGCCTATATTTTAACATTACGAATAACAATGCACATTAGCAAGTAACTGCTACCATGCAGGGTGGGGGGAGATGCCACCACATAGGAAATAAAACTAAATATTCACATGTTTCCCCCATTAAGTACCTACCAAAAAGCTTAGGCATGACAAGGCCTAACTTCTGCTGGGCCGCTTGGCCAAGATGTGGAAAGCTGGGATTCTATCCCGGGAAAGCCTGAACACAAAGCTTTTCTCTCTGTGCCAGACTGTAGTTTTCACATGCAGGAGATAATCGTGTGGTGGTTAAAACCTTCCAGGGTTCAAATCCTGGCCCACCCCTTCTTAGCTCTATGATACTGGACAAGTTCCTTTAGCCCCTAAATCTCAGCTTCCTCATCTGTGAAATGGGTAAGAAAACACCCCCTCCCTGCGCCCTTACAAAGCTGCATGGGATTTCTGAGAAAAGACAATAAGGGCAAATGCTTAGAATAATACTTGGCTTATAGCTGATACTCATCACAAATTACTTATTATTAATCTAACAAATAAGCAAGTACATTACACCTCATAGCCCTTTGACGCGTGTAAGCGATCGAGGAAACCAATTTTGTTTTCCTCTCCTGAACTGGCACACCTTGGAATTAATTTAAAAATTAAGAAAAATAATGGAAATATCAAATTCATCAGTATCTGTGCCTGGTGACCCATAAACTTTTGTCTTTACGTTTAAAAAGTAAAGACGCTTAGTCTTAATATACAGAAATTTTTAGTAAGCCAAATAAGGTTATCATGTAAGGCACAGTTATATATATATAATCTCCAATAAATGTTTATGGGACAATTTCCCAAGCACCCTAACTTGAAGTAATACTTTCCAAATAAATTCTGCAATAAATGCGTACATTTTTACAAACCATTGTAGAAGCGCTGTGTACCACTCTGCATGACACTGTGTTTGAAGAATGCTACCTTACCAAAAAAAAAAAAGGCTTGGTTTGGCATTTCTTTCAAGGACCAAATCAGATAATCAGTTATCATTCTTAAAATAACTTACAATATGCAGTAAGCAGTCAACAATGGTAACAACCTTCAATGTATTCATTTCTGACTCAACTAGTCTAAAACAATATTAATACTCACTCTCACTCAAGTTTCATCAGAAGACTGAGAAGCCGAGTAAGTTTCTTTAAACTTGGCAAATTTAATACATTAATACAATTTCCTTAAAAGAAACACGCATTTACTTAGAAATACTTTAAACAGTGGCTCTAGTTAAAATTACCAATCACATCTGTTTTTCAACAAAGGCATTATCCACAATGATATCCATGAGAAAACAAAAGACTAATATATCATCAGATTCAATTTACCGGTCACGTGAAGAAAACAAACAAAGGTCCTAAAATGATCATACTACGCAGTCAGTAACAATTCTCTATTGGACCTAAAACTGTTCCCGTCACATACACTAAGTGATGACAACATGCCTAAAATTCGGCTCGTAAAATCAAGCAGATTCATCTACAAAACACACAATGGATTTTCTTCTACCTGGTAATGGAGGAGAATCCTTACAACTTTTGTTTTCATTTCTCCCATATTATCTCTAGCTTAGCCACACGGCTCTACAGCCTCTGGAAATTAATGACTCCAGGTCGGTAACACATTCATTGCCGGATGCAGCGTGAGCTACCATATTAGATTTTCCTGAGTGTGTTATCCCCACCGGAATTCATCAGACTTACTGTTGATGTCATTTATCTGTATGCAAACATGCCAACTGAAGTTAGTTTCTTATTCTTAGTACGATGAGGGTGTACCTTTGGGTTAAACATGTTTGGACTCTTCTAATCGAATCTCGAGTGTAAGAAATCATATGAAGGGTGGAAATACATACAACATCACAATCCTTCCACTTCACATAGAGAATCCACAGGCACGTCCACAAACATGTCTGTCACACCCAGGGGTATAGGCACAGTCACGTTACCAGCCATGACAGGTCAGCCAGCCCCATTATCTGTGCCGCTGTGGCACACCTGAGCTCCCTGCCCCTTCCCGTCACGTTCTGGAGCAGCTCTAAGACGGAATCGTTCTCTCTCTCTCTCCCAGGCTGGGTCCTGAGAGCCCTCCCCCACTACCTCTCCATGGCAACGCAGCTACAGAGAAGCCGGTCCACCTCTTACGCAAATGAAAAGAGGCCACAAATGTCAGCAGTCACAACATCCCCCTTTTCCCTCCCTGTTTAATTTCCTTCTTAAAGTAACAGCGGTGCATTCTCCTTCTTTTGCATTTTGGAGCACCTTAATGGATGGGAGAGCAACTTAGGGAAATCAGCGTTAAAAATCCATCTGTATGACCACTTACATAACATGACTGAGAGCCCAGAGAGGATTCTGATTTGCTGAGTTTCATTTACCAAGCCAGCCTCTCAGCAAGTCCCCTTTGTGGCTGGGCATCCCAGTATTGGAGGCAAGCATACTTTAAGATATTAACCATCCTATAATTTGGCTTTCCTAAAGAAAGAGAGAGAGAGAGAGGCCATGCATTAGGATTACTCAGTACTCAATAAGCATGGTTTCTTTTGTAAATTCTTATGTACATAGAAAAGTCAGGGCTATTTCTTTTTCTTTCTCTCTTTCTTTTCTTTTCTTTTTTTCTTTCTTTCTTTTTTTTTTTAGTTTCTGAACCAAATGTCCAATTATCTAAATCACTGGCAATGCTGACACTGGCAAATGCTCCCTGATCGAAGTGCCTCACATTACAGCAGTGTCTTGGCTTTAAAAATGATTTTCTTTCTGGAATCCCCACGTACAGCCTTATGGATTCTGTAACAAGGGGAAAGGAATACGCCCAGCCCTCTCAAGGACTGTGAGACATTTTTTAAAACAGACACAACAGTTATCAGAAAACATCTGATTCTCTACATTCTTGCCTTCCCACACTAAGGAGACATGACACTCAATGTGCCGGCTTCAGGGATTCCTCAAGTCTAAACCTAACATCCTGCACATCCTACAATTGCTGAATAACGATTATTAATTCTTAGGAAGGATTCTGAAGAACTATCAACCCCCCGCCCACCTTCCAAAGAATAATTACATTTTACATTCACCATGCTAATCCATTTAGGTTAAAGTCATAATAGTAAATGCTAAAGATTAAATAGTCAAGAAAGAAGCATCTTTTTTTTCTTTAAATGTTTTTTACATTTATTTATTTTTGAGAGACTGAGCACAAGTGAGGGAGGGCCAGAGAGAGAAGGAGATACAGAATCCAAAGCAGGCTCCAGGCTCCGAGCTGTCAGCACAGAGCCCGATGTGGGGCTCGAACCCACGAACCGTGAGATCATGACCTGAGCTGAAGTCGGACGCCTCACCAACTGAGCCACGCAGGCGCCCCAAAAAGCATCTTAACTACCCCTGAGCATACGAGAAAACAGTATTAGCTCAAGTGTCCCACAGCACTAATGTCGGGAGGTATGCAACTGAGAGTAAAGCTTTACAGTGAGTTATTTCATGAGACTATAACGCAATCATCAGGTTTTTGAGTCTTAGATAACAGAAAATAAAAGGAGAACTGGGCCGGCCTTTGAAAGCTCCTTTCATGTCTGGTGCTGTTGGGTAGACAGATTAACATCTAGATAACGGACTCCTATCCGGAACTACCAGAATGAGGGCAAGGAGGAGCAGGAGGCTTATTCTGAAGTGTCCAGATTATGAATTCCCAACCACTTCAAGTCTCAGCACCTCTTTTTAACCAAGTCTTCCCTCCCTGTGACAGGAGCTTTGCTCTATCTGTTGATGTTCCAAGCATATTAGTGACAGAAATATAGAAGAGCAATACTTCTAAATCTGCATTCCATTAGTCACAACTGCATCCACTACTTGATCTACACTGATCTACTTAAAATACAGTAGCACCAAAACATGTTAAATCAATAAAAAGATCATCACCAAGTAGGATTTAACTCAGGAATGTAAGAACAGGCTTGACATCAGAAAAATCTATTGCTACCATTCACTACATAGATATATTAAGGGAAAAGGTAACTCTAACCAATTTCGAGTGAAAATGATTCCATACTTGTTCCTAGCAAAATACCCAAAAAGTTACGATTAGGAGATAATCTCTAAAACTACGTGATGAATATCCACCAGAAGCAATCATTGTATTCAACTGTGGGCTATAGGAAGCATTCCCAGTAAAGTCAGAATTTATCATTGATACGATTTAATACTTCACTAGAGGTTCTGGACAGTTAAATGAAAAGAGAAAAAAAATGTAAGACTTAAGAAAATTGTAAAGGAAGAAAGAGAATCATTTCTTTGCAGCTGATAGGAAACTCTAATGAGACAAATCCAAGAAAATCAACTGACTTGGTAAGAATGAGTACTAAGAACTCAGTCAAGAGGCTATATAAAAAGTCCGCATACAAAAATCAATGGTTTTAATGTACTTTCAAATATGCCACAAACAAAACCAAAAAGAGAGGGCAAGGGAGAGATGGCAGATGTGACAAGATGTAAACGGCTGTGAATTTAAGTGAAGGACACACGGGTATTAATTATATTAACCTTATTACTTCGAGGTGGGGAGGGGAGAATGCACACATGTGAGCACAAGCAGAGGGAGAGGGAGAGAGAATCCCAAGCAGGCTCCACATCCAGCATAGAGCCTGACGTGGGGCTCGATCCCACAACCCTGGGATCCTGATCTGAGCTGAAATCAAGAGTCAGCTCAGTCAACTGAACCACGCAGGTGCCCTTTGACCCCATTATTTTTAAGAGTATCATGCTCCCAGGGCTCCTGGGTGGCTCAGTTGGTTAAGCGTCTGACTTTGGCTCAGGTCATGATCTCACGGTTCGTGGGTTCAAGTCCCACATCGGGCTCTGCGCTGACAGCTAGCTCAGAGCCTGAAGCCTACTTCCGATTCTGTGTCTCCCTCTCTGACCCTCCCCTGCTCAAGCTGTGTGTGTGTCTCTCTCTCAGAAATAAATAAAACATAAAAAAAAAAAAGAGTATCATGCTCCCCCCCCCACCCCGTCAACATGCTAATGATGTAAACTCGAGGCATCTCCTTCCTCTTCAAATCCTCTCATCCTGTCCCGTTACCCTACTATCATTTTATAGATCCTGCTTGACCTCTAAATACATCCAAGGGCATTTAATTTGATGTCCAGTTCTGTATTCTTCTGTCTCTTCATTAATTAATTGCTTGGTAAATCTCAGCTTTTCTTCCAACTCTGGCATCAGATCAAGGTTGAATCTAACCTGGCCCCCAGATCAACTGCCCACCTGCCCACCGCCTTTCTAATCCAATATGTGACTTTGCTAACTAAATTGCTGGGCAATCAAATGTCTAAGAACCACATATTAACTCACTCTTCCCATGAATATTCCATAAAGTACACTTCTCCTAAGTGATGTACGGCCCCCTCTCATGTGCCACTGTACTAAATTCATCAACGGCACTGGCTTATAGGATCCTTGTGTCAGGCACATGTTTACCTATATCATTTGCTTACTTTATGCCTAACTCACTTTGTGATTGGGCTGATGCTTTTTAATCGTAGTGATGAAATCTCATGCTTCAAAACCACAACACTGGCTGCAAGAATGCAACTTACACCCTGAAATTTGCTAGCTCAGAAAAAATTCCAACTCAGAAGCCAAATTACTGAACCAAAAGGATTAATAGCTTCTTCTCCTCCAAACTGGGTATTCGGTGGGAGCAAAACACATAAATAAAGGTTTGTGGCAGCTCCTCAGAGAAAGCACCGAGGCTTTCCATTTTAAACAGAAGGCACAAAGGACAATAAAATTAACAAGAGTACTTCTGATTGATGAACTGTCTTTTCTTTCCAGTTCAGATTCCTCAGTTCTAGCACTAGACGATAACCTTTGGTTATTACAGGTATGAGTCTATAACTTAATTATTTCATATAATGACTTTTTACTAGAATAATTAATACTTTAATTATTTACTATAATTACTGAGTGATTAACTAATATGATCCTTCCCAACCAGGCAGTAAGTTCTAGAAGAACAGGAACCTTGTCCGTCCTGCCCGGTGGTCCGACCACCTAGCACAGTGACCCTTAATCTATCTCATGGAAGGTGTGAATGAAAGTGGATCAAAGAGGCTAACAAAGACAACCTTCTAAAACAGGCATTTAAAATGCACACATCTATTTCTTAAAATGATGGCAGGGTAAATGCAAAAGTGGAATACTACAGTCCTCAAACGTTCTTTGATGAACAAGAAGCCATTTTTGATCAAATGCTAGGTCACGCCATCCAATCAGCGTGTTAACTGTAAAAGTGAAAAAAGAGGTTCTGTGGTAACAGGAGAAAATGGAAACACACTAATCATACGTCAGGCAAGACGTGTTAAATTTAGCAAATTAATCAGAGGCAAAATATCATGGAGTCATTTGAAACTGATGTCTACAAGGAATTGTAATGACACGGAGACACTAGTGACAGATATTATTAAAGGGGAGCACCACAAAACACATCCTATATTATCCCAACTGTGTTTTTTTTTTATTTTTTTAAAATGTTTTATTTCTAGGAGAGAGAGAGAGAGAGAGAGAGAGAGAGAGAGAGAGCGCGCGTGAGCAGGGGAGGGTCAGAGAGAGAGGGAGTCACAGACTGAAACAGGCTCCAGGCTCTGAGCCGGCAGTCAGCACAGAGCCCGACGCGGGGCTCGAACCCACGAACCGTGAGATCATGACCTAAGCGAAAGTCAGACGCTTAACTGACTAAGCCACCCAGGCGCCCCCTCCCAACTGTGTTTTAAAGCTTATATGTATGTAATGATATCTTCAAATTGTTAGCAGTTATTACTGGATGATACAATTAATTATAGGTGAGTATAATATTTTGGGAGTATGTGGATCATTCCAATTTTCTGCAAAAAACATATTAACAGTATATTTTTTTGATAAATGCACGAAACGAGGGGGGAGAGAAGACAGACTACATTCTGTTCTTCATATCTTAACTTTCACAGCATAAACCCTGGTATCAACCCAATTATTTACACATTCACCAGTCAAATGAGTCCACCAAGTATTATACTCTAAATAGAATACTCCAAGTACCTCTGACCGGCATTACAGATGACAGAGTAAAGGACTGAGGGCAGAGCAGATACTTTCTAGAAGTTGCTGTGAGAGCTAATAGCACTCAAGTACCGCAGACTCCACTGGAAACGCAGATAAGATAACTCGGTTTTTCTGATCCTAATAAGCTGTCGGTCCTCTCTCTGCACGGAGAATGACGAAAATGTATATTCCTTTTCTGCTATCCTACTTGTGAGATTCTTCATTGAAACAAAACAAAACTCTTAAATGCGGAACAAGCACTGTGAACCAAGATGTTCAGCACAACAGTATTTATTCCGGAAAAGGCCTGCAGAGCAGAGCTTCTGTTTATCCCTTGTGTTCTTATGCTGCCTCTTGTCTTGCTTGGGGCGTGATGAGGTTGGAAGAGAAAAATTGGTGTTTTCTTTTCTCTCCAAACACTCCCTGGCTGAATTGGTACATAAGCTGCATACGCAATTCCCATCGCCACTACCTGGGTGGGAGTCAATTCTGCCCTTACTCTGGGCTGCGCAGTCAGAGCTCCCTGCACCGTCTCCCCAGGGCCTTCGAATATTTCCTGTGGCCTCTCGTCCCTAAGCCTTCTGGGTTCAGTTCCTCTGTTACATCCCAGCATTTCGGTTAGATCAAATGTTTTCCTACTATAGTCCTTTTTTTCCGAGAGTTTGTAACACATTTCTATGTTGCTTCTGTTAGTTTTACCCTTCATCTTCTAACTTGAACCAGAAGAAAACCCCAGTCTTCTTTGAAACAAACCAGAAATGGACAGGACAGCTTAAGGTTTGAAGAGAAATAAGCAAAACTGGGTCAGACATCGCTCAGAACATAACACACAAAAGAACTAGCAATTAGGAAATATTGACAAAAACTTGATATCTTGTCTCCAAATCTTTATTCCAAAACACCAGTCACAGAATAAATGGATCTCCCTTCAGATTTTATACCCCGAACAGGGATGTGAATTAAGGCAGCTACACTGAAAGTCTCCTGATCTACAGGAAAAGTGTGCTGTGAAATATAACACACACACACGTCCAGTTAAAGGAACTGCAGCTTTTCCAATAATGAAGGCGAATGACTTAATTTTTTTAATGTTTACTTTTGAGAGAGAGACACCACAAGCAGGTCAGGGGCAGAGAGAGAGGGAGACACAGAATCAGTAGCAGGTTCCAGGGTCTGAGCTGTCAGCACACAGCCGGACACGAGGCTTGAACCCACAAACCATGAGATCATGACCTGAGCCAAAGTCAGATGCTTAACCGACTGAGCCGCCCAGGCGTCCCGACAAATGACTTTAAAACCTGTGCCAGTGAGACTCCTCACCCACGCTCCAAGAAGTGTCTCAACATTTGCGAAGTCTCCAAAAGGTAACATTTCCTCACCATTCTGATGTGCACATTTTTCGATCACAGGGACAGAGGAAGGTTACATCAACTAAAATTTCTAGCTTACAAGTAGTTACCTAGTTTTAATCTGGCGAAATGACAACTTTGGGTTTCTTTTTAGGGTAAGAAAGTATATTGAGATAACATGGTGCACTGGGAACAGTGTGGGAACAGCATGGGGTCTGTCTCCAGACAAACTGAGGCTCAATTGCGGGTTCTGCCATTTACTAGCCACACGACAACAGGTATGGATTCAAGCTCTCCACACCTCGGCTTTATCACTAACAACAACAAAAACAAACAAAAAATAATCTGCCTCACAAGATGGCTTTAATTCCTGAAATTCACATAATTTACCAGACACAGAGGAGATATTCAATATATGCTATTTCTCTCTCCCTCTTCACAGATACAAATATTTAGAATTGACCAAATCACTTCATACAGGTAAGGGTTAGACATCATTGTTTACCGTCCCACGAACCATGGGCCGTATATTTAGAACTCTAGTGTTTGTTTTTTTAAAATAGAGTTTAATAAAGTTGAAGTGTGTTACCACAGATCCTCAAATAGGACATCATGCTGCACAAAGCTCTCTAGGAAGCCCCTTAAGTATGTATCTCCCTCCTTTGGGTGCTTCTGGTAAGATACCTTTCACGATTTCGGCTTGTGCCTTTGCTAGGTGAAACATAATAGAGAGGGAAAGAATAAATACATTCATAACCTGAATGGATGTACCACGGGTTGTCATCCAAGACACTTCTTTATGCGTCTAAAGCTGTGTGCCAATGGAAGGCAGAGTTTCCAAGTACTGCTTCTGACCCAAAGGCATGTTTCACAAGTTAGCAACAGCTGTTACAGTGCCTTGGATTGTATTGGCTAACCACACACCCTGGCATGCTTTACTCGTTTGGAAAGTCCCCCACGCAGTGCTTCAACTCATTTTGAAACTCAAGAGGACAGTTCCTCCTATAACTCATCTGGGCAAGTTTATATAAAAGAACAATTTTTCAGAAAACCACAGAATGTCGTTCCTAAGCCTGTTCAAGCATAATTATGAGCAAGTATAATTATGGAAAAAGCAGCTAACCGAAAGCAAAGAAAACTAAAGCGCAGCGAATTAAGAGTTATAAAGGGGAAGAAGAAATAACAACAATAAAAACTTTAATCCCTCTACTGAAACAATTTTAGAAATACCCACACGTGTACTCTCCTCCCCCATGATCTCCACTCCACACAGGGAAAAACAAACTAAAACAGTTACAGTCTATATGTTGATTTGTAAAGTATAACCAGGGAAGTTTCCTTTCCTTTGGAAATATAGAGCACAGGTCAGTACACACATACATACATGTGTGTAATTTTTGTATTTTACCTCTGAATTATATAATACAGATGTACATGTATACACACAACAAAAAGGGAATAATGAACTGTAATTTTGTAGATACCTACTAAATTTTTAATTGAGATATACTAAACACATAATTCAACATAATGGTTTCATATATGTATATACTGTGAAATCATCAATATAATAGTGTTATAGTGATATCCATCATCACATAGCTACAAATTTTTTTGTGATAAGAAGGGTTTTTTAAACTTTTTTAAATGTTTATTTATTTCTGGGGGGGGGCACAGAGCACAAATAGGGGAGGGGCAGAGAGAGAGGGAGACACAGAATCTGCAGCAGGCTCCAGGCTCCGAGCTGTCAGCCTGATGCAGGGCTCGAATCCACAAATTGTGAGATCATGACCTGAGCCAAAGTCTTGTGCTCAATCAACTGAGCCACCCAGATGCCCCCTTGTGATGAGAAGGTTTAAGATCTACTCTCTCAGCAACTTTCGTATATACAATATTATTAACTATAAATGGCCTTACTGTACATTATAACTCATGACTTATTTAGTCTATAATGGAAAACATGTATCTGTTGACCACCTCCATCCCCCACCTCCTGCTATCATCATTCTGTATCTATGAATTCATTGTTTTGTGGTTCTTTTAAGATTCCACATATAAGTGAGATCATACAACATTTGTCTTTCTCTGATTTCTTTCTCTTAGTATAATGCCCTCAAGTTCCATCCATGTTGTTGCAAATGGCAAGAGCTCATCCTTTTACGTGGCTGAATAATATTCCACTGTATATGTGTGCCACATCTTCTTTGTCCACTCATCAATCAACGGACACTTGGGTTGGCTTCCATATTTTAGCTACTGTGAATAATGCTGCAATAAACATAAGGATGTGTATATCTTTTTGTATTAGTGTTTTCATATTCTTCAGGAAAATAGCCAGTAGTGGAATTATTGGATCATATGACAATTCTACTTTTAATTTTTCGAAGAGCCTCCATACTGTTTTCCACAGCGGCTGCGCCAATTTCTATTCCCACCAACACTGCACAGGGATACCTTTCCTCCACATCCTCATCAACACTTGATTTTTTTGTCTTTTTGGAAACACCATCCTAATGGGTTTGAGATGTCATCTCATTGTGGGTTTGATTTGCATTTCGTTGGTAATTACTGATGTTGAACACCTTTCTCATGTAGCTGTTGGTCATCTGTATGTCTTCTCTGGAAAATGTTCAGATCCTCTGCCGATTTTTAAATTAGATAATTTGGTCTTTTGCTATTGAGTTCTTTATATATTTTGGACATTCTTAACTGATAAGGGATCAGATATATAATCCACAAATATTTTCTGCATTCTGGAAGCTGCCCACTCATTTTGTTGACGGTTTCCTTTGCTGAGCAGCAGACTCTGAGTTTGAGCAGTCAGTTCTACTTGCTCATTTTGCTTCTGTTGCCTTTGTCTTGGTATCAAATCCAAAAATTCATGGCCAAGACCAATGGCAGGAAGCTTACTGCCTGTTTTCTGCTAGAAGTTTTATGGATTCGGTTCTCACGCTTAAATCTTTAATCCATTTTGCATTAACTTTTGTGTAGAGTCTAAGATAGCAGTCCAGTGTCATTCTTTTGCACGTAGCTGCCCAGTTTTCCCAGCACCATTTACTGAAAAAACTGTCCTTTTCCCATCATACACACTTGCTCCTTCATCGTAAACTAACCAACTTTACTATAGATACGGGTTTATTTCTGGGCTCTCAATTCTATTCCATTCATCCGCATGTCTGCTTTCAGGCCACTACTATGCTGTTTTGATTACCATAGTTTGTAATACAGTTTGAGATCTCAAATACGACATATTAGAAAAAGGAAGCTGATTTAATGAAACTACTCAAACTTGCCAGGAAAGTACACACTTATTAGTTAGAAATCCACAAATCCCTGAATCATCTGTAAATCACACCTCCATCTTTTTCTTCTACACAGGAGTGGTATTTATTATTACCTGAAGGAGCAAGCAGAATACTATCTTCTTTGGCTACTTGCCTGTGTCGGTTTGTGAACAGAGAACTGGATGAAGTTTATATATGAAAAGACACTGGTGGGACTGTTAATATTCTACTGTCATGTAAAGAGAAGCAATCTATTTAAACACAGTGGCTGGTGCCATGGCCTGTACAAGGCCCTGCCCACCCCACCAAACACAGAAATCAAGGGGGTCACCTCACCAGCCGCCTGAGGAGGCTAAATACAACTCAGCTCTACCCGCCCCAGGTGATGACCCCCCCCCATACCAAGCAAATCTTAAAATTGCAAGAGAGTGCGAGTGAGGAGTGCAGGAACAACAGCGATCTTCAGATAGGTGGCTTGCTGAGTGATGACGGGGGTGTGCCCAAATCAACTGTCATCTGAAATACATAATCCCGAATTTCCATATACCAAAAGATTTCTACATTTTAACACCTGTTTCAAGGGTGCTCTTATCACTTGATAATCTAAGCCCCATAAGAAGCATTTTGGTTATAAATGGTTTAGGAGATCCACCCTCCTCAGGTGCATAGCTTTCTCTGTGTTCTCTGTTCTCCTGTGGATAACCAGGAGCTACCTCTATGCTAGAACCCCAAATCTTGTGATGCACAACAATTAGCTACTTTCACATTTTCTTATACTGACATTCTTTTTTTTTTAATTTTTAAAAATTTTTTTAGTGTTTTTTATTTACTTCTGAGAGAGAGAGAGAGAGAGAGAATATGAACGGGAGAGTCAGAGAGAGCGGGAGACACAGAATCCGAAACAGGCTCCAGGCTCGGAGCCAGCTGTCAGCACAGAGCCCGACGCGGGGCTCAAACCCACGAACCGCGAAATCATGACCTGAGTCCAAGTCGGACACTCAACCGACTGAGCCACCCAGGCACCACTCTTATACTGACATTCTTAAAACGCTGTAAGCAGAGTCAGTGTGTTGAGTAGGTATCACATAAACACTCTGAGGTTTGATTTTGGTTTGAACGGAACACACTGGTGGTGAGAAGAAGAGTACCAAAATGTTCCCAGGCAGAAAGGACAGCTTCGCCGTTTTGCTCAAAGGCAGGCCAGGACCTGGGTAGAAAGCCTCACAAAACAAGCATGCGTGCAGTTTCACAAAGGCTGAGGATACGTTTGTTTAAATAACATCTAAGAAGAGAAAAATCCGTTTTTCACTTCTAGAGTTCAACTCAACTGGAAAGTCCTTTTGAAAAACAGGCATCCTATTTTGAACTTTTATATTGAATTTCCAAATACAGAGTGCTTCCAGGCCCCGTGAACAACAAATTCACTGTGTAACACAACGAATATCTTGATTAAAACACACACACACATACGTAAGAATTTGGGGAAGCATAGTGGATATTTCTGATTGGAAGACCAAGAGATGTCTGTAGAGAGATGGTATATTGAAAATATAAGGCATCTCTCCCCAGTACTACGTGATCATTTAATGTCTTTATTAATTCTTCATTCAAGCAAATTTTCACTCCCTTTTCTAAAAATGTGGAAGATCATGGAGCACGGGCCCCTTGAGTACGCTGTCTCCAGGAATGGCAGAGATGCTTTCCTAGGGCCTGTCATATGCTCAGCACTGCACACCTGCTCTCACCACTGGGGCCCAGGGTACCTAGAATCCAGGACTCCGCATGAGGGTGCCTGCTTAGCGGAAAGCCCGGAGGAAGCCGAAAACACCCATGGGCATAAAAGTCCATGTCTGCGTACAGGGGCCACCAGGTGCATCGTTACCACTGAATTAGGAACCGCAAGACTCAGGCGCAGAATTCACTCACGTACTCAGGAGGTCACTAGCCACGTCCCTCAACTATGCAAGCTGCTTACATGCTCGGATTTTAAAAAGCGCAGAGTGCCGTTCAGAATACAAAAGCGCAATGGAGCCCAAACGGAGGCCTGAAACTCTCCTGGTTCCTTACTGAGAAAACAGTTTTCCATGACTGAAGGTAACAGGCTTACAATGGGGAGAGTAGTACATTAAAATGCTCCCTACCTGGTACATCAATACGACTGACGTGGCCTGCGTGGAATGGCCAAAAATGTCACATTCTTACTGATGAAATAAAAGGAAACATCACCCTACGAAAATGCCACCACAAAGGCGGACGTGAGGGGAAAGGCCAAACCGTACACAGTGCTCAGCCCTGTGACACGGTGGGAAGATGTGTGTGGGCGGGTGATCTGCGTGGACGACAGTTCTGCCAGGTGGCTGAGTGATGTGGGACAAGTTACCCAAGCTGCCCAGGGCTGTTAGGAACTTGCCTCCACCGGCGCTGGGTGCATTACCAGCTGACGACACACACGGGGTCAGTGTGGTGCCTGGCGCAGAAGGGGCGCTCGCTATAACCCATTTCCTCTGCTTTACCCCGAGGATCCCTTCCAAAAACACGATTCCAGCCGCTGGCCAGCTGTACACCTTCCTGATTCTTTTGACAACGATCCTGCAAAGTGCCTCTGCTCCTTTCACATAGTCTCTCTCTCAGCACGGTCTCTCAGTGTCCCGGTACATCAGTGTACAAGGCTGTACTTGACGCCAGCGTGTCCCCAAACTTGTAAGACTTACACACATCTGAAAGGCATTCAGAACTGATGAAATGATTAACTCATTTACAAATTATGGCGAAATTCATTTGAGTAGCATTGCACGCACTTGGAAGCGCTGTGGCAGTGAGCGGAGGGATGTATAAGGCTCTGGGTAAGACAGAGCAGAACTCTACTTCCAGTCCCCCACTCGATTCCTGGGGCTTCTTGGTCCTTTATGCCTCAGTCTTCCCCTTTCTAAAACAGAGACAACACAATGCCAACATGGTGCAAGCTTTTTTTCTTTTCTTTTTTTTGAGAATTAAATGAGGCAATGGGATTAAGATAGGTCTAGAGACACAGTGAGAACTCCATAAATGTTGAGCGTTATCCTTAAAAATAAACTGAAAATGGGGGCACCTGGGTGGCTCAGTTGGTTAAGGGTCCAACTTCGGCTCAGGTCATGATCTCACGGTTCATGGGTTGGAGCCCCGCGTCGGGCTCTGTGCTGACAGCTAGCTCAGAGCCTGGAGAGAGTGCTTCGGATTCTGTGTCTCTCTCTTTCTCTGACCCTCCACTACTCATGCTGCCTCTCTCTCTCAGAAATAAATAAAACATTAAAAAAATGAAAAATAAACTTAAAATAGTATTACCATGTGGTTATTTTTTAAACTCCTCATCAATTTTACAATGCCAAAGTGTTTCAAATACGTGAGGCTTTCTGAACACAGTCTTAAAATCTATAAAATCTCCCAAGGTAGTCCAGATAGTGAGGACACCTAAGGTAAAATCTTTCTAGTTTCTATTTTGCTAAAACTATTTTTAAAAATCTTTCCCCAGTGAATTCTGGGTAATTTAAATCAGGTATTTCGCCTCTTCACTCAGTGTGTCTATCAAAAGCTACTTAACATACTTGAAAATCACATTCATTTATTTTTTTAAAAATCCCTCTATGTATTAAAAATATAAATTACTGGATTTCAAATTGGTAGAGTTTAAAAGAAGATTGCAAAGCATGGCTTCCCGATGCTTATAAATGTTATAATCAAAATTTTATTAGGTATGTTGGCACCACTGCGCGTTAGAGAAGCAGTTACTAAGCGCGCACTGTTAAAATGATAATGTGGTTTTCACTTGTTAATAAATGAGGTCTGAGAGCTGTGGTGAAAAGCTGTTTACACACTAGGAACACCACTGACACACCTTCGAGGCCTGCGTGGGTCAAGCACCAGCATCCACCTCTTCCGTAGAAAGGCATGCTCCCCTGGTGAGTGTTAACTCAAGAGTCCCCTGCAGGGAAAAGTCAGGGCACAGTCCGGGGGGCTCTACTCACACTGTCTTCTACAGCGGTGGGCAGGGCGGTCCCGGGCCACCATTCCATGCTGATGGCACCCTGAAAACTGCGCCCAACTCCTGACATAGTAAATGAGGTCAACAAACCAAATAAATCTCCCTCTCGACGTCAGACAGATTCAACACATTCCCCAGTGCCTTCAGATGAATCGTCAGCGGCCAATGCGGACTCAGCGCGGAGCTGTGCCCCTCCATCCACCTGCGGGGCCTCCGAGGACCCAGGCCCAGCACCAAGCTGTGCCCCTCTGTCCACGCGCAGGGCCTCCGAGGACCCGGGCCGAGCGCCGAGCTGTGCCCCTCTGTCCACCCGCGGGGCCTCCGAGGACCCAGGCCCAGCACCAAGCTGTGCCCCTCTGTCCATGCGCAGGGCCTCCGAGGACCCGGGCCGAGCGCCGAGCTGTTCCCTGTCCACGCGCAGGGCCTCGAGGACCCGGGCCGAGCGCCGAGCTGTGCCCCTCCGTCCACCCGCGGGGCCTCCAACGTGGGCCGAGCGCCAAGCTGTGTCCCTCCGTCCACCCGGGGCCTCCGAGGACCCGGCCCGAGCGCGGAGCTGTGCCCCTCTGTCCACCCGGGGCCTCCGAGGACCCGGGCCCGAGAGCTGAGCTGTGTCCCTCCGTCCGCGCGGGGCCTCCGAGGACCCCGGTGCCGAGCTGTGCCCCTCCGTCCACCCGGGGCCTCCGAGGACCCGGGCCGAGCTGTGTCCCTCCGTCCACCCGCGGGGCCTCCGAGGACCCGGGCCGGGCGCGGAGCTGTGCCCCTCTGTCCACCCGGGGGGCCTCCGGACTGTGCTGTGCCCCTCCGTCACGCGCGGGGCCTCCGATGGGCGCCAGGACTGAGCTGTGCAGCCTGTGCCCCTCCGCCACCCGTGGGCCTCCGAGGAGGACCCGGGCCGAGCGCCGAGCTGTGCCCCTCCGTCCACCCGCGGGGCCTCCGAGGACCCGGGCCGAGCGCCGAGTCGGCCCGGATGGTCGGTCTGCTGGTTCCACGTGCTCACTGACCGGAGCGCATCGTACCTACCCTGGGACCGGGGGTGTGTACGAAACACCCAGCCACTGCCCAGGGTGGAGAGCAGAGAGGAAAACTGAAAGCCAAGGCCGGCACCACGCTTCCCGCCCGCTGGTGACCAGCTGGGCCGGTGTTCCCGACAGCCGCGGGGCCGCCCCAGCCCCGGAAGCAGAAATAAGCAGGACGTCCTGAGGACGCACGTTCACCGGAGATCTGCAGGCGACGGCAGGTGACGCTGCCAACCCACGCTCCAGAATGACTGCACAGAGGCGGCGCGGGGCCAGTCGGCTTGGGGAAGGAAGGTGAGACACAGAACTGCCAAGCCTACTTGCAGAGCAAGGGCTCAGAGGCCATGTGGTCGGAGGGGGAGTACCGGGGTGAGGCCAGCAGCTCGAAAGCTCCCCGAGGTACACTCGGTGCCCCCACTTAGTCCCTAATTAAAGAGCTGCTGTTTTCAAGTTCAACTGACGACACTTCTGTTCAGAAGTCGAAATGTATTTTCCCTTAGCAAAAAAATAACACGTGTTGGGGCGTTGACCAGCTCGTCAAGAAGTCTACAAGTCTGCCCTTCAAAGTAACAAAATATTAACAGAGATCTCAATTTGTGATTATCACAATGTTCTGTGTGGAGAGCAAATTCATTTAGGATTCTTATTCAGGAAGCCAGAAACCCATCTTCCCTGGCTTCCATTCATGGCTTTAAAATACTGGTCTTGGGCATCTGACTTCGGCTCAGGTCATGATCTCACAGGTTGGGAGCTCAAGCCCCGCATTGGGCTCTGTGCTGACAGCTAGGAGCCTGCAGCCTCTGTGGGATTCTGTCTGTCGGTTTCTCTCTCTCTCTGCCCTTCCCCCGCTTGTGCTGTCTCTCAAAAGGAAAAATTTCTTTTAAAAAATAATAAATAAAATAAAATAGGGGTCTCAGGGGCAACCCAGGCGGCTCAGTCAGTTAACTGTGGTTAGGAAGCAACCTACCTGGCTTCAGCTCAGGACATGATCTCATGGTGTGTGAGTTCAAGCCCCACATGGAGCACTCAGTGCTGTCAGCACACAGCCTGTTTTGGATCCTCTGTCCCCTTCACTCTGCCCCTCCCCAACTTGGGCTCACTCACTCACTCTCTCCCAAAAATGAATGAACGTACATACATACACAAAAGTGGTCTCAACAGGGGCAGGTCACCCTGCAACACGCATCATTTACACACATGGGACAGTAAAAACACACACACACACACCCACACACATACAAGCACGCACACAAACTCTTTCTCATAGAAAATCCCAAACATATATAAAAAGCTAATAAAATGTGGTAACTCCAATGCTCTCACTCTTGCCTATCTCCAGAGATGATCCAGAACCCCCTGCCACGCCCAGGGTCCACCTGTCAGTTTACTCTGAAGCACGACTCTGGGAATTCCTGTTTGTCACACTGACTGGAGTGCCCCTGGCATTCAGAAGACAGACACCAGCGCCTGTTAGAAAATCCACTAAGTGTAGGATGGTCTCTTAGGTTTTACTAACTTCGGGAGATGCCACTCATGATCCAGCAAGGACACACGGGGGGCCCCCCCATTCACTGGGCCCCTCCCTCACACACAGTACAGAGGCACTGAACGCCCCCTGAGGTGCAGAGTCACACCCGCAAAGCGGGAGACACTAACGAGCACCAGCGGTCAGGCCGGCGTCCTGCAAAACGCCTGCCACTTAACCAAAACTTTAAGGAAAAAGAAGAGGCAAAAACAGACACTTGGGAATTGAAACGTGGGGTATTTAAAGCAAACATGAAGAAACGTGACTGTTAAAAACACAGTGAAGCCAAACCCTTTTGGAATTTAAATCCCACTAACAAGCTATTGCCACCAAAGTAGTATGGTGTCAGTATAGGAATAAATAAGCTGGAAAACCAGGCCGGGAGGCCAGTGCTATATGGGAAATTATGCTAATTCTGTGAGAAAAAGATTCTTCGCTTAATATACCATCCTGACAGACTGGTTTTATTTCAGGGGGTGGGGAGGAGAGGGAGAAATAGACTCTCTACTGCACAATATACACAAAGAATATGCACAAATAAATTAAAGATCTAAACACAAGGAATGTCACATTCTAGCGAATTCAAAGCATCAGTCGTCACACAAACTGTTGTTTTATATGCCGCTGAAAGAAAAATGCACCGCCCGTTAAACTATGACCCACTATTAAAACAACTTTGGAGACATGAAAGTGTTAAAAAAAAAATTCTGTGCATCTTAGAATTAACAAAATATGGTGTTTCTGTTAAAAATGGTACAAGAGATGGCAGAAGAGTATTTGTGTGACTGCAGGCTGGAAGAGGAAAAGCACTGATGGACTGGAATAGATAAAAGTTTTAAAATTCTGTAAGAATGAAAAGGTGCCATGGGCAGAAATAAAATACAGACTGAGAGAAACAGCTGGAACTTGTATGACTGACAAAGTGCTAGGGCTCCCAACACAAAGCAGGAACATTCCTTCAAAGTGATGGGAGAAAAGTCAACTAAGAGAAAGGGAGTACAGGTATGAAGACGCAACAGGGAAGATCAAAGGAAAGTATACACCTTACATTTGCTTAAACAGGATCAATGAGTAGATATCTACGGCATTGGTTTGTATCAGCAAAGGGAAGAACAGAAATCAAACAAGAGGAAAACCCAAACCAATTAACTTGTTCTAACAAAGAAATAACTGAAAAAATTAGGCAAATTGATATTTGAGATTACTAATTATTTTAGATTAAGCTAATTAAAACTGTGAATTAAGATCTACATATGATGAGTGGAAGGCTGTCCCTATCAAACTATCAAGTACAAAAAAGGAAATTAGAGTGTAATATATAGCATCCCATCACCTGGGGCCAAAAACTGAAAATTAGCAAAACTCTCTGTGTACTTTTTTCTAAAGACAAAAAGATGTAGAAAGAGACACAGCGAGTAGGTGACAGGCTAGAGGGGTAAAAAGCAAGTAGACAGAGGCCAAATCAATCTATAGGTCCACACTGCCCATCAGTTACAGCCTTCCTCTGTATTTTGTTTTGTTTTTGAGAGACAGAGAGAGCGACAGTGTGAGCAGGGGAGGGTAAGAGAAATAGGAAGACACAGAATCTGAACACAGGCTCCAGGCTCTGAGCTGTCAGCAGGCTCAGAGCCCGACACAGGACTTGAACCAACAAACCGTGAGATCACGACCACAGCCGAAGTCGGACACCTAACCGACTGAACCACCCAGGCGCCCTGATCCTTCCTATGAATAAATCAAATCAGAATGACTGCCATGCCTCTTAAGCACGAGATGCTACTCTGCTCCGAGTGGTTCCACGTGCTCTGAGTCCTTGCCTAGAGCTGTGTTTCTTAAACACAAAATGAGAAAACCGGACAAAGGGGATCCATTTCCAACATGCTACTCTACCCTTTTTGCAAAACTGCCAAGAAAAGCATTATAACTTTTAAATTGTCTACTTGACTTATTCTTCAGCCAAAAACCACAAACTTCATGACAAAATAGACAAAAAACACAATTCTGCTTTATTTCTTCTTCTAAACATAAGCCCAAAGAGAGTACAAGGGAAATAGGAGATGAATCTGGGAGGTTCAGTTGGTTAAGCGTCCGACTTCGCATGATCTCACGGTCTGTGAGTTTGAGCCCCGCGTTGGGCTCTGTGCTGACAGCTCAGAGCCTGAAGCCTGCTTCAGATTCTGTGTCTCCCTCTCTCTCTGCCCCTCCTCGGCTCACATTCTCTCTCTCTCAAAAATAAACAAACATTAAAAAGTTTTTTTAAAAGAAATGGGAGATGAAAATAAAGTAATTCATTCACATCTCACCTGAGAAAATTCCAAAAATTAAACTGTGTGGGTCCACTTTGGCTTGGGAGGCAGGGAATCCAGGACCCTTACATTGCCCTCTGGATTCAAGGAAGATCAATAAGGTATAAATGAAAAGCACAGTTAATTTCCAGTCCTTCAAACAAATGCACAATATAAGCAACTGACTTGCAACGCCCCTAGAATGAGAGCAAAGCCATTCACTTGTGTTACAGACATGCCACAGATAAAGAAATGGTTTTAAGGACAATATACCCTAGATCATGCTCTTTTCACAGGGGCAGTCATGACTCAAATGAGGAAAAAACTGGTTCTTGGCGGGGGCAAAAATATCTTGGTTATTACCATGGTTTGTGGCCATTCGAAATCTACCCTACCCAACAAAATCTTCTTGGTAGTTAATATTCTTCATTAGATGAAAACTTAAAGTTGATTAATGGTCAATTTTTCTCCCTAATGAGATTAACAACAAGAAGAAAGTGAGAAATACTGACCTAGATCATACCTATAGAGCAGATTATGAGTAGTATCAAAAAAGATCGTATGTAGTAAGTTTTCACCTAAACTCTAAACACATGGCATGGACCTTGAGGATATCTAGTGGGCTTAGTATATTTTAAATGTTGTTAGGTGTAAATTAAAACTGTTAGTAGCTAGGTGCACCTGTATGGCCCAGTTGGTTAAGCATCCGATTTCAGCTCAGGCCATGATCTTGCAGTTTGTGGGTTCGAGCCCAGGTCGGGCTCTGTGCTGGCAGCTTAGAGCCTAGAACCTGCTTCAGACTCTGTGTCTCCCTCTCTCTGTGTCCCTCCCCTGCTCTCTCTCTCTCTCTCTCTCTCAAAAATGAATAAGTGTTAAAAAAAATTTTTTTTAAAGAAAAATTGGTAACCATTGGTATCCACATCCAAACTATTAAACTATCAAATTCAAATGTTAAACTACCTTTGAGTGGTTAAAAAATTCATCTTAGGAATGTCTATTTTAAGCAACTCTGTTAATGGTGTGTGTGATATTTAAATTTAGTAAGTATATTCAGATAGTTTTCCCCAAAATATTCGAAACGTGTCCAAACTGAAACAGTCCCAAGTTTCTAAGACAACTGTAAACATATTCAAACACAAAATTCATTCTTGCCTTTATCCCAGCAATGAACTATTTATACTTGGCTTGCAAAGGCCCTGCTCTATGTTATTTCTACGTCTCACAGATGAAAAACGTTTTCGAGGGACCTCTTCCATTCAGCGGTCTACCTTCCTGTTTTGATTACGATCCCCCTTGTCATTTGGGTCACATTAGGAGACAGTTAAAATATCGGACGTGTTTGCTACAATGCATTTCTATCAGGATTTCAAAACCTGAAATCCTACAAGTATGGAGCAAAACACTGTAAAAACTGAATGAAATAATCAGCATCCTCAATAGATGACTGCTTTTTGCCAGGTGTCATCGTTTCTTTCTAGAAGGACCAAAACAAAAAATACTGTGGCATGGTCTCAAAACTCTACGGCTGGTTTAAGTCAACAGTCAGAATTATATAAATTATATAAATCCACGTATTTCTTTATGAAGAAAGAAGGTGAGAATCAGATGAATGACCCTTTGCTGCTGTGTGCTACAACTAAACTCTTAAGGGAGAAAATGATTTGATTTTAAATTTTTCTTATCTTTTAAGAGGATTAACTTCTGTGATCATAAAAGATTTGCACCACCTGGTGGAAAAGCAACGATTCAAACACAGTTAAATCTCTTTATTATAGAGCATTTCTTCGTTCCTCTGGGATCAAAGGCCCTTTCAGGCCCCTGATGAATGCCCTGGGTCCCCTCCCTCCCAAAGCAGGCATGTGTATGCATTCTCGCAGCAGGTGCACAAGCGCACACACAAGTAATAAGCACTTTCAACATCTCCTGGGTCCATCAGTAGAAAACATTCATTTTTCTTTCTGTTTGTATTTTCTCTGAGCTGCCCAGCATCTGCATCTATGCTCCAGGGCTGGGGAACCCACCACTGGGTAAGTCCTCATGGGTGGCCAGGCCCTCCTTGCTCTCCTTTGCCGTGATCTCCCATGTCCTGGCTGCACCCACAGCTTTCTGCCTGTCTTGTATCCCCTGCGTTGCCAATTACATGGACGAATCCTCACCCTTCCAATGGACTCCTTCTCTGGGTGTCTGTTCTTTGCGATCACAAACCCTGATTGGAGGCTCGTACTTTAAGTCTGCCCACTGCCCGTCCATGCACCCACCGTCAACCAATCAATCTAACCACCTTGGAGCCAATCAATCAACGGGGTTTCAAAAGCTACTGGCGCTGAAGATGAGGGGAGAGCGCACTACCAGTCACCACACACGGAAATACCATTTTCAGAACAGAAGCAGGATTCCCGTCAGCCAACCCCAAAGAGAAGCCTGTTTACAGGATGGTTTCTGTATGGCTTTCATTGGTACCTGAGGCGACAGGCATGGTTTCCATCAAAGGTGACTGGTGGACTCTCAATGGAAGAAAACTGAGGAAGAAAAGCTCGGTGGCACAGAAACAAAAGACCCAAAGTGTCCCTACGTGCGTGTTTTAAGTCAGCGAGACAAAGGTCTCTGCCTGCTTCCCTTTGGGGGCGCCACAGGAGGACACGTCTGTCGATGCTCTCAGCACAGCTGAGTTCTCCGATTTGCAGAGGGCCATCCTGAGTTTTGGAATAATCTCAGGTTTCTTTTTTAGTTGAAACAGAAACGGCCAGGTCTAAATCCTTTCAGTTTAGATGAAAACACAAGCCCAAGAAATGAGCAATCATTTGCCCAAGGACACAGAGCTGGTTTCTGGGAAGAGCGCCGAGCGGTAACAACATCATTCTCCTCGCAGGTTACCCCGCCGGGTACGTTAAATAGAGCATCTATTTTAACCCTCATCACGAACCTGGGCTAGATGTATCATACTCCTTTTGTAATGGAGAAATGCCTCAGCCACAGAGCTCAGAAGAGGCAGAGTAGAGATTCAGAGAGTAGAAACCTGTTCATTTCTGAAGTGCATCCTGGTCCCTTGCCTTCCTGGCTTTGGGGTCTGGGGGTGGGATGGGAACGGAAGGGTTCGCACCTTTCCGTGTGGGCTGTATACCTCTTTGCAGCTGAGTAAAAGCTGTGGATCTCTTCTTGGAATGCTTTCTTCATTTTTGTCATGGTGAATTCTACCTAATTTTATTTTTTAATTGGAGTATAATTAACATACAGTGTAGTATTTGTTTCAGGGGTACAATACAGTGACTCATCGCTCAGTGCTCATCGCAGTGAGTGTCCTCTTAATCCCCACCACCTATTTTACCCATCCTCCGCCCACCTCCCCTCTGGCAATGATCTGTTTTTTTCTCTATAGTTAAGAGTCTGTTTCTTGTTTCTTCTTTTTGTTTGTTGGTTTGTTTTGTTTCCAAATTCCACCTACCAGTGAAATCATATGGTATCTGACTTTTCCTGACTCATTTCACTTAGCAATCTACCCTCTAGATCCATCCATGTTGCTGCAAATGTCAGGATTTCATTCTTTTTTGTGGCTGAGTAATATTCCACTGTATATCTATACACCTTCTTTAACCATTCATCAGTTGATGGACACTGGGTTGCTTCCATAGGCCTTTTAAGTGTAAAGAACATATAGGATAAAGAAAGGAAACCAATTACACCAAAATACAGTCCTCAAATATTACAAAACACATTTGGAAATTATAATACCTGTGCTCCTTTATGAAAGCATTAAATAAGATCTAATAGAGCACCTCATAACTACTATTTGCCTTCAATCGAAAGGACATCGATAGATCAAAACATTTAAATGTAAAGAACCTGCATGATATTAATGTCCTAATAAATGTATCATGCTCCTTAATTTTTCACAAAAGATACTTAAAACAAAAAAGACAAAAAAAAAAAAACAATAAATGGTGGTGGTATTTATCATTTAGACTTCATAACAAAGAATTTTAAAAAACAGCAAAATACAGCTGCTCCCTCTTGCATACACGAAGTTCTTTCCCGTAATATTCAATAAAACTTATTTCCCAAATAAATAAAACCACATTATCCACAAATATGTTCACATTCAGCTATAACCTGCAGCAATGAACTGCGAAAAGAAATACAGTTCCACAGGTCAGGAGTCAGAAAATTCCATTTTTGCCACTGATTCGTGTACCGTCTCAAGAAAAGCACCATAAATCAATGAACGACTGCAACAGTAGATACACAAAGAAACTGACACAAACGATTGCCTGCTTTGATTCTGTGTGCTCCGCTTTTGTTTACCACACAGCCAGGCGGCCCGAAACGTTCAATGATAGGCTGAAGCAGGACGAACAAAACAAAGAACGTGTACTATACTCTCAATGGAGAAAAAGCTGCACAAGGTGAAGACGAGAGTCATTTTCCATCGTCTGTAACATAAACACCCTCCACAACCTGTTCCGCACCACCCGCTCTGTGCCCTCTACACCACTCATCACTGCTGCGTTCGCCCTGGAAATAAAACTGTCCTTGTAAAGACACACATCCCCCATGACTCACACTTCACGCCTTTATTTGCACGTGCTCAGATCACTTCCTCCCAGATGACCCAGCCAACTCCTATACATTCTCCAAGACTCAGCTCACAAACAGCCTTCTCTGGAAAGCCACTCTTTCAAATGGTATTGTCAGCTGTGTAAGTGTCCATCTACACGACCATTCAGAATCACCTAAAGGGCTCCGCCTCTCCAGTCTAGAGCAGTGCCCAGAACACAGACTGACCAATGAAACGGAGTCATGTGCCAAATGCTCAATCTCTAACATGGTTTAAGATTCTTAGACTGCATTTCCACAGAGGCCATATAATTGCATGTTCTATGCTATACATATATTTTCACACACGGCAAGCATTTCCTTTTTCCACAGGGTCTTAAAACTTCCATTTTTAAATCAGGAGATTTTTGAAACAGAAGATCAACTTAGTATTCTACATTAAAGGGCATTCAGGTCCCTTCCACTATTTTGCTATTAAAGATAACAGTAAAACAAGTATCTTTAGGGAAGTATCTTTTTGCCTCTGATAAATTTTTTCTTTGGGATGCATTTCAAGAAATAGAACACCTGGGCGAAGGACTTTGGGCTGAGTATGAATGGAGTATATACTGAGTAGAAACGCCTTTAAAGCTCCACCACATCTTCAACAACAAATGATTACACCTGATCCACTAACATCAGGAACACCAAGTGCTTTTTTTAAAAAAACACCAAATGCGGGGGCACCTGGGTGGCTCAGTCGGTTAAGCATCTGATTTCGGCTCAGGTCATGATCTCACAGTCCGTGAGTTCAAGCCCCTCATGGGGCTTCTGCACTTCGGATCTTCTGTCTCCCTCTCACTGTGCCCCTCCCCTGCTCACTCACTCACTCTTTGTTGCTCTCTCTTTCAAAAATGAATAAACATTTGGGCGCCTGGGTGGCTCACTCAGTTTAGCATCCAACTTCCGCTCAGGTCATGGTCTCACGGTTCATGGGTTGGAGCCCCACATTGGGCTCTGTGCTGGCAGCTCAAAGCCTGGAGCCTGTTTCGGATTCTGTGTCTCCCTCTCTCTCTGCCCCTCCCCACTCATGCTGTGATCCTCTCTCTCTTAATAATAATTGGGGCGCCTGGTGGCTTAGTCGGTTGAGCGTCTGACTTTCACTTAGGTCATGATCTCGCGGTTCGTGGGTTCGAGCCCCGCGTCGGGCTCTGTGCTGACTGCCAGCTCAGAGCCTGGAGCCTGTTTCAGTCTGTGACTCCCTCTCTCTCTGACCCTCCCCTGCTCACGCTGTCTCTCTCTCTCTCCTATAAATAAATTTAAAAAAAATAAAAAAAATAAATAATAATTTAAAAATTTTTTAATAAACATTTTAAAAAATGTTTTAATCAAATGCATTGGTAAATAAAAATTATCTCCAGTTTCTAGTGTGACATTTTATTCCCAAGAGTAACGTTTCCTGTATTACTTTGACCATTTTGAATTTCCTTTATCCACTCACCTATTACCTGTTCTTAAATAAAACAGCAAACAACTTTTTAATATTAATTTTATCATCTCTGAGATAAATACTTTATATTTTTGTATCTGCCATGCTCTTTATTTCTGGGTTGTAATTCCCCAAACCCGAGAATATAACCTCTCCAGAGGTCTGGAATGTCCTGCTACTTTTCGATACTTTCCTGTATCTTGATGTTCTGCATGTCCTCTTTAAAATGTGTGTTCATTTCTGGGGTGAAGTTTCAGTACCCAGCCCCCAAACACCTACTCGTTGAAGTCAATATCTTTCCCTGTTTTTGGGGTCTTTACGTATGTAGATGATGATTCCAAAATTACAAATGTTAGAAAATAAGATTCGCTTTGGAGATCAATTTAGAAACAACCAACTTGGCTGATGTGCACGTAAGTCCACAGAGCAAAGGATACATGAATGGTAAAATGAACTTGGTGCAATCCATTCGTGCAGACTTATCCAGACTTACCTGTCGGTGAGTCCCCAACTCTACTTCTCTGCACTGTCCTTGTTACATCATTTTAAAAAAAGAAAACTGAGGGGTGCCTGGGTGGCTCAGTCGGTTAAGTGTCCGACTTCGGCTCAGGTCATGATCTCACGGTTCGTGGGTTCGAGCCCCGCATCGGACTCTGTGCTGACAGCTAGCTCAGAGCCTGGAGACTGCTTAAGATTCTGTGTCTCCCTCTCTCTCTGACCCTCCCCTGCTCATGCTGTCTCTCTCTTTCTCTCAAAAGTAAATAAAATATTTTTTTAAAAAAGAGTCTGTTTAAAAAAAAAGAAAAAAAGAAAACTGAGCTGTGCTGACAGCTCGGCGCCTGAAGCCTGCTTCAGATTCTGTGTCTCCCTCTCTCCCTGCCCCTCCCCTGCTCATGCTCTGTCTCTCTCTCTCAAAATAAATAAATGTTGAAAAAAAAAGAAAGAAAACCATGACTGTGGTCCTAAAACAATAATGCATATAAATCTGAAAAGGGTAACGAATTATTTACATGCTACCTTGTTTTCACTTTGAGTAAGTCCTATCAGCAGAATTCTATAGAACGAACATGGATGCTTCGGGAGGGATTAAGCTGTTACTCAACAGACGTACTCCAACTTTATTTTTCAAACAACTTGGGAATATACTGAACAGTTGTCACTGTCACAGATTAAACTCACAGATCAGTTGGAGCCAAGACCGTCCTTGTGTGCGTCCTCATACTCAGAGAGACTCCGACATACGCACACACACTTTACGGAACTAAAAATAATAATATCCACATCCATGAGGTGTCAGTAGTTCTTCATACATTTGGTACCAACAGCTTGATTCACACAAACGGCATTTTTCCCAAATGAGTCTAGCAAGTGTCCGGCCCCCGAGCTTACTCGAGTTGTTTCTCCAGGATCTTTTCGTGGAGCGGGATCCTGCACTTTGGCGAGGCTTTTCCAGGGACAGGTCGGGTCAGACGTCACCTGCAGCCTGGCACAGCCCTCGAGTGCGGAGGCCACACCGAGTGTCCGCGCTCCGCTCCTTAACCCAGTCTCTCACCAGTGAATTCCTCTGGTCTCTCTCTCAGGCTGCCATGATGCAGGGCAATCAGAAACGTACGTGCAAGCTCTGCGTGCTAAAGTGGAGACTCAGAGAACTGGTCTGGAATGGACAGGGAGACTAAAAAGAATTCTTGGGGATGGGGGAAAGGCTCTCCTAGCGAATGAACGAGAAAGCACTCCCTCCCTTCCCGGTCTCCCCTGGCAGCTCTACTCCGCCAAGGGCACTTCTCACCTTGAACTTGGGAGGGGGCTTATCTGACAGCCTATGGAACCGCAGGGCCCTGGAGGCTGGCACTGATGCCAGTCACTTTCGTACCCTCCACGGCACTCAGAGGGCCTGGTGCTTTGCATGGTTTATTTATCAGAGGTTCGCGGAGCGCACAAGAAAAAATATCCACTCTATGCAGAATAAAAAGTCTCCACCTTTATTTCACTTAATAAAACTCTTACAATTTTTTATCATAAGTTATTGGTTTGATCTTTTTAAAGGCTAGAGAACAGAAGTAATTTTTATAAACCTGTTACAGACCTTTCTCAGGACCAGCATTCGTATCGTGCTTCATAGAAGCAGCATGCATATACAACTCCACACTCTAGTCCTGCAACAAATGCGGGCGCCAAGACACCATTTAAAGTTGGCAAACCCATGATCTAACTACAGAACTTTGACAGTATCATGTACATGACAGGCCTGTATGAGTTGCTAGATCGGATCTCATTCCAGACAGCACGCAGTCCCAGCTACAAGTGCACGGTGACTGCCTCTAAAAACACCTGTGTAATCCTGACCCCCGCACACCTGACTTCCTGATTTCACTTTACAAGGAGAGATCTCTACATCTGTATTTCCTGTCTGTGTAAATTCTGCAATGTCAATAGTTGTGCAATTTATAACTTAAGGACTTTGTTTTCAAGAATTACTCGTGATAAAAACCTTGTCCACGACCCACACGTTCTTCAGGAGAAAACTGAAGCTTCCAATAAGAGGTGGTGTCTAGAAATTTAATTTTTGAAAATTTAATAAAAAGCAGTATAAACTACTCTGGCATAAGGTGTTCTGAGAGTCAAGTAAAATGTTACGTAAGAGGAACTGTTAACTCCTCCGTTCTGAGAATCACAGGAGACGATGGCTATTCATAAAAGGACCTGGATTTGCCTTAGTCCAATCATAACCTCTAGACCCAAAAATGACATGACAACTAATGATGCAACCAAAGCCACGATCTCCTCCGTATGCACTTAAATATCTGAGAACAGAGAGTCTGAAGTTGAACAGAGTGAGCTGTGGTCCAGTGAGATCCAAGAAAATGTCTCTGTGAAAGTCTTTGATCGTCTCTACTAGAGGCCTTGGGTCTGCCCCTTCCAACCATGTCCTGTGACCACCTAGAAAATGACCCACTTTCTTTTATTTTATAGACCTCCCCAAAAGACCATCTTATAGATGAGCTCATTCACCATAAAGTGGCCATAAACAGTTTCACTGCCACTTACGATCACATGTAATTTGGATGTGGGAAAGGAAATCACTGTGAAATATCAGGGACACTTGGATATCTGGAAAGAGCATTCAACCAAAATGTACTCCGAGGGGAACACACATGCTTCAGTCACTCTATAAAGTACCAAAATTATTCTGTAAAAGGAAAAGGAAGCTCAGGAAGCAAAGCTAGGTTAAGTAAGAAGCAGATAATCTAGAAAAAGTAAGAGTTACCAAAACTGCATTCCCAAGCACACAGCAACATTTACTGAATACGTGCTATGTTCCAGATGTTTCCTGGATGTTATGTTTAATCTCCAGAATACCTCATCAGGTAGGTATTAATCATTCACAATTTAAGGTGAGGAAACGCAGGCTCAGAGGAATCGAAAACCACTCTGTAAATCACCGACCTGGTAAATCACAGAATCAGGCTTCAGTCCCAATTCCACAAACTCCAAAACCCCAAAGCCTCTGGAATTTTTTTTTCCAACTGAACCACACAGCTGATAGATGCTTTGACAAAAAAGTTATCAGTGGGCTGGTGTTTGTAGGAGTGGTACGGATGTAAAATATCAGTAAAGTTACACTAGTAGCCTCAGGGCACAATCATTTCACTTTTTGTATCTTTTCAAAAGCAACCAGGTATTCGGCCAACTCGATGGGTCTGTAAGCAGTCCTCGGTAGAAAGCCTGTTAAAACACATGGTGAAATTGATGGTCTGAGGACCCAGGTGGAGCTCAGGAGACTTCCGGAGGAAAAGGCAGCAATGACAAAATTAACAAGGCGGATAAATCTTCACCCCAAAACACAACTTATGAAGCCAGACAGAACTCAGAAACAGCTAGCTCGGCATTCTGGAGATCAACCAAAGCCCATCACAAAGCGAGGAGTGTTCACTCTGTGAAAAGTGCGCAAGTTCAGGTAGGACCAGCACAGCGCAGGCCTATGTCGTTGCTGCTGGCGGCCGTTGCCACCCCCTTGCTCCCAGCTCCATCAGTGCCACAGCTTGGCCGTGAGGGTGGGCCGAGGAAACCAACAGCTTCACGCCACCGCCGGGCCAGGCCCACCAGATACGGAGCGGGGAACTGTCAGGCCAAGTGGCAATCCCCTCAGCAAGAGAACACGGAGGCCTGAGCTCTAAGGTCCCGTGCAGGGCACGCAAGAGACCAGCAGCCTGGCCGAGGCTCAACAGGGAGCTCTGGGAGGTGAGACAACCACAGTGCCCTTGCTAAACTCTCTACAGATATCCCAGGGTGCATCGCAGACACCGGAGTGGACTCACGCCACCCACATATCCCTTGCGGACAGAACCCGCACCTACACGCATAGTTAAGATGCCAAAAGCAGAAGCCAGGGCAGACATGACTGCCTGAAAGCCGAACGCGCCTCTGAGGCCACATGCGGACCCATGAGCAGAGTAAAAGCCCTACTGACTTGAGGTCAACCTCTGATCAGTCTCTGGCTGAACACAAAGCTGGGAGCCAGAAGGGTGACCCTTAGGGAAGCCAGGTTTACAAGTAACAACAAGGAAGCAAACAAACAGCAAAGCTGAACGGACAGCAGCAGCCACACAGTGTGGGAGAGACGGCCTTTGCAGATGTATTTCCGGCAAAGAAGTAAACAGAACAACAACAGCAACAACAAAATACACAAGCAGCAAGAATCAGAATAGAGTTGCTACAATCGAGTATCTGAAATGTAAAACTTCGACAAAAGACTTGGGAGACAGGAAGAGAAACAGGGAAGTGTGACCTATACGCAGGAAAAAGCAGTCAATGCGAGCAGTCTCTATTGTCCCCAAATGTTGGATTTGACAGATTAAGACTTCGAAGTAGCCATTATATGGGTATACACATTTGAGGGGAAAAAACATAAAGACCTGAAGGAAACCATGTTTAAAGAATTAAAATAAAATATAATAACTCAACAAATAGAGAATCTTGATAAAGAGTTATCAATTATAAAGAAGGGAACCAAATGGAAAATTCTGGAATTGAAAAGTAAGTCACATGAAATAAAAAATTTAGCAGAGGGTTCAGTGGCAAATTTGAGCTGGCACAAGAAAATAAAAAATCAGTAGAGTTGATGATAGGTCTATGGAAATTAACCAGTCTGAGGCGAAGAAAGAAAAAAAATGAAATGGCATATGAAACGACCCCATGCTTACCAACATACATGTGATGGGAAAAGAGAAAAAGGTGAAAAAGATATTTTAAGAAAACTGGCCTACAGGTTCCCAAGTTTGATTTAAAAAAAAAAAAAACAACAAAACACTAACCTCCATATCCAACAGGTTCAACTCAAAATAGGTCAAACACAAAGAGATCCACACCTAAATACACAGCACTCAAACTGCTAACAGAGGAATAACTGAAAGCAGCCTCATCATCATGCAGAGAGAAAAACAACATGAAAAACAGCTGACTTCTCATCAGAAACAATGGAGGCCAGAAGGCAGTGGAAGGTCCAGAGCAATCACAGGGGGAAAACACAATCAGCTAGGAATTCTATAGCCAGAAAACTACTTTCCAAAATGAAAAAAGGGGGGGAAGCATTCTATGATTTTTTTTAAAAAGATAACTTGCTGCTGGGAGACCCACCTTATAAAAAGCACTATAGGAAGTCCTTCAGGTAGAATGTAGGGGACACGGACGACTACTCAAATGCACATGAAGAAATGAGGAGTGCCAGAAAAGGTAAATATGTGGGTGGATACGAGACTCTCTTACTTGTTCTCATGTATTGTCCTAAAATGCTTGACAAAAAGGAAGATTGTATGAAGTCATAATTTAACACAGTATGGTTAAATTTATAACATGAAGGGATTTAACGCATCTGACAACAACAGCATAAAGCGGAAAAGAAAGAGACAAACTGGAACAAAGTTACTATGTCTTACCAGGTTCAGGTAATAGTATTCTCAAGCAGACAGGGAGACATTAAGGTGCATATTACAACATCTAGGACAACTACTTGGAAAATTACTCAAAAATACAGCCAAAACAACAAATGCAACAGAGAAATAAAAGCTGTACACTAAAACGTATTGATGAGTGAACACAGAAATCATTTTCGATTTACATATATAAGCAGAAGGCAGTGACATAAAAATTGTGCACTAAAAAATATTTTAACACAAACGAAAGCAGTGATGTACAGAAGAACAAAATTAGGAGGAAATAGAAAAGAAATAAGAGGGGCGCCTGGGTGGCTCAATCGGTTGAGTGTCCAACTCTTGGTTTCAGCACAGGTCATGACCTCACAGTTCTGTGTTGAGGGCATTGAACCTGCTTGGGATTCTCTCTTCCCCTCTCTCTGCCTCTCCCCTGCTCATTCCCTCTCTAAATAAATAAACTCAAAAAAATTTTTTAAAAATTTAGAAAATAAAATAGCAGACATATATCCAACAATAACTACGTTAATGTGAATGGAATAACCACCCCCCCAAAAGACAAATTGTCAGCTGGATGAAAGAGCAATTCCAACAACACACTGTCCACAAAAGAACCCTTGGGTTCAAAGAATCCAAAGGTTCAAAGTAAAAGGGTAAAGAAATAAAGAAAGGTTCAAAGTAAAAGGGTACCATGCAAACAGCAATCCTGAGGGGGCTGGAATCACTATAATTACATCAGGTAAAACAGATTTTAACAACCAACTTGACGTAAATAACATTCTAGAACAATCCGGCTAGCTGCAGACTGGGCATGGCTGCTTACAATAGTATTCATAATAGGCAAAAACGGAAAACAACCCAAATGTCCATCAGCTGGTAAGTGGATAAAACAAGGGTGATACGCTCATATAAGCAACGCTACCTGAAAGAAAGACAAAAGACAAAAGTAAAGACAAAATTGTGCGATCCCATTCTATAAATGTCCAGAAAAGGCAAACATTAAGAGCCCAGAAGCAGATGAGCAGTTACCTAGGAGCATGACTGACCTCTACCAGGCCCGGGGAAACAGTGCAAATGATTAACATGTTCTAGAATTAAAATGTGGTAAAGGTTGCACAGCTCAGTAAACTTACTAATTTCACTGAACTGTACACATATAATGGGCGAATTTTATTGCATGCAAATTTATCTTTAAAAAGTTGTAAAAAATATATATATACACATAATCCTGCAGTGGATTTAGTGAGGCAATGAACTCCTGTCTGGAGACTGAAGAAAGGAACTCTTTCCGTGAGAACTTAACGAAATGCTGACTTCACTGAGATGTTACTGTAAATGCAAAGCGCATATGGCATTAATTCCAGCAAACAGAACAGATTGACCTAAACTATCAACCGAGAGAAGGCCAAATAATGCACTTAACCCCTCTGACATGCAGTCACACATCTGCTTATACATGGAAATTGAACATCATTTCTATGTTCACTCAACAAATATTTGTACAGCTGCCTGGACTTCCACGTGGCAACCATTATGGTCTCTATGTCTTCAACTACAAATGTCCTGAGAGACAGGGGCAGAATTGTGGAACTCCACAACGTGTCCAATCCATCCCAGCAGGGCCTACAGAGGTCTCCGCTGAGGCTTCCACAGCGGCCCTTGGTTTTCACTTCACTTCAAGACCACGGTAGGCTCCACCTTCCACTTGAGAAAGGAGACATGTTAACATACCCAATCTCGTACCACTTTTGAGCCACACGCCAACACTGACAGGGTCCAAAATAACAAGGCTACTGTTCTCATGTATCTGTGGAGAATCAGCATCGCTTTCAAAAGTGTTTCTCAAACTCTTCAAATAGTTACTACAAACTCAACCGAGCTTCACCTTAACACAGAGTATTTAATCTTAAACAAAATAAAGTACAACAAAACCAGAACATAAAAAATACCTACTCTCATTTCACTATCCCCAAAACCACCAGAAATAAGGCACTGTTCAGAGATTAAAGATGGCGGTGCAGGTAATATTGAGAATTTGGACACTCAGAAATGTAATCGTGTTCTCTGAAGCCAAAGTCCTAATTGCAGAGCCTGACACGTGAATAGCAGGTATCGTGCAGATAATGGGTCCCCGTTGTCAGCACACAGCTCTCAAGTGGCGGGCCCGCCTCTCAGGGCCCACTTTTCTGAAGGCACTCCTCTCAAAGACAGCTCAATTTTCCTGAAGAAAATCCTCCACAGAATGCTTGCGGTACCACCCTGGGGATCGTGGCTTACCATACTGTTCTACCATATTGTTCCCACCATATTGTCCTACCGTGAGTTAAATACAGAGGTGACTAAGGGACACAATAGAAATAGAGAAAGGACAGTGCTCTGACAGAATGGCTCCCAGGCCTTCTGAGTGGAGACCCATGATCCTGGCATCCGAACGTCAAAAATAATAAAATCCTCTGTCAAGACCAGCTCAGCCTCTAAGGACCTCCCTCTTCACCTCAGAACCAAATGAATGTGAATCCCCTTTAAAGCAGCCCCTCTCAGTTCCCTTAGATTTCATTCATACAGTCCTCCAAAGAAAGATGGAACATTCTAACTTATTCCTCAATATAAAGAGGTTTATAAATAGTGCAATTCTCCTGTATCCCATAGACAGGGTCAGCAAACTGTTCGTGTAAAAGGTTACATAGCCAATATTCTAGGTTTTCTGAGCCATTTACAACTATTGGACTCTACAGCCATAGCAGGAAAGCAGGCAGAGACCTAGGAGTGGGCGTGGCTGAGTTCCATTAACACTGTTTCGTTGAATCCCTGCCTTAGAATAACCACTATGTAAAACTAAAAAGAAAATTATAGATCAACATCACCTTGCCCCCAACCCCTGCCCACTCCCATGCCTTATTCTCAAGGAAGAAAATAAATTCCAGTTATTTGCTCAAAGTTCTATAGTACCCTTTTGTTGGCTTGTTCCTATGCAATAAGATGATTTTCTGAAATAGAGACAGATACACAGAGCCAGCCTCCTTCTTTTACCTTTTATCCTATCATCCTTTTCCTGGATGTCAACAAATTATACCGAGCCTAGGTGGAGGTATTAAACCTTTATACCTTTATTTTTTAAAGCAGTTTTAGGTTCATAGCAGAGATTTCTCATATACTCCTTTCCTCCACACATGCTCAGCCTCCCTCACAATCAACATCTCCCACCAGAGCGACCAACTAGTTACACCTGGTGAGCCTACATGGACACATATCAGAGTCCGCAGTTTACATTAATATTCACACTGGGGGCCGTACGTTCTATAGATGTGAACAAACGTATAATGACCTGTATCCACCATTGCAGTATCATATAGAGTAGTCTCACCGCTCTAAAAGTTCTCTGTGAGGAGGCTGTTTTTAAATTTCAAAGCATTGGGACACCTGGGGAGCTCAGTTGGTTAAGCATCAGACTTCGGCTCAGGTCACGATCTCACAGTTCGTGGGTTTGAGTCCCGCATCAGGCTTTGTGCTGACAGCCTGAAGCCTGGAGCCTGCTTCAGATTCTGTCTCCCTCTTTGTCTGCCCCTCCCTTGCTCATGGTCTGTCTTCTTCTGTCTCTCAAAAATAAATAAATGTTAAGAAAAATTTAAAAATAAATAATAAATAAATAAATATCAAAGTATTATAAGAGTCTCTAGCCTCTGACATACCTTTTATAAGTACTCAACCTAGTATAAAAGAAGTCAATTTGGTGATCTTATAATTACCTTAAACACAAACTACACATGTCAAGCCTAAAAAGCTTCCTGAATTTTCCCTTAAAGTTTCAAGTTCATTGGGAAATCCACTCCAATCAAGTAAAGCAGGCCAACAACCACTTCTATGTGATTTTCTCCCCTTGTCCCTTTGGTCTTTCTGACAAAGTCTCAAAACAACTTATTTTCTCTACCAATCTACGCTTCCTTTCTTTAAAACTCCATCTCAAAATTCCACTTCATTTAGTTTTCACTAAGAAAAAAGTTAACTCCTCCATGAAGTACCTTCTGATTGCTTTATCTCACCCAGATGGTTTTTCCTTCATTCTCCCTTTGAGACTCCCATATTACATGTTCCACATTAATTTTAAATTATGCATTTGTTGCTTTATATTGCCCTGAAATCTTTTTCATATGTTTGGAGACCTATTATATTAAAAACCCTTAGAAGGCAGGTGTGAGGTTTTATTTCTATGCATAGCACACTGGCATGTTCATAGTTAGAGGAATTAAACGGAAGACTAACAGTCTCCTAACCCAAATCCCTTACAAGAGGTTCTTTCATTTGCCCTACTTCTATGCTACAATCTAGAGGAGTCAGAACATAACTAAAATAGTACGTTTTCTATATTCTTCTGTACCTACTTCAAGAGGAAAAACTACAAAATGTTTTCATCTATGTTTTACTTAGAATTTTACTGTTTTCACATTAGTTTCCCCAGATATAGTTTTTAAGCATCTATGTCTGAAATTTCAACTGTTAGGCAGAGACTTCCATTTAAATGCTGCCATTCTTCTTAAAAATAGACAGACGAGGGGTGCCTGCATGGCTCAGTCGATTACGTGTCTGACTCTCGGTTTTGGCTTAGGGCTTGAACTCCTACACTTGGGATTCTCTCTCTGTCCCCCTGCTTCTCTCTGTCCCTCCCTAACATGTGCTAGCCCTGTCTCTCTCAAAACAAAACAATAAGTAAATAACTTAAAAAAAAACACTATCCAGTAATTCTACTACTGGGTATTTACCCAAAGGAAATGAAACCGCTAATTCAAAAAGATACACGCACCCCTATGCTGACTGCGGGATTATTTATAACAGCCAAGATATGAAAGCACCCATGTGTCCACTGACAGAAGAATTTAGAAGATACACGGTGTGTGTCTACCATGGAATATTACTCAGCCACAAAAAAGAATGAAATCTTGCCATTTGTAATAACATGGATGGACGGAGAAGGTATTATGCGAAGTAAAACTAGGCAGAGAAAGACAAATTCTGTAAGATTTCACTTATATAGGAATCTAAAAAAAAAAAACAAGCAAATAAACAAAAAGCAGAAACAGATCCATAAATACAGAGAACAAACTGGAGGTTGCCAGAGGGGAGATGGGTTGGGGGATGAGCAAAACAGGTGAAGAGGATTAAGAGGTAAAAACGTCTAGTTCTAAAATAAGTAAGTCATGGAGATGCAAAATACACACAGACAAAATGCATGAAAACACATAAGGAATATAGTCAATAATATTGTAATAATGTTGGATGGTGACAGATGGTGACCACAGTTATCATGGTGAGCAGGGAGTCAGGTATAGAATTGTCACATTGCTATGCTGAACACCTGAAACTAATATAATATCGTATGTCAAGTGTATTTCATAATAAATCTTTTAAATAAGTATCAAAAATAAATAAATACTGCCATTTTCCCCTGTTAAGCAAGATATCTCTACTTTCAACTATAGATTACTAAGTAAATACATACGCCAGCTTCTTTGATGGAACTATTCTTTCTTGAAGAGCCTGGACATTCCTTTCTTCCTAACAGCAAGTCCAGCTGAGAGTAATAAATACATAACCAACTCTGAAATGAATTTCAACAACTAACGACTTAGAGAGGGAAAACCAACGTCCTTCAAATTCTGACCTTCTGAGTAACCTTGGCCCCATGTGCTGTGCTTGACAAACTTTACTTTGCAATTGGGAAGGGGTGCATTTGCAAGCTCTTAGTAATCAGGAAAACTCTCCTACCAGCATTAGCAACTATAAGCATGACAGACAGGAGCATAGGCAGTGGAGACCTCCAGGCTGTGGGACCCTCAGCAACCAGCAACCTCTCTTCCTCATCCCCATGGCTATATAATAGGGGCATTATTAGCATCTGTCTCACTTGGGTGTAAGGATTATATGAGCAAAGATATTAAAAACCTAGCATACAGACCTTTTTATCGTAAAGATGATGTATAACACAACATGCCTATTGCCACAAGTCCACAGCAAACCATAACTATGGGAAACAGTAGGACTTTAAAAAAATAAAATTCTCAAGCCCACTCCACAAACATCTCAAATAGCATACAAATAAGCTGCTCAAAGCCAACTCACTTCAGTGTCTCTGGTTGACTTTCTCATCTATAAAATGAGGGAGATGAATCGATGCAAAAGAGTGCTGTTAAAATGTTTTAAAATAATAAATATAGGACTGAAAAAATAAGGCATTTAATTTACTCACAGAATACGTGTTCAGATAACACAAGAACCAACTTTGTTCCAGACTTGTTCAAATGACATGGCATTCTAAATGTAGAGCTCAACAATGTATGTGTATAATGGAAGAATTTTATACGCATTATGCATTTTCCTCTTCTACGATAAGATAAAATTACACCTCATCAGAACGTATTTTGTGCAAAGATGTTCTAAAATAAAATCATTACCCTGATTAATCTTATTATTACATCTTGTATTTGCTTTTAAAAAGAAAAAAGCATTTGGTGAATGTTAAGCATTCCAAAAGCATCAAACGAGCTCTTCATATGAGCTGCAAACTAATTATCGGAAAACAAATGGGAGGCTTGCTATATGAAATCTAGGATTTTTATCCTAGTCAAAGGACGGCTACTTACGTGGTAGCTGCTAATAACTTCAATCCTTTTCTTACCTTTAACATCAAAAACTATAGGCGAAGTTATTTAGTTATTTCCTTTCTAGCTGCAGTCCTATACAGAATTGTTTTCAATAAACCATGGGTTGTTTACCCTGCAAGATTTCAGACTTCTCAAATCTTAAGACCGTCTACACAGAAATGCTGACTTGACACTTAAATATTTAAAAAAAGATGCATACATGGTTGGAATTCCATCTCAAAATCATCAGAATTCAATTTATTCTACTTATAAGCTCAACAAGACCATCCCCACATAACAGGGAAACGAAAGACAGATGATTTACCAAACAGTCCCTGGAGGGGGTCCACACACTGACAGCCAATGAAAATAACCACATTCATCGGATTACTCCTGAAAACCCCCAGGGTCCTGGACGTCCCCACAGGCGGGGAGCGCAGGGGACAGAGCCAGTGATGCTATGTCACAACCTAAACACAAGTGAGGACTGCAGGCTGTCACGTCCATCGGAACAGGATGACGAGCGCTTTTAAATGTGCTCATAATACAGACAAACTGAGGAGGCAACACACTGGCTACGAGTTTTCCTTCCCATATTCTTTCCTAAGTGATGTCTCTCCTCCACGCCCCAAGCCCTAGACACTGAGGACAATAAGACCTATCGGTAATGAACGCTGAGCTTCTGGGTTTCCTCTGTTGGCAAAGCAAATGCAACCCAAGAGTTTGGCAGAAACCGGTTTCCTATAAAACTACAACTCAGTACTGAGTGTGTACCTGGTGCCAGGCATTGGGCTAAATGTTGCCGTATTATCTAATCTTCACGCATTATCCAACACTTGCGGCTTGCCCAAGGCCACACAGCTAGCCAGTGATAACATGAGGCCCAACTCTTCACCATTATATCAATGAAATGTACCAAAGAGATAAACTTTAGGAATCCTATGGCACAAACTCACATAATACAAAAGTTAATAATAAGCACTTGGTTCAGGTGATTAGAGTTTTATATTCTAACAGGTTTCTTAATCAAGGCTACGAGAAGAAGCATTTGCTAATCAAGGTTCAGAAGCATAAACAAATTTCCAGAGTACAAATCATCTTTAACCCTCTAGCTTGCTAATAAGCTAGTGCAAATACACTTTTGTTGATCACAGACGGATGACTAGAACAGTCTATTTTGACACGTAGAGTTATAGCCCGCTAAGACAACAGATCTACGGGAGAATAAATTATGATGCAGTATCAGAAATGGAGAAGGGTACCTGTAATGGGGGCCCCCCTGTACTTTGGGGAGTGAGATGGAAGGAGGAGAAGGGGGAAGAAGGGGGAAGAAGGGGGGAGAAGGGGGAGAAGGGGGAGAAGGGGGAGAAGGGGGAAAGCTCAAAGATGAAGAGGAATCTTCTGGCAGAGACATCTCCCACATGAGGAAAGAAAACAGTGGAAATGGGAGGGGAAAAGAAATACTTGCAGAAAAAAGAGCGAGCCCAGAATCGCTGGGTCTTCAGGCTGAGCTCCTGAAATTATTCTTCAGATCACACAGGAGAATGAGAAGGCCAAACCATGTTGGAGCCAAACCCAGGACTCTGGGCCTCATCTTACAAGGAGCTGATGGGCATCCACAGACCCCATGGGTGGACCTCACCCTCTGCTTCTCATGTCATAATAAAGCCAGGCATTTAGACCCAAGTGCACTTAACCAATAAAAATGAGAAGCAGCCACCCCAAGATTACCAAAATATGTTTTGCAGAAGGTTAATAAAACTCACCTTTTTGCAAAAGGTTAACACTTGCCATTTTCTACTCTGACTTCCAATCTTCAACTAGATCAGTCTTTGAAACCCTAGGCTCAAATTCAACTAAAATAGGTAACGCCTATTTTCTTTCTTCCCCCAAGTTTTGAAACACATTCAAAACATTGACTGGTACGGTAGGAAAACAGCCCTTTCTCTTAGGAGGACTGACCTAGAATCCCAGCAGGTCCCCATTTACTCCATCAGGGTTACCTGAGTCCAAGCAATGACCTGGGGGGACAGGGGAGATGGGGGATCAGAAGGGAATGGTTGCGGGCGAAGGTGATCATGAGTGGGAGTTCCAGCCCGGGAGTCCTTCTCCAGGGAACCTAGGACAACATACAAAGCCTTTCATCTGAACACCCGTTTCCCTCATGCTCTTCAGAAGTTCTTATCCAGCCTCATGAGGAGATGTCCTTTTAAACTCTACCCACCTGATCCGTGCAGACAGCACAACCACAGAGGTTCTATCTGGTGTATAGGGTCGAGGATGGAGGCACCAGGATTCAACAAACCCCTCCTACAACCTGTACGGATTCCCCATCAGTTCTAACTCTGGTTCAGTTTTGCCCCAAATTCATGACTTCCCTTTTTTTAAAATATTTTTTAACATTTATTCATTTTTGAGAGACAGAGCATGAGCGGGGGAGGGGCAGAGAGAGAGGGAGACATAGAATCCGAAACAGGCTCCAGGCTCTGAGCGGTCAGCATAGAGCCCGATGCAGGACTTGAACCCACGGACCGTGAGATCATGACCTGAGCTGAAGCTGGACACTTAACTGACTGAGCCACCCAGGGGCCCCCTCCTGTCTTGCCCTTAACACATCAGTTCTTTTCCCACTAGTCCACTAAAGAACCTTAACATAGAACAAGTGTAAATTCCACCTCTCACAGGACCGTAGCATAGGTGTGCCTAATTTTAATCCATACAAATTTTGAATACTCTATGATAGATTATACTTGCAAATATCTTTATACATGAACACACAAGCATACATTTGTAGAGTTTCCCCCGAATAAAATTTACATTCCAGAAAGCTGTACTAAGTTTACCCTCCGGCTTTGTATACCCATTGGACCATCTAAGACCAGCTGAACTGAGAATAAACCAAAGAAAAATTATATGTCAAGAGTTAAAATGGCCACGGAAGCATAATAAACATATAATCTGAGTTCAAGCATAAATCTTTTTATTACTGACTTAATTACCAAACATGAGACAAATACTTCACAGACTATTTTCCAAGGAGGCCTAAAATGAAGAAATACACTTAAAGCAGTGTGAGCAAACTGGGCTGTGACTCGCTTTCTGGTCTTCTGATTTCCTCTCTCCCTATTGCATAGCTAACTTATACAACGCATCTTCTGTCAATCAAAGCAGTGGGTGACAGGGAAAGCAAAACAAACAGTATATTTCAACTGTCACAGCGAGGTACAAAATAAATGCTAAAAAATTCATTTTTCATCACTAATATTTACTGGCTTACCTTTTTCGTTTTTTAAACACCAGCAAAATGAATTTATCCAGGAATAGCAGAGGAATTACAATTCAGGACATACCTGCTTACCATAACCCTCAAACGGTTATACAGGACTGTATATCCTGGGGATACAGTCCTCACATACATGTTGGAAGGGAAGTAGAAACTCTGAAAGTGTTCTTTCTTAGCACCTTCTTGCCTCTGTGCCTTTGTTTCCTCGGGTTTCCCCACCCAGAACAGCCCCACCCTCATCCTTGCCTGCTGAGTAAGCTCACTGGCTCAGATACACCCCTTCCACGCAGCGAAGCTCACGCCCCCAGTCAGTCCACCCCACCCCCGCCCCAGGCCTGGCTACCCTGCAGGTCTCACCACTTGACTAATCTACTTTGATCTACTCTTCGGGGCCTGAGAGCTCATTACTGCCTCAGTGGAGCAACTTGCTCAATTCTCACTGATGGGCCAGATCTCAATTTAGTTCAAGTTCTCTTTGAAAACTTTAAAATCCTCTTCATTTCAGAAAACAAGGAAGCTTTCCTATTCCAAGTTTTAGGTCTACATACTAAGTTTCGACTCATGAGGTGCCTGGGTGGCTCAGTCAGTTAAGCGCCTGACTTCAGCCCAGGTGGTGATCTCTTGGTCCATGAGTTCAAGCCCTGCATTGGGCTGTCTGCTGCCAGCACAGAGCCTGCTTCCGATCCTCTTCCCCCTCCACCTCTCGGCCCCTCCCCAGCTTGCGCACATGCACACTCACTCTCTTTCAAAAATAAACATTTAGGGGCGCCTGGGTGGCTCAGTGAGTTGAGCATCTGAATTGGGCTCAGGTCATGATCTTGCGGTTCATGAGTTCGAGCCCGGCATCAGGCTCTATGCTGACAGCTCAGAGCCTCAAGCCTGCTTTGGATTCTATGTCTCCCTCTCTCTCTGCCCCTTCCCCGTTCATGCTCGGTCTCTCAATCTCTCTCAAAAAAACATTAAAAAAAAAAAAAAAACAACCCTCAAAACTTAATGTTTAAAAATTAATTAAGACTTAGATTCAGTGGACCCTCAGGATCTGATTTCTAATTCTCCTCTTCCAATCTCCTACCCTCTCCCACCCCTTTGGCCCCTGAACAGAACCTACTTCAGATGGTTCCTTTGCTTCTCTTTTCTTCCTACCCTGCCCGGTGCCAAACTGCCCCGCCCCCACATCAGGGCACAGGATGCCCCCACTCTGGGGAAGCTCCATACCTCTGCTCTTCCCTCACCACGCTGGTTGCAGGTATGTGTTCACCATCTCCTCCCCTCAACTCCACCCTTCTTTCGGGGGTCTACATTTGAGTATCATTTTGTCCCTACCTCCTAGAAAAGTGGCACTTGAAGGCATTGGACACCTATCTATTGGGCTGTATGTTTGGTGCAAAAAAGAAAACAGTCTGTGGCCTGAGATCGGCATTTCTCTGGACAGCCATGGGATCTAGAACGTGATAAAGGGCAAGGACGCCTCATTTTACTGGGCTCTACTTTACTGCACTCTGCAGATCGCGTCTTTTGCAAACTGAAGGTTTGTGGCGATGCTGTGTTTAACTGGACGTTTTGTGTCTCTGTGTCACGTTTTGGTGATTCTCACAACATTTCGAGCTTTTTCGTTATTGTTATTGTACCTGTCAAGGGGTCACAACTCGTTGAAAGCCCTGGATGAGAACTAGCATTTTTAGCAACAAAGGATGTTCTAATTGACGCATGTACATTTTTTAAGACTGGGCTCTTGCAAAATCCATCGACCATGGCAGAGCATAAACGTAACGTTTACACTAACTGGGACACCAGACAGTTCACTGGACTCGCTTTACCGCGATGTTCGCTTTATTGCAGTCAGCTGGAACAGAACCCACAGTAACTCCAAGGTATGCCTGTATATATGAAATAACGAAAAAACGTTTACTATTTATGACCTAATGAATAATACTTTGAGATCAATCATGCGTTCCTGTCGACAAATATCAGGGCTCCTATCAGCGGCCAGGACCGGTGTGGGCCTACGGTTCCTTCAGCCCCCAGGCGGGATCATAAAGGCTGGGCCCAAGACTCCAAATGCCCACATCAGCTGGCACCCAGGGGTGGGAAGGCTCTGCCTACAGCAGTAAATGGGAGAAAGCATCTACCTTTTAGGAGCTCAGATGCTGGCAAGAAAGACAGGCAAATACACGGTCAATTTTCTACATTTTCTAAGGAACTCTGAAAACTCAGACTTAGACGCATAAGACTTAATGTTCTCCATCTAAAGCCTCACCTCATTAAACACTGGTGCTAGAGTCATCAATTTGAACTTGGTCCGAGGCAGCCAACTCTGCCAGCAGGGAGCCCCAGCACCCTTTTCGGCGGGAAATCAGCGCTGTTGCAGATTCGAGGAGGCCACAAAACCGACCGCATTTCCAATTACACCTCGCAGTGACCGGCCAAACTTATTTCCCAAAGACACATTCTAAATTAATTGGTTTGATCTTTATTTTTTACCTGGCGTGTGCCTGAGAATTTTTTTTTTTTTTTTTGCCTGTAATAGTAAATACTTTGTAAGATACTGGACTCAGTGGGGAGTATAATTTGCTCTGATGGTTCTTTGCTTAGCCTTGCTAGACCCTCCCCTACTAAAATTGAATATAAAAGGTAACTGCTCTTCCCAGTTGATATAACACACTAGAACAACATACGGTTTGAAGACAATAAGCTAAATTAAACTCACCTTCCTAATATTAAAATCTCTCTTCAGTTAAGGGGAAACTTGCATTTTTTCACCTTTGTATGAAATATAATGTACGTAATTTTGAACCACTGCCTCCTCATGGAAAAACAGGTCAGGCAAGTAATGGTCTGAGTTAATGTCCACCACTACCCTCTTCACTTGTAGATCATCTAATGTACAGAACAGCACAGAGATAAATCTCAAAAGCGGTGTGGGGCGGGGTACAAAATTCACATTCATCTGGTTGGCAAAGAACATCCGACTCTTCCCTTCAGATTCCGCAAAGCAAACGCGGTCCCTGTTAAGAGGAAGTAAATCACTTTCATCCCCACACTGATGGCTGGGAAGGCATTGTCATTCTGTCAAATCGGATGAATTCATTCAACAAAATATTTATGAAGCATTTCCTAAGAGTCAGGAATTGCACAGGAAAAGTGGACATGAAGACAAGAAATGGCGCCTTCCTGGCACTCACCATGGGGCAGGGCTGACACCCAGCCATCTGCCATTTCTGTTCCCCAAGAATATTTTATCATCAGATTTACTGGGAACCATCCCTCTATTTAATGCCGAGCCTTACCTCTTAGATTTCTAGGATGAATCTGTTTAGTTCGAGGCATCTTCTTTGATTCAGGGGCCCCTTTTTCTTCTTAGAAACTGTAGGAAGTGCAGGTCACAAAAAGGTAGTGCCATAAACTCAACATCCGTCAATTAATCCAAGTGCTGAAAACGGGGGGAAAAAAATCACATTTTACTACCTTCAAAGGAGAAAAACATTTCTAAAGCTATGGCTGAGTTAGCACTAACCTAACCTCAACAAAAGATAACCAAGCTGGAGACATCTGCACAGGATCACTTACTAACTTGTAATTAACCATAGGACATCTCATTTTGCTACTCTATCTGGGCTTTCTCATAAAGAAAACAGAAAATCACTGTACCTTATCAGAGAAGAGTGAAAAAGATTCACTCAAGTAGGTTTTAAAGTAATATCAGAGGGTACAATTAAAGCGTAGCATCATGTTATAAAAGGGTTATGTCGTTTATAATACTTCTGCTTGTCCATAAGCTCTTTGGTAACAAGGACCATGTCTCATTCATCTTGTTCTGCTGAATTAATTCAGTTAAAATATGTGGTTGCTACCGGAGCTGCCCTCCCCCATTACTCCAGCTTTCTCTTTGAGGCTTGTCACAGGGCTGTACTTTCTGCCTCCCCACATTTAGCTACAATGTGTAACCAGCTCTGGCTAATGGCCTGTGAGTGGAGGAGACACACACTGCATCCAGTTACCAAAGCAAAATCCTCCAGCACTCTCTGTTCCCTGGGCTGTGGGACAGGCACTGTTCCAGACAGTAATGCAACACAGAGCTGAGGTCTCACTAATCCAAGGTGATCACAGAGCACACACAAGAAAGAGACCTTTTGTTGTTTTAAGTGGCTGAGGTTTGGAAGTTATTTGTTACTGCAGCATAACCTAGTCTGTCCTGACTTCTATGTTTTGATGGCAGTGACCGGAAATCCAATATGCCAAAATAGTAATAATCCCAAACCTGATTATCTCTCTTCCCAAATCGGCCACCTCTCTCTCCTCTGCCCCAAGATCCTCAAGGATCCTAACGCTAAAACTTGAGTTTTCATTTCCTGGAATAATGCTGATAAGCAAAGCCCAAGGCAATGATAATAAACATGAAATTATGTTTAATCACTAAGCAGACACAAAGAATGGAATGGGAATGCTCTGTTTAAACCCTATTATATCAAGTACTGTAGAAAAACAAAAGAATACTTACTAAGCACCTGCGGGGTGCCTATGTACTTTCTACACATTACCTAATCCAATCTTAATAACTCATAAGATAGCTATCATTTATCTACTGTATAGATAAGAAGAGAGAAGAAGGGTTGACTAACCTGCCCATTGTCAGCAACAAAAAAAATGTGGTACCATGTGACTCAGTTACTCTCCACGGAGATCATACCTAGTCTGTGGCTTTATTCAACAGGCTGTAGGGCACAGGTCATGACTACATAGTTTGCCGTCAAACCAGACTGGGTTCAAAGTCAGGCTTTACCCTTTACTGTGTGGCCTTGTTCAAGGTACTTAACCTCTCTGAAGATCAGATTCCCCAACACTAAAACTGGGAAATAGTATCCACCCTGTAGGGTGATTATAAGGTCTAAACTAAACAATGTTGATGCTTTGCCCACTGCCTGGCACACAAAAACACTCAAATACTAATACTCCTTAAGAAAGCCTATGTGGGAAAGACTAGATCTAATATCCCTATACAAGGTTTTGGAAATTTATTATTTCATTACAGCAGAGAAAAAACAGAAGTAAAAAAGGCTACAATTAACTTCAGTTATTTTACCCTTGATAAGGCTATGTGCGGATGCTGCACAAAATTATTTGCAATTTTTTTAACTGCATGGGGAAGAATACGAAATATGATGGCCAAATACCATTACGGTGCTAAATGATCTATAAAAGATATGGTTCTTCAACACTCTGCATTAAATACATCCACCATCAGATTCACAAAGCTTGATTCAATAGAGAATTCGGAGACATTAGGGCCAAATTGCATGAACGCTTAACTAAAAGCTTTTAAATGGTCACGATATCTGAAGTTCTTAAAGCGCGAACTCCGAATGTAATACAATCACGTGACCCCGTATCAGAAGCCTAAATATAAAATATGCAAATTCCCAATCAGTAACCGCTCCTGGCTTACCCGGTTCCCTACCTACCCACTGTCCCTGGCTGTCCATCCCATGCTTAGACCCTTGAGGGGGGAAGTGAGTATAGGGAAAGACAGCGGCACTGGAGCGACCAGGACGAGTAATAATCCGTTCTTTTGCAGGAAAAAAATAAATACTACACGGAGCAAAAACATGACAGGATCAAAAAACGTAAAGACAGTTGCAAGGAGAAAAAACATGAATGAATGTGGAGGGCGGAGCCTGGGAAAACCCCTCTGCAACGCTGCACTGAACAAAGCGCTTTGCATGCCAGGAGGAGGGGGAATGGAAGTGCCAGCTCTGGAAGGAGCCGGGAGTGGATGCGGGGAGGAGGAGGAAGAGGAGGAGGAGGGGGAGGAGGGGGAGGAAGAGGAGGAGGGGGAGGAGGAGGCGGCGGAGGTGGAGGAGCAGGACGAAATGAGGCGAGCGCGGCAGCCCTGAGACTCCTCCTCGCCGCCGGCTCCCCCACCGCCCCCTTCCCTCTCCAGCAGCAACTCCTTCCCCAGCCCGACCCCAGAGCGAGCCTGAGCCGACCCGCGCCCAAACCCACCGCCCACTTCCCAACTGCTGCAGGCGCGTACTCCCAACCCGGAAAGAAACTACCCAGGTGGCTGGGAGTAAACAGGCACTTGGAGCAAAGAACGAAAGGAAAAGAAAGCCACAAAGCCGGGAGGTTGGGAAGCCGAGGCCTGGTCTCCCTCACCCCCCCCCCCACCCTCTTGCAAAATGCGTCTGCGGCTGGAACGTGGGGTGGGGAGGCTGGGTCCCTCGTACCTGCTCGCCTCCCAGGACCGCAGCTCGGGCCGCTCGCGCGCGGCGAGGGCGCCCAGAAGTGGCAAGTGTCTCCCGCACGCAGCCATCCCCTCTGCAAGGTCGGCGGTTGCACACACACGCGCGCGCACACACACACACACACGCACACACACACAAGCGCGCCCGCACGCCCCCGCCCGCGGAGAAGCGGTCCTGCCCCCCCCGCCGCCCGCCGCCCTCCCAGCTGCAGCGCCCCCGCCGCGGAGCCCGCGCCGAACCTGCTGCCAGGACGCCCGGCGGAGCCGCCGCCGCTGCAGCCGGCCCTGGAGCTGCGCTGCTGATGGCGGCGGCCGCAGCTCGGAATCTCCGCGACCCCCGCGCGGCGGCGGCGGCGGCGGCGGCGGCAGCAGCGGCGCCCGGGATCCCTCCTTCACTTGACAACCCCAAACACAAACATAGCCTCCTCCCGCCGCGGCTCCCGGCCCCCGGCGCCCTCCCCGCCGCCGCCGCCGCCGCCCCAGCAGCAGCCACACTAGAGGCCGGCGACTGGCACTCACACCACCCAGCGCTGAAATATTAAACAGGGGAGCCGGCCGGGGGCGGGGGAGCGCGGGGCGCGCGGGCGGGGGCCGCAGGCGCCGGGCGGGGGAGGCGGCCGCGCTCGCCGGCGCCCGGGGCCGCATGACCGCCGCGGCGGGGAAGGGGCGGCAGGGGGCCGGGCGGCGAGGCTGGGCGGGCGGCCCCCGGGTCCTTGGGGCCCGGGGCGCGGAGGGCGGGCGCGGGCTTTACCTCTCCCCGGGGCAGAGTAGGGCACGTTTAGCGTCTTTAGGGGCGACGGGAGGTGCGCGGGCCGGGCAGCGCGGGGGAGGGAGGGCGAAGGTCCGAGGCTTTCCCGCGGGTGGGCGGGGCCGCAGGGGATCCCCGGGGGCGGGAGGCGGGGAGGCCGCGAGCTGAGCCGCGCGGGCGGGGGAGGGGGCGTCCCCCAGCAATGGCTGAGGCTGGGGCTCGGCGGGGGTGGGGCGGGGGGGTACCGCCAGCGCAGAGGCCCGAGTGGACAGGCGCGGCCGGCAGCCCTGCGCAGGATGGGAGTGGGGCGGGTGTCCTGGTCGGGGCTCGCGTGGAGCCCGGAGCCCCGGGTCTCCCCGGCGGGGCGGACCCGGGACCGCACCTCCCCCCGCCACCCGCCCGCGGCTCCGCCCCGCCAGGCCGCCGCGGGGAGGAGGCGGGGGGCCGGAGGAGGCGGCGGCGCGGCCCTGGGGGGGCGGGGCGGGGTTAGGGACGCGAGGGGCGGGAGCCCGGGGTCGCGGCGGCTCGGGGACTGGCGCCCGGCGGGGGCAGAGGGGCGGGCCCAGCCGGTCACGCGGCCCGGGGAAGGCCTGGCCGGGTCGCGCAGTTGGGGGCGGTTGGTCCGGGAACAGGGGCGGGGACGGGCGGGGCGGTAGTTTCTCTTTACCGTCTCTTTACTTTCTAAAGCAGGATGTGGGCCGGCCCAGTGACGTCATGGGGTCTCCCAGTCCCGCCCCCCGCCCGGGCCGAATGGGGGAGGGGAAAGAAGAAGGGAGGGCGGGGGGGGGGACCCCAAGGGGGTTTCCTCAGCAACGCGTGGAGGGAAGGGGAAAGTCATTGTGAAACTTGAAACTCATTAACTCTGAAAAACAACTTAAAAAAAAAAACAGGGAGGGGGGCGGGGTGTTGGTTTGGAGGGTGGAAGGGGACATATTATTAACCCCGAACTGAAACCACTTCTTGGTGGCGGATGTTCTATTAAAAGACTGAGGGAAGCCAAGGTTATTCCAGAGGCCGCTCCAAAGCCGGCTGGTGGTTCCCAGCGCCCTGGCTGCCAGCGCGGTTAACCCTTGCCTGTCCGCCTGACAGCTTGGGTCAGGGAGAGGAGGGGTCTTTGGGGTCAGAAAGGGAAGTGCGGTGCTGCGCAGCCGACTCGGCTCCGGGGACGCAGAGAAGAAGAGAAAGGAGGAAGAGGGAGTAATTACCATAAACCAGAGTTTGACCCTAGCTGCTAGAAAGCAGTAGAGGGAGCAAGGAGTGGTAATCTATGGAAGTAAATCTGGAGGAGCTGGACCAGGGTATCGAGTAAGGTCTTTTGGGGTGAGATGTACTAAAGAATGTTAGAAATCTGGGGCTCAGAAATTGCACATGTACACCTAAGGAAGCAGCCAAAAGTGACTGGTTTAAGGAACCGCGATGAACTTGGGAGGAGTAAGGCAAAACAAACATTTTGATGCCTAAAATTTCTCAGATTAAACCAAACTGCTTTCCCCTTTTAAGGAATAAAAATGCTAAACGACCGTACACCCACTATGTGGGCCATCTGTGCAAACTTGAATTGTTTTGTTCCCTGGGGCTTCCATAAAGACATCTAGGCTTTTCCTTCTAGGGTTGACCCCGAAAATTCCCCCGAGGAAATCCTACCTCTAGCTCGTTTGAGCTAAGAAAAGCTTAATGCACCAGAATGGGAATGATTAAAAATGGAATACTCCGTAAAGGCGAGCTTGTAGCCAAAAGTAATGTTAGGTAAGGGGTGGGGGGTGGGGGGGGGAGATATACCTGTTAAAAACTAAATCGGTCATAAGAGCAAAGATAATCCAATAACTGCCTAAATTCGAAGTGATGTTATTTAGCATACGATGTTCCCAACCTTGCAATTTTTAAAATTACCAAGTGATGCAATCATCTCTCTTTTATAAAAGTAGATGACATCTAATGGATTGTAGTCACAAAAAATAATGTCCAACTGGTCATCTGAATAAAAAATAAACCCTCATTTAAATGTTAAAGTATACCTCATCTGTCAGAAGATAAAGATTAAGGTAGCTTGATAATTATTAATTCTACTTGGTGTCACTTGCTAAATCAAAATGCTAACTGAATGAATATATTTTTAATCCAATAGTTGGTGAACTCAATAACAAATGCACACTATGAACACAATGTTTATATGAGATTTGGCATTGTTAGGAGCTTTCTAACAGATTAAACCTGCAATTTGTGGAGTTATAGAAAATTTTGTCATTTCAGCTTGTTAAAGAACTTTTTTCTTAAACAGACTAACAATTTAACTTTCTTGAGCGGCAACTCAATATTCAACTCTGTTTTCAAATACATGCAATACGTAACAGTTTCGTATTTTCTAGTTTCGAATTTTCTAAATGCCATTTTCCCTGACTCTGCCTACAGTTCTAACTTCCTAGTTATCAGAACGCAGGAAAAGCCAGCTAAACGGTAAATTAGCTAGTTTCGGCTTGTTTTGTGACAAATTAAATACAGTTTCTCAAATAGTATCAGAATGGAGAGGGGGGGTGTTTTTTTAACCGGAAAATAAATGTGAAGGGTGAACAGCAGTTTGAACTGTCAAAAATTCTAACAATGGGGGAGGTGACCATACTCTGGGGGGGGGGGAAGAAAGGGGGGGATCCTAGGGCCCCATTTCACTCTGGCTGCATCTCCCTGCCGGCCGTGTGAACGCTTTGGAGCCCCCCTCCCCCCGAGGAGTGGGGTTCAAGTGAGGGCAGTGTCACTGCAAGGCTCTACGCACATTTTCCTCGCTGAGCAGTTTTGGGAGAACAAGAGTCCACGCTGGGGCTCGGCCGCGGGACCCGGCCGTCCCGCCGCGTCCAGCGGGCTCCGCGCCACCACCGCCGCCCGTGCGTCCCCAGCCCCGGTTCCCACGCGGCCGCCCGGCCGGGCCCGGCTCGGGCTCCCCCCTGGCGCGGCCCCGCGGCCCCGGCCCTCCGCCCTGCGCGCGGCCCGGCAGCGCCGCCGCCACGCGGAGATCCCCGAGGTTCCTCCCCGCCGGCCGCCGGGTCACGCCGCCGCCCGTCCCTCCCCTCCGCCCTCCGCCCTCCGCCCTCCGCGCGCGCCGGGCTTTCCCGTCCACCGGCCGCATCCCCTCCTCCTCGGGGCGACCCGGCGACAAAACCTTCCCCGCCCGCTCTGCCAACTCTGCCCCACGCCCGGGCTACTGCCAAGCCAGACGCCAGACAAAAGAACGCAGAGAAAACTTACCCGAACTGCAACGCCAGAGTCTGATCCAAAGCTTCCTGGGTTTAACTTTTAATTTTAAAAACAACAAAAGCAGAAACCAAAAGCCTCCTAGGTTGGAAGTGGGCGTGAGAGGAAATGCTAGGGGGAGGCGCTTCGTTGCCTCGGCTGTTTTTGGGCCCCCCCCCTTTTCTGGCCCCTGCCTGGGGCTTTGATGTTATCTAGTGCACCGCCTACGTTGGTTTATACCGTGGGCTCCGCGCCGAGAATGATATACGGGTATCTGGCACTTTATGTGCCGGTTTGAAGCGAGGGAAGCAGGTGGTCACGGAAAAGGATTCCCACTTCTTCCCCCCTGCAGTGAGAAAGGACCCTTTGCCCAGACTGTCCTTTGTTACCAGGACTGAAATGAACAATCCACTTACCTAGTGATCCTGGAGAGCTGGACCATGTGGTATTTTCTGTTAGACACACACACACACACACACACACACACACACACACACACACACACACTCACACACACACTAAAGGCCTTCTAAATTAAATGCTTTTCTCCCCTCTCTGCACAACTTAAAATATTGTATGTGTTCTGAGGCTTTGTTTGCTTTTGAGACCTGTTTTGAAAGTAAATATTATTTCTCTTCTGAGATGGGCCCCCAGCCTTGAAGAGACAAGTATATATCTCTGAAGAAAACAGTCTCCGGAGTAACATGCCTTTCATATGCAGTCTGATAGATCAGAATATCCCTGCACTGTCCCCCTCACATTATGGAAAGCTTGTAACTGTTGATTTTATCTTAGTTAGTTGGGCACTAGCAGAAACTAGATATGTTTTCACATTAGATCAGCAGTCTCAGGGCCGCCACAAACAAAGCATTAATGAAGGATTTTTTTAATAGATTAGTAATCAACAATGTTTGCAGTGTCTGCAACAGTTCAGTCCTAACTATTCATCCACTTGATACCAACACCAACGTGTGTTCAGGCCTTGGCCTATGGGAGTTTACAACTTAATGAAGACAAGACAAACACACAGAAAAAAATACCTAGAGGGGGAAAAAAAAGACACAAGAAGCAGCTTATAAACAGAGCCAATTAAAATTATACAGAGTTATTTACATGACTGCTGAGCGCTTTCCGGATTGGGTGGAGGGCAGGATTATCAGAGAAAGTTCCATCCTGAGGCTGAGCTCTGAGTAGGATGTTGAAGGAGAGAAAGTTCATGATTTGGCAATGGTATGAGAACAGCATTCCAGGCAAGGGGAATCGCTTGAAAGGGAGAGCAAGTGAACTATGCATGATAGTTTGCTGGCTAGAACAGAAAGCCAAAGCAAACGCAAAACAGGTACTGTGGCCGTGTTAAGTGTCGCATCCAAATCAGGACACTTTTGAGTGGGAAAGAGAAGCTATCAGTAACTCTACCCAGATGAGAGGCATACACCTGGGCCATCCTAGTAGTGAGCTATGAAGACAAAATGAGGAGACAGCAGACAACCCGCAGAAAGCCTTCTCCGGCATCATTAGGAAGGAATTCCAACACGATACTGCAGTTGGTAGTCGATTGGAGACATCTGAACTGAGAATGATCTTTTTAAGAAGAATTATTGTTGTTGACGATACTGAAGTTTCTTTCCAGCAGAAGTAGTAAAGCGGTAATGGTATCGGCAGTAGTGGTAATAGTAGTATTTGCATGGGCAGAAATTGTTAGCCTAGATTTGTTATCAGCAGCCATAGTAAATAGCATCAGTAATGCTGGTGGCAGTAATTGACAGTTATTGAGAGTTTATGACTTGTTAGGCTTTCCTGTGTAAACTTATTTAATCCCCACTATAAACCTGTACTACAGGGGAAGAAAGAGAGGCTTAGGAATGCCAAATAATCTACCTGCTGCCATAGAGCTAGTAAGTGGTAGATCCATGCTTGGAGCCCAGAGAATACTGAGATGCTGAGCAGCCTAATGATTATATCTTGTGAAAAACATTACAGTAGTTCTCTACTGTTCTACATCTGTGGGAAAAGAAGAAAAGAAATGGGAAAAAGTCCATAATTTCAAGTTTTGAGAATCTGGTAGATTGTGTGATGAAAATGGGGAAGTCAGGATGATGTGATGGATGAAGGCAAGAAGAGAAAATGACTAATTTTTACCATGTCTAGGCTTCAGAAGAACGATTTAATTCACATTTATACCAATATTGATACTGTTAACCTTACAGGATATGCTATTACAAGAAACCTGTTCTCTAACTTCATGTACAAGCACCTAGTTCAATGCCAACGAATGACAGACTTTATTGAGTATTATTTCATGGACTTTCTGGTGAAGGGCTAAAAGAAGACTAGAAATGACCAATGGAAGTAATTCTTGCAGTTCCTGAAATGATTTCTCATAAACTAAGTCTACAAATGGCATACTGGGGAGTGCTAGAAAGACTCAGAGGCAAGGCGCCTTAGTGGCTCAGTTGGTTAAGCATTCAACTTCCGCTCAGGTCATGATCTCACGGTTCCTGAGCTGGAGCCCCCAAGTCAGGTTCTGTGCTGACAGCTCAGAGCCTGGAACCTGCTTTAGATTCTGCCTCCCTTGCCCTCTGCCCCTCCCCTGCTCACGCTCTGTCTCTCTCTCATGGTCTCAAAAATAAGTAAGCATTAAAAAAAAAGAAAGAGTGATGGCATTCAACCTATCTAAGTAATTCCACTTTATCCAGGATCTAACAATGTGGAAACAAGCAAGCCAATCTAAGACATTGTATTGGTTGGCTAGGGCTGCTCTACTAAAGACTGGGCCACTCCAACAATAGAAGTTTATTTTCCCACAGATCTGGACGCTACAAGTCCAAGATCAAGGGTCACCTGATTTGGTTTCTGGTGAGAGCTCTCTTCCTGGCTTACAGCCGGCCAGACACTTGTGCACTGTGCTTCTTCTGTGGGTGTCACATGGAGGGAGCCAGGGAGCCCTCTCGTGTCTCAGAATGACCCTAATCCTGTGGGATCAGGGCCCCATACTTATGACGTCATTTAACTTAATTACCTCCCAAAGATTCTATTTCCAAATACAGTCCAGCCCATAGCAGACACTAGGGCTATCTTTAACACAAATCAATACAGACCTGAGAAAGAATCTTGTCAGGTCCTTGAAGATGAAATAAGAAATGTGGGCTTTGGGGCGCCTGCGTGGCTTAGTCGGTTAAGCGTCCAACTTTCGCTCAGGTCATGATCTGGCGGTTCGTGGGTTCGAGCCCCACGTTGGGCTCTGTGCTGACTGCCAGCTCAGAGCCTGGAGCCTGTTTCAGAGTCTGTGTCTCCCTCTGTCTCTGACCCTCCCCTGCTCACGCTGTCTCTCTCTCCTAGAAATAAATAAAGAAAAGAAAAGAAATGTGGGCTTTGGGTTCATACCTGGATTCCAGTCAGAGAGGTCACTGGTGACTGTGGGAAAGGTTGCTCTCATGGCTCTAAGTTCTAGTACCTTCCTCATAGGGTGAAGACGGGATTGAGTGAAATAGTAGATGTAAAGCCTGGAAGCGACAAAGTGCTCAATGAACATTTGCTCCTACTCTAACGCTACTATTTCAGTAATGCTTCTGCCCAGGAAAATGGGGACTTGGAAAACCTCTGCACTGGACTGCAGCCTCCTCTGTCCAAGGAGAGACCTGACTGGGGCACTCTTGATTTGTTCATAGCCTCAGAAGGCCAAAGGCCTTTATGCTAGTCTCCTATTTCCAGGAAGAATTACTCCGAAGTTCCTCTTAAAAAAAGTGTTGCGTACTCTACTTTTTAACATTTCTAGTAAAACGGTTTCAAACCTCCTGTGGAAAGCTGCTTTGATACACACATTTACTGCATTATAAATAAAGGCCATTTTATTGATTGCAAAAGGATTGAAGGGTTTCATCTCCCCCATTGGGTCCACAATCTGAACATATGTAAATTACGCGTTCTCTATCTCCGTGGATCTAAAGGGTGGATATTCCTTCCCCTACCCTCTACTCTCTGTCTTATCACAGTTCTTTTATCACATCCAGCATCCGGGAATTATCTTATGGATTCACTTGTCTGTTACCTCTCAATCCTCAAGTAGAATAAGAGGGTCATAAGTGAAGGAGGCTTGGTTTGTTCCCCACTGAATCCCCAGCACCTGAAACAGTATCACAATAAAAGTTTGCTGAAGAGCGCTTGGGTGGCTCAGCAGGTTAAACATCGGACTCTTGCGTTCCGCTTAAGTCGGGATCTCACAGTTGGTTTGTGAGTTGAGCCTCCATGTGGGGCTCAGCGCTGACAGCGTGGAGCCTGTTTTGGCATTTTCTCTCCCCCTCTCTCTCTCTGTTCCTCCCCCCACTCGCACAGTCTCTGTCTCTCTCAAAATAAATAAACTTAAAATACATACATACATACATACATAAATGTTATTGAACAAATGAAGGAGAAAACCATAACTCCTTTCCCCCCGAGTCCCATCACGCCAGTTACTTTCAGGTCCTGTTTATCAGCCACTCTCAAGATGGCCCCAAACTAATAGCTCTGTTGTCCTGAGTCCTGCTCATCTGTCAGTTTAGTTACCAAGATTTTCATGCCAACTTCTCCGGGTTCTTACTTCTGTATTTTCTTTGAAACAGCTTGGAATGTTTGAATCTCTGGCCTCGATGTCATCTAATGCGGTTAAAAGGGATCTGCTTATTTTGTAGTCTGGGGAATGGAAATACAAAGTGGCCATGTGCGTGTACGACATTGTCAAACTGGTGCCTGGCAGAGCCTGACTGGAGAACCCCAGTCTTTGTTTCTTTCTTTCTGTACCCAAATCTGTTTCCTTTTATATCCCAACCTCAATTCTCACTCCCCAGCAACTCCACTGCCTTTGTTTGCTCTTACTCTTTATTCCCAGATTAAAAAAAAAAAATCTCATTTTTTTTCAGTGGAGGTTTCATGGCTTAAGGAAGGGAAGGAGGGAGAGATAGAAAGAATTAGGTATGCATGTGTATAACAGTAAAAATAATATGGCACAACAAGGGGTCTATATGGAAAGCTATTCACGGAGGGTTCCTGGCTAATTCAGTCCACATTCCACGTCTTTTCTTTCTGGTTTGCTCTAACTGTGGGATTAAAGAGGGTTAAAAATCAGGCATCTGACTGGGGGTTGGGAAATAAGTGCTTAGTAATAACCCTACTGCCCTGGACAGAATTCACCATTTCCAGAATCTGCTCCTAATAACAGCCTGTATTAAACATTTACAGAGAAAGGCAATCTGATGATTAGAAGCCTGGACTGTATCCCAGTTCTGCCAGAAGCATGACCTTGGGCAATTTACTTGACCTTCCTGTGCCTCAGTTTACTCATCTGTAAATTGGATGTAATTGGAATCTTCATAGAATTATTGTGAGAATTGGGGGCACCTGGGTGGCTCAGTCTCATAAACATCTGACTCTCGTTTTGGCTCAGGTCATGATCTCATGGTTTCATGGGTTTGAGCCCCAAGTTGGGCTTTGTGCTGACAGTGCAAAGCCTGCTTGGGATTCTCTCTCTCTCTCTCTCTCCTCTCCCCTGCTCACATTTTCTCTCTCTCTCTCAAAATAAATAAAGAAAATTTAAAAAAAATATTGTGAGAATAGATGAGGAGTGCCTGGTTGGCTCAGTTAGAAGAACATGCAACTCTTGGGGTGCCTGGGTGGCTCAGCAGGTTAAGCATCCGACTTTGGCTCAGGTCATGATCTCACAGCTGTGAGTTTGAGCCCCCCCTCGGGTTCTATGCTGACAACTCGGAGCCTGGAGCCTGCTTCAGATTCTGTGTCTCCCTCTCTCTCTTCCCCTCCCCTCTTCATGCTCTGTCTCTCTCTCTCCTTTAAAAATAAACATTAAAAAAAAATTTTTTTTAAAGAAGAAGAACATGCAACTCTTGGTCTATCTCAAGGGTCGTGAGTTTGAGCCCCACACTGAATGTTGAGATTACTTAAATAAAACTTAAAAGAGACACAGAGGGAGTAGATGAACTGGTATTTCTAAAGCACTTAGTGCCTGTCACCTAGTTATAACTGCAGCATACATATAAGTGTTGACAAATTGCTTATTGCATTGCCCACACTTTGCTAACTGTGCTTTAACATTTATTACCTTTTATATGTTGAAATAAGTCTGTGGACATGGGGCAGACATGATCATTAAATGCAAATGGTGCCTAGGATGGAATCCTGGGACAGAGAGAGGACTTCAGTGGAGAAGCTTGGTGGCATCCAAATAAAGTCTGGAGTTAACAGCAATGTACTCTCCCTTTGTTTCATGTTCGCTTATTTTATTTTTGGGAGAGGTGGGGGGAGGGTAGAGGCAGAAAGAGAGGGAGACAAGAGCATCCAAAATGGGCTCTGCACTGAGAGCAGCGAGCCTGATGCAGGACTCGAACTCATGAACCTTGACCTGAGCCCAATCATGACCTAAGCCAAAGATGGACACTTAACCGACTGAGCCACCCAGGCGCTCCCTGTATTCTCCTTTTCGACAAAGCATCATGGTCATGTAAAATGTTAACAATGGGGGAAACTGGGTGAGGGTGTATGGGAGCTCTCTGTACAATCTTTGCCTATTTTCCGTAAATCTAAAATATTCCAAAGCAAAATTTATTGAACAAAAATAATACCCCGCTATTACAAGTGCTGTTGTTAGCTACATGCTACTGAAAAAAAGGAAGTCGGGTTTAGAGAGATTAAGTAACATGTCCAAATACAACCACGGATGGCCTCGCGAGGACCCTTGTCGTCTGCAGAAAAGATCACATCCTGAACCTCGAGACCTCACTACCTCCCCCTTCCTTTGCTCACATATCTGCAGCAGCACTCAGGTGGGACCTATGACAAAAATATACTTTATATTTTCATAACTGTATTTTGTAATTCACGTTTAAATATATATATCATATTTATGTATGTATATTGTGTATAATATATAATCTCTAGCATTTTTTCATTTTAGAAGGGGTCATATCTATAATTATGGGATTTCAGCATCAGCACAGAGGTACTCTAGGTGTGTAAACCAGGTTACAGGACAGGATTCAATGGAACATTAAAAGCATTTCGCATTTCCCATCTAAATCACTGGTTATACGTAGACTTTCCTTTCTGTAAATAAACTGCCGACCCCACAACTCCATCCTCAGCTTTACAAGTGCCCTCTTTCTTCAAACACAGCTTGACTCCCAATGCTTACCTCCTACACCAATGTCTCTGTTACCCCAGACCTGATCAGGTCCCAAACTCACCGGCTTCTGGCTTTTTAAATATGCTGTTGGGCCCTAAGAGGTTTTCTCTAGATGTCTGTTCACTGAATGACATTTGCAACTAAATTGCTTCTGGTAAACCTTCACCCCACCATCTTTTCCTTCCCTACACTCAGTGCTGTACTATTCTGTATTGTTTCATTTCATTTTCTGTTCGCGAGAGCACGTGGTTTAATTTATGATTTCGAGTTTATTGGTATCTTGTTCTCTTGGTGGTTCCTTTTATGCCAGAATGTCTGTGGGTATCAATGTAAAGGAACCCAAGACTCTAGAGTGAAAGTCCAAACTGGGGCAACCTGGAGAAAGAGCAATAGACAATGAACTTAACAGAGGCTAAGGAAAATGAAACTAATATTAATATACAAGCAAGAGATAAGCAAGTGAATGGAAGATAAGAGCAAGCCATGAATAATAGAGCAATAACGGCTCATGGTTAACTTTAACACGTTTTGAGTGCGTTTTAAATTTCAACTATTTTAGTTTCTGTTAGAGGAGGTAGAGCTTCATTTATAGTAGATGATTGGATATGTAACAAGGATTATAATAAGGCATCTAAATAAGGCTGTATATGTGTGTGTGTGCATAGCGAAAATCAGCTAACCAGATGGCTGTCGAACCTAAAGACAGCGTCGATATTATTTCTAAGGCTTTTTATTTTTGCTGTTAATGGATTTTGCACAGGAGGTTTGGTAATTATGAAAAATATTGATACAAGTGGGAAACCTCTTGGCACAGTCATGGTAGATAGTGCTCAGAACAGGAGGAAAAGGACACACACATTTGTCTTCTGCTTGCTCCTCATACAACTGTCATTCCCAACTGTTGCAGAGCCTTCTGGTTGCAAAATTCCAGCCCTCCCATAGTAACAAGAGAGTCAAAACAGTCCCTCCCTCTTGAGCTCTAATCACACAACAGTTTCGTAACCATGTTCTCTCAGAAAGTTCCATAGTCCAACCCTCTGGACCAAACTAAAATGATTTCCAGAAAGGTAAATCCAAAAGTTCTCTGGCTCTTACTTGTCTTCTTCTAAAATCACGGCCTCTAATGCCCTAAAGTTGGACTCGGGGGGGAGGAATGTGGTTTGCTTCTGAATACACTTCAAAAATATTTTTTAACTGTCTCAATAACCATTTCTCTTAAGCATGTATTCTAAGCAACTGATGATCTTGTATCCATATTGATACCACTAAAACAAATCCACGCAATCTCTTTCCCTCAAACCTCTAATGAGATTTCTTATCAAGAAATCTTCTATTTCCTTATTTGGAAAAAAAAAGTTTCTCCCCAAACCGATGATTATTCAAAAAAGTTTTCAAACATCAGTTCTTTTATGATGTGCCCTGTGATTCATATTCCCAAAAGGCCGAGCTGTTATTCTGCAAAAAAAAACAAAAACAAAAACAAAAAAAACAAAACACACAAGAAAATATTTGTGTCCATTCTCACAAATTCAAAGAAAGCCAGAATGAATTTGGGCAATACTTAAATAAGAAATTCTAGGGTACTGTAGAAATACCGGCAAGTGACTCAATAGTATGGCTTTCTTAACTACTGCAATTTCCTTAAAGCTTGCTTGATTTTTCTGGTCACCTAAAATATATATGGCAGTGTTGAGATATCACGAAGGAATACTGGCCAGTTGTGTAGCAGATAGGTCAAAGGAATCATTCTTCTGGATTAAATTAAAGACCTGCATTGAGGGAGGGGAGGGAAGAAATGAAATGTTTTTTATCGTGGCCAAATTACAACTCAGATACATTGCTAATTAGTAAGCTAAGATTCATGTGCTAAAATACTAAGGAACATTTTATAGTATCCTCATCTGTAAAATGGGGTGATGGCCATGACCTGTTTTCTAGGAATGCTTGACAGAAGAAGTCATCTGAATGTATCTACTTCTAAAAAACTACCAAAGTAGCTCTTTCTCTTAATCTTTCACTATGTGCAGTGTCCTCTTTATATATATTACCCTTCCATGTCTCCTCATTACACTTCCTATCTGTCTTCACTTACGTTGTAACTGGATCCTTTTAAGCAAAGATTCATTTCCATACTTGTCACTATTTTCCATTCTGCTGTTCTATTTCCCTTCTCTTCTTTGCTTCTGAATTTGAAGGTGAATGGTTTGTTCTTAAACGCAGAACAGTATTATTTTTAGGTGCTGTGAAGTCTGTGAATTGGATACCTGTCCCTATGCTTCTAGTTTGTCCTGCCCTGACACCGGGCTTTTGAATATAGATTCTCTAATGAAAATCAGATTAGTTCTTTACAACCACCCATAGCCTGAGACTTTGACATCATTTCCAACCACGTTTTTCTAATTCTTTCAGTTTTGTTTAACCAACAACCCCCCTGTTTTCCCAACACCAACATGTCGAGGACTTGGGATTTCATTAATATTACCCTAAGATGTAGAGGTCAATGTGGTAGATCTAAAAATATTTTCCTCGACCTTCTTCAAAAGATTGCTAAAGATGAAAAGCAAGTACGTTCTATACGACATTTAATAAGAAGCTGCTGAGTCGTAGATTAATCCAGTAGTAATCCACTGTTGCCAATATTAACATGGGAGGGTGTCTGGAGAGAGAAGACAGCTGTCCACCAATGCATGAACTTGGAAAAGATAGGGCTGAAGGCCAAACATTCCTAGCTTCTCTTAATCGGGCACACCGCCCTAATTATCTCCTAAAAATAATGTTCTGAGCATGTAACTCCCTCACTGAAGAAAGCAAGCAGCCTACTCCTAACTACAAGATTAAGTCCATATTCCTCTAGCCGCTTTCAAATCACGGTGTGATCCCAGCGTACATTTCCAGAATCACTGTCACCTGCTTCCCCAAATAAAGTCTTCACGTTCAGCTGAATGGTTCTGCTCACCGTTTCTGCAAAAAGTTTCCATGTTTCCAATCATTGTCGTTACACGGCACGCCTGCGTTCCCCGTCTTTACTCCTCCAAACCCTATCAGCTCTCTAAGATCTAGTTGAATTGTCCCTTTTTTGTGTGTTCATTTCATGAAGCCGTCCAGTGGCCTAGCAGAAAATTGGCATACTCCCAATCAGATAGGTCATCACGCCTGAAACTTTAAGTGCTCTTACTGTTTTTGCTTTTCCTGGGTCTCTATTTCCTGGTCTAAATTGTTTAGAATAGAAAACTCGATCTTATTATTCTCTATAGCCCTCTCTATAGTCTTCTTCATTAATCAAAATTAATCATCAACTAACTCTGGGTGTTCAATCCATAGCATATTTGCAGGGAAATGAGATCTATAGTCTACTTGTTATAGCCAGCTTTTTCTTCCTTTTAGATGAAAAACACAGGTAAGTGTATCTTTTATCGCTAACACTGACATGTCATTGAGTTTTAGTTTCTATTTGTAAAGTGACTCTGTTGAACTCAGCTCAGTATAGTCTGTTCTAGAGTAAAGAATCTATGATTCTGTTGGTTCTTTTTCAAAGACTGGTAAATCAGGTACTTGGTGGTACTATAAAGTTTAATCAAAGACCTCACCTTTTTAGATTTTCTTTAATCCATTCGTGTACTCTGGGCTCTTTCATTCTCTCTCTTTATGACCTGGAGGTCACATTGTGCAAATTGCACAGCATTTCAGTGTAGACAAACCTTCAACAAACCTGTTATGATATTTAGGTTATGTATTCTAGGCTCTCTTCAATCTGAGATGACATGCAAGATGTACTTGCGTTCACTGCAGAATATTGATTTGAAAACATCAGCAATCTGTGCATTTGGCCCCTTCCTTCGGTACTATATGCTTTTGTTATACCTATAAGAATTATGTGATCATTTCTATCAATCTTACTGCATTTCAGTAAAAATTAAAATTAAAACAATCACTTCTTATATTACTTCTCTTAGAGAATATTGAGCTCTGGAGATGACTGATTAGAAAATTTTCTAAAGGTGATGCAAACATAAAAAAAAAAAAATCTTTTCTGGAGCGCCTGGGTGGCTTAGTCGGTTAAGCGTCCGACTTTCGCTTAGGTCCTGATCTCGCTGTTTGTGGGTTCGGGCCCCGCGTCGGGCTCTGTGCTGACTGCCAGCTCAGAGCCTGAAGCCTGTTTCAGTCTGTGACTCCCTCTCTCTCTGACCCTCCCCTGCTCAGGCTGTCTCTCTCTCTCTCTCTCTCCTAGAAATTAAAAAAAAAAAAATCTTTTCTGTGATTGCTTTGAAGTCCTAGCGAGAAGCAGGATCACACACCCAAAATCTAAATGTAAATTTCATCTCTTGTGAGTTTTCCTCAACTTAAATATTAAAAAAATCAAAACTATCTTGGAGGTGATAATTAAAAATGGTAGATTAGGGGATGCCTGTGTGGCTCAGACAGATAAGTGTCCAACTCTTGGTTTTGGCTCAGGTCATGATCTCACTATTTCCTGGGTTTGAGCCCCACATCACAGAGCCTGCTTGGGATTCTCTCTCCCTCTCGATGCCCCTCCCCACTTGCGCTGTGTCTGTCTCTCTCAAAATTAAAAAAATAATAAATAAATAAATAAATAAATAAATAAAAATAAAAACTTAAAAAAAATTTCCCAGCACCTCTGTAACGTGCTAGTGTTTTATATATATATATATAAAAATTTATATATATATATATATAAATTAAAGGTAGATTAAATGCTGCAGGTCCCCTAGAACTATACGTGAGGAAGGGAACACTCATGTAAATGACGGAATTAAATTACTAATAACATATCAACATTGGTCCATTAATTGTAACACAGGTACCATACCAAGGCAAGGAGGAGAAGGAGTGCTCTGGTAAACCTAAACTACTCTTAGAAAATAAAATCTTTTAGGGGCACCTGGATAGCTCAGTAGGTTGAGCGTCTAACTTCAGCTCAGGTCAGGATCTCATGGTCAGTGACTTCAAGCCCAGTATCGGGCTCTGTGCTGACAGTGCAGAGCCCGGAGCCTGCCTTAGATTGTGTCTCCCTCTCTCTCTGCCCCTCCCCTGCTCATGTTCTGTCTCTGTCTCTCTCAAAAATAAACAATAAAAAATGTTAAAAAATAATAAAATCTATTAATTTCTTTAAAAGTTATGGATACTAGTTATCGTCATATATAAACCTTTGAAAAATGGTCATCTTTATCCTCTTTTCCTTTATCCTATGATATCTTTAAAGATACAGTAGTCTACTTTTCTCTGTCTTATTATATTATCCAGTTCTTCACTTTTTACTCTCAGCTGAGATCCAGAAAGATCTCTTCTCCAGAGAAAGCTTCCCTCTCTCTCTCTTGCAAATCTTTTATCCTTTGAAACTTAAACGTTTTACTGTAAATCATCTTCCTGTAATTTAAAAATTTTTTTAAATGTTTACTTATTTTTGAGAAAGAGAGAGGAAGGCCATTGGGAGAGAGAGAGAGACAGCGAGACACAGCACTTGCAACAGGCTCCAAGCTCTGAGCTGTCAGCACAGAGCCCAATGCAGGGCTTGAACTCACGAACCATGAGATCATGACCTGAGCCAAAGTCAGATGCTTAGCTGACTAAGCCACCCAGGTGCCCCTCTTAATTTAATGACAGTATTTTAATTAAGAATAAGTTAGCATTAACCACCCCTGCTTTCAAACATCTCCCAGCAAGATATGATTAACTATGGAAGGAATGGAAAGTAGAAAAGATGGCAGCAAGTCACAGTTTCATAACTTAAAGAGAATGATTTCCTCCACTAATGAGCAAATATGATTGAAATTTTTAAAATAGGAGACAAAAACCTACTTGCCCCGTCATTTGGGCAAGTTCTTTCTTTCTCACCTTCAATGTTCTTTCTGTGATAGGGTGATCTCATATGAACAGCAGTGAGATCAGGGAGCCCAGATGGCTCAGGCTGTTGAGGGTCCAAATCTTGGTTTGGGCTCAGGTCATGATCCCAGGCTTGTGGAATCAAGCCCCAAGTTGGGCTCTGTGCTGAGTATGGAGCCTGCTTAAGAGTCTTTCTTTTTCTCCCTCTATCCCTTTCTCCACTCAAGCTCTAAACAAACAAACAAGACAAGTAAGATCATACGTTTTTGGTTTACTTATGTGTTTATTTATTTTTAAAACCAGAGTTTTTTTTAATCTTTAAAAGAATTTTAATGTTTATTTTTGAGAAATACAGACAGACAGAATGTGATTGGGGGAGGGGCAGAGAGAGAGGAAGACACAGAATCCAGAGCAGGCTCCAGGCTCTGAGCTGTCTCCACAGAGCCCAATGCAGAGCTTGAACTCACAAACCACGAGATCATGACCTGAGCTGAAGTTGGATGCTTAACCAACTGAGCCACCTAGGCACCCCCTGTATTTTTAAAAATATTTATTTATTTATTTTTTATTTTTGAGAGAGAGAGAGACAGAGAGACAGAGAGAGATGGAGAGACAGAGCACTAGCAGAGGAGAGGCAGAGAGAGAAGGGGACAGAGGATCCGAAGTGGGCTCTGTACTGATAGCAGAGAGTCACGAGATCTCACTAACCATGAGATCATGACCTGAGCCAAAGTCAGACGTTTAATCTATTAAGCCACCCAGGCACCCCTGAGATCATTAAAAAAAAAAAAAAAATACTACGTTAAATAAACTGTAGCTGCAATATATTAATTTTCTTCTTTGGGCTCAGAGAGCTTGCTTATATTTGATGGTCCTTCTCATAGGTGGGTTTCAATCCCTGCCCTCTATGACCAGAAATCTGTCTGCTCTTTCAAACTCCCAACTCCTCCCCTGACCCATACCCACTTACCTTGCTTTCAGCAGAAGTCCTTGACTGGCTCGTGGAGAAAGTTAAGACTATTAAAACAAGACAATCCTGAGCCCTGATGCCACAATTCCTTTGCTATTGCCCTCTGCCCTCTCACTCTTCCTCCTCTTGAGGAAGTAGAATCTATTCTTCACTTAAAACCAACATGCTTCCCCGCTGACTGTATATCCATTGATCGCCTGCGGGTCTTAGCCCATCAGGTTCCCCTTCTTTTTATTCTTGCTCCTATTCCGTGGACTCTTTCCTATTACAAATCTGCTCAAATACCTCCTTCATTCAAAAAAGCTTTTCTTAGACTCAGTTTCTCAACCCAGTGAATATCTTGCTTCCAGTTTTCTCTTGATCTCTCGACCGCAAGCTGCATCTACACCCATTGACTGTGCACCTGTGTAATGCCTTTTCCTTATGTCCGTGGCAGGATCTCTCAAGCCTCCACCACATCAGAAAGGGTGTAGATACAACTTTTTGTAATTAAAAATCTGTTTGCTTTTGAGAGAGGGGGAGGGGTAAGAGGTGAGAGAGACAGAGAATCCAAAGCCCAGCTCCATGCTGCCAGCAAAAAGCTCTCCACCGGGTACAAACCAAAAACCCTGAGCTCACCTGAGCCTAAGTCAGATGCTCAACCGGCTGAGCCACCCAGGTGCCCCCAGAAATGAGGTAAGTTAAATACAACTAGTGCTTGTCTTCATAGTTTACAAACTGCTTACTTAGATTTTGTGAATCATAATGGATTTTCAGCTTCATTCTCTGCTGTGTTTCATGTCCCCAGTCTTATGGCTTTTTCTCCTTCCGTCCTATGTACACTGCCTTCATGCATTTACACGTCCCTGAAAGGTACCTGGTACCCTTTAGACAATAGACGAAGGAATTTTTTTTTAGGTCTAATTTTGCTAACAAAGAAACTGATATTCATTAAAGAGATTCTGTGATTTGTGTCCATGACTTCTCATACACATTAAATGAGAGAGAACAGGATTTAAACTCAGATTTCCTGACTCCAAATGTGGCATATTTCTGTAAAGTCATGGCCAGCTTCTGCAATAACTGCTCTGTTGCTTCCTTTCTACGTTAGCGGCTAATGGGTACCATTCAGACCTTTATCTTTCATTTCTTGCTACTTAAATTGACATCTCTCATGTTTCCAATCTATCCTGAATTCAGCCATCCAAATTACAACCATGCTAATCCTCTCCTCAAATATTTTATTACAGTCTAAACTCTAAGATCCTTACATGACATCAAAGCCTTCTGTTACCAACTCCTAACTTAGCTTTCCAATCTGATCAAGCCGTGCATAGGGCAAATGTTCTGGAGTATCTATTATGGGCCAGGCAATGTTCTAGACTGTTGCCAGCAAGATGGCGAGTAAGGCACCCATCACCCCTGCTCTCTTGGAATTAACGTTGTCATTCCTTGTCCCGCATTAGAGGGAATGATTTGAACCCTCCGAGCTAGCTGAAACCTTTCCTTTCTTCATGCTTTTGCTCACGTTAGTACTAGCTACCTTGCCTACTTCTTCCCTTAAGACTCAATTCAGTTCATCACATCCAACAGGCAAATCCCGATCCTGTTTCTTTTATATGGTAACACGTAGTTCCTTTGCCTCCCTAATCATCTATTCATATAAACATGTACAAACGTGTTCCGCATATCTTTCTTATTTGGTTGCCAACAACATGAGGAAGAAAATCACACTGTAGTCCTTCCTATTTACTTGTCCCATGGCGTTTTGCATGATATCTTGCACAGCTAGTCATTTAATAAATGTTCATTCACAGCATGACTACATGAATGAATTAAGAAATGGACAGGCAAAGGGGCACCTGGGTGGCTCAGTTGGTTGAGTGCCTGGTTCTTGATTTTGGCTCGGGTCATGATCTCAGGGCCATAGGATCAAGCCCTGTGTCAGGCTCCATGCTGAGCATAGAGCTTGCTTGTGATTCTCTCCCTCTGTCTCTCTCTCTCCCCCTCCCCACTCTGCCCCTTTCCCCCACTTGAGCTCTCTAAAAAAATTTTAAATATTTATTTTAAGTAGACGGGTATGATCTTTGCGAGATAACTGATCCACCTTAGTCATATCTCCTGAAATGATTTACTCAAAGCTTTTAAGAGTACATGTTTTCACCTGAACTGTTTTCCTTTTTTAAAAAAAAATTAATGTATAATTGTTCATGGAGATTTAAGGAGTCAGGCAGCTTTAATGCATGTTATGAGCAAAAGCAGTTTCCTACCTTCTCCACTTTTCCCACTCTCGAGACACAAATATTTTCAGTTCTTTTAGCCAGTTCTTTAATATTTACATTTGTAAACACATATAATCATGTTGGCAATTTTTTGACATTCACCGTTGACTTCTAACTCTGAAACAAGAAGCTTTATGTCTCTCCCATTCCCACTCCTTCTATCCTGCAGTGACAAGTTATGATGTCATCCTTCTAGGTGCCCCGTGTAGGTTATCATTTTGCTTGGATTAGCTGGCAGTGTTTGTCTATTATCACCTTGACCACATGTATTGCTATGAACACTATTCGTGGCTAAACCATATAATGCTTTTTCTTCATTTCCCTGGTGAAAGTAATTGACTGAGTTTTAGATTTGCAGGGCTTTCCATCTACTTACTAATTCAATCAAGGATGGGTAAGTGCCATCTTAGTACATTCAGACTCACTCAACGTGGGGTTTGGTTTACTCTCTCCTAGAGCGTTCTGACTTACATTCTGAAGAGTCACCCCTTAGGCCTGACATACCACTGCTTCTATGAGGCTCTCCTTCCTTCCCACCATTCTGAGGATTGTAGTCTCCTGTTTCTCAGGTGGGATACCATTTCCTGTAGCCCACACTTTCCTCTTGGTTTATTCCCTGACTTTGGTGGTGCTCACCCTTCCAGAGGCTCCTAAGAAAGAGTTCATGGAGGGGCACCTGGGTGGCTCAGTCGGCTAAGCGTCTGATTTCAGCTCAGGTCGTGATCTCAGGGTTTGTGGGTTCGAGCCCCGCATCGGGCTCTGTGCTGACAGCTCAGAGCCTGGAGCCTGCTTCTGATTCTGTGTCTCCCTCTCTCTCTGCCCTTCCCCCTGCCCTTCCTCCATCTCTCAATAATAAATAAACTTTAAAAAAAAGAAAGAAAGAAAGAGTTCATGGAAAACAAAAAAACTTGAGACTTGAAACACTTGAGAATGTCTTGATTCTACTTTCACACTTAGTTTATATGTTGTCTAGATAAGAATTTTAAGATGGAAACAATTTTTCTTAAGAATTATGAAGGCATTTATTAATTTAGTGTCTTCTAGCTTTCAGCATTACTGTTGAGACATTTCATGCCATTCTTCTTATGAAGTCTCTTCTTTCTAGAAAGTTCATAGTATATTCTCTTTCTCTTCAGAATTCTGAAATTTCACAATGATGTTTCCTGGTGTAGGTTTATCACTATCACCGGTGCTGGGTTTATTCTGACCTGAAGACTTATATCCCTATGTTTGGGAAAACATGGAGTTCTTCCTTTGGTGATTTTTCTGTTGTCTATTTTCTCAGTTCTGTCTTTGTGGAACCTTCAGAACTTGGACTTTCGGGACTTGTCCTGTTTTTCTTCTCTTTTTTCCATTTGCTTTTATTTAGGGACCCCCCAGGGTATTGTTTTTAGATATTTTCTTTTAGGCTGGCCAAATTCCATAGAGACTTCCAGTTACTGGCTAGGATGTGTGTGTGATGTGTGTGTGTGTGTGTGTATGTGTGTGTGCGTGAGGTATGCACGCACACGTATCAATGTTGCTGAATGGAAAGGGCAAAAAATATTGGGAATCTTAACACTCATTATGCAGGCTCAACCCCTTTGTGCATCTGTTTACAGGAAATAAGTCTCTTCAGTCATCTGCTGGGGTGTGGAGTGTGTAGTTGGCTTGTTACGTGGGGTAGGGGAAGGTATCTGGGGGTCCAGCTCCTTTTTAAATGTCCCCACTTTTGGGGCACCTGGGTGGCTCAGTCGGTTAAGTGTCTGACTTCAGCTCAGGTCATGATCTCACAGTTTGTGGGTTCGAGCCCTGCCTCGGGCTCTGTGCTGACAGCTAGCCCAGAGCCTGGAGACTGCTTCAGATTCTATGTTTCCCTCTCTCTCTGACCCTCCCCTGCTCACACTGTCTCTCTCTTTAAGAAATAAATAAAACTTGGCTGTACATTTTTGGGTCCAAATCTGAGTTCTCTATTCTATTCCATTGGTCTATGTGTCTGTTGTTGTGCCAATACCAAATCATGAGAGACTCGAATGCCAAGAACAAACTGAGGGCTGATGGGGATGGGGGGGAGGGCAAGGGGGGTGATGGGCATGGAGGAGGGCACTTGTGGGAATGAGCACTGGATGTTCTATGGAAACCAACTTGACAATAAACTGTTTAAAAAAAAGAAATAAATAAAACTTTAAAAAACTAAGAAAAAAATAAATAACCCCACTTAAAAAAATGTTTATTAATTTTGAGAGGGAGAGACAGAGAGAGACAGAGAGAGAATCCCAAGTAGGTTCTATGCTGTCAATGCAGAGCCCAAGCAGAACCCGAACTTATGAACCGTGAGGTCATGACCTGAGCTGAAATCAAGAGTTGGATGCTTACCTACTGAGCCACCCAGGCGCCCCATAAACAACCGCACTTTCTTTTTTTTTTTTTTAATATTTTTATTTATTTCTAGGAGAGAGAGAGAGACAGTGAGCAGGGAGGGTCAGAGGAGATACAGACTCTGAAGGCTCCAGGCTCTGAGCTGTCAGTCAGCACAGAGCCCGACGCGGGGCTCGAACCCACGAATCGCGAGATCATGACGTTAGCGAAAGTCGGATGCGTAACCGACTAAGCCACCCAGGCGCCCCAACAACCTCACTTTCAACACAACTTCCAGAGGTCCCAATGATGTCCATTCCTGGATTAGTATGTAAAAATGATCCCAAAGATCAGGCTACTTCTCAGCTTTCCCTGCAGCTGGCTTAGAATTTCACTTTCCCAAACCTGCTCCAATTTTCCAAATTTTTGTTACTGTTACCATCACTTTCATTTATCTTGTCTTTGTTGGTTTGTGCCTTTTGAAACAAACAAACAAACAAACAAACAAACATTATTTTCGTTTGAGTGGAGGAAATGAGTTAAATACCAGTGGTTAATCTCCTTCCTTTAATAAAATGTCCTACGGTATCTATTCACAGTGGAAAAAAGATCCAGATTATGGAGGGTAAAGGTAGTAGGAAATCTCTAATATTCAGAAATTTGATAATAACGAGTTATTTAATAATAATGAATCATTAATAATGAATTGAATAATAAATTATTTTTGTACACAAGCTCCCATAAAAACAGGACTCAAAGTGTTATTATTCTTAGCCTTCATATTTCCTTGGCGGGGGGAGGGGTTGGTGGGATCTGGTGGGCAGTTGCCGTAAATGTGTAAATTAAAAAAAAATCCCCACCAATTTTTAAACTTTTTTAAAAAGGCAAGAACAATATATATGTTTTTGAAATCTTAAAGTGTTGTCGTTTAACAATATGCCCTGATTCTTATTTTAGTTAATCTGTTCCCTGTGAAACTGGGTCTTCTGGGTCTATGGTCTTTCCGCTGGCTGGCATTGCTATTTACCTGTGCCACCTCTAAGGTTCCTGCAGGTTAGTTTTTGCTGTGGAGGAAACTGCCATTACTTGCGCTGAATTTCAGTGACTTCCTGCAGGCAAACACCTGGAGGCAATTACCTGTACTCGGCTGCCTGCAGACACAAATATGCTTTAGGATAGGAAAACTGTATGTCTGATTTTCTTTAAAAAAATGAGTCCAGCTCCTTTGTGTAATGTTTTACTTGGGTCTGAATGAAATGCGAGGTTATCCAGTCTCGGAATTTATCCTCCGACTTAGTACGTGTTGATCAACCCATTTCTTCAGCATAGGATTTCTGAATATTAGAGATTTCTTACTACCCTTACCCTCCATCTGATGTCACAGCTCTTTTGCTCTCTTCCAGGATACGGGTCAGTGACAATGAGTGAAGAGGAACAATGAATAGCCTAGATGTTATGAAAAATGACAACACATTAACTTGAGGTTCCTTACTAATAACTCCCCAGTCTATTAGTGAAAGAGCAGGTTCCAGAGAGGAGTCGGAAAACATGTAAAATTGTACTCACTCTTTATGTATTTTATGTATTTGAGAGACAGGGAGGTAGAGAGAAAGAGCATGTGCCTGAGTGGAGGAGGGGCAGAGAGAGACGGAGAGAGAAAGTCCCAAGCTGACAGTGCACAGCCAGACATGGGGCTCAAACCAACTGTGAGATCATGACCTCAGCCGAAATCAGGAGTTGGATGCTTAACCACCTGAGTCACCCAGGCGCCCCTCACCCTTTATTTTAATATACATATGACTTTAGTAACACCTTATGTACCTAGAGATGGTCTCTAAGGATAATCTTGGTGCTGACCACTGCTTTGACTAAACCTTAATCTTGAATTTAACTGTAGATTTCAATTAGAGGTGTTAGAAATATCTCCAAAATACTTTTTAGAGATTTAAGATTATGTGTACTGAAAATAATGTTTGCATATATTTTTATGATTTTATAGACTGCTACAGTGAGGGTAGACTCTTAAATCATTAAGTATGCAAATGGGTCTCCGTGTTTATTCACTGTAACTTCTAAAGTTTCACTTCTTTCTGAGTTTTTTCTTAGGCAAAACAAAAGATGCTTAATGAACTCTGAAGCTTCCTTTTTTAGCATGGCCAAATTTCAACAAAAATTTCACTTCTTTTTCTCATTCTTCATTCTGGAATCTGTCAGTTTTTACATTTAAGGTATTTATTATTATTATTATTATTATTATTTGCTATTTGGAAGCACAGTTTCCTACATCCTTTAATCCTTATTTCATAGATATATTTAATAATTCAGGTCCAAAATACATTTACCAAATTTTTACTGTACACATTACTAATCCATACGGTTTCTTTCTGTTTACCACAGGGCCTTCCTAGACATCTTGTCAAGATATATTGTCGGAAGGCAAATCATACTTTTCCATAGTCTTAGTGCTATAATTAGCTGTTGCATTCCCAAACAAGGACTTGACATTAAATAAATCAAGAATGTGACCGACGATAGGCTGTACAAGTGAAACTAAGAGCGCAACTCTCTTTAATGATTTAAAATACTACAGTGTTCTGTTCCAAGCGTGGCAGAATTTTAGAACTGGCAGAGATCTTAGATATCATCCACTTGAATGGGTGAGTTTCACAGGTGAAAACACGGAAATCAAGTCTTTGGCACTTTCCTGGTCATTCAACTAGCTAGTTATCCACTGCCAGCTTGGTGGTGGTGTCAAACTTTTGTTGCCTCCTAAATACAAGCTCAGCCAGTGGGGGAGGGGGGGCGCCTGGGTGGCTCAGCTCAGTAGGTTAAGCATCCAACTTCAGCTCAGGTCATGATCTCACAGTTTGTGGGTTCAAGCCCCGCATTGGGCTCTGTGCTGACAGCTCGGAGCCTGGAGTCTGCTTCGGATTCTGTGTCTCCCTCTCTCTACCGCTCTGTCTCTCAAAAATAAATAAACATTAAAAATTTTTTTGAAGAATCTTTCCTTAAGCAAGCTTGTTTTGCTTAACCTTTGGTGGAAGGACAAGAATCTACTTTCATGGAAGTAGAGAAAATATGTCTAGGCTACCCCAAACTCTATCCATTTCCCCTACTCTGCCCCAGCCATAGCAGAATGTTTGTGAATGAATGATGAGGAAAGGTAAATCTTCCTTCCGCAAGCAGATTTGGGTTGGGACCTGTCCCAAGGGTTAATAAAAATCTTTGGATTCCACTCTGTCTTTTGTAACACTGGACCAGTCATCATTCCTCACCTTTAGGATTTCATAATGATTCCCTAATAGCCCAGACCCTAAAGGTCACTGTAGAAAACCAGAGTTTCAAATTGCTAGATAGCAGCCTGCCCTCCTTTGAACCTCTCCAAATGCAGATATACTTCAAGGGGTGACTCATAGCAAGCTGGCCTGATCTTGGGGGAAGGAGAGAGGGAAAGAGGCAAGCATCCCATCCTTGGGTCCCATGTCCCTACAGGCTCCATAGTGTTCTGTTGAAGGTGTCCTTGTCCCTTCCTGTCCTCACTTTCTCACTGCCACTCTTGAACCCCATTCCAAGAGCTTTTCCCTGGCATTTCCAGTATAATTGCTTTTTTTTTTTTTTTTTATTTCTAGGAGAGAGAGAGACAGCGTGAGCAGGGGAGGGTCAGAGAGAGAGGGAGACACAGAATCTGAAACAGGCTCCAGGCTCTGAGCTGGCAATCAGCACAGAGCCCGACGCGGCTCGAACCCACGAACCGCGAGATCATGACCTAAGCGAAAGTCGGACGCTTAACCGACTAAGCCACCCAGGCGCCCACTTTTTTTTAAATGTTTTATTTATTTTTAGGAGAGAGGAAGACAGCGTGAACAGGGGAGGGTCAGAGAGAGAGGGAGTCACAGACTGAAACAGGCTCCAGGCTCTGAGCTGGCAGTCAGCACAGAGCCCGACGCGGGGCGAACCGCGAGGTCATGACCCAAGCGAAAGTCGGACGCTTAACCGACTAAGCCACCCAGGCGCCCCCAGTATAATTGCTTTTTAAAAAACGCATTGTTTATTCCCCAATGTCATTGGGCCCTTATTTTCAGACTTTTTCTATATTAATAAGAGAAAACAAACTCGCTATAAAGAAAATCAGCAAAACTAAATGTTCTTTGATCAGGAATCAAAGAGAGAGGGCAGATTTAACCAATGTCAAAAGCAAAAATAAATAAATAATTTTTTAAGAAAGATAAAACAATAAATAATTCAATCCTGACAATAACAATGACCATGAGAACATTAAGCAAAGCATTACCCCAGCCCTTTGGAAAATGTAGATGAAATGGACAAATTCTTACAGAAAACAGGAAATATACACAAGGAGAAGTGAAACATCTGTGTAGTCATTTTTCTATTAAGGAAATCAAACTCATAGTCAAAAGTCTTCCCGTAAGGAAAACTCTCAAAAAAGTAGAAACAAAATGACACTGGCTTTTACCAAACTTTTAGAATAAATGGAGAAAAAGGGAATATTCATGATTTTATGAGACCAAAAGAACTTTGATTAAAAAACAAATAAACAAATGCCTTCCCCCCAAAATATGAGCAAAACATTACAGGGCAATCTCACTCATGCAGGTAGAAAAATACAAATTCATCTTTAAGGAAACTTCTTATAAAATGAAGTAGGTTACATACTTTTCAAATGTTTAGCAGGAAAAAACAAAACAAAACACACACAAGGAAAAGTTGTGTAGCAGAAAAATTCTAGAAAAAAAGTCAGTAACTATCAGATGGAAAGCAGAAGGCATAGAACAAGGTGGCAGAAACAAGTGAGTATTCATGATTGTTAAAATAAAAATGTGAACGGATTAACCTAATTTGTTAAAAAGAAAAAAGGCAAAGATTCTCAAATTGGGTAGAAGACAAAATGGAACCTTTTATTTTTTTACAAGAAAGCTGAAATACATTTAGGCTGTAATAATAGTCTAAATAGCCTTATATAATATATTTATAATTATATAAATATAATTATATTTAATAAGAGACTCATTAAAGGTGAAAATAAAGAAATGGATCTATATATTCTGGGCAAAGATCAATAAAGAATGCTAGTTGTCCATTTTGAGTTTATTTTTGTGTCTGGTGTAAGAAAGTGGTCTAGTTTCATTCTTCTGTACATTGCTGTCCAGTTCTCCCAGCACCATCTGCTAAAGAGACTGTCTTTTTTCCATCGGAAACTCTTTCCCGCTTTGTCAAAGGCTAATTGGCCATACATTTGTGGGTCCAATTCTGGGTTCCCTATTCTATTCCATTGGTCTACATGTCTGTTTTTGTGCCAATACCATACTGTCTTGATGATGACAGCTTTGTAGTAGAGGCTAAAGTCTGGGATGGTGATGTCTCCCATTTTGGTTTTCTCCTTCAATACAACTTTGGCTATTCAGGGTCCTTTGTGTTTCCATACACATTTTAGGATTGTTTATTCTAGCTTTGAGAAGAATGCTGGTGCAATTTTGATTGGGATTGCATTGAATGTTAAGATTGCTTTGGGTAGTATTGACATTTTAGCAATATGTATGCATAGGGGCACATGTACCCCCATGTTCATAGCAGCACTCTCAACAATAGCCAAATCATGGAAACAGCCTAAATGTCTAACAACCGATGAATGGATCAAGCAGATGCGGTTTATTTATACCATGGAATACTACATGGAAATGAGAAAGAATGAAATCTGGCCATGTGTAGCAATGTGGATGGAACTTGAGGGTGTTAATGCTGAGTAAAATAAGTCAGGCAGAGAAGGACAAATACCATATGTTTGCACGTATAGGAGGATTAGGAGGAACTTAACGGACAACCGTGGGGGAGAAGAAGGGGAAAAATAGTGGGGGAGAGGAAGGGAGGCAAACCTTAAGAGACTCTTAAATACTGAGAAAAAACTGAGGGTTGATGGGGGTTGGGGGAGAAAGGAAGGAGGTGACGAGCATGGAGGAAAGCACTTGTTGGGATGAGCATTGAATGTTATATGGAAACTAACCTGACAATAAACTATATATATATATATAAAAAGAATACTAGTCATCAGGCACCTGGGTGGTTAAGTCACTTAAGCTCAGACTTTGGCTCAGGTCATGATCTCATGGTTAAAAGTTTGCGTATGAGCCCACATCGGGCTCTTTGCTGTCAGCACAGAGCCTGCTTCAGATCATCTGTCCCTCTTTCTCTCTGCCTCTCCCCACCATACCCCAGACACACACACACTCTCTCTCTTTCCCTCTCAGAAATAAACATTAAAAAATAAAATCAATAAAAAAGGCACAAAGTACGATGAATGTTACAGTATGGTTAAAGTTCAAAACCATTGTGCTCAGTGAAAGAAGTCATACACATTGTATGATTCCATTTATATGAAATGTCCAAAAAAAATTAAAAAAACAAGTAATAAGAGACAGAAACTACATTAGTTGTTGGCTAAAGCTGGGGGTAGAAATAGGGAATTATAAACATGAGGTATTTTTAGTACAATGAAAATATTTTAAAGCCAAATGTTGGTGATGGCTAAAAAACTTTGTAAACATACTAAAATTCACTAAATCATATACTTAAAACAGATGAATTTTATGATATGTAATTGTGTCTCAGTAAAACTGTTAAAAATATCAATTTAAGATAATAAGCATAGGGTGAGACCCAAATAGATTATTTTATATTGATGCAACAAAACTTTCAAAGTCATAGCTTAGTGCAGAGCCTGATGTGGCTCGATCTCATGACAATGAGATCATGACTGTGAGATCATGACCTGAGTCAAAATCAAGTCAGACGTTTAACTGACTGAGCCACTCAGCACCCCCCTCCCCCCGTCATAAATGTTTATATGTAAATAGTGTTGAATAGAATATACACATAAAGAATACTAGAAAAATTTGTCTTCAGAGAAAATTGTGGAGTTAATATTTATAGCATATTCCCATGGGAAAAAAAACCTCACTATTCCTTTGTATCGATTTGTTAAAAGAGAAAGATGTAGAAGAACATAAGAATATACCCTGAACTTCTGACATTGAGTTAGTATTTCAGGAGGAGACAACCGGAGGGACTAAAGTAAAGATTTTTACATTTTCTATTATTTCTTACATAACTTTGAGAATGAACTTTATTACTGATATAATTATAACAACATTCTCAACTTGGTCTTTGATCTGAGGCAAGTAATACCATCAAGCAGGCAATAATATTAAGTAGGAATATGAGGATGTAATAATATAATTAGTAATGATTTAATAAATATAAATAAAACTTCATCCCTTAGAAAGAGAATATGAGGAACCTGAAATTAAGGCCTCCATTAAGAGCAGCCTCGGGCTGCACATAGCCCAGTTCCAGGAAAAGAATCTCAAGGCTGAAGCCATCCTTGGACCACCCTCAGATCAGCTAATCAAAAAAGCATTCCTATGGTCTGAGTTAGGGCTGGGAACTGCAGATAGTTATTTTCTACAAACTAGCCAATCACTCACTGCTTGCATGAACCCCACGTGAGCCCTTTGAACTCACCTCGTAATTGGTCATTTTCAAAGGATTCTCAAAGGTCATGATTGGGTCCCACCAAAAGTAGCGAACACCTCACAGATACTGAATGGTCAAAGCTGTTACCATGGGTGCTGTACAATTGTGATTGGTGCTTATGTAATGATGCTATACGTACAACATGTGCACTGTAACACCCCCGTTCCTGACCCCATAAAAACCCTGCTCGCTATTGTTCAGGGCTTCACCCTGCTGCCACTACACCAGTAAGTGGGTGAGCCCTGGCTCGAGCTTGTAATAAAAACCCTTTGGTACTTGCATCGGTGTGGGCTCCTTGGTGGTCTCTGGGGACTTGCCAATCGGGCACAACAAATATCCCTACTTTTCTAATACTCGCAGAATGACAGAACATTTACATCAGTTGTGGTGAAGCTGGTCCAAGTGATCTGCTAAGATCCAAGTGATCTGCTAAGAAAACAACACTGGGCTTGTTCAGTCAACACTCAAAACTCTTTCTTCCCGGTTGGATGTTAGGAAGGAAGGACCTCAACTATTCCTACTGGCACAAAACAGAGCAAATTAATAATTAAATAAAAGTTACTTTTATAATTAATTTGCAAAAAACAGCAGGTGTTTTTGGAGAGTTTGTATTTTTATTTCCCTTAGCAAAGCTATCCTTGAGAATATGCATGCCCTGTGTAGGCTGCATTGTGGAATGTACCACCTCCCAGGCCATTCTACCCCTGGCCACCGCTGGGGAGGCACGACCCACAGGTGGGTGAGACAATGAATTAGTACTGTCACTTCTGTGGTACTGGTCACCAATATTTTAGCCCATTAGCCCACTCTTCACTAGCTCTGCAGCAAAACAAAGCCTGGCTTGGCATGCCTAGGAAAGATGTCTGTACTGCTGTTGTGTTGTGTTGTGTTGTGTTGTGTTTAACTAGAGTGACGATTCCAAGGAAACCAAGGGCTGTCCTGTCCTGTTCTAAGAAGCAGAGGAGCCCACACTATCACCGATTATGTTTTTGTGAGTTTTATACTTTGGGAACACAAGTTTTCTCTGAGAGCCATCTCAATACATTACATAGCAGCCAATTCCATTTTGGCCATGGAACTTTGGGTTAAGAATTGTGCCACTCCTAGACCCAGTGAGAAAAAACTACAGATTAAATCCCAAATCCAGAATCCATGACAACCTCTTTCCCAATCAATAACTTAGAACAATTGTACTCTCTCCAAAGCAGAAGTGATACAGGTAGATTCCGTGATGACAGTGCTAGGTGTGTAACTGAGGATTTACAATTGGAAAAAAAAAAAAAGAAACCCCAAACCTTTCTTCCTCTAAACCCAACCCCTTTCTAAGTGACATTTAAGTAAAAAAAAAAAAAAGTAAAAAAAAAAAATTACAGATTTAAACATTATTAGTGTATTTAGACATTGACCATAATGAAACATATATCATTAGTACAATGAAAACTATACTCTGAGAAGAAAAAGTCACCTTTAACGTTTCCCACTCCCAGGCTTATTAAGGTATTATTGACCAATAAGAATTTTATAATTTTATAATTATATGTATATAATTATAATAATAAGAATTTTATAAGTCTTAAGGTCCAGAATCTATATTTAAGGTCTACAATGTGATGACTTGATACGCATATGTAGTGTGAAAAGATTACTCAATCAAACTAATTAACACATTCATCAGTATATATGTGTGTGTGTGTGTGTGTGTGTGTGTGTGCGTTGAGGACACTTAAATCCGTTTTAGGATTTTAAGAATGGAGTACAGGATTATTAACTATAGTCACCATATTAAACATTTTATCCCCAGGCTTTCTTCATTTTATAACTGAAATCTTAACTGCTTTTTAATCATCAAACCACCAAGAATATAACCACAAACAAATAAGTATTTCACTCTAGAAGCAAATAGCACAACAAAATGAACCTAGGAAAAGGAATGGAAACAATAATTTTTTTAAAATTTTCTTTATGTTTATTTATTTTTGAGAGAGAGAGAGTGAGCAGGGGAGGGGCAGAGAGAGAGGGAGACAGAATCTGAAGCAGGCTCCAGGCTTTGAGCTGTCAGCACAGAGCCCGACGCGGGGCCTGAACTCACAGACCATGAGATCATGACCTGAGCCGAAGTCAAACACGTAACTGACTGAGCCACCCAGGTGCCCCTGGAAATAATTATTAAATGTAAAAGTGTAGTAATAATAGAGCAGAAGAATAAAAAATTGACTAACACAACAGATTATTTCTGAAATAGTCCAACCCAGTGGATAAATATCTGACAAGATCAAGTGAGAAAAAATAAGAATAGAAGTACAAATACCTAAAATTGGTAACAATGAAGAATAGTCTACTTCAAAAACCAATATTGCACTGTATGTTAACTAACTAAAATTTAGATAGAAAGATAGAGAGTTGGATAGATAGATCCATAGATAGATAGATAGATAGATAGATAGATAGATAGATAGATAGATAGATATTTAACCACAGATTAAAAGAGAATGCTCTGCTCTGTGAGTTTAAAGTGATGTGGGTATATGCAAAGGAATACCTCCAGAGTGGTCCGCAAATTAAATAATGGAAAATCTACTTTTATGTTTTTTATCTAAGGTTTTGAGGATAAACTTTTCTAATACTGAAGCTTGTAGTTTACAGAGGACCCTCACTTAGTCTGATGTCATACCTGTGTCTCCCAGGCAGGTCAGAGGAGGTCAGGGTGTCACCTTGCTGAGGTGGTTGATATTGATGGCTTTTCTTCGCTTTCAGTGTAGGGACACATACTTGGTTAACATATTCTTAGCTAAATGGCAGTCAGGCTAAATTATTTAAAATAATACAAACGTTACAGTTTCTGGAAATGTATTGAAAAGTTATTATGAATGGATTTTGTTTTCCACAGAGATTTTCCCCCCAGTTGCCTTTTGGCAAAGTATTTAAAAGACGCTTTTTCTTTTTTTAAACCAAGGGTCTTCACTCCAGGCTAAGGAGGGTCTTTCGAAAGGGGATACAATGTGGCTAGTTTAAAGGACACAGTATACAGAGAACAACTTTGTTGTATCCTCTACCCTGGTGTAATGTAGGTTTCTTTTTTCTTATCTTTCCTTTCAAAATAGCCTTGCCCACTTTACAAAAGAAAGTTGAATTGGTCAGGAAGTTCTGGGAAACTTCAGAATCCTAGTGGCTTAAACCACAGATGTTTGTTTCTCACTGATGGCATACCTTCAACAGGGGATGGTTCGGGTCTTTGTATCATGTTGTCCTTACTCTGTGACCCAGGTAGCCAATGGATGAAAGGTTGCTAATCATTATGACTAAAAGAAAAGAGAATTCTGGAAGGTCTTATAAGTGGAAGTGAATACTCCCATTTGCAAAAGACGTACATCATTTTCCTTTACGTCACAGTGGCCCAAACTAGTCTATTGGTCTCACTAAGTCTACCATGAGCATGGAAAGTAGAGAGCCTGGACAAGTTCAGGGAAGAGCATTAACACTACCCTGATAGATTTACCCCCTGCGGGTGCACGGCCCCTGGTCAATACAAGGTTCCAGGACACCAAACGAAGGGACTTCTGGAAATACAGTTTTTCTGGGAAGTCTCCTTTTATGATGCATCTATGAATCAAGAAGTCTATGAAGTTTCTAGTTTTTTCCTCTCTCATACATATTTCTTTTTAAAAATGCAGCCGGTGTATCAAAAACAAGAGTCTTTTGCACTTGGGAGATTGTTTTGACATCTGACCTTCAAGGGAGAAAAGCGTGATGGATATTGTCTTCCAGTCTCCCTTCTCATTTTTAACAAAGATTGTCAAGAAGTGCATTGTTCTCTGAGAGGAAAGATTAGAGGGGACAAAGCAAAGGGACATTGGCAAGAACTACTGTTGCTAAAATGACTCTTTTTGCTTTCATGTGTGTAAATAATTTAAACAATTTGCTCCAGCTATTCTCTGCACTCCTCCCTAGGACCCACTGGCTAGAAAGTAAAGCATATGCAAAGTACATGGGCGGACTGGCAGTACTATTTGCTTTAAAAGTAACTGGGGTCCAAATTTTCTCTGTTACTCTAAGTGGTTTTTTTTTCCTCCTTTTGGATTTGGTATATATACTGGGGCCTGTTATATCAAGCCATATCTTAAAAAATAATGATTTCATCTTCTAGATTTATTTTTACCTCATTAAAGTTTCAAAGTCATGATAGGTCCTAAAATAATTGATTTCTTAGCAGTATATAAAATCTTGTTCCATGAGATGTAGAAATGTTTGTTTACAATGTGAACAAAATTATTATAATGTGAAGCTATTTTTGGATCTTTACATATGGTTTTTAGTTAACTATTCTAGTAGCCAAATGTCAACATCTAAACATGATGTGTACTCCATTTAACAGATACCATGATTTTACCGTATTTCTCTTTTCATAATAATACCGTTTTAGCTATATACCACACTATATTATTAGAAATTAAAATATTAAAAAGTGTATAGACTTATTCTTATTTTTAACTCATAAAGTGGATACACTTTTCGTAATGAATCCACACAATTTTAATCTTAATCACATTTAGTAAACTATATTACAAGACATTCCTTAATTTATTCTGCAGTGTTTTTTAAAAAAAATAACTTTTCTTGAAATAAACATTAATATCTTTATTTGAATTGAAAAACGCAGTGTTTTTCTGATGCAACACAAATCTAAATCTGATTTACTTAGTAGATCTGAAAACAAGAATGGCCTTGCTAAGTAAGTTCCATAGCAGACTTTTCCACAAGTTAAATGCCCTCAATCTATTGTTCTAGAGTTATTCATAAAATATACCTTTAAAGATTGTAATACGGTAAGAAAGATCCTTTATAACAATATTGCTTTGAAAAAGTTTATGCAATGAACTCCGGACGCCTGGGTGGTTCAGTCAGTCAAGCATGAAGCTTCAGATCAGGTCATGATCTCACAGTTCGTGAGTTCAAGCCTCGCATTGGGCTCCGTGCTGACAGCTTAGAGCCTGGAGCCTGCTTCGGATTCTGTGTTTCCATCTCTCTCTCTCGCTCCCCGACTCGTCCTCTGTCTCTCAAAAATAAATAAATATTAAACAAATTTTTTTAAAAAGAAAAATAAAAAGATTTTTTTCTCAACTCCTCATTCAAAAATAAGCTCTTATCTGAAGTATAACATACTTACAGAAGAAGTGCACAGAACATGAGTGTGCATTTTCATGAATTATCACCAGTTAAATCCACCTGTCTATTTTTTACCACCCAGGTCAAAAAGAGAGCATTACCTGTGTATCAGAAGCCTCCCTTATGCCTTTCTTATTAAGGCATAATAATAAGGGTTATTATTAACCCTTTGCAAATTGTTGTTTTGAACCTGTTGCCACTGGGCAAAAACCAAATCCTAAACAAAAAGAAATAACAAGAGAATAGGCATGGTAGATTACATTGGTCAGGAAATATTCACTCCCCCACCTGATGTATCATCCATAATAAGACTATTCATCCCACCACAGTGAACCTTGGCTTGGTCATCTGACTTTCTTTGGTCAATGGAATGTGGGCAGAGGGGCATATTCTAACTCTGAGTCTAGGCTTTAAGATGCGCACATGTCATATTCACTGACATGGCAAGAGTGTACCCACGATGCCTTCATTCTGGACCCCGAAAACCAACACATGGAATAGACCAGCATTGCCCCAGGTGACCTACATACTTGCCAGGGATAGAAATAACCACTTTTTGTTATATGCCACTGAGATTTCATTGGTTATACAGCCAAGGCTGACTCACATAATAATCATTTGGTAGATCTCAATAAAGCCCAAGTGCATGAATTCTAATGACCGGGTAACCCATCCATTCTTTGCTTTCAACAGAATTGAAGAAAAAATTCGAATTGTCAAATGATAGATTATTAACAGTAATTTCATCAGTGGGTAGCTTTTTGGCATATGATCCAGAAGTGGTTAAACAAATTGAACAGCCTTGCTAAAATAAAACTTCCATTCCTATCTATTTATATGAACAAGGTTTCTCAGGGCTTACATCTAGAAACATGAAATATATAAATAGAATTTTGAGGCCTGTCTCATTCAAGGCATAAGCAATATTTATCTTTAATACATGAAAATAACCCAAGTTCATTCATGTCATTAAGAACTTTTTTTCCCAAGAATTAAGAAAAAATTGTTTAATGATTATTTATGGAAATTTGTAATATAGTTGAGTTGTTGTGACCAATTATGTACTACTAACAATTGTAATGATAGCTTTACCCAAGAGGCAATTAACACTTACAGCCTTATGTTCATTCACAGGTAATTATAAAACCAAACTTTCAATTTATGTGCATATTTTTATTGTAGAAAATAATGGTGATCAGCACAGATTTCAAAAATAAACGTAAATTAAATTCTCTGCAGGAGGGAATAGTGGAAGCAGAATACAACTATAAATCCAAAGAGAAAAGGGCTGGAGTACAATTTCCCATCACTAAATAAAATCTGATTCATATATTTTAAAAAATGGATGGTGGCAGGTATCAAATTCTTATGAGATTGGGTTGCCACTGGGTATAATGTGGTTTATGTTTTACTTTTTAAAGGTCAATAGTTACCAAATTCCATAATCATATCTTTGCAAATCTATATGCTTTTGATAAAAACGAGGAGCTAAACTAATGTGGTACCTGAAATTTCATGTCTTCTGAGAAGGTATCTGAGATTCAGACTTGAGAACTACCAGTTTAGGGGCATCTGGGTGGCTCAGTTGGTTAAGCATCTGACTTCAGCTCTGGTCATGATCTCATGGTTCATGGGTTCGAGCCCCGAGTTGGGCTCTGTGCTGACAGCTCGCTCAGAGCCTGGAGCCTGTTTCAGATTCTGTGTCTCCCTCTCTCTCTGTCCCTTCCCTGCTCATGTTGTCTCTCTCTAAGAAATAAATTTTTAAAAAATTTAAAAAATTAAAAGAAAGAACTACCAGTTTAGGCTATTGATGAGTTATGCACATTTCCTTTATAAAGACAAGTATTCTATTTCTTGACTATTTCTGTTAAGGTAAATGGCAGTCAGTTGTATCCACTGAGAAGACACTATATTAACACAATCTACTGTTTAAAAGTAAAGATGAAGGGCGCCTGGGTGGCTCAGTCGGTTGAGCGGTTGAGTGTCTGACTTTGGCTCAGGTCATAATCTCTGAGCTGTCAGCACAAAGCCTGGAGCCTGTTTCAGATTCAGTGTCTCCCTCCCTTTCTGGCCCTCCCCTGCTCATGCTCTGTCCCTCTCTGTCTCTCAAAAAATAAAATAAAATGTTAAAAAAATGTTTTAAAGATTTAAAAAAGTAAAGATGATACGTTTACAAGGAACTAAAAACAGAAACTTGTACAATGGAGACAGTATTTTGAGGATCAGTTTGGAAATGTTTCCATCATTGTATGATTTTGTTGCTGAAATAGTATGTGTCACTTAAAAAACTCATATCTGTACACTCTAAACACCTGGATGCAAAATGACTTCATCTACTTTTCAAATATTAAAAATATGCAGTCTCCATGATTTTTAAAATTCATTTCTTAAAATATAAAAACTTGGCTCAGTTGATTAAGAGTCAGACTCTTGATTTTGGCTCAAGTCATGATCTCATGGTTTGTGAGATGGGGCTCTGCACCAAATAAATAAAAACATTAAAAGATATTTATTTATAAAATTTGACAACTTCTGATTATTTTAAAAGACCAAACTGAAAAAAAGAAAAAGACCAAACTGATTGACTTCGGGAAAGCCATTTTTTTTTTTAATGCTTATTTATTTATTGTTGAGACAGAGAGCAGGAGAGGGGCAGAGAGAGAGAGAGATCCCAAGCGGGCTCTGCACTTTCAGCATAGAGACTGACACAGGGCTTGAACTCACAAATGGTGAGATCATGGCCTGAGCTGAAACCAAGAGTCAGATGCTTAACCAACTGAGCCACTCAGGCGCCTGGGAAAGCCCTTTCTTAATATTTCCAGCAATATCTGTATAACTGATGAGTGAACCTAAAGAAAAGTGAATATAATGATTTAGCCATGATTTGTTTATTTTATCCAGTTTGAACCTATGTGTATTCATGAGGCATATTTACACCTAAGAGGGCTTTTTAAAAATATCAAAATAAATGGAATTTTGAAAAAGTTCTTTGATCAAAATATCACAATGTATTATATGAAGACTAAAGTATAATAATAAAGTCTATTTAATCACATGACTCTTACTACAATATTAAGACTATTTCATGCTAGAAGATGGAAGAAATGGAGAGATGTAGGTCAAAGAGTACAAATCCAGTTAGAAGATGAATGATTTTTGGGGATGCAATTCACAGCATGGTGATTAAAGCTAATACAGTACTAAATACTGGAAAGTTACTAGTGAGTAGGCAGTAAGTGTTTTCACCACAGAAAACAAAAAAATGATAATTATGTGATATCATGAAAGTGTTAGCAAATCATTTTGCAATGTGTGTGTCAAACAAATCAACACATGGTACACAAACTTACACAATGTTATATATCAGTTATATCTCAATAAAGCTGGAAAAAAAACCCAGACTGTTTTAGAGGAGCCAAAAGTTGTTTTTTACAAGAGAAGCTTTTTTATTGGGTAACAAAAATGGTAAATTACTTTTAAAATGTTTATTTCATCTCTATTTTATCCTTAAATTGTTTCTATTACCAGGTTTGTTTTATAAGTAATATAATCCATGAATATGGCAGAACATATGTGAAATTATTAAATAAGTATATTGGGGTGCTTACTCTGATGTTGTTACTTGATATCTTGCAAAGATAAACCATTGGGAGATACTTCTCTATAAAACTTTATGCAACTGAGTTAGAATATCATAAAGAAATAGATTGTCAGCACGGAATATATAAATAACCAGAATTGGCTCAATATGTAGAGGACCCATCATGAATAAAATTGAAAAAGATAATTATCCCCCCAAATTTGCCAAAGCCAGATGATTTTATGGATGTTATTTTAAACTCTGAAATTATAGAGTTCTTTGCAATTTAAAATGTCCCAGAGCATAAAGAAAGATGGAAATCTTCCCAGTTTATTTTAACCTTATACCAAAACCTGATAAAATTATCACAATGAAAGAAGACTACAGCTAAATTTCACTTATGATTATAGAGGAGAAAAAATCCTCAATAAAATATCATCCATCTAGCTGTATTAAAAGAACAACAAATTACTAGTATAGTAGGGTTTATTCTTGGAATCAAGGATCATTTAGCAAGAAACCTATTAATGTAAGAGGCATAAATGATACAAAATATAAAATCAAAAGATGTCCTCCAAAAATACCCAGTTCAACATCCATGTTTGATAACATATTTAAGGCAACTAAAAAGAATATTGCTTCAATGTTTCATATATACACGTATTTTTTCACACATACACAAATACAAATGAATATGTAGATATACATACGAAGATGGATCTTTCTGTGTCTCCTTCCCTCCCTCCTTTCCTCTTTCTCTCCCTATTTCAGAGACATTTCTATAAAGTCATAAATACTGATGTAAACAGTTAACTGCTATTTTGTGATGGTGGAATCTTAGCCAATATAATGAGAAATGCTAAATAGGCTAGAAAATACTGAGATGAAAGAAAGTATCAAGTGGATAATAGTTTGTACCTGAAAAATTACTAAAATAAATGAGAACATTTAGTAAAGTGGTCATTTGCAAAATACACGACACAGACATATTAAGTGTAAAACAGTTTTCCAATAATAACCAATGATAACCAAGCAAAGAACACTTCACGACAGCAACAGCAAGTGTGAATTACTTGGACATACACTTAATTAGAAATGCAGACCGTCCGGGGCGCCTGGGTGGCTTAGTCGGTTAAGCGTCCCACTTTCGCTTAGGTCATGATCTCGCGGTTCGTGGGTTCGAGCCCCGCGTCGGGCTCTGTGCTGACTGCCAGCTCAGAGCCTGGAGCCTGTTTCAGTCTGTGACTCCCTCTCTCTCTGACCCTCCCCTGCTCACGCTGTCTCTCTCTATCTCTCCTAGAAATAAATAAAAACATTAAAAAAAGAAAAAGAAATGCAGACCGTCCATAGGAAAACATTTACAACATTTTCCAAGGGCAACCACAAAAAAGCAACGTTACCAGATCAGAAGACTTAATAATGTTATCAGCTTTTGTGAAATGCTAATTTATCAGAATTCCAGTGGGCTTCTTTTTATGATACATGATTGAGTGATATCAAAGCTCAACAACAAAAATAAACAAATTACAATAATTATGAACATTTTGGAAACTAAGCATAAGAAGGAATTTTTCTTTTATTGTTTTCAAAAATAATTAAAAGTGGAACCAAAGTAGAGAGAGCACTAAAACAGGATAAAAATCCCAGGATTCCAAGCACACTTAAATATTGAATATATGCTCAAGTGATCTTTATTAACAATTGGAACACAATACATATTATTTTAAAATGATGTTGAAGTGAAGGACCATGGGGGAGAAGAAGGGGGAAAATAGTGGGGGAGAGGGAGGGAGGCGAACCATGAGAGACTCTTGAATGCCGAGAACAAACTGAGGGCTGATGGGAATAGGGGGAGGGGGAGGGGGGTGATGGGCATGGAGGAGGGCACTTGTGGGGATGAGCACTGGGTGTTATATGGAAACCAACTTGACAATAAACTATTCTTAAAAAATAAAATAAATAAATAAAATGGTGTCAAAGCAATTGGCTAACCATTTTGGGGCAAGGCAGGCAAATTTCTCACCCCATCCCATAATCTAAAATAAGTTCCAGGGGCACCTGAGTGGCTCAGTGGGTTGAGTGTCTGACTTCAGCTCAGGTCATGATCTCGCAGTTTGTGGGTTCGAGCCCTGTGTCAGGCTCTGGACTGACAGCTCCGAGACTGGAGCCTGCTTCAGATTCTCTGTGTGTGTGTCTTTCTCTCTGCCCCTCCCCCACTCATGCTCTGTCTCTCTCAAAAATAAGCTAACATTAAAAAATTTTTTAAAATAAAAATAAAATAAGTTCCAGATAGATTAAGGATTTTGAATATGAAAGATAATTTGTTCTAGTCAAAAAGAATTCTCTAAGCATGGATCCAGGAATTGGATCCAGGTTTTGTGGGACTCAATCAATTTTAGAGTTTTCATTAAACTAAATGGTATAAAACTGTGAATGCAAAGTTAGAAATAATGGATTAAAATTATTTATAATTATTCATTAAAAAATTAAAGACATACTAAGGTACAGTTGCTCTTAAATTTTCAAATTATTTTACTAATTTGCATTAGTTTTTCCCAGCTTTAGTTAGGCTATAATTGACAAAATTGTAAGATGGTTAAAGTATACACATGATGATTTGATACACGTAAACATTATGAAAGGATGTCCCCTCCTCGAGTTAATTAACATATCATCACTTCACATATTTACTTGTTTCTTTGCACAAGTGCATTATTTCTTAAGTAGCATGTATAAAGTAGTAAACTCTGCTATAATGATGCTTGAACTCATTATTCAAAAACGATGTACAAATATCATGTTTGCACGTATAGGAGGATTAGGAGGAACTTGACGGAGGACCAAGGGGGAGAAGAAGGGCGGAAATGGTGGGGGAAAGGGAGAGAGGCAAACCATGAGAGACTCTTGAATGCTGACAAAAACTGAGGACTGGTGGATGTGGGGGGGAGGAGGGATGGGCATGGAGGAGGGCACTTGTGGGGATGAGCACTGAGTGTTATGTGGAAACTAATTTGACAATAAACTATTTGTAAAAAAAAAAAGAAAAGAAAAGAAAAGAAAATATGGAGTTCCCCAATTAGTCAACTTGAAATAAAGAAAGCCAATTATCCTAGAAAATAACACTTCAAAGGAGAAGACGACATTGACAATGTTGCCGAGAGTGCATGAGAGAAAATGCCATTCAGGGTTATGCAGAAAAAGACCATCAGAGACCAGGAAATTGGAGGAAGAGGAACAGGTGTGCAGCAACCTAATTACCTGGCCAGGACAGGTGTGTCTGATGGCAGAGGGAGGGACAGGCCTCACCAAGAGTTGTCCTGTGATATGTATGAGAAACAATCTCAGGCAAAAAAAAAAAAAGAGGAGGGGGGGCAATTTTGGAAAAAGTAGGAGCAGCTGGGGTAAATGGCCATATAAAGATAATTATCTTCCCCCCCATGGATACAAGTTATTTCTTTTCTTGAAATTTGATTTGTGTAAATGCCCCATACAGCAAAACCTTGGAATATGAGTAACTTGTTCTGAGAGTGTTCTGCAAGATGAGCAAACATTTCTAAGAAAATTTAACCTGATAAACAAGCGAGGTCTTGCAATACGAGTAGTACATGATGCAAGATGTCCGATGATCCCTGAGTCAGTGGTTCTTGAAGTTCACTTTGATGTACAAGTGCTCTGGATTACGAGCATGTTCCCAGGACGAATTATGGCCACAAACCAAGGTTTTACTGTGCTTCATTTGGTTTTCTCTTTTTACTACGTGTCATTTGATATTGTATGGAGTACAAATTCTGAAATTTAGGGATTTGAAGTATGACTCCTCTGATATTTCATTGTCCACCATCTCTGGACTGATGATGATGATAATATTGCTTCACCCCATAGAGGCTGAAATGCTTGAAGAATGAAAATTATCAGGGAAGTTATCCTTATTTAATCCAATTAGTTCCATCCTCCCACAGATGCTTACTGAATCTATGAAGGTACCTTGCGAGTTTCTGGGGATAAATAGAGCCAGTCCGTGCGGTGGCCACAGACGAGAACCACAGCGCCGTATACTAGGAACCATAGTGGAGGTAATCTAACCACTGACATCACAACTGAGACAAGGGAACCGAGAATACTTTCCCAAGGGCCAAAATAGCAAAGGGATAAGAAATCACGTGTCCACTAGGAGGGCAAAAGGCATACAGGACATAGAGAAATGAGGAGAACACAGGGAAATGGATGATCATGCTACACCCAGGAAACGGTCTGGTGTGGATGAAACAACAACAGCAACCACCACAAAACAACATGTGGCACATCTTACCGTCATCTGGAGCGGCCATCTTCTGGGCTCCTGCACAAACCGTGGTGCAGAGAAGGCTCTTCGGAGAAACAATGGAGGCCGGCTGGAGCATAGCATTTCCATCTCGGGGTGACATCTCGTAAGTTAGCTTCTCCTATCCCGGGCAAGAGGAGCAAGAGAAAGAAGGGGACTGTCATTTCCTATCCCAGACCTTCTAGGGGTTTTCTTTGCCTTCAGAACACAGCCTTGCAAACACATCGTCCAACTCCCTTCATTATAGGAAACAAGTGCAAGATTTATTTGCTATTTCTTTTTTCAGATTTGTTATGGCGTGAAAGTCATCATCTTAAGAACCACTTGGCAGGAATTAAGGTTAAAAAAAAACTTCTCTATTTGAACAGGCTTGTCTTTAGCCTGTTTTTCAGACATCGAGACCCTTGGCAACTTGAGGCTTCCGAACTGACTGAAATTGGGAATGCTCAGGACGAAAGTGCCCAGCCCGCTCTCAGGGGCAGCAAGAAGGCGGCCACCCCGGGTGCCCTCAACTCCCTGAGCAGGTGCGAGAGTGCTGTGGCTGCCACAGGTCCCACGGAGCACGGTGGTTGATGGTGAACTTGAGGAGAAGCCAACTTGTATCTGTTTCTGTGTTAGTTTCAAGGCCAAGAAACAATAAAGATCTGGCAAGGAACTGGTCTAGAAAAAAATAGTAATAACTGAGTGGAGATTCGAAGTAAATGGTTGCTTTAGTCTTCACAGCAACTTAAACTCAGAGAGGCAGTAGTAAATAGATGGTCCTCTGACTATGGAGGAGAGAACAACATTTCATGAAGGGAAGTGAGAACTGCTATGTGCTCTATGGGGACTGACAGCCACATGTGCCGAATTCCAGATAGCATCCTTTGGACAGGAGTAATGTGGGAATATGTGTGTGTGTGTGTGTGTGTGTGTGTGTGTGTGTGTGTGCGCGGTATGTGAAAGATTTCATTTTCATTTTCTAACAATAAGCCAAATGCCAAAAAATGCACACTAACATCTATGACTTTTTAAATATGTCTGTTTTAGGAACATTTTGAAGCCGTATATTCCATACCATCTTCATAACCATTGATAGCAACTCATAAATGAGCTCATCATTTACTTGATCCTTGTTCCTTGTGGGGTATTTCTATTCCCATCTCCGCAAATGGCTACATGGTAACTTGGGCCAGACATCTGGAGTCATTCCAGATCCTTCTCTATATTGTACTTTGACTCTGACCTCCAGATTACTTAGCCTTCTTTGTCTCTCTCTCCTCTCTTTCTCTCTATTTATATACTGATTTCTGTAAAAAAAGAAATGGTAGTGTGTCTTCTCCACTGGAGTTTAAACTCACTGAGAAAAAGCTTAATTCCCATTTTCGCACTTCTAATGCTTCATACATTGATGTAAACACAAAGCAGTAGATGCTGTAAATATTCAAATGGCTTCACATTATGTTTTTATGAAGGTCAAGGATTTAAAATATCAATACTCAGAGGGTGCTGGGTGGCTCAGGGGGTTGAGTGTCCAACCCTTGATTTGGGCTCAGGTTAATGATTTTGTGGGATCAAGCCCTGTATTGGGCCTGCTTGAGATTCTCTCTTTCCCTCTGCTCTTTTCCCACTTGCATGCTTTCTCTCTCTAAAAAGCAAAACAAGGGGAGCCTGGGTGGCTCAGTCGGTTAAGCATCTGACTTCAGCTCAGGTCATGATCTCACGGTTCGTGGGTTCAAGCCCCACGTCAGGCTCTATGCAGATAGCTCTGAGCCTGGAGCCTGTTTCAGATTCTGTATCTCCCTTTCTGCCCTCCCCCACTCACACTCTGTCTCTTTCTCTCTCTCTCTTTCTCTCTCTCTCTCTCTCAAAAATAGACATTAAAAAATTTTAAAAAAAAGCAAAACAAAACAAAAAACTAAAAAGTCATAAAATGTCAATACTCAAAGGTTGACAAAACTGGCCTTATATATATATATGATGGTTTGTTCCCTAGTGGCTGTCCAAAGTCAAGTTCTACTGGACTCCCTGCTATCCCAGCAGGCTTTGCTCACTGGCAGGTGATCCCTCACAATGTCCTCCCAACCTACGGATGGGGCCTACCCAAGTTGGGATGTGTTCAGAGTATCTACATTCTCGTGTACATTCATTCCAATAATTACTCAGCACTGCACATTAGAGGGCAAAATTAATCAATAACTCTTCAGTGCCAAGAAAATGGTTTCCAGATTTATATACCAAGTTTCACTGTTTCGTGTGAGTAAATCACAAGCCTTCTGCTCAATAATCTTCTGTTTTAAATATAGATAAGGCTGACACACCTAGAGATAGATAAAACTGTGGATAAACACGAGTTCTTCTGACTTGATTCCAATGGAAACGTTTCAAACTAAATTAAGAAACTTCTACCTTTCTTCTTTCTCAGAGCTTTGTTTTTCATTTCGTTGTTGTTTATGTGATGGTTATCATGGAAGGGAGGGAATCATTCCTTTTGACTCTACCTTTTAATTAATCCTATTCTTCTCTCGCACTTCTTTTTCTTCAATTACGGTAGGAGGAGATTCGGGGAAATTTCTCAGTGCAAATGATGCTGTGGTAATTTTCCATCTAATCTTGACTTTAAAAAAACCCACTTCTGTTATCACTTGGAACCATCCCATATTTTAGTCGTCTTTGTTCCATTGTTCACATGTTCCCCTTGAAACCAACTTATTCTGAGAAAATGAAAGCACTAAATTTCGCTCTGGAATCACTTTATTGTTATTTGGTTTGGGAAGCTGTTATTCTTTTGTGAGTTTCTGGAGCCAAATTTCATGTGTTTAGACTTCCTGAACCATGAAAGCACCTTCTCTCTCATGCCATGTGAAGGTTGGGATGCCAGGTTTCTGTAGGGTGAATTGCATATACCGGCAGGGTATTTGCTTGATTGTTGAAGATTGATTAACTTCCAATTAGTCACTTAGCCTTGAAGCAGCTCCTCAGGACTGTGACAAAATAATGTTTTCATCATTTCCTAATGAGTTCAATGTGGTTATTTCCTTCTTGCTGGAGTGAAATGTTTCTTTAATAAAATCGATTTGTACCATGCATTTACTGTTTTATTTTCCCTTGAATGCTTGGTCTAGCTCAGTAGTAGTGTACACGGGAAAGACACAGAGGCCCATTGTATAATCACTTATGGTGTGCTTAGTACCAATGAACAGAGACCCACAGGTGGCTTACTCGGAGGGAGAGGAAATGATTTGCCTTTTACATTTGCTCAGCTTGCATTTCATTCATTCTGCAAAGAGCCAACAATGACACATACACTTAGGTTCCAATTTACTTTGCGCTGTTTGTTGTTAAAAATGGTACCGTCTGTCCTATTAACCAGCGGGTGTTGCACAAGGCTGGCCAGGTCCTTTTGAATTCCGCACTTCCACGCCCCGGTGACCTCGCCCAGTCGTATTTGCCCAATCGTCCCATGGTCAGTGCCGTGCTCCCCTTGCTATTCCAATGAACAACTGGTCTGAGGATGCAATTCTGTTAAAAACAACAACAGCCAAAACAACAAACTGGGCAGTGGCAGTAGCCAGCACTGTAATTCCACTTTCATGTTTGCTTAATGTCTTTGCTTGTGTTCCCTAGTACACCCCAGGGAAGAACTTGGGAGTCATTTACTGAGTCATCCCAGGAGGTGCAAATGAGGGCGCGGGGAAAGGCAGAAATGGCAGTAGTGAGTGGGGGAGGAGTGATGGCCGGGGGGGCTAGGACACTGCATCTCCCTTACTGTCATCCTTGCTGGGTGAGCATCGCCCCAGGGATGGTACATTCCCAGGGTTCCCAGGCACCCCCGATGCTGGTTGGACAGGCTGGCAGAGTTCAGGCAACTAAAACAGTCTCAGGGCAGCTGAGAGAAGCTGTCAGAAGCCTAGAAACTATCCACTGCAGATACGGACGAGCTTGGGTGCATGGAAGATATGGAGTGTCTGCCACACTCATTACATTAAGCGGCCCTGAAAAATCTGGGTAAAGCTGGTCTTAGGATGGCTGCTTTCAAGATCCTGCAAAATTGGATGTTAGCATAACAGGGGCACACCCCCCCACCCCCGCCGCGAAACATCTCTCCTCTCTCCAAGAGATACGATGGAGATTTGGAAGAGAAGATCATTGTATCTCTGGCAAATTACAGACATTATTTGGAAGGAGTGTGCTCTAGTGGTCGAGTGCAGGCTGAGGGGTCTGACCAGTTGGCTGTGCATGCTGCTGAGAACACCTGCTACCTCTGTGCCACTGGACCGGTTACTCGGCCTTTCTGGTCTTACAGCCCTGTGTCCTCCCGTCTGTGAACATGGAGGTGGTCACAGGCTCTATTTTTAAGGGTTGTTATCTCTAAGGACCAACCAAGCTCCCGAATGTGAAACTCTTAGCACATGGAATGAACGGCACTGATGTCCATGTCCACTATTACTGTAATGACAAGATAATGTCCCCTGCTGCTTCTTAACTGAAGGAACTGGTGTTATTATCAAAAGCATATTGCTAGCCAGTCATGAAAAGACAAAGGCTTTGTGATTCCATCTATACAAGGTATTGAAAGTAGTCAAATTCACAGAAGCATAACGTAGGATGGAGGTTGCCGGTGGTGGGGGAAGGGGGGAGATGGGGAGTTGCTCAATGGATACAGAGTTTCAGATTTACACGATAAAAAAGGCTCTAGAGATCTCTTGCACAAAAATGAGAATACACTTAACACCACTGAACCGTATAATTAAAAATGAATAAGATGGTAACTTTATGATGCATTTTTTACCACAATTAAAAATAAAATATTTTTAAAAGCATGTTGTTGATAAGCTCCATCATTTACATCTATAGAAGAGAATCCATAGCCTGTCTTCAGCCTTCCTCTTCTGCTGTATTCATCGGCATCAGCATTGAAATCTGGAAGACATTTCAGAGCACTCGTCTATTTAGAATGCGTGTCCCCCAAAACGCCACGTAAATTATGCACTGTGGGCACCCCAGGGGAAGACCGTAGCCAGTAAGAGAGCTTCATTCCCTGCCAGAGATATCAAAGCAGTTGTTTCTAATATAAACACTGCCTCTAAACAGCAGGCTTCCAATAAGGTCAGGAAGATGCAAGAAAAACATAATTCAAAGGTTTTGCCGATCAACACAGATCACTCTGCCTTCAGCTCCACGGGGATAGATTCAATTTTCTGATTGCAAATTCAAGACTGTGGAAAGCCAATTCGTTAAAAAGAAAGACTATTGTGAAAAAGAAGACTTTGTACAAATCGACCAGCATAATGCCCAAGAGTCGCATTCTACCTGTAGGTTCCAGAGTGAGAAGACTCAAGATATTCCAGAAGACTAAAGTGGCTAAGAAAGAAGTAAACTTCAGTCATGGCCTATTATTATTTTCTTTATAAAAAGTTTTAATGTTTATTTGTTTTTGAGAGAGAGACAGAATGCCAGGAGGGGAGGGGCAGAGAGAGAGGGAGACACAGAATCTGAAGCAGGTAGTTCTTCCAAATCTACAGACCAGAACCTGGGAAACAGCCACACCTAGAGATTCTTGCAGAATCTTTCCTAAGTTGTCCATTCAACTTCTCTGAGGTTGTTCTACATTAATCAAATTTATAAATGAGAGATGTATAAATAAGACTTCCAATTTAATAATTTGTCTGGAATCCAGACTCCAACTTCTGATACCAGAGTCAAAATGCTAATCAGAAGATCGCTTACGTACATGGCATTAGAAATAAAGAGAGTGAGATCATTTTAAGAAAGACCTCATATGGGCCTGGAAAATAAGTCACTCCCGTTTCCCAGTGGCTTATATTTCTCTAAGTGGCTTGATTATCTGTTTTCATTGGCAGTAGTAGTAGATTAACAGGAACAAATTCTTGATCTCTATTAGAACTCCCTCTTGTTAAGCTCCAGTCAGATCATCTTCTCTCTTAACACCTTTGTCTCGATGAGGTTTATTGATGAGGCTCCAGAGTTCATAGTTACAATCACATTCTTTCCCTCCTTCCTTCAGATGACTCTGACAGAGGCTTTTTGAGCTTGGAGCTTACCCAAATTCCCCAGCCATGTACTTACTGGAAATCTCTTGGCATATTTCTGTCCATCCCCTCCAGGCCAACTGGTCTACTTTCACTTTTAAAGGGGAACACGTCCTTAGGATACCTCCCTTAAGATTTTGAGACCATTTAGAGACCATTCTGAAGTCTGCAAAGGCTTTCCCCTAAAGCAGGAGCAGCAAGGAAACAGGCATAGTTGTGAAATAAGAGGACTGTTTTGCTGTCTACGGCATTTCTGACATTAGCACAGTGTCTGAGGCACCCTAGGCTTTCAGCACGCCCGGTATGCTTTTACTGCTGTCACCATATTCATACAGCTCACAAAAATCCTTGTTCCCCATTCGTGCTGCTCTATGATGAGTTCCCACTAGATCATGGAAGACAGAGCCAAGAGAAACAGAGCTCTCTAGCACTGTATACAGTCCCTGGTATGCAGTAGGCGGTCAAGAAATTGTCATCGAATAGAATGGAATATAAGTGTCATGGATTCCGTGGTGCCTCTGTTAAGGGAGGAGCCATCAGGAAGCAGCACGATGGGGTGTGGCCAATGGAGGTCACTCCGTTCGAATCCTAACTCTGTTGTGTTACTAGGTGTATGATCCAAGATGAGTCATTTATCCAATCTGAGTGGTGTCCATTTCTGCATTTGTAAAACGGAGCTGGTCGTACCTGATCTCATAAGGCAGTTGAGAAGAAAATGCATATGCAAAACACATGGGATGATACTTGGTAGAATGGAAAAACTCAGTAATCATAAGTTCCCCACCCTTACTGTCCCATGGTACCCAGCGTATTCAACTTTGCTGTCCACTTGTTGTTAGACCCTGATATGCCGATTCAGTAGCTCTTAGCATTGGACCCCAATTTGGCATGCCCCCCATTCTCATTCTTCCTGTTTGGCCTAATCCAGCCCCAACCTGTCTTAGCCACTCACAGAGATTTTAAAGTCCTATAGCCTCGTCTTCTTATAGTGTTTCCTGCCTAATCTCTACCTTCTCCTTCTTAGTACTTTGCTGATGTTGGCGGTAGCAAGTCTCTTACTATGTCATTGCCACAGGTCAGCACTATTAACTGCAGAATCTATAGTCTAGAGGCTTCTCCACTAGGTCTCTTGTAGCACAGCCCTGTGGGATCAGAGAAACGCTGAATTTTATAATTTTGAGACTACATAAATCTATAATTTTAGGATTTTATGAATATCTAAAAATCTATTTCTAGATATAGAACCTGAAGAATTTCTATGTCACTTCAGAACATCACATAGTCAAGGTAATGAAAATAAATTGAATTTGGAACATCCAATGTCACCATTTTGGGCTGTCACATCAATGCTATTGGTTTAATTCCTCTCCAGGAAAGGAAGAAACGAACCTAATTCAAAAACCAAAGCTGGAGTTCCAGACCTTGCATGGCTACTGCGTATTTGTAATGCTTTCCTTCCAAGAAAGTACGGCTTGACCAATGCCAACTGCTGCCCCTATCCTCAGACCCAGTGTGCTGGGTCCAGACTGGGATTCAGAGTTCAATGAACATTAGTCTGGCTCTAGGGTGGGGAAAGGAGAAGGAGGGTGGTTGGGGGTAAGGAGCTGGATAGGTCCATGTGTGGAATCAAGGATAAGTCAAGGAATAGCAGCAACTATGTAAGAAATCAAAGCCCACACATGTCAAACGTCCATCTCAGGTAACAATCAGAGCAGTCAAGGTAGAAGAGGGAGTGTTAACTAAGGAAAGAAGACCACAGTGGCCGAGAACTTGAAGTAGAAGATAAAGGTGGAATGTGCCTTTCTCAGAAGCTACAGGAACATTCTCTAGCTCCTCTCTACAGGCTACCTATCTTGTCTGGATGGGCATTCTTTTTTTTTACTTTTTATGTTTATTTACTTATTTTGAGAGAGAGAGAGAGTGAGCCAGAGGGGCAGAGAGGGAAAGGGAGAGAGAAAATCCCAAGCAGGCACCATATTGTTAGCACAGAGCCCGATGTGGGACTCAAACTCATGAACCGTAAGATCATGACCTGTGAGCCACCCAGGTGGCCCTGGATGGATATTCTAAAACTCAGTTGCCAGGGACCTGCTGCTACTGGCCCATGACATTTGCATTTGTCTGCTGCTGACATGTAACAGATTATCACAAATTTAGGGGCTTAAAATAATACCCATTTATTACCTCACCATTCTGTAGGTCCAAAGTGCGGCATGACATATGTGACTCTGCTCAGAGACACATAAAGCTAAAATCAATCAACCAGAGTGAGTTCTCATCTGGAGGTCCTGGGTAAAAGTCTGTTTCCAAGTTTAGTCTTGTTGTTGACAAAATTCATTTCTTACGGTTGTAGGACTGAGGTCCCCAATTCCTTCCTGGCTGTCAGCTGGGACTCATACATAGTTTCTAGGAGCTGCCTGCCATTCTGAGACACGGCTCCCTCCATCTTCAAGCCAGCAACAGCCTGTCTATGGAATCCTTCTTGTGTTTTAAATCTCGGAATTATTTCAATACCAACTGGAGAAAACTCTCTGCTTTTTAAAAAATGTGTATTTATCTTTGAGAGAGAGAGAGAGAGTGAGCAAAGGCAGGGGAGGGGAAGAGAGAAAGGGAGACAGAGAATCCCAAGCAAGCTCCATGCTGTCAGTGCAGAGCCCAATGCAGGGCTCAATCTCATGAGCTGTGAGATCATGACCTGAGTGGAAATCAAGAGTTGGAGACTTAACCGGCGGAGTCACTCAGGTACCCCAGAAAACTCTTTGCTCTTAAAGGGATCCTGTGACCAGGTTAGGCCCACTTGGATAATCTCCCTTTGTAAAGTCAATTGTGCATGTGACATAACCTTATCACAGCAGTGAAATGCATCTTCCTCACAGCTCCAGAGATTATGTGGGCTGCAAACATTTAGGAAGGAGTGAAAAATTTGGGAGACCAGCTTATGGATTTGTTTCATCAATAGGATGCTTTCAGCTGTTATTGATTTATGAGCCTGGGCTACAGTATGCTAAACAATTATATATGTATTATCAGTGGTAATTCACTTTGCTGTTTTGAATTTGTTTTCACTGCAAAATCCCAGTGGTCACTGCATGTATCCACTCCCTTCTTGAGGGGGTGATAAAGAAGATCCAGGCTAGTGCATTAGTGAAATCAGCCAAATCAGGGACTCAGTTTCAAAGAGCTGGAAATAGCAGATCATGCCAGCCAGGAGCTAAGGGGATGAGTCCTAGCTAAAGTTAGTGGGAAGTACTGAAATCTTACCAGTAACCAGAAGGCAGTGCCAATTCCAAAGGGCCAGAAAAAGGGCCAAAATCTGAGATAACGACAAAGGGCAGGATATTGGTGGTATGGAATGAGATAGAAGTAGGTTAGAAATCAAACACAGACAGAGAGGGTCACAGACAATTGCTTCAAATGCCATTGGGGTGTCTATCTGTCTAGGGGGAGGGAGCTGATGTGGAAATATATATGCCCCTCACCTTTTCATGAAAGAAATAGTCGCCTATGGAACTGATCTCTCTACACGTTCACAAAAGAACATTTGAAGTTACCACGGGACAAGATTCACAACAGCATTTACTTCTGCCTACTCTGGCCCTGTAGAGGCAGCCAGCCTTTCTACAGTATCACAGAGAGCACGTCAAGGGTTATGGACAGTGCATTCTGCACACTGTTACTGCCCTTCACCGTAGCCGAACTAGCCAAGCTCCTGTGTAAAGACAAGCCTTCCTCTCCTGCTCTAAACCCCACTGGCTGTGATGTACGCCAGCAATTTTCTCCTCTCTTTCATCAGCATTTCCCTACTACTGGGTTCTTCTGCTGGAATTACTCCTAAGGAAAGAGTTCTCTGGTCCCTGCCTATCAATGGCTCCATTTACTTGATCCCCTAGTGACAAACCTCTTTGAGTTATTGTTACTCACTGTCTTCCACTACTCTCCTCCAGTCCCCTCTCTAAATCATCCAACCAAGCTTTCATCCCACATCTCTGCTGAAACTCCTCTGGTCAAGGTCACCAGGGGTGTCCGCACTCCTGCCCAGTGGCCAGGTCTTGGCTCATGTGACTTGCTGTCCCCGCAGCATTGGACACTGTGGGTCACTCCATCCTGATACAGTCTCCTCATGTGCTTTCCAGGATCCCACACTCCCTTGTGTCTTCCATCCACCCTCCTGATTGCTCCTTCTTCATTTCCTTTGCTGGGTCTTGCTCTTCTCCAGGGCCCTTCCTGCCAGGATGCTCCAAGAATCAGCCTTGGGTTCTGTCCTCTATTCAACCCTCACTCCCTTACTGATTTCATCCCGTCTCATGGCTTCACTCTCCACATGCTGATGGCTCCCACAAGCAGAGATTTGTTATGATAAATGCCTAATTTTTAAAAAATGTTTTTATTTATTTGTGTGAGAAATTGACAGAGCATGAGCAGGGGAGGGTCAGAGAGAGAGGGAAATACAGAATCTGAAGCAGGCTCCAGGCTCTGAGCCAGCTGTCAGCACAGAGCCTGACGCGGGGCTCAAACCCACAAACTGTGAGATCATGACCTGAGCCGAAGTCGGACGCTTAACTGACTGAGCCACCGAGGCGCCCCATACAAATGCCTACTTGACGCCACTACTTGAATGTCTAATACAGACTTCTAAATCAACATGTCCAAAAATGAACTCCCAGTCTGTACCACAAAACCAGTTACCCCCCATCCAGTCTTCCTCATCTTGGTGGATAATAGGCTCCATTTCTCCTTTTCACTCCTCACATTAGGTAATTTAGAAAATATTTTTTATTTTATTTGCAGAAAGTATCCAAATTCTGACCACTTTCCGCCATCTTCATGGCTACCTCCAAAGTCATGGTATTACCCTTTCTTGCCTGAATTGCTCAGTACCTTCCAGACTGATCTCAGTGCTTCTGCCTTCGCTCCCCTTATAGTTTTTTCTCAACCTGGCAGTTGAAATGATCCTTTAGAAAGGATCTAATGGTAGATTAACACATATTTTACAGGTTTATATGTATTATATACTATTATGTATTGTATTCTTCCAACAAAGTAAGCTAGAGAAATGAAAATGTTCTTAAGAAAATCATAAGGAAGAGAAAATACATTTATAGGACTTACTATATATATTGAAAAAAATCTGTCTAACTAGACTCACGTAATTCGAATCTGTGTTGTTCATTCATCAATTTTATATCTCTATATATCTACATCTCTCTCTCTCTTTTTCTTTCTCTCTTTATCTTGTTGGTACTGTTTCCTTGAGAAACTCTGACTGATAGGCGGGGCTATAATGAAGTTGTGACCAATGGTTCCATTTGAAATAACCTTCAATAACCTACTTGAATAGAAGTAGCTGACATTGAGGGTTAGATTCTGAGAAGACCTAGCTAATAATCGATGGCTAGAGGGATAATTCATATCAGATGTTTGAGGTTCATAGACTTTGTGAGAATTTTTCAGTCATTCATCCTTGGGCAATGCCTCTCTTATATCCTCTCCTTTGAAGTGGGATGTTCTGTATCAAGTTGGGTCTAAGGGAAGCTGGCAAAAATGCAGCACCATAGACTCATCCAACATCTAGAGATTTCAATGGGTGGCTAAGCACAATTGTTTCTTACCTTGGGTCTACATTTCCTTTAGCATGCAATTATTTATTCACCCATTCAATCATGCAACAGGCTTCTTCAGTACTATTTATTTATGGGGTTTTATTCTAGGTCTACAGTGGTCTGAGTAAATGAGAGAGATTCTCTATCCTGATAAAGCTTCATTCTAGTGATGATAGGTGGGGGTGATAAGTAAAATACAAGTAAATGGAAAAGATAAATGAAATGATTGTTAAATTGTGGTAAGTGCTGTAATTAAACCAAAACCAGACTGGGATGGGGGTATTTCAAAAGGAGATTAGAAAAGTTGTCTTATGAAGCACCTGGGTGGCTCAGTCGGTTAAGCATCCAACTTCAGCTGAGGTCATGATCTCACGGTTTGTGAGTTCAAGCCCCATGTTGTGTTTTGTGCTGGCAGCTCAGAGCCTGGAGCTTCCTTCAGATTCTGTATCTCCCCCTCTCTCTGCCCCTCCCGTGCTCATGCTCTGTCTCTTTCTGTCTCTCAATAATAAATAACAACATTAAACAATTTTTTTAGGTTGTCTTAGATATACAAGCAGAAATCTAAAAAACAGGAAGGAGGTGTCTATATGAAGGACTGAGGAAAAATTTTAGGCAAATAAAACAGGAAAAAACAGTCTCCTGGGAAGGAAACAACTTATTACGGTGAAGACTCTTGTGGAAATAAATGAAGACCAACCAAAAAAAGAATAAGCAAAAGTCATTTATTCTGAGCTTGCCATGGCGAGGGAGTTAGCTATTGCCACTTATGTTTTGGCAGACTTATTAGTTATTAATAAGTCCTGGCCCTTTCAGTTCAATTGTTGAGGGGTAATTGTTCGGTTTCTTGGATCAGTTGTTAGAGATAGTGGCCTGACTTCCTATAAGTCTGACTCATAGGAAGCAGGATGGCTTCCTTGGTTGATTACTGCAGATAATGGACTGGTTGTTGCAGGCTGTGGCTCAGAGTTTTATTTTTACATATGGTCTGGTCAGTGTCCATTTGTATACTCGGTCTGTCAGTCTGAAAGGACACCAGTGTATGGGGACATCTAGAGTGTTAGGGAGGGGAGCATCCAATGAGATTGGAAACGTGGCAGAGCCCAGAACACACAGAGCCACCACGGAGAAGGACCTGGATTTCCTTCTAACGTAAAGACAACAACGGAAGGGTTTTAAATAGAGGAAGATGATTAGATGAATGTTTTTAAAGAAGCACTTTGCTGCTCTCTCCTTAATAGATAAGTGTAGAGAACAGGTAGGAGGCTACTGTGAGAACCCAGGAGTAAGATAATGGCGACTTACTCTAAAATGATAGTACTTTAGCTGCATAAGTAATTTGTGCCCAGGAATCTTTTCTGAGCTATAGTTATTTCAAATGCATATAATTTAGCTATCTGTCTCTCTTCTATAGGGAGATATTGAGCTAAACAAAGATTGAGGATCAGGTTGACTTGACAGTTATATTTTTTATTATAAACTAATGAGTTGGCATTGTAATGTGCACATAGAACTGTCAAGGGTTTATTCAGTGTGAGTCAGTCAATAATCCCCATGGGTTCACTGACAAAGTTGTTCTAGACCCAGTAAGTGAAGAGCAAATATGGTGGCCATGTTGACTTCCCAATACACTGTGTGTCTGGGAAGCCATTTGACCTCCCTAGAGGGCCCTTTATCTATCCCTACATTATCATTTCTATCTTTAAATCACATGAACAATACTTATTCCTATTCATCTTTTTCTTGTTAGGCACGTCTGTCCTATCAAAGTGTTTCTGGACATGATTTTGCTGGGTTTACCTATTCATTTACTGAACACCTACTGCATACCAGGTACTGAGAATATAGAGGAGAACAAGATAGATACAGTCCCTGCCCTCTTTGAATCTGTACAGTAGGGGAGAAGATGTACATTAAACAGGCATACACTAAAATTAATATGTAATTACACATTTCTGTAAATACTATGGAAGAAAAGGTCTGAGACCAAAATGGTTGATGTGAGAGCTACTTTAGATCTTGTAGTCAGGGAAGCACCTACTGGTAAATATCATTTCAGTTGAGACTTGAATGATGAGAATGACTCAACCAGGCAAGAATGTAGGGGAAAAGAGTATGATGGCCCTGAGAAGGGATGCAGAGGGAGAAAGGAAACAAGACCAGCTGAGGGAACACGGAGAATGAAGATGGATAGAGAGGTGGAGGAGGGAAGCCATAGCAAGTACCATGTGTTGAAGGTCACGGCAGGGCAGCTCTGGAAAGTCCTTGACATAATGGGACAGGACTACTTAAGTTTTTAAAAGATCAGCCTGGTTGTTACATGAATGAGTTGGAAGGACAAGAGGGTGGACTGGAAGAAGGGTTAGGAGTTCACTGTGTTTTCTGGCAAGATGAGACAGTGGGGACACCAGAGGAGAGGCATGGGAGGTAGAATAGTAATGGCGCGATTTGAAAGATACTTTGGCAGTTGGATTGATGGAGTCATTTTTCTTATAATGACGGACTGGACGTAGAGGTGAGGGAAGGGAAATATAAAAATGACTTCCAGTTTCTGGTTTGAACAATGGGTGGATAGCTGGGAAATTATGCATTTCATTATTTCCTCCATCAGTTTACTCATGTTATCAGAACTCAAATATGTGTTTTAAAATGGCGTGACTTCTAGTTTTAACTTTCATTCACTGCTTCTCGAATATCCCCTCTAGCTTTATGTTGGCTCTGTAGTCTTCCTTTCCAGTTTTCATGTTACCTAGGAGTTTCTCTACACCTGAGTTTGTAGACCTTACATTTGCTTTTCTTCTTTATCTCAACATTTATTTCCGTTAACCACAGGAAATGTATTCAAAACGGTAAATTCACTTTTCTGTTTCTTTTCTAGTTGAGTGGACTCAAAGAGTCAGGCTATACTGTTCCCTAGCACACACTATAAAAATAATGAGGCTATTAGCCAGCGCTGGGTAGAATTCTCAACCTTCTCTCCCTAACTTATCCTCCAATATAAAGATGCAATTTACTTGATCTATAATTCAATGAGTTGTGTTTAGAATGAAGTCATTCACATTTTCAAGCTTTACCAAGAAAATCTATTGCCTAGTTTAATCTATGGAATACATATTTTTGGTTCCATATTCTTTTAGCTCATTTTTTCCTCGTAAGTGTGACCTTAAAAGTTGGACAAAATAACTATATTTACATAGAGCTGCTCTAAATCATAAAGAATCTTCCTTTTTCACTTTACATTTTTAGCTTCATGTGTCATGAATGAATAGATTCTCAATGCAAAAATTCAAACCAAGAAGCATATGAAACAAATGCCGAGTAAAATATGTGAGTTCTCTATCATCTATTTACATGTCTGCCTATATATTATATAGAAATAAAAGCATACTATATCAGTTGATATGCAATTTGCTTGTCATAAAATGTCTTTAAGATCTTTCCATATTTATATGTAAATACAGCCTCATTCTTTTTAATAATTGGAAAGTATTTGGATGTCTGCATATTTTATATATTTTTTCCCATTCCCCTCTTAAGGAATATTGAGGTTTTTCCTAAAATTTTGTAGCTGCAAACAATTCAAATGCTCTTTCCTATACATGCTTCCTGTGTACACATTTGAGTATTTTTGATAGATTCATAGTAGTTAAATTACCAAATCAAAAGATATGTGTGTTTCCTTACACCGACAGTTTATGTGAATTCTTTACTTCATATCTATCTAACCATCAATACTGAACATTAATAATCTTCCTAAAATATTTGTCAATTGGGTGAAAGATAAAACTATTGTTTTAATTTGTATTTATTTTTATTAAGGAATTGAGCATATAATATTTGCCATTATCTTTTTTTGCATGTTCAAATGATCAGTTCATATTCTTTTCCCATTTTTCTATTGTCTCTGTATTTATAGGATCTCTTTCTATATATGTAATTCATCTTTTATGTATATTTATATGTTTTTCAGCCTGTCCCATGTCTTTTTTAGTTTGTTTGTGGTATCTTTTATTATGTAAAAATTTTAAATTTTATGAAATTAAAATTTTCCATTTTTCCCTTATAGCATATAGATTTTCTATCCTGTGCAAAAAAATCTTCCCCATCCCAAGATTATTTTTAAAAACTATTTTTCTGTATTTTTATCTTACCATTTTTATGGGTTGAAGCTTATGGGGTGCGTGGGTGGTTCAGTCAGTTAAGTGTCCAACTCTTGATTTAAGTTTAGGTCATGGTCTCATGGTTCATAAGTTCAAGTCCCACATCAGGCTCTGTGCTGACATTGAGCAGTCTGCTTGGGATTCTCTCTCTCTCCCCCTTTCTCTGTTCCTCCCCTGCTTGTGCTCATGTGTGCTCTCTCTCTCTCTCAGAAATAAATAAAGAAACTAAAAAATACCTACTTAGTTTATTACATTGGAAATCTGCTTTTGGTATATGGAGTTGGTTAGACATCTAATTCCTACTTCTAATACATACAGGCATTTAAAAAATAATAAGGAAACACAGCCTTAGATGACACATTTAACCAAATGGACTTAATAGGTATATATAGAAAATTCGATCCAAAGGCAGTAGAATACATTCCTCTGAAATGCATATGGAACATTCTCCAGTATAGAACACATGTTAGGCCACAAAATAAATCTCAATAACTTAAAAAGATTGAAATCACAACAAGCATCTTTTCCGACCACAATGAAACTAAAAATCAATTATAAGAAGAAAACTGGAAAAACCACAAAAATGTGGAGATTAAGCAACAAGCTACTGAACAGCAGTTGGATCACTGAAGAAATCAAGGAGAAATACAAAATTCCTAGTGACAAATGAAAACAGAAATATGACAAAATCTATGGGAGGCAGCAAAAGTTGTTCTAAGATGAAAGTAAATAGCAATAATGTTCTACGTCATGAAACAACAAAAATACCAAATAAGCAATCTAACTTTACATGTAAAGGAACTAGAAAAAAAGAACAAATGAAACCTAAAGTTAACAGAAGGAAGGAAATAATGAAGATCAGAGAAGAAGTAAATGAAATAGAGACTAAAAGACATAGAAAGATCAATGAAACTAAGAGTTGATCTTTAAAAAATGTTTATTTATTTTATTTTGAGTGTGGTCAGGGGCAGAGAGAGTGGGAGAGAGAGAATCCCAAGCCAGCTCCATGCTCGGCATGGAGCCTGAAGTGGGGCTTGATCTCACTACCATGAAAACACAACCTGAGCTGGTATCGAATTGGATACTTAACCTACCAAGATACCTAGGTGCCTCAAGAGCTGGCTTGTTGAAAAGATAAACAAAAGTAACAAACCATTAGCTAGACCCGCCAAACAAATAAAATCAGAAATGAAAGAAAATTTATGACATACCACCAGAAATAAAACAGATCATAAAAGACTAATATTAACAATTAGACACCAACAAATTGGACAACCTAGAAGAAATGGATTAATTCCTGGAAACCTGAAGAAATCAAGGAGAAATAAAAAATTCTTAGAGACAAATGAAAACAGAAATATGACATACCAAAATTTCTGGTTCTTCCAAGATTGAATCATGAAGAAATGGATAAGCTAAACAGCCCAATTAGTAGTAAGGAGATTGAATTGGTAGTCAAGAACCTCTTACCAAGCACAAGTCCAGGACCAGGCAGCTTCTGGTGAATCCTATCAAGCACTCAAAGACAAATTAATACTCATCTTTCTCAAACTCTTCCAAAGATATTGAAGGTAAGAAAGACTTTCAAACTCATTTTACAAGGCCATCACTACCCTGATACCAAGACCAGACAAGGATACCACAAAAAAAAAAAAAAAAAAAAAAAGAGAGAGAGAGAGAGAGAAAATTATAGGCCAATATCCCTGATAAACATATATGCAAAAATTCTTAACAACATATCAGCAAACCAACTTGAATAATACATTAAAAAGATTATATGCCCTAATCAAGTGGGATTTATTCCAGGGATGCAAAGATAGTTCAACATTTGCGAATCAATTAACATAAATACATCATGCTAACAAAACAAAAGTTAAAAATTGTGTTGTCATCTCAACGAATGCAGAGATAGCATTTGACAAAATTCAACATCCATTTATGATAAAAAAAAAAAAACTCGCAATGAAATAGGCATAAGGGAACATATCTAACCACAAAAAAGGCCATATATGACAAAACCAAACCTAATATCATACTAAATGGTGAAAAACTGAAAGCTTTCCCTCCAAGGTCAGGAACAAAGACAAGGATGCTCACTTTCCAACTTTTATTAAACCTGGTATTAGAAGTCCTAGTTATAGCAGTTGGGAAAAATAAAAGAAATAAAAGCCATACAAATTGGTAAGGAAAAGGTAAAATTCACTGTTTGCAGATGACATATTATTATATTTAGGAAACCCTGAAGACTCTACCAAAGAACTGTTAGAAAAAATAAATAAATTCAGTAAATTTGCAGGACATCAAGTAAGTATACCAAAATTTGTTGCATTTCTATGCACTAATAACAAGATATTAGAAAGAGAAACCAAGAAACCAATCCCATTTACAATGGCATGGAAAATAATGAAATGCCTAGGAATAAATTTAGCCAAGGAGATGAAGATTCATACACTGAAAACTATAACACAATGATGAAAGAATTTATTTTTTTTTAATATTTTTATTTATTTCTAGGAGAGAGAGAGATAGAGAGACAGCATGAGCCGGGGAGGGTCAGAGAGAGGGGGAGTCACAGACTCTGAAACAGGCTCCAGGCTCTGAGCTGGCTGTCAGCACAGAGCCCGACGCGGGGCTCGAACCCACGAACCGCGAGATCATGACCCAAGCGAAAGTCGGACGCTTAACCGACTAAGCCACCCAGGCGCCCCAACAATGATGAAAGAATTTAAGAAGACACAAATAGATGGCAAGATACCTCATGCTTATGGTTCGGAAAAATTAATATTGTTAAAATATCCATACTACCCAAGCAATCTAGAGATTTAGTGCAATTCCTATCAAAATTCCAATGGCATTTTTCACAGCACAAATAGTTCTGAAATTTTTATGGAATCACAAAGACCCCAAATAGCCAAAGCAATTTTGAGAAAAAACAAAGCTGAAGGTATCACACTCCCTGATTTCAAACTATACTATGGTCAAAACGCTATGGCACTGGCATAAAAATAGACACATAGATCAATGGGACAGAACAGAGAGCCCAGAAAGAAACCCATGCTTCTATGGTCAATTAATTTATGATGAAGGAGGTAAGAATATACAATGGGGAATGTACAGTCTCTTCAATAAGTGGTGTTGGGTAAGCTGAACAGCTACATGCAGAAGAATGAAACTGGACCACTATTGTACATCACGTACCAAAAACGGACTCAAATAGATTAAAGAATGTAAGACCTGAAACCGTAAGACTCCTACCAGAAAACTTAGGCAGTAAGCTCCCTGACATTGGTCTTAGTGATGTTTTTTGGATCTGACTCTAAAGGCAGGGGCAGCAAAAGCAAAATAGAAGCAAACATGACCTCATCAAACTAAAAGCTTCTGCCAGTGAAGGAGGCCATCGACACAATGAAAAGGCAAATTACTGAGTTGGGAGAAGATGTTTGCAAATCATGTGTCTGATCCTTAGATATCCGTTAGCATGGGGCTTGGCAGGGAAAAGTCATTCCATAAGTAGTTGCTAAATGAATGTCAGTATATGTAAAATCTGGAAGTTGTGACAACTATATTATTTGCCTGGATTTAAAAACTGGAATATTTTTCAGACTTACAGGAAAGTTGCAAAGAGGTCCTATACATTCATCCAGCTTCTAGAAATAGCTTGCCCAGGCAGAGCACAATCACTGAAGGGAAGAAAGCAATACAGTGCAATACTGATGCAATGCAATGAACTACGTCACAAACCTTGTTCAAATGTCACCAATTTTTTTCATGTGACTCTATTTTCGGTCCAGGATTCAACCCTTAAACCTGTATGTTATTTAATTGCCATGCCTCCTTAGTCTCCTTCGCTTTGATAATTTTTCAATGTTTCTCTGTTTCTCATGACCTTGACATTTTTGAAGGGTACTATTGGCCAGTCATTATTTAGAAAACCCCTCTATTTACACATACCTAATATTTTCATGAGATTAGATTGAGATTATGCATTTTTGGTGAGAAGGCTGAAGTAATGCTGTGCCCTTCCCAGGGCATCGTATCAGGGGATACATCATGTCAATATATCTTATGACCAACGATGTTAACTTCGACCAATTGGTTAAGGTGGAATCTGCTGATTTCTCCATGTAAAATTAAGGTTTTCCTGGGGTGCCTGGGTGGCTCAGTCAATTGAGCATCTGACTTCAGCTCAGATCACAATCTTGCAGTTCATGGGTTTGAACCCCTCATCAGGCTCTGTGCTGACAGCTTGGAGCCTGGAGCCTGCTTTGGATTCTGTGTCTCCCTCTCTCTCTGCCCCTCCCCTGTTCGTTCTCTGTCTCTCAAAAATAAATAAATGTTAAAAATTTTAATAGGACTTTCCCCATTTTACTTAGTATTATCTTGTTAGAAGATGCTTTCAGGCTATGCAATTATCCATCTCAGTTTCTATCATGGTCATGCCCACTAATTTTAACGTTTGTCCATGGTTCTTATGTTTGCCTAAAATGGTCATTTTCTCTCTTCCTCACATCTTTCATATGTATTACTTGGAATTCTATTGTAAAGAAGCACACTCTCTTCTCCCCTACTGATTGATTGATTGATTGATTGATTGATTGATATGAGTACGGACTTGTGGGTATTCATTTTATTCTACAGGTTATAATCTGATATTAGACTTTATTTTTTCACTCAAACGATTCCAGGTTTGGCAGCTTGGAAGCTTTACACATTGGTTCCCGTGTTCTTTTGACATAGCCCCATCATTTTCAAACAAGTCTTTACTTTTTGGCACCAAAAGATATTCTGGGCTTTTGTTGTATGTTTCATCTCACAGTCCTGAAATCAACATTTTCTCCTTTTCGCCTTGGCTCCTTTTATTAGAGAACAGCATTTAGAACCAATATTTGGGCTCCAGGCGTGCTAATTGCTTCTAGGTCCTCTCAGTAGACAAAGCAGTTTATCTTGATACTATCCCTGACAGACATGTGTATGTCTGTGTCTATCCATCTATATATATATTTAAAAACATGAATTCATACTAACACCTTAAGTTTCAATCAATACCAGACTTTATTCTATTGTCCCTGCTTCCCCATGTAAAACTTCTTTCCCAAGATATGAGAGCCTAGCTCTCATTACCCACAATATGTTTACATATTTGTACAACCCTACTATAAATATAAGTAGTACTATGAACTTTCTCAGTTAGAAAATCTTTTGGTTAGTACTTGGTACCCAATTCCCTCATTTTACAAGAGAGAAAATCCAGGCCCCTAGAGATTAACTTGTCAAAAGGAAGAAGCACATTACTAGAAGAGAAAAATTATGAATGTCATAATTTTAAATTTTAACATTGTGTATATTTCACAGGAAGGTGTAGAAAGGACAGGAAATGTAATGTCAGGTAACTGTTAAGAAACATTAATTCATTTTTGTTTTTTTCACCATTGCTATATGAATGATTGTATTCTTGCTAAAAGAGTGAGACATTTGGTCAACATGGCTTCTGTATATATTATGGCCAAAAGCCAGAAAAATTAGGTACACTGCTCATGTGGCGTTAAGACAGCCTCCGGAAAATAGAAGAGCCAAGTGTTTCATTACTGTATCTAATTTCTACAATTATGGACAGTCAGATCCTCTGAGGTCATTAAAGTTTATAGATCTTGTTATATGAAGTAGACATAAAGGATTTTAATCCTTCTTTCTCCCATAAATATCATCAACCTCCTGTCTTTTTGTGATTGAATTTCTGTTACAGAGGCTGATATTTCTAAAGCTGTGATGAACAGAATATTCGGTATCCTGGAAAATCACTTATCTTTTGAGCCTTAAAATTTACCATTAGATACCATATGTGTAAATCCGTATCATTAAACCCCTTCTGTGTTTAGTCTCTCCTCTGTGATAGAGAGATTTGGGAATCTCTGTTTTAACGATATCTTAGGTGCTTTTCTCCTAGTGGCCCAGGGTTAGATGAAAAAGGGGAGCATTTTATTCTTATTGTCAAGTTGACAATGCTAAAGATATGCTCACAGCGTCTGGGAATAGAAACTTCTTTGGAGCTTCTTTCTCAGGGAACAATGTCATATGTGATGGTCAAGGCCTAAAGTTTGTTAGCGATACAATGTATGTATGTCTTGGGTGAAAGTCTAAGTTCCACATACAGTAAAACCTAGGTTTGCGAGCATAATTTGTTCAGAAACATACTTGTAATCCAAAGCACTTGAATATCAAAGTGGAATGTCCCCATAAGAAATAATGGGAATTCAGATGATTTGTCCCACAACCCAAAAATATTCATATAAAAATGATTATAAACTGTAATATGATACAAAATAATAAAAATAAAATTATAATAGATCATAAAAATATAAATAATAAAATAATAAAAACATGTAAAGAAAAATAAACAAATGAATCTGTACTTACCTTTGAAAACTTTCGTGGCTGGTGTGAGGGAGAAAAGAGAGAGGAAGGTAACTGTGTAGGACGACTTTCACTATCACTAAGGGAATCACTACCCTATATTGGCTCAAGGAATCTTTTTGTTTTCTTGCAACTGTAACAAGGAACCCATCCAATGACCTAGAATGAAGCAAAGCATTCCTAAGCTTTGTATGGAAAAGCAAAGGACTGTCCACAGGTACTTTGAAGTGACAAAAAATACAGTAGTGCCATTTGAGGGCCTCTTCCAACATTCTAAAAAATCACCGGTTTCTGCCAAACACCGTGGCCTGAGACTGAGCATCTGAGGTTGGGAGATGATCACCCACAATCCCACAGTGAGAGAGATAGAGAGAGAGAGAGAATGACTGAGAAAAACCATCGGCTCATTTGTGATCATGTGACATCCTACAAGACATCGCTTGTTTATCATGTTAAAATTTATTAAAAATGTTTGCTCGTCTTGTGAAGCACTCGCAGAACAAGTTACTTGCAATCCAAGGCTTTACTGGATAATGTTAATTCTGTGGGAAATACTTCCAAGCAATCAACTTGGAACTTACCTCATGGGCTAGTGACACTGTTGAGTTCTTGTGTGTATAATAGGATAATGTAGCTGAGAATTTATAATTTGTTAGTTCCTAAGTCTTTATTCAGGACACATTTCATCCTTGCCTTGGCTCGAATAAGCACTAGGAAATGGCAGATCAGGTCACTGCTTTGGACTTTAAAAAAAAGGAAGCTCACCAAAGCTACCCAGTAGGTTCTGATTCTTCTCCTCTGGGAGAAGCATAGAGGCCCAAGTGAAGTAAGAGACTTCATACATTTAGTGTCATCTCACAGATCATCCTTATTTTCTTCAAAATGACCACTTCTCTCCAATTTCACAATTTTCTAGTTCTGCAAATTCCCTTCTGAAAAATTTCTCCTTCCATTTGCACTTGATATGCATTAATATCACATCTTTTAAAATCAGATATTTAAATGGAGATAAGGATTTAGAATAATTGTAACCAAGACCAAAGTCTGGGGACATGAGTTGGTCACAAATCTTTATCCTGATTCAAGACATTTATGGACATCAAATTAGAGATTTGGGAAAATATGCTCTTGTCTTGTGTGATTTAAGGAACTGGAAATTATTTCTGAGTTGTTTGATTGAAAATGAAATCTACAAAGTCGCCATCTTGTGAAATGTTGAAGGATTTATTGGTTAGTCAGGAAATTTTTAAAAAATTAATGTTTATTTATTTATTTATTTATTTATTTATTTATTTATTTATTACAAATAGTTTATTGTCAAATTAGTTTCCACATAATACCCAGTGCTCATCCCCACAAGTGTCCTCCTCCATGCCCTTCCCCCCCTCCCCCCAACATCCATCAGTCCTCAGTTTTTGTCAGCATTCAAGAGTCTCTCATGGTTTGCCTCTCCCCCTTTCCCCAACCATTTCTGCCCTTCTTCTCCCCCTTGGTCCTCTGTTAAGCTCCTCCTAATCCTCCTATGCGTGCACACATATGATATTTGTCTTTCTCTGCCTGACTTATTTCGCTCAGCATAACACCCTCAAGGTCCATCCATGTTGCTACACATGGCCAGATTTCATTGTTTCTCATTGCCATGTAGTATTCCATAGTATAGATAAACCACATCTTCTTGATCCATTCATCTGTTGATGGACACTTAGGCTCTTTCCAGGTTTTAGCTATTGTGGAGTGCTGCTATGAACATTGGGGTACATGTGCTCCTATGCATCAGCATTTCTGTATCCCTTGGGTAAATTCCTAGCAGTGCTATTGCTGGGTCCTAGGGGAGTTCTATTGTTATTTTCCTGAGGAACCTCCACACTGTTTTCCAGAGGGCTGCACCAGTTTACATTCCCACCAACAGTGTAGGAGGGTGCCCATTTCTCCACATCCTCGCCATCATCTAGATCATTTTCTCACACCATGCACAAAAATAAACTCAAAATGGATAAAGGACCTGAACGTGAGACAGGAAGCTATCAACACCCTAGAGGAGAAAGCAGGAAACAACCTCCTTGACCTCCACCGCAGCAACTTCTTACTTGACACATCCCCAAAAGCAAAAGAGCAAAAATAAACTGTTGGGACCTCCTCAAGATTAAAAGCTTCTGCACAGCCAAGGAAACAACCCAGAAAATTAATAGGCAACCAACGGAATGGGAAAAGATAGTTGCAAATGACATATCAGATAAAGGGTTGATATCCAGAATCTACAAGGAACTCACCAAACTACACGCCCGAAAAACAAACAACCCAGTGAAGAAATGGGCAGAAGATATGAACAAACACTTCTCCAAAGAGGACATCCAGATGGCCAACAGACACATGAAACGATGCTCAGCATCGCTCCTCATCAGGGAAATACAAATCAAAACCACACTGAGATACCACCTCACGCCAGTCAGAGTGGCTAAAATGAGCCAATGTTTATTTATTTTTGAGACAGAGAGAGACAGAACTTGAGGTGGGGAGGAGCAGAGAGAGAGGGAGTCACAGAATCTGAAGCAGGCTCCAGGCTCCCATCTGTCAGCTCAGAGCCCGATGTGGGGCTCAGTCCCACAAACCGTGAGATCACGACCTGAGCCGAAATCGGGTGCTTAATCGACTGAGCCACCCAGACGCCCCAGGAAATAAAAATTCTTTTACCACTGAATGAGTAGTAGCCTCCTTAAAGAAGCTCTTCATATTGCTGAAGACATTCCCATACATCTTTTTCAGAAAATATAGTAATTTTCCATGTTTAGAATTTTACTATTTTTCTTACTGAGAGAGGACAAACAATATTTCTCAGAGGACTTCTTTTCTTTCCAACAAATGTTGGAAAATGTTGCCAAAACGTTTATTACAAGAGAAATAAGCTTCAGACAAAAAACAGAGAAGTTATTTTGAGGAATCAACCAAGAATTGTGATGGAGCACTAAAATAATTGATTCAAACCCATACATTTGTAATAATAGTAAAATGAACAGAAAATTGTCCTCCAAATAGATTGCATTTATTCTTTTCCATATGTGTCAAGATGAGAAAGTTCTCTTTAAAGTTACAGAGATCCCAACTACTTGAACTATCCCCATAACTAGCATTAACATCAATGGGCCTCATGGTGAGAAAAGAAAAGTCCCCGGAATGACATTTTGAAATGGGTCTTATAAGTTTTGCTGCATGACTAATCTTCTCATTTTTATCCATTTCATATTTGAAACAAAGAATTAAGTTATGATTAAAAAAAAATCTGTAAAATCAGTCTACCTGTCAATGAAAAGCATAGATCATTAAGAGACTTAGAGCTGATAAGTCACAATCAACTGAAAATATTCAGAAGGGTAAGGTCAATACAGTTTCAAGTTCTGAAAGGAAAAAAGAAAAAAAAATTGATGCAAGAATTAAAATCATGGGGTTGAGAATTCAGATGAACATTCTACCTTTTTATTATATGATTTTATTTAGACTACTTCTTAGAAAATTGTTCTTTGAAATAGACCTAAGTGGTTGAACCTTATTCAGTATGTATCAAAAAGGACTTGCCAAGATTCTAGCGTATCTCAAATTAAATCTAACTCACAATCATAATTTTCTCCATATTTTTTTTATTTAAAAAATTTTTTAAATATTTTATTTATTTTTGAGAGAGAGAGAGAGTGAAAGACAGCATTTGCATAGGAGGGTCAGAGAGAGAGGGAGATACAGAGTCTGAAGACAGGCTCCAAGCTCTGAGCTAGAGCTAGCCATCAGCACAGAGCCTGATGCAGGGCTCGAACCCACGAACTATGAGATTATGACCTGAGCCGAAGTCAGACGCTTAACCAACTGAGCCACCCAGGCGTCCCAATTTTCTCCATATTTTAAAATGGCACTCTCTTGGGGTGCCTGGATGGCTCAGTTGGTTAAGCATCTGACTTTGGCTCAGGTCATGATCTTGTGGTTTGTCAATTTGAGCCCTGCAATTGACTCTGTGCTCACAGCTCAGAGCCTATAATCTGCTTTGGGTTCTGTGTCTCCCTCTCTCCTCCCCTCCCCAATCACATCCTTTCTCCCTCTGTCTTCCAAAAATAAACATTAAAAAAAAATTTTTTTTAAATGGCACTCTCTGAAAATATGAATAAACATGCAGGGTTAAAATAATCTATGAGAAGTCATTTCTGAATCTGTGGATGTGTTATTGGGGGGTTCAAAAGTTTGTTTTTTAAATAAGCATCACATTTTTTTGTGTGTTTATTTAAGTAATACTGGAAAATGTGACTATTCGATTACATTTGGATGACTTTTTTTTTTTCTAATAACCAAATATCCTATGTTAACATAGTGTTTCTATTTGTATTTAGGATCACATTGGAGCCAAGTAGTTCTTCTTTGATCATTAAAAGCAACTGAATAGAGGCAGTAGATGATGCATTCAGGGCATGTAGAGTCCAAGTCGTACATGAGGAGCTTTCCTGAGAACGGGAGCCAGGGCTGAGCCGTCACTGATCCATGGCAATACAGGCATGCTAGAATCAAAAGAATCTTGCATCTTCTGAAGCTAGTGGGCAGATCATACCTGCAAGCCCATTAAAAGGGCACTATGGAGTTTAGAGAAAACATAGTCCTCCACCTTCTACAATAGCGAACCACTTTTAAGGGTCAACATGGAAGTTATGTTTTCTCAACAAACTTTGGAAGATTTGATGAGGAATGTTGACTGATGATGGAAAGCAAAAGCAACTACAGCCAAAAATACATGCAGATGCTGGCATGAAGAAGGCTGGAGCAAAATGTAAGGCTGAATGGAGGGTGCTTGGCTACCCCAGTTAATTTAGGACTGTCCTGGTTATAGGGCCGAAAATCCCATGTCCCAGGAAACCCTTCAGTATCAGGCAGACTAGGGTGGCTGGCCACCCTAGCTGAAAGCGTAGGCTATTATACTGAAGTTAATATATAGATGAACCTGTTTTCATGTTTCCTCCCTTCACAATTGTGCCTTTAAAGTGACAGACAAGAATACACAAAATTGGGCTGATCCATGTGTATTAAATGTTTGGGTAATTTTCATTGGCTTTCTGCCTTTGGTATTTAATAATTAAAAGAAACTTATACGATACAATCGTTATCATATAAACTATGCTTGTGCTTCTATAGTAAATAAATATGTTTGGTCACAAACATTTTTATTATCTATGCAATACATATCTTTACATTAAATAAAATGAAATTATTTATGAATATATTATTGTGATCATATATGATTTGATATGATAATATCAAAAAGTTCATAATCAGGGAAAAAGGCCATCCTGTGCTGTAGCAGTGAGTCATACAGTCATGTTCCAAGCAGCAATGTAACATAACAGCGCGCTACCTAGCAAAAGAATTTCAATTTTAATTTTATTGACGTTGTATTTTTTGTTTGTTCTTAATTCCTATTTTTTTCTGGTTTTATAGATGAATTTGAGATATAAACCTTTGGGCTTTGCATGTGCTTTTATGTCTATAAATAATTAAATAACATTAGAAAGGAATTTAAGGTATACTGAAGTGTACGGGACTGATTTTTTTTTTAAAGGACTTTATACATTCCTTAAGTTTGATGTACCTTCTTTCCCTCCTTGATTAGGTGCCCTAACAAACTTGAGTACACTCTATGGCTTTTCGTTTGGTTTCCCAGTGTGTTTGGTCCATGTGAAGCTGAAATTTCAACATCCTGGTGTGTAACGGGACAGAACATTTACTACTCACAAAGGTGGTTGGATTAAACTGTGGGTCACAACAACACCATTTTTTTTTTAGGTTTACTTGTTTATGTGTGTGTGTGCATGCGTGCATGTGTGTGTGTGTGTGTGTGTGAGAGAGAGAGAGAAAGAGAGAGAGAGAAAGCATGTACACGAGCGGGAGAGAGAGAGAGAAAGACAGAGAATCCCAAGCAGGCTCCACGCAGAGCCTGACATGGAGCTCAGTCTCACATTTGTGAGACCATGACCTGAGCTGAAACCAAGAGTTAGATGCTTAACCAACTGAGCCACCCAGCCGCCCCGTAATGACACCATTCTTTATTAAATAATCTACCTTGTTCTTAGTTTCTATGATGAGATGTAAGACAATCAATCACAAAACGCATCCAGGAGATGACACAAGAGTGAGATGATCAGAGTTGACACCTAATGAACATGGACATTCTATAGTTTATGTTGGTTTAAGAAACTGGCTCTGAATGAGTGGTTGCAAGTGTCCACAGTTTCTTAATTATGAGCTTTCCTAGGGATCCTCAACAGACCTCGTCTGGAAAACCAAGGAGTCCCCGTGTGCTGCATTTTGGCCCATGTCCTCAGAGCAGAGGTGCGAGTAGGGTAGGAAAATAGCTGTCTCCTAGCCTGGGGACGTTCATGCACCTAAGTGACTTGTCACAGTATGGAGCTCGTATAGCTACAGTGTTACATTTTCAAATCCATCATTCGTGGCAATGGAGATTCAAGCCTATTTTTGAAGTAAAGAGATCTATAAAATCTAACTGAGGCATTGCATATGAGCTTCGGAAAGTGAGTGGGGACAAATTTGTCTAGGAGGCTGGCAGTTTGAAATAGTGTTATTTTGACTTCCAGGTACTATTTAATATTCATACATTCTTTTTTTTTTTCTTCAAACTTGAAACTTTTCTAAGCAAACTAAGACTCAACTAGGTATAGAAACAAAATTCTGGTAAGGGACTATATAACCTGCTATTGACCGAATTGTGTCACCATAAAATTCATGCATTGAATCCCAAATCCCTAACTCCTTGGTGTGTCTATCTTTGGAGACAGGTCTTTTAGGGGATAGTTAAAATTACATAAGGTCACAAGGATGGAGCCCTAATCCGATTGGACTGGTGGTCTTATAAGAAGAGTTAGAGAGAGGGACGCCTGGGTGCCTCAGTCGGTTAAGTGTCCGACTTGGGCTCAGGTCATGATCTCATGATCTGTGAGTTCGAGCCCCGCATCAGGCTCTGTGCTGACAGGTCAGAGACTGGAGACTGCTTCCGATTCTGTGTCTCCCTCTCTGCTCCTCTCTCACTCATGATCTGTCTCTCTCTATCTGTCAAAAATAGATAAACATCAAAAAAAAAAAAAAAAGAAGAAGAAGAAGAGTTAGAGAGAGAGACTGGGAGAGCATTATAGTCATGTGAAGGTTAGCAAGAAGGTTGCTCTCTGCAGGCCACAAGAAGGAACTCACCGGGAACTAAAAGGATGGAAATTTGATCTTGGACTTCTGGCCTCCAGAGTTGCAGGAAATAGGTTTCTGTTGCTGAAGCCACCCAGTCTATGGTATTTTAACACTGCAGTCTGAATAGGCTAGCACACCTTCTTTAGCACTAATTTCAATTAGTGAACTGAACTGGATGTGACTTATATATATATAGATCGGACCCCGTTTCTTCACATCTGTGCAAATCACAGTTGATACCGTAGGACCCAAACTGTGGTACAGGACGAGGTGGCTTCTGGAACAATGAAACTCCAAGTTCTTTGACCATTTCCTTCCATTGTGTTCCATCCCCATGAACACATGTAGAGTTCTGCTACCAACAATTTCCACTTGGGTACAAGTAGCCTCACAATGTTGTTTTTATTTTACATCTCTTAACTCCAAACTTATCATGGGAGACTCGCACCATTTATCATCCTGGGTTAACAGTGGATATTCTTTTTTTTTTTTTTTATTTAACAAATCTGGGTAGTTTTACCATTTGTTATTACTGAAATACTACTCTTACTTACAGGAACAATTTACAGATAATCTATGATGTTTTTGAATGATGGGGACCCGGGAGGGAGGGGTCAGAAGAAATGGTGGCCATTTCCATATGCAGCTCTGCCTTTGGTCTCCCTGGAAGAATTATTTTGGATCTTTGCCAGCTGGATTAATTCAGAGTCTGTTAGCGGAATGATTGGAGTTTGGAGGGATTGCTCAGTATTTTACCTGTTTGGTTTCTTCCTAATTCCAGCCTCAGGATTTAGAGACTTCTTTACCCTGTAGAAGTCTTCCTGCAGTGCCAGACTATTTTAAGATCCTTTTGCCCAAGCATAGGCCCAGAAACCTCCTTTTACGTTCATTTCTTTTTCTTTTTCAGAACAATTTTTAAAAAGCTTATTTATTTTGAGAGAGAAACGCTGTGTGAGTGCGTGCATATGTGGGGAAGGGGCAGAGAGAGGGAGAGAGAGAATCTCAAGCAGGATCTCTGCTATTTGCACACAGCCCAACACAGGGCTCAGTCCCACAAACCATGAGATCATGACGGGAGCCAGGATCAAGAGTCTGACACTTAACCAGCTGAACCACTCAGGCATCCTTTATATCCATTTCTTCCCAGACTCAAATTCCACCCACAAAAAATCCAGTAGTTTATTTAATGTTCCTTTTTCCTCCTTAAAGTATGGAGATACTGCTGTAATTACTACAATTTTTCAGGGATCAGATTGTTCATTGCCTTAAGCCTATTGATAACAAGGACACTGGAAAACAGTTCTGCCTGGATGGTACTAACCTATACTTTTTTTAATGTTTATATATTTTTGAGAAAGAGAGAGACATACAGACAGACTGTGAGCAGGGGAGGGGCAAAGAGAGAGGGAGACACTGAATCTAAAGCAGGCTCTGGGCTCTGAGCTGTCAGTACAGAGCCCGATGCAGGGCTAGAACTCAGGAACTATGAGATCATGACCTGAGCCGAAGTCGGCGTCTTAATCAACTGAGCCATCCAGGAACCCCTAACCTATAATGTTCTTAAAGAAAACGTCTAAGCCTTACTGATTTCTCTAGATCAAGATTTATGGTGCATGGCTTGCAGGAAATATTTGTTGACTGACTAGTGGCATGACTGATGACTGAATAAAAGTAAGTGGGTGGGAAACAGACAGGTGTTCCCTAAAGATCCCCAGCATTGAGATGGAAATTGGACAAATAAAAATAAGCTGAATAAATATGGGGAAATGTAAGATCGAACAGCTCTGGAACATAGGGTATTGTGGGTGAACAGGATTTTGATAGCTATAGAATTATGCAGGACCTCAGATTTTTCCAGGAGTGTGGATATGCATGGATGTGTCCACACACCTTCCTACGGGATGTACTGCATAGAATGTGAAAGTAATAAGTATGCAAACATCATTAACCCTAACAAAATGAGAAGAAACTGTAAAAGGTTAAGAGTTATAGTGAGTATAGCTGCTTAAGTCTCTAGTAATCTTGAAGCATAATACTTACAGAAAGGGGTAATTTTATTGTAACTGAAAGAATGCTAAATTAAGCACAAGAACATGTGATTTTATTATGTATTGTGCTCATAGGACAAACCTGTGCCATAAATTTAAAAATTTATCAGGGCGCCTGAGTGGCTCAGTTGGTTAAGCATCCGACTTCAGCTCAAGTAATGATCTCACAGCTTGTGGGTTCAATCCCTGCATTGGGCTCTGTGATGACACCTCAGAGCCTGAAGCCTGCTTCCAATTCTGTGTACCCCCTTCTCTCTGTCCCTCCCTGATGATGCTCTGTCTCTCTCTGTTTCTCAATAATAAGTAAATGTTAAAAATAAATTTTAAAAAATTTATGTGTATAAGACTACTAATAAAGTTTGCATACCACAATGCCTAATGCACAGTACGTCTTACTAATTATTTACTGATGAGTGAAGTCATAGTAATCATGCAGAATTCAACTGTGGAATTACAGTGTCAGTGAGCTAATTTTATGCTCCCTTATAGCCCTAACAAAATCACTTGGAAAACATCTACAGTAGAATAGGTGTGTTTTCTAAAATGATTTTTATTTTTATGTTCTTGTCTAACAAATCCACTTATACACATTTGTATATATGCATTAAAAAAAAAAAAAGGACAAAGCTTGGGGCACCTAGGTGGTTCAGTTTGTTAAGCACTTGACTCTTGATATTGGTTCAGGTCGTGATTTCTTGATCATGGGACCAAGCCTCACATTGGGCTCCATGCTGTGTGTGGCGCCTGCTTAGGATTCTCCCTCTGCCCCTCTCTTGCTCACACTGGTCTCTCAACAATAAAATCAATAAAATAGAAATAAAGGACAAAGTCTGCTGATCACCATAAAGTAGGAGTTTGTTTTGATTATCATCAACAGTGATCCAAAGAGGGTGTGTGCTTTAAAAATATGCAAGTGTCTCAACAATAGCCAAAACATGGAAAGAGCCTAAGTGTCCATCAACGGACAAATGGATCAAGAAGATGTGGTTTATCTATACCATGGAATACTACATGGCAATGAGAAACAATGAAATCTGGTCATGTGTAGCAACATGGATGGACCTTGAGGGTGTTATGCTGAGCGAAATAAGTCAGGCAGAGAAGGACAAATATCATATGTTTGCACGTATAGGAGGATTAGGAAGAACTTAATGGAGGACTGTGGGGGAGAAGAAGAGGGGGAAATAGTGGGTAGACAGAGAGAGGCAAACCATGAGAGACTCTTGAATGCTGAGAACAAACTGAGGACTGATGGGTGTTGGGGGGGGAGATGGGCATGGAGGAGGGCACTTGTGGGGATGAGCACTGGGTATTATATGGAAACCAACTTGACAATAAACTATTTGTAAAAAAAAAAAAAAAAGAAAAGAAACTTCAAAAAACTCATAAATAAAAGCCAAAATCCTTTTGGAAATAAAAATAAAAATAAAAATATGCAAGTGTATTTTTGCAGTGTGAATAATATTTGTGATTCTTTTCAATTTAAATCAGAGAACAAATATTACCAAAAGTCTACTAAATGAAAGATGAATGTAAATTAATTCCTGTGTTCAAGTCTCAGAAAAGAGCACTGAAGTATATGAAAAATTAACAATAGGTAATTGTTAAATGCAAAGGGTTGAAGGTTCATATTGAAGGTCGCATCTGAATCCAGGCAGTAGAAGTCAAAACCAAGCCAGGACAGTAGGAGTATTGTAACTGACACAAATAGATTGACAGACACAGACAGCAGGACATATACCTTAAAGGCATAGTACTGAGTCACAGAATTTAAATCCTCACCACTTCCTGCTTTCTCCCAACAGATGACCTTCCTTGTACTCGACTCCACAGAGAACAGCTACTATAGATCCTTCAGCTCTCTGTCTATTAAAATCATGTTGTGTTCCAAACAAAACACTGAAAGAAAAAGACAGATATCATGGTAAAAATTTTTAAATTTCACAGATAAAGAAAACAAATTCTGTAACCATGAAAACAGAAAAAATAAATTCTAGATAACTTGCTGTATTAGCTAGGGTTCTACAGAGAAACAGAATCTATCTCTTCTCTATCATCTCTATCTCTATCTATATAACCTATCTATATCTATATCACATATATCTATATTATCTATATCTAGCTCTATACCACATATATTTATATACCTGTATCTATATATATATATATATATATACCCATCTACAACTATATCTGTGTCATTTCTGTATCTATCTACCTATTGAGGAAGACTTAAAAGGAAGTGGCTTAGCATGGTTATGAAGGTGATGGAAAGCTGATGTTCCATTTTGAAGGCAGTCAGGCAGAATTCTCTATTATTAGGGAGAAAGTCAGCCTTTTGTTTTCTTCAAACCTTCAACCAACTGGCTGGGGCTCACCCACAGCAAAAAGGGCAATCTGCTTTCCTCAGTTTACCAATTCAAATGTTAACATCATCAAAACACCCTCACAGAAACACCCAGAGTAATGTTTGACTAAATATCTAGGAATATCCCACGGCCCAGTCAAACTGATATAAAATGAACCATCACACATGCGTATTCTTCTCCACTCCACTGCATATCACAGGACCCTGTGGATTTGTGGGAGGAAACTTGTGGCCTAAGAATTCTATGTCCCAGCAAGATGTCATTCACATGTGACAGTAGCAGAAAGGACAATTTAGTTATACAAGGGCTTGGAATGAACCCCTGTATGTGTCTGAAAAAACTTACTCCAAGATGTACTATAGCCAGCAAAGATGCAAAATTCAAGAACTCAGAAATATGAAATATAGGGTAAAAACAACCATATGAGTAAATATAAATGGTTAATATCTTAATGGCACCAAAAAGACTTCGGCCATCACCAATGATAGCACCAAATCCTCCAAAGAAAATAAAAATGTTGTCCATAAGACATAAAATGATAGTTAACCTTATAAATAAAGAAAGGCAAACTTAAGTAAAAATCCATTGTTCTCTGTCAAATAGGAAAAATTAAACTATTGATAATTCTTCAACTGTGAAGCAGGACATCTCATTCACTACTCATAGGCACATCCTTTTTTGGAAAACAACTTTGCAGTATGAATTAAGTCATAAAAGATATTCAAACCTTTTTACTCAACATTTCCATTTTTAGCAGTTTTTCTTAGGATTTAATTTAAGGTATGCAGAGAGATATACAAAAATGTTCATGTAAAGATGAAATATAACACCAACTTAACTTCCAATGAAGGAATGGAGATTTAGAACAGCTCGCTCATATAAGGGAAAGTCTTGTATTTGCAATTCTTACAAGCTGTGTTTTAAAGCCTAATTAATGATCAGATAACCCACCTGCTCTTATATGAAAAAGACAAAATATAAGTCCAAGTGCAATAAGGTCTCAATTTTGTTAAATACATTTAGAAAGAGAGTTGAAGAACTAGAAAGATATATACCAAGATGTTACCAGTCCTTAATGATAAGATATAGATTTGAAGTCATTGAACATTTTTTTCTCTGCATTTCTATTACCCAACATTTCCTCAGTGGGCTTTTATTTGAGAAATTAAACAAAGATTATTTATCAAGGATTATTTATAAAAATGTCTATTACAATTTTACTGTCTTACAAAACCAGCAGAGATTATACAAGCAATTACTTTGTCCTACTGATCAGTCTACAAAGAAACAGGGAACATTTTACATTGCCACTGGAGCAAAGGAAGAGGGTGGAAATTAGCAGAACTTTTGTGGAAATAAATTTCAAAGTGTGTAAGGGGTGCCTGGGTGTCTCAGTCCATTAAGCGTCTGACTCTTGATTTCAGCTTGGGTCATGATATGGTTTGTGCGTTCAAGCCCCACATTGGGCTCTGTGCTGACAGTGTGGAGCCTGCTTGGGATTCTGTCTCTCTCTCTCATCTTTTCCATGTGCCCCTCTCCCCTCTCAAGAATAATTAAAAATAAAACTTAAAAAAATTGAAAAGAATTAAAGTGTGTAAAAAAGAGCTTCCAAAGAATTTATTTTGATTCAGCAATTTAATTTGTTGGACTTATCTTAAAGGCGTAGAAATGCAGTGAAAGATTTATAAATATGGATGTCAATTACAAAGTTTTGGAAAAACCCAGTTGTTAACAGTAGATGAGTGGCTGAATAAAGCATAGTGAATTCATTTGCTGTAATATTGGTCAGTCTTTAGAGATCATATTGTCAAAAGTTATTTAACAACACTGGAAGATAATTGCAAGAATAATATTAAGTTAAAAATAATGGCTACACAAATGAAATAAAATAAAAATTACATACATGTGTAAATAACAGAAGTAAACACCTCAGAATATATGCAGTAGTCTTTCTGGATAGTGAAATTAGAGATAAATTTTTAAAAGACTTCTACTGTTTATTTTTTTACTGCTGTTTTTTAAAAAGATTTTAATGTTGATTTTTTTTATTGACAGAGAGACACAGAACATAAGTAGGGGAGGGGTAGAGAGAGAGGGAGACACAGAATCCAAAGCAGGCTCCAGGCTCTGGGCTGCCAGCGCAAAGCCCGATGCGGGGCTCAAACCCCCAAACTGGGAGATCATGACCTGAGCTGAAGTCGGACCCTGAAATGACTGAGACACCCAGGCGCTCCTCTACTGCTTATTTTTAAAAGTAAGTGTCCATCAACAGATGAATGGATCAAGAGGATGTGGTTTATCTATACCATGGAATACTACATGGCAATGAGAAACAATGAAATCTGGCCATGTGTAGCAACATGGATGGACCTTGAGGGTGTTATGCTGAGCGAAATAAGTCAGGCAGAGAAGGACAAATATCATATGTGTGCACGTATAGGAGGATTAGGAGGAACTTAACGGAGGACCAAGGGGGAGAAGAAGGGCGGAAATGGTGGGGAAAGGGAGAGAGGCAAACCATGAGAGACTCTTGAATGCTGACAAAAACTGAGGACTGATGGATGTGGGGGGGAGGAGGGGTGGGCATGGAGGAGGACACTTGTGGGGATGAGCACTGGGTGTTATGTGGAAACTAATTTGACAATAAACTATTTGTAAAAAAAAAAAATAAATAAATAAATAAAAATAATTTTAAAAAAAAGTATATAAACATAAAAACAAAACCTAAATATTTTAAACCACTTTCAATGGCTTGAAAGATATCTTTAAATTCCGTAACATGTCACACAGGTTTGTTACCAATCTGGGCTTCAAATAATCTCTAGACGCTTTCGCTAACATTGACCAATGGCACTTATAACTATGGGGGGCATATTTGCCTCTGAGAAGGTTGGGTTCTCCTGCTTCATGCCTTTGTGCTAAATTGTTTTGCTACCAAGACTAATCTCACTCTTTTTCAACCCATTCTGGTTAATGGTGAAATAAGCACATCAAACATCAGATTAAGTGCCACGCACTAAGGTAGCTTTCTAGATCCTTTCTGAGACGTAAAATGCTCTTACTCTCCAATCTGATGTTAGTCTATGTTATAACTCTTATCACATGGTAATAAGATTCTTTTTGATCTACTTCCACTAATATGTAAAAGCTTTGAGCAAAGTAGGATAGACATATTCCAAATACCCGACAGCAGTTTATAGATGCTGTAGGCACCTGGTTGTAGGATCTCAATTAAGTACTGATGAATTAATGGATTACTGATTGGACACACTTTAAATTCTTAAAAATATAATCACCCACCAACCAACCACCAACAAAAACAACTTACAACTATTGCTTATTCTATTAGAAGTTTTTACAATATGAACTACAATTTACTCTTGAACAACACAAAAGTTGGGGCGCCAACCCCACACGAAGTTGAGAATCTGTGTATGACTTTCGATGTCCCCAAAACTTAACTGCTAATAGCTTGCCATTGACCAGAAGCCTTGCTGATAACATAGTCAATTTACACATATTTTGTATATGCAATATATATTGCATTCTTACGATAAAGCAGGTCAGAGAAAAGAAAATGTTCAGACAATTAAAAGGAAAAGTCATTTATAGTGCTGTATTGTATTTATTGAAAAAAAAAATCTGCATGGAAATGGACCCGCAAAGCTCAAATCTGTGAGGTTCAAGAATCAACTATATTATTTACCAGCCCGTGCCATATTTATTAGTGTCACTGAGCTATTAACATGAACAGGACTAACTTACTGAACCAGAAGGACTAAAAAAGACCCAGAAAATAAGAAACCTAACTCTTCTTCTCTACCGCTTCTGCAATTCTTGCTCTGTGAGTCTGTCTTCTTGCTCTTTGGTGAGATGCCTGCATGCCCCAGAGCTTTTACCTTCTTACCTTTGGGGGTGACCATGACAAATCTTCTCTCAGATGGTAGGAAGTCCAGCCACTGTGATGCCAAAATGCCAAGTTCAATTCAAGCTTTTCTTTCTTCCCTAATTTAGGTCTGATTACTCAACCGATTAGAAACTTCTCTTCCTCCCCTTGCTGAGGTCTAATTTAATCAGAGTAGTGCAGGGTAGAAGAAAGTTTCTCCTCCATCTTCCTTTTGCCCCTCTCTTAGTGTTGCTTTTTGAACCCCTCCAGAGGAAGGAGCGTGAAAGCTGTGCTAGCTTAGTACTCTGATCATCTCTTTGAGAGTTCTGGGTCTAATAGTTTCCAAATGCTGATTCTTCCACGGAGGGGTTGTTGTTTGAGATTTATAAAGACCTCCTCTCCTCCCACATCTGTCTATTTCCGAGGATCACTCACCAGTCACTAGCCTGCGTTGGTAGCTTTTTCGAGGGGCTTCTTGCACCCTGCTTCTGTATCTAATGATTTGCTTCCAGCCTCGTTTGTGCTAAGATTATCTAGTTTCTGGAAAGACTTGCTCTTAGTCAGAGTCCTTTCAAGATAACCCATAGCTTGAACTCCTCCAGGTTTCATGTCTATCTATGGGACACACACACACACACACACACACACACCCTTCAATCTATATGTAAACTCTCCTATGGCGTCCTCTGCTCTGTCAGGCCAGTGTTTCCCTCTTTAACCATAGACTCCGACCTTCAGATGTTTCAGGGAATGAATCACACATTAGTCTCTGACTTTACCAAACTCCAGGAGAGCCATGCTCTTTGCTCAGTTCTCTTTAAGGCCCCCTTATTTGACTTGTGGTAAAGGGAAACATTCTCTTCTCCTTGAGGAGGGAAACACACGCGTCAAAAACTCTCACCAGGGAAAACCTCCTTATTGGCCTCTTCAACGAGGCAATGAATCCTTGGCGTCTTTACATAGCCTGAAGGTGTTTGAGGGGCTAATGCTAGAAGAACCAGCTTCAGAGCCCTTAATATCCCTACACAGGTCTAGCACCTTGTTTTAGCACATAGATGTTTGGCAACGATTGCGTTTTGCTCTGCCTTTGGCGTCTTTTTCTAAACTCTAGCTAGAAAAAGTTGTATTTAATATCCTGCTACAAGTGCCTAAACTTTGAGTTACATGTTGGTGTTTTTGGTGACAACCACCCTCCGGGATGATTACACAATTAGGAGTTAGAGGGGAAGCAGATGTGACAGCCCAAACCCATACCATCAATGCAGGCAGCGAGGAGGAACGGGGAACAGATTTTAACATTCTGCTTTAGCTTGTGTCTCCATTGCCCGGGATGATCGTGAAAGCCCTTTGCAATTATGGTTGAGGATATATGAGCATTTCCTGATTGTAAGTTAGTGAAAACAATGTGGAAAGAAATAGATTCCCTTTACTAAAGGCAAAATAAGGACAGAAATTCAGAGATAACTATTTTTGAGATAGAAGAGACTATGATGTAGTAGACATAGCAATATTTATTGGAGATTGCATGTACTTTTCTGTGCTCTCCAGTCCCACTTACCCCTGGATTTTGGCTATGTGACAAGTGCTGGTAAATGGGCTGGAGGCAGTTAAGAGTGGTGGGAGCTGCAATGTTCATAGCAGCGCTCTCAACAATAGACAAAACATGGAAAGAGTCTAAGTGTCCATCAACTGACGAATGGATCAAGAAGATGTGGTTTATCTATACAATGGAATACTCCATGGCAATGAGAAAGAATGGAATCTGGCCATGTGTAGCAACTTGAGGGTGTTATGCTGAGCGAAATAAGTCAGGCAGAGACGGACAGATACCATATGTTTGCACGTATAGGATTAGGAGGAACTTAACGGAGGACTGTAGGGGAGAAGAAGGGGAAAAATAGTGGAGGAAAGGGAGGGAGGCAAACCATGAGAGACTCTTGAATGCTCAGAGCAAACTGAGGACTGATGGGGGTGGGGGGAGGAGAAGAGGAGTGATGGACATGGAGGAGGGCACTTGTGGGGATGAGCACTGGGTATTATATGGAAACCAACTTGGCAATAAACTATTAAAAAAATAATAATTGCAAAGATGGAAAACTGGAAAAATAAAATAAGTACCCAGTAAAATAGGAAACTGTTTAAAAAAAATAAAACCATAGTGGTGGGAGTTGTCCATGTGCTTTCTTGCCCCTGTGCAGCTCCATGTTGAAATGGCAGCATTGGAAGATGGTGGAATGCCCTGACTCTTTGATACCTGAATAAATCTGTGGAACAGAGTAGTTCTCCCAGCTATGCAGCATGAACAAGAAATATATCTCTGTTGTGCTAAGCTACTGGAATTTGGGGGATTACTTGTAACCATGGCTACCTTATCCTGTCTTGACTAACCAAGCAGAACTAATGAATTAGTCTTCACTCCAAGAGTAATTAGCTAGGATTTGTCTTGCCTGTGTACCTTCTTTATCCTCACTTTTGAGATTGCATTGGCTCGTCATTTTCTCCTTCACGGTTTTCTTGGTCTTAAAGCTCCAGTCATCAAGATACATAAAAATTCGTATGAACCACTCCAACTGTACCCCACTATCCAGGCTCACTGTTTACCATCTTTTTTATCATAATCCCTAGACATTCTTAAATAATACCTAGATAATTCCTCATCGATCCATTGCCTTATTTATCTTGTGTACTAGACTGTACAAATTTGACTATTTGCTTAGAAACCTATTGCTCACAAATGTAATGTGAACTCTTCTTAGGGTGCCATTCAAGGTCTTTCATATCAATTTCAAGTGCTCTTTGCAGGTGTAACTACTGTTATTTCCCAACATGCCCTGCGACCTCAAATCAGCCTGATCCTCCTGTCTCATGCTTTGTCTTTGCTCCCATCATGTGCTCTCTGGCCAGTCTATTCAAACCTCGGCTGCCCTTCGAGCCCAGTGTGGGTGCTACATTCTTCCATAGGGCGCCACTTGCTAGGTCTTGGTTGTCTCTCCTGAATTCCTCTTATGTGCAATGTAAAGCACGGTTTGATAGCTCCCCTGTGTGCTCCTTTTTCAAAATCTACCAAGGAAATTGTAGTTTTGTCTCCAATATATTCTTATGGATGTCTGCATTCAGACTCTAAGGAATAATCATTTCATCAATCCTCTGCTTTAATAACAGACTCAAGAAATAAAGTGTGTAGATCAAATCTAATTTTCTCATCTGAAACATCAATCAATGACTTTGTAAAGGTAGAGCCTGAACAATGATACTGAATTGTAAATGTTCATTATAAAATTCTATTTATTATTTTAGTTATGAGTGCAGTTTTTCTTTTAATTGCTCTACAGGATACCTAAAATTTAAGTCTTGTCAAGAGGATTCATGAATTGATCTTTCTGATTAAGTCAAGACCTATGAGCTTATTTATAATTCTCTTGTATTGTTGATAATTTACTAAGTGGAATGTGTTCTTTAGGTAACCAAGTGCTGCAGGTTGAATTGTGTAATCCAAAAAGATTTGTTGAAGCCCTAAACTCCCACTCCCTCAGAATGTGATCTTATTTGTAAATAAAGTCACTGCCAGTGTAGTTAGTTAAGGTGAATTCATACAGGAAGGAGTAAGCTGGGCCATTAATCCAATATGATTGGTCTCCTTATAAGACAGAGACACACCGAGAAAAGATGGTGATGTGAAAACAGAGATGGAGATTAGGGTGATGCATCTACAAGCCAAGGAAGGCCACGTATTGTCAGCAACCATCAGAATCTGAGAGACAGGCATGAAACACATTGTCCCTCAGAACCTACATGAGGACTCAATCCTGCCAACACCTTGATTTTGGCTTCTAGCTTCCAGAAATGTGAGGGAATAAATATCTGTTCTTCTAAGCCACACAATTTGTGGTACATTGTTAAGATAGCCCTAGGAAACTCATACCGCAGGTATTCAACATAAATACCTTTAACAGTAGATACCATATCACAGGGTCCAGCGAACTATGACCAGTGTACCAAATCCTGTCCTTTACCTGATTTTATAAATAAAGTATTATTGGAACACAAGCATACTGTTTACATATCATCATGGCTGCTTATATACTCCTATGGCAGGGTAAAGAGACTATCTGGCCTTAAATACTTACTGTCTTGGCCCTTCCCAAAAAAGTTGGCCAATTCTTGTTATATCCTACTAAGCCTTTCATTAAAAGTTTGAAAATGTGTAACAGTCTTCCTGCAGATTTTCATTTAGCTCTCAAGACTAAAATCCATTATTATTTATATTGGTCAGAAGGGACTATGCTGCTGGAACAAACATTTCCCAAATCTCAGCATGTTTTTTATGGTAAACTTGCCTAATTTTTCACTTGCCTAATGTCCTGTGTGGGTCTGGAGATCCTGCTACACAGCGATTTGCATTGTGGGTTACTTTAGTCGCCACCATTGCATACTTTTCTGCAAACTCTATAGATTTCCAGATAGTGGAGAATTGCTCAAGTTCTTTCCATGGCTCTGGCTAGAAGTGACATATTTCATTTCCTCTTACATCCATTGTGTGATTCGAACTGGGAAAGGTAGGAGAACAAATAGGATATTTATGAGTACTATTATGTCCATCACATACTCAGCCAGTGTTAGCCTCATAAGATTCACGTTTAGTAGCCTCTGGAACAAAAACTAATATAAACTCTCATCATCAGTACCATTGAAGATTCACAGATGAGTACTACTTCTAACAAGGGAATTCTTTAGGTATCTCTAGTATCAACTCATAAACTTGAGATCTTTATAAATGATGGGACTAAGATTTTGTGAAATGCTGTAGATAATGTTCTTTTTCTGTTGCCAAAGAAATACCTTGTGTGTGCTTCTGTGCACATTATAATTAATAACGCCAATCAAAATGCCATAAAAATCTCAATATACACACCCTGATACCAGGTTGTATGCATATGTAAGCACTATTATTAATCTCTGCCTTCTTCACACATATAAAAGGAACCGGCTCCAGAAGTCACACAATTTAGTCATATATGAAGACAAAGAAATTATGTAGGTAGGCATTTTCATATAGGTGTGAAGGTTTTTTGTTTTTTGTTTTTTGTTTTTTTGCTGGAAACAGGCACTTAAATTAAAGAAAATAAAATACCACATGAAAGTCAGTCTTTTCAATCCCAGCTGTTATTCCCTAGCTGGAAGAGAATCAAAGAGTGAAATGAAGGGTCAGTAGTGTATTGATCCATCCACCCTTTGCCCCATAGAAAGAGTCATCAGGAAAAGAGGTCAGTGGGTGCTTGGGAAGGAAAGAGCCTCGGACAGGGTTTCTGGCCCATGATGTCTATACACCATGACTGCTGTTCCTGACCCCCCATCTTTGGCCACAGGGCATGTTCAGATGTTCTCAGGATTACACAACTTTTCATTCTCTTGTCTTCTTGCCATCAGCACTCTCACACCCTTTTCACCCTGTTCCTGTCCAACTGCCCACAGATTCTTTGTTCTTTCTGCCAGCATGGTGGACTGGGGAAGAAGGAGGTTCTTCCTGCAGTATTTCCCCATCATTACCAGGGCTGCTCTGCTTAGGACATCCATGGGAAAGGATGAGCCTCTTTGTGATCCTTGCCTTTACCTAAAAGGTTAGTTTTTGTATGTCTACCAAGGCTGATTCTTTCTTTCCAGTCACCTCGGTGACATCTCAGCCTTGAGGTTTATCTGATATGTGATTGTTGCTGATTGATTGCTTCTAGAGAAACTGACGTAGCCATCTAAAAAGTCAAGAGTCGGACGTTTTTGTTTTGTTTTGTATCGAGGATGGCCAAATCAGTTAACTTGAAAACATAATTCTATGCTCCAGTTCTCCTTATCAAATCATGGGGTGATCACTTAAACTATTAAACTATACAAGCATGCTTACCCAGACAGAATGTAAATAAAGTCAAGAAAATAATAATCTGGAAAAAGAAGTGGAACTTCACACATAGAACAACCTGTGTGACGATAAACTTCATTAAATCTATAGATAGACACTGTGAATTCACCCCTCTCACACAAAGAGAGCTTTTAAAATACAAAGTTAAGTTCTGGAATAAGTATTGCCGCACAGAGTTCTTTGTCCCTCTGAACTCAATAGGTTTTCAAAAACCATGCAGATTTTTGAAGCAACAAAATATTAAGTTGAGGTCAGCAGTAGATGATGTAGTTTTACATGAATTTGACCAATTGAACATAACATGTTATGAAAAATCCACCACTTCCCAACTGACGAATAAACTGATGTCAATGCTGGAATTTATAGGACCAAAATGGTTTCATCCTATAGTTTGTAAAGTCTGTCTATATACATAATGTCATCTATCTGCATTCGTTCCTACAATAATCCCATGAGGTGGGTGTATGATCTTCACTTTGATTCTTGAGAAACTGAGGCTTCATTGGGTGAGTGACCACTTGTCAGGTGGTCTGTTAGGTCCTATTAGGCTCACAGAACAGTAAGTGATCTTGGAGCCCAGGTCTCTGACTCCACGTAAGGGTTTCAGAGGCTCAAAGAAACAGGAAAAACAACACAGACTCTCAGGTCTTAATTAGTAACCAGAACTCTTAGTTGATTGAAATGTTTAGATATTTTCCTCGTTGGAGTCTTCACAAATGGCTCTGTTCACAGCTTGCTGGAAATTCCTCACATATAATGTCTGTGTTTACTCTTGGGATCAGCCTGTCTGAGTAGGCCAGGCACTTTCACCTTGTTCTTAGGTATGTTTCATTTGGTAGAGGGTTGGGGAAGGCTTTTGATTTATTTTAGGCGCATTTCATGTGTAACTTTTATAAAGTGAGGTAAGTCATTCGATCATTTCTAAATGAGAAGCACTAGGGAAGTTTCATTTTGGAAAAAAATAACTTTCACTTTTGTCATAAGATTATCTGATGGTTTCCATTTTTCTATGAGTACCCAGCATAGGCAAAAATAAAAAAGTAATTTTTCTGTGTGATCAGTGTTAATTATCTCAATAAAATGTGTAAGTATTATTGGAAAATCCCTGAAATGTAATTAAATAATCATAAAATACTTATTAGTAGCCAAAATGTCTTAAAACCCAGGACCCAACATCTCTGAATCCACAGTCCCTGTTTCTGATATACACTGAGCTTCCTGATAGCCAAAGTAAAAGCAAAATTTGCCAATGTACAGATGTCCTGTCTCATAACAGAGGGGCTATTCATTTTGATGAATGAAGTATTCCTTCATTAATTAATGCCTGACTAGAAAAATAATGAAGTAGAAGACCTAAATAAATTGTAAAAAATAAAAGTTCAGAGAAAACAATATTAGATACTAAAAATCTGGCAAAAGACAAAACTAATTCTGGAGTGATTTTGAGAGAGACACAACCTATAGCCTTCATGTCGTCACCATCCCACAGTGGCTGTGGGATTTAGCAGTCATAGAGAGCAGACCACTTTGTACTATTCCAGGGTCCCCCTCCTGGAACCACATCAGATGTAGGTTGGGGTCCCAGTTGACCTCACCTGCCTTGAGCATATGATGTGAAATCTGGAGAGAGCTTTCTGAATAACCTAAAAGATATTACTCTTAGGTCACATTCAACTGCGTTACTATATAGGGCACTGGCACACATTCCTTCACCTGCTATTTCATGAGCACCTACTATCCTAGGAAAGATCTTTTGAGATGGGGAGGGAAAAAAGAATAAAACAGGATAAAAAAAAAAAAAGATCCAGCTAAGGTGAGGTCTTGATGATTCTGGCCAACCAGATCACTACTGTTGCATACTTTTACAAAACTTAGTGATGTCTTACAAATTATGTGAAATGTGCTAAGAATTGGTTTGGAAAGAAGACAAAAGAGTTTATGGAGATGTCTCAGAATGCTTTCAGAGCATCTACCACTCAGAGCACAAGAAAATAGATCTGATGTAGTTGAAAGCATCTAATATCTTCCAAAAATGAGCAAAAGAGTTCCTTTTTAGCAGCGAGCTAAGGAAAAAGGAATTGTACAGCCCATTAAGCATTCTGTAGCCCTGCAGCCTGCCTTCCAAAAGGTTTGTATGAGGCAAATAGGTTTTTTCCCCTTTCTTTTCCCATCTTATCTTGAGAATGAGGAAGGTTAAGAAAGGAAAGAGCTTTGCAAAGGCATTCTACAGATTTGGCTAAAACGAATTCCTCCTAACTCTGCTTGTTATCAAAGTTGCCTGTGGTAGAAAAAGTGCTCTTTGCCACACACATTACAACTTGTAAATGTGTTGCAAAATGCAAGGAGGGCTTGCTAGAGAGGTCTCGTCCTGTGCAGTAAAGGTACGTGAAGATTGAATGTACTCCGGCAACCAAAAATGGTCCGAAAAGATCAGATTTTGCCCAAAATACACTACCTTTCCCAAATTCATTAGTCCTTTGCTGAAATGCAAGTGTATGTTAAAAACTGTCAATATTCAAAGGGCATGCATGTTCGCAGGCTTTTGGCTATAGAAGTATCCAAGGAAAGAGACAGCAAGTCAAATCCTTCTTTGAACGAAACTTAGCATTGAGGACAACTGAAAAGATAGGAGAGTTCCCCACTGGATGTAACTTAAACTATTTAGCACTGAAGTTGACTTTAATGGGAGGCACTTAGAGCCAAGAAAATATTAATAAAGGCTCTAAACACTTGACTTGTGTCTAGGTGTGTTTTGTATAATGTGCCCACCATGGGTCATGGTAAGCAACCAGGCCTAGAGCATTCTTTCTCTGCCTTTTGCTTCCCCGTGACTGAACAGACATGTAGACACAGGGTTTCCTTCTTCAAACACACCGTGTAGCTGAAAAGCCTTTAGATCTGATTTTTCCTGTGTCTACTTTACTACTTTATTTTCCTCATCTTTCCAGGTCTTTTTTTTTTTTCTTTTTTCTTTTTTACACGATCCCTCTTTCTGGCTTTCGATGTTCTTTCTCTTTCTGTTTTCTAAGGATCTTCATCAGAGCTAGCTCTTGGGTCAGCTTTGAGACTTGGCTACAGCAAGGCTTAGGGTTGGCTCTAAGCAAAATCACGGAGGGGAAATGATCATTCAACCCTGGGACCCTCACTTCTGGAACTTTCCTTTTCTTGCCCTGGTACATACCTCTCTACTACATCCCTCCTTCTTTCTCTTCTCCATCAGTCAGCGCTCCAAACCTGAATACTCCCCCCAAGGCTCTATGGCACCTGGCTCACATCTCCTTGCTTGGGCTCCTGTGTGTTCGAGTGCCCCGTCCACGTCTGGCTTCATGGGTAGATGTTGGGTGCTGCCTCAACCAGGTGTTTCCCTCTGTCTCAAGGCACGTGTTGACTGCTTGGTGCCCCTGTGTGGGGGTGATGTACATTCGGCCCTCCTTTCTTTTCTGGGTGACCTGCACCCTAATCACAGTGGCCTCCAGGAGGCTATCAAGGATTATGGAGAGAGCTTGTCAAAGAGAAGCTCTCTCCCTCAGTTCCCTGCTATTGATTCCTTAAGTCTGGACCGGATCCTAGACAGGAGCCACTTTGTATTTAAAACAAATTCCAGGCAATCCTTATGCAAGCATAACAAATATGTAGTTTGGATGGTTGCTTTGACTCCTAGCAGAGTTCAAATGGGATGAGTTTTAGATAGGCAGACAGAGAAGGTGGAAACCTGTTAGAGGCATTTGCTTAAACTGGGAAAGTTTCAAGGAGGCCCAGGACCCAGTGCAGGCTTTTCCAAGAATAATATTTTGTGGGGCCTGAAGGCCCCCCACCCCACTGTTACTATTTGCCTAAAGGGGGCTCCAGAGGATGTTGACGATCAGGTGGGGTGGAAACCAGCCCAGGTGCAGCCTGCTGATTGCCCATCGAGAGGCTTCTAAGTGGAAAACTCCCCTCTGAGTCATGACACACATCTTTTGAAACATTGTTTAGAGCAAATATTTTTAGGGGAGAGTATTTATAAGCTGACAGTTATGTACTCACCCATTTGCATAGTTCAGCCCTTCTCAAACCTTTTGGTCTCAGGAAACCTATGCTCCTAAACATGATTAACAAGCCCAAAGAACTTCTTGGATTGTTTGTAAGTCATAGCTAGCAATATTTCCTATATGTGAAATAAAAACTGAGAAACATCTTGAATGTTTACTTACTGATGTATCAAAAATAATAAGAAACCATTACATCAATATGAGTAATACATTTTTATGAAAACTAACTGTATTTTCCAACACAAAAATATAGATGGCAAATAATAGCATTGTTTTACATATTTACAAATCTCTTTAAGGTCTGGCTTAAGAGTCCAAAGCTGAGATTCTCATATCTGCTTCTGCTTTCCGTCAAATGAGTAGGTCACAACATCACAGATCATGTAGTCTTTGGGGACTATCACCGTCACACAGGGGACAGTGAAATCAACAAAGGTGAACAACATCTTGGTACTATTATCAAAATAGTTTTGACTTTGTGGGTCCTCTGAAAGGTTGTGGGGATCCTTGGCACATACTTTGAGAACCGTCCTCTTCCATCTTGTTTCTTGATTCTCATATGGACAGGATTTTATGTAGAGATACAGTGGAATAATTTTCTTTGTGAACAAACTTTACCAATAATAGTTCTTAATACTGCTTTCATGAATGTTCAAGAAGAAAATGTTGTTGGAGCCGCATAGGAAGCCTTTTTGCAAATTAAATAATGTGTAGAAATTGAATTTAGTCTCATGCTTCTTCTTGCCAGGCAACATTTTATTTCAAAAAGGTTGAACCTTCTGGGATTAAAAAAGGAATCTTGGAGGGATGCCTGGGTGGCTCAGTCAGTTAAGTGTCTGACTCTGGATTTTGGCTTAGGTCATGATCTCATGGTGCATGAGTTCAAGCCCCACATCAAGTTCTGTGCTGACAGTGCAGAGTCTGCTTGAGATTCTTTTTCCACCCCTCTGCCCCTACTGTGTTTTTTCTATCTCTCAAAATAAATAAATTTATAAAAAAGGAATCTAGGAATTGGTACAAGTATAGTAGACTGCATGACAGGTATCATGTGCCCATGACCCAGAGACATGGTTCACTTGGGGAAATGGGCAGTTTTGATCAATCATTGGGGATGGTATGTCATGGAACAGCAACTGGATTTAACTTGTCAAATACATGTTAGATATGGATGAACATCTTTTATGGAGTATGCACTAAAGTTTAAGTATAAAACAGTAAAAGAAATCTATCATTGACCTTGTGGGTAATATAAAGACTGTGCGAGTGTACGGTATGTGCATGAAGGAATGTGTGTGTGTGTGTGTGTGTGTGTGTGTTTGGGGGATGGTGACACATAAACGGCCACAACCTTCCAATGAGGGACATACAGATTATATGGCTGTGAATTTCACCATTCGCAATTATGTCTGCCCCACATCGCCCACTCATACATGTCTAGAGAGGATTAAAGAACCTCAATTCTGCTCCTGCCCTGAAAGTGGGGGTGTGTATCTGATGAGCTGTCCAAAAGCAACATAAAACGAGGCAGTGATCTTGGTGAAGTGGGGGAGGTTATTTTCTTCAATTACAACAACCATTTTGCAGAGTAAACATTGTAAGCTAATGAGCCTCCCTGAATTCCAACATGTCATGGACGTGTATAGCTGCAAATTAAAAATAGCATTATGTGGTGTTATAGCAAACCCAGCACAGTGCCGAGAGGGTACCCATTGAGTTAATTGCCTGAAAAATCTCTGCAATTATTTTATCAGCCCAGATACAAGGAAATGACTATTTCAGTCCAGAAGAGTATAGAGGGTGGACCATAAGAGAGAGAGAGAGAGGAGAACACCGGGAATCCCAGAAGATGATGGGGAGTCAAAACGACTAGAGTGAAAATGAGGGCGTAGTTAGGACCCAGCTGGAGACTCAGTCATTCTTGGGTAAGAGTTTTGCCCGTGGTGTAGCACAATACATTTTTTAATTTAACAATTGGTCCTACATGCGGGTTGTTGATCGTTACTTAGTTCAGTTCGGTTTATTGAGCACTCCCTTCGTGTGCCACACGGTGCGTCAGACATGGGGGACAGTGCATCGGAGGTCACTGCTGCCATCAGGGAGGAAAGGCGCAGCGGAAAGGACAGGGCCACGCAGCACAGGGAGGCTCAAGAGGGGCGGGAAATGAAGGAGACACTTTGTTCAGCTTGGGAGTGAGGCTGATGGACAGAGGAGGAAGCCTCAGGTGGGGGTTGGCCAGATGGGGCCGGTGACGACACCAGGCAGGGCGTGGGCAGTCTGTAAGCAAGCGAAGGCTGCTGATGTCTGGGGAAGGAAGCAGGAGGAGCGGGGGGCGGATGGAGCAAAATCATGGCATGACTGAGACATGCGGCTGGTGGAGGAGGCAGGGGGCAAGGTGGCCTGTCGGACTGGGGATGCCAGTTGGCGTAGCCGGGGAATACTGGTGATGTGACAGGTTGAGACAGGGAAAAAAGAGGAGCGACCAGGGGCGTGTGATCATTATTACAGTGTATGCGTTAAAATTTGTGATAAAATGACTCTTTGGGGAACAGGTAGGTAGCATATTCCTTAAATAAAGTTTACAAAAATCAAATCTGAAGATTAAATGGGATAAAGTCAAACCACAGGCTCTTGTGATAATAGGGAGATACCATTCCCAAAGAATTAAATTGGAAAAAAAAAAACCTTAATACTACTTACCTTCGAGATATGATGCTTGATGAAATTCTTCTTTTCCCTCCTTCATGATTTAATGTTATTAGGGTTAAATGTAGTGAATAAAAAAAATCATCACTTTTGTGGTTTAGCAATCTTCATCCCTATTGTATTGAGTATATGAGAATTAACTTATATATCAGTATCAATTGTCTTTCTTTCTCCCTTCTTCCTTCCCTTCCTCCCTCCCTCCCTTCCTCTCCCCCTTCCTCCCTTCCTCTCTTTTTTTCTTCCTTCCTTCCTTCCTTCCATCTTCTTCTTTTTTTAAATGTTTTATTTATTTCTGAGAGAGAGAGAGAGAGAGGCAGCATGAGCAGGGGAGGGTCAGAGAGAGAGGAAGACACAGAATTAGAAGCAGGCTCCAGGCTCTGAGCTGGCTGTCAACACAGAGCCCGATGCGGGGATCGAACCCACAAACCATGAGATCATGACCTGAGCCAAAGTCGGACTCTCAACCGACTGAGCCACCCAGGCGCCCCTCATCTTCTTTCTTATTCTTTCATTTATTTGCAGTAAGGAGACCACTTCTGAACACTGCTCAGGTATTCTTTGTCCATAAAAGGAATTATATATTATACATGTATATTTATATAGATACAGGTGACATACCCCATGTACTTGATCTCATTTCCCTCCTTTTTTCTCCAGGGATAAGGACTATCTTTAAGTTCATGCTTTTGTTTCCCTTGTACACTTTTACACTTTAATCACAAGTCTGTGTGCACACCCAATACTGTTTTTGCTTTATATAAATGCTATTAATTGGACTTACATCTATAGCTTGCCTTTCTTCCTCAAATGTTCTGATATCAACCTATATTAATTCATGTAATTTATTCCTATTAACTGCGACGTAATAGTCCATTAAATGAATACACTAAAATGTTCTTATACCTCTAATTTCAGTACCCATTACATTTTGAACATTAGAAAATGAACTTTAATGAACATTCTGGTACATATCTCTTTGTACACAGAAAGGCTGGAGTTTCTCCAAAGCATTTAGCTAAGAGTAATATAGCTGGGTCCTGGGATATGAGCATCCTCAACATGACTCAGCACTGTCACATTAGCTTTTTTTATGTTTATTTATTTATTTGAGAGGAAGAGAGAGAGCTTGAGCAGGGGAGTGACAGAGAGAGCGAGAGGGAAAGATAGAGTCCCAAATAGGCTCTGTGCTGTGAGTGTAGAGCCCAATGGTGGGGCTCGACTTCACAAACCATAAGATCATGATCTGAGCCTAAATCAAGAGTCAGGTGTTTAAACAACTGGGCCACCTAAGGCGCCCCATGTCACATTATCTTTAACTTAGCTGATCTGGTTCTATTCCCACCAGAAATGCATGCAGGTCCTCTTAACTTAGATGGTGATGTGTGAGCATGTTAGCCTTCTGATGGCCACCAAGGCTTTTGGATTCTTCCACTCTTCTTTCCTCTCGCTAGCAGCTTTCATCCATTCTGAGTGGTTTTCTTGCATCTGAAAACAACACACACACAGGGCAAACAAAAACAGGCTAGTACATTTGCTAGACTGATTCACACTCTCTCTTACTGCTAAACGCAAAGTTCATTTTAGTGTTCAAATGTTACAGAGTGCATTCCTTTTGTGACCTTGAAACAACGTATCTTTGATTACGCAAATATGTTACCTTTCAACAAGGCTTTTGCATACTTCCAAAAGATGGGAAAATGTATTCTGTAACCCCTGCCTTCAGTTAAATATATGTATAAGCCTTTCTGTGAAACACCATTTACTGCAACTAATTTAAGTTAGGATACATTGTGCAAAGCTGGAGGACAATAGAATATCCAGGAATCTGTTATACAGCAAGTTGAATAACTATAATTAAGATAAGTTTTGAAAATCCTGTGGCCTTAAACCACAAGTGGTTACTGAATAATAACCAAACCATCTTGGTGGAGCTATACTCAGAGAAAGAACAAATACATCAGCAACAGGTAACAAGAAAAAGGGGGCTATTTTGGCAACTTTGGGATGCAGAAAATCATGTCAGACAATAAGGAAAAGAACCTTTTATTAAGGCACTAGTTACTGTTTACTTCCCCCTAGCTAAAGTTGCATCCATGGATAACAATTGGTCAGCAACTGCATATCCGATTCCAAAGAAAAAAATCATAAACATTAAGCGTACCCACATGGAAGATACCTGCATCATTACCCGTACAAAGAAATCAGCCACTTTAAAGCAAAAATAAAAAGTGAAAACCTTAAAATAATATCTGTATAACTACTGGGCATTTAATTAACTGCCTTTTTAAAAACGAAAGGTAGAACTAAAGATTAAACAGTAACATAATTCTATCCCTTGTTAAATATTTCTGTAAGAGAAAGCCTTAGTGATTCTTAACTATAATTATAATTTCTACAATGAAAAGCAAGATGAATGTCCTGAAGCAGTCACAGCCCTTACGGGGTAATCACCACCTGCCGTACCCATTTACCGCACAATTTACACACATGCGAATGCACATTCTGATAATGCCGTCCCTACATGCACGTCCACGCATGCGTGCCAGCTCCCCGGCCTTCCCCCAACCAAGGTACCATCTTCAGTATTTTAGAGGGGAAAAACAACCAAATGGCTTTACAAATTCTATCACAAGACCGGTATAGCCAGAATGGTGAGCGCGTTTACTCAATTACCCCTGTGCATTTATCTATTAATACATCACACAACTTAACTGCAGGGCATTTTTCGGAAATTTAGAAATCGTTTTCATTTCTTGACATTTCATCAATTTTCACTCGGCTTATCTTGTTCCGTACTCCTCTTCCTTCCCCGTTGGTGTATCATCCATCTTACATTACTTTTATCTTATACTCAGCGTACTTTTATAACATTATACTTTTTACTTTCTATCATATTGCATTTTAAGCCAGTTTTTCGCCTTAGTAAGGAGAGATTTCAGATTTTCAAGCTCAAAAGCATTGCCTGCTGTACTAATGTAAAAATCTCCACAACAATGCTCAAAAATCCCTTCTTTCAATTAAAAAAGATTAAAGCTAGTGTTTTAAAATTCAGAATGAAAAAGAAGTGTCTTTTATGGACTTTTCCTATGTGATATTTTAAATATACATACATTTTATCCACAAAGAATTTTTATATGGTTGCGACAGAACAATTTTGTCTAATTTAACTGATTTCCTACTGGGCAATCAAGTTGGTGTAATTAGTTATGCTTTAGGATAATTTTGTGTAGCATTCAGAAAGATATGAAATATATACATGCACATATGTATTTATATACACTCATCTTTATAAATCTGTTGGCTACAGCCAAAATTAAATGTTTCTATAAGAGTTCCTTATGCCAAAGAAAATTATATTATTCCCGTTTCTCTTTTCAGATTTCAAAAAATGTAGAAAACAAAGTTACCAAAGTAACCCATATAATTAAAATAATAATATGATGTTTTAAAAATAGTTCTAATGTGAAAAAACTTTCGCTGTTTTATAAACATGATTAAGATCCATTTTTGCACAAAATTGAAGAGCTAAAAATCTCAGCCCCAGAGAGAGATAAGAAACCAAGCAATAAAAGAAGGAGAGACAGAGTTCCAAAAATACCCAATTGTGTAATTTGAGAGACTGCAGAGAAAGCCAAGTGAAACCAGGGAAATAAACAGAGAGGGCTTTAGAAGAGATTGGGATGAACATCCCCTCAGATTGAGACTGACTAGGGTACTAATAAAGCTTAGACTTGAGAGCCTCTTACATGGGGGGTCCCTCAGTTTCAGGAACTATAGGGCATTCCAGTTGCTTAAATGGGTCTCTGAGAAAAAGGACTCACATCTTCAAGTGTCTGGTAATTTGCCATGATCTCTTTTTTTTTTTTTTTTTCTCATTCTAGTAAGTATTCACATTTGTTCTTTTTTTTAAAAAAAATGTTACTTTTTTGTACTTGAGAGAGAGAGAGAGAGTGAGTGTGTGTGTGTGTGCGTGTGCGAGCATGAGTGGGGGAGGGTCAGAGAAAAAGAGAGAGAGATGGAGAATCCCAAGCAGGCTCCATGCCCAGGACAGAGCCTGACTTGGGGCTTAATCCCACGACCCCAGGATCATGATCTGAGCTGAAATCAAGAGCTGGACACTCAACCGACTGAGCCACCCAGGTGCCCCTTCACATTGGTTCTTAATTCTGTATTCATAATTTCATGCCCTTTTATTTATAATGTTCTCCAAATACAGTTGCCAGATGTATTAATCTGTTAGCGCTGCCATAACAAATACCACAGACTGGAGGGGTTAAATAACAAACATTTATTTTCTTAGTTTTGGAGGCTGCAAGTCAAGATCAAGTCTAGCTTCTTCTGAGGCCTCTCTCCTTGGCTTGTAGACGTCTGCCTTCTCCACGTGTCTTCCCTCTGTACATATCTGTACCCAAATTTTCTCTTACTGTAAGAATACCAGCCTTATTGGATTGGGGCCCATCAAATGACCCCATTTTAACTGAATGACCTCTTTCAAGAGCAGACCCTACCTCCAAGAAAGTCACATCCTGAAGTACTGGGGGCTTAGAGCTTCAACATATGAATTTGGAGAAGACAATTCAGCCCATAATACCAGATTTAACAAATAAAAATTCAAGATTCCCATTTAAATGTGAATTTCAGGTAAACAGTAAATAATTATAGAGTATATATGTATGACCCTTGAAGTATATGAACTCACAAACAGCAAGATCATAACCTGAGCTGAAGTCAGAAAGTTGGAGGCTTAACCAACTAAGCCACCAAGATGCCTTGGGTCTGTTTCTTAAAACATATGTAGAATTGACACAGCTTCTTTCTCTCCATAATTTTGTTTTTAAAAAGATAAATATGTGGGTTATTGTCTCTCTCTCTCTCTCTCCACACACACACACACACACACACACACACACACACACACACACACCTGCACACACATATATAATGTATATATGTATGTGTATATAAATGTATGTATATATTTTATACGTATATCTACAAAAAAAACTATTCATTGTGTTTCTGATATTCACATTTAACTGGGAATCCTGTATTTTGCCCAGCAGCCCTATCTCCAAATTATATTAGCTTCAGGCTGAGAGAAATACCAGGTAGGGAGAAATACTTAATGAGCAAGCATTTGAAAGATTTCACTTTAGGCCTGAAAGAAACTTCAGGGAACCTGAATGCACCCCCCTTGCCTGGGGCTCAGCACCCCCTGAGGCCTGGGTTGCAGCAGGGCTGGGAGCACAGAATCCTCACTACCCACCCCCCCACCCCCCAGGCCAAGCCCTCCCCATGCAGACACAGTTACCGGAACCTCCACCCGCATGCTCACCCCAGAGCTGCTTCCAGAAGCCAGCTGTGTGAGTCAACAGGGTTGGGTTTGGCTCTCGCCCTGTCTGCTCACTCACCCTGACACATCAGAGCACCCAGGGCCTTTGAGGTTATCTGGCTGTCCACCCACCCGCCCCCGCCAGCTGGAAGACACTCTGAGGTGTCCCCGGGCCGGTGAATCATTGCATTTGCAGCCGGCTGTGCAGGGCTCCATCCCGACCGCTGTCCCCTTTACAGTCCGTTCATTACGAAGCCGTATGGGAATCCGGCGGAAGCCATGCATCTTCTAGCCCCAAAGCATCCAGATTCACCAAAACAATTTTGCATCTACTTTCAGCCAGTTCCCAGAGCCCGTAAAGCCCCAGGTTGTGGGCACACAGGTGAAGCGGCCGCGCATCACGCCGTGTCGGGGCGCCCGTGTGGACACGGCATTGCAGCTCCGCAGACACCACGTGCGCACACACACGTGCGTGTGTGTCTGATGAGCCCAGGACACTGCGTTCGGGATGCGGTGTGTCTGGGAACACGGTACATCCACGGGGTGAGCAAGCCACACCAGCCACCTCTGGAGCTCCTACGCTGGGTCTTTAATAAAGAACAATTTTAAAAAAAATGTTTAATGTTTATTTTTGAAAGACAGAGACCGACAGAAACAGACCGTAAGTGGCGGAGGGGCAGAGAGAGAGGGAGACACAGAATCCGAAACAAGCTCCAGGCTCTGAGCTGTCAGCACAGAGCCCGACTCGGGGCTCGAACCCATCAACTCTGAGGTCATGACCTGAGCCGAAGTCAGACGCTTAACCGACTGAGCCACCCAGGCGCCCCTAAAGAACCATTTTTAAGAGACCAGAGAAGTTCTCCAATGAGTGACCTCAAGCATCGAGGAGGGCTCAGTGGGAAAGGGCCTGCACGTGGGGAAACCCCCAGCACCCCCCCAAGCGCACATCCTGTGCCGGCTGCCGGTGGTGTGAACGGATGCACAGTTGGGGCTCAAGGACTTGCGCACGACGTCACGGGTACCGTGCAAGGTACTTTGTCTTCTCCTCTGCCAGGCAGACAGATACGAGTACGGTCCTCTTTATGCAGCTGGGAACCAGAAGGCTGACGAAGCTTCAGAACGTTGCCCCGAGTGGGGCTGGTTCACTCTGGAGGGAGGAGGAGCAGTCCACCAGCATGTCTGGCAAATTTGCCTGTGGCTGTGCCACTTTGCAGCTGGCAGGTGGCCGGGTGGGCTAGGCCTCCTCTCTTGCCCTCTGGGAAAACATCTGGCCCCTGGGAAAACTCCAGTGGCCGCTTTAGCGCTCCCCTTCTCAGGGCATTTTGGAGAGGGCTTGGGGAGCTGATCTGAAGCCTGTCACAACCCAGGAGTTTGGGTCTGCTTTTTTTTTTTAATTTTGAAAAAATGTTTATTTGTTTTTGAAAGAGAGACAGAGCATGAGCAGGGAAGGAACAGAGAGAGAGGGAGACAGAATCCAAAGCAGGCTCCGGGCTCTGAGCTGTCAGCACAGAGCCTGTTGCGGGGCTCGAACTCCTGAACTCTGAGATCGTGACCTGAGCTGAAGTGGGATGCTTAACCGACTGAGCCACCCAGGCGTCCCTGGGTCTGTTTCTTAAAAGGTATGTGGAATTGACACAGCTCGTTCCCTGGATAATTCTGTTTTTAAAAAAATAAATATGTGGGTTATCATCTCAGTGAATGAACAAGACCCAGCATTTCAGAGCATCTTTTGTTTTTTGTTTTGTTTGTTTTGTTTTGTTTTGTTTTTTACAAATAGTTTATTGTCAAATTAGTTTCCACATAACACTCAGTGCTCATCCCCACTTTGGTTTTTGTTTTTGTTTTAAATCACATACATCCCATCTTTTGATCCAGGGATGGCAACCACCAGTTTAGGTGATAGAAAATACTTAATTAACTACAACTCAGCTTGGTCTTTTAGACAAGATGCAATTCAGCAGTAAAGCGTCTCTAATCTAGCCCTGTTGAGCCAACCCACTTCTTACCTTTCCCTCTCCTCCCAGCCACCAGCCTTGTATATTATGATCCTCTGCAGGGCTTCCTGCCTCCTGCAAATGTTGGAAGGCCCAACCTCTACTTGGGTTCCTCACATTTTTTAAAATTTATATTTTATTTATTTTTATTTGTTTATTTTGAGAGAGAGAAAAAGTGCAAGTGGGAGAGGGACAGAAAGAGAGAGAATCCCAAGCAGGCTCTGCACTGTCAGCACGGAGACCCATACGGGACTCGAACTCATGAACTATGAGATCATGATTTGAGCCGAAGTCAGATGCTTAACTAACTGAGCCACCCAGGGGCCCCTAGGGTTCCTCACATTTTTAAAAGAACAAGTCTTAGACCTCCTCAGCCCTTTGAGGAGTTCTCTGCTCAAACCCCCCACTTATGATCATCCCCATGCACACTCTGTGAATTTAAGCCTATTGTACATTTAATGTGGTCTAATGAGCTTTGCTTAGGAAAAAAAGTGCTCTTGGGTCACAGCACCACATTCATTGCTGTCGCCAGCCAGCTTTTAATTACATGCTTTTGATTACCAGGGCAACGAGGGGAGAGACCCAGTCCTCTGGGTGACCTCATCACCACAAATAGAAAAACAAGGAAAATAACAGGCGTTCCACAGGAGACAGAGCATCACTTTTATCCAGTAGGACAGCACATTTGTAGAATGACTATCTTGATCATGTTGCTGGATTAGTAATTGCTGATTGGAAGTCGGTCTCTTTTTAGACTTTGAGCTTCTCGAGAAAAGAGGCTATATTCTTTTCATTGGAAATCTTTTCTCTGCCAACACACACACACACACACACACACACACAAGCACACACACAAACACACACACATGCACAAACTCACATTCCATCTTACTTAATACGCAACTTGCTGCTGAGTTAGGATTTATTCCTCCTTAAGCCGATTGACATAGAAATGTCCAATGTTTCAGGAAAGGAACTTGTGGTTTAGAAGCTTTGAGGATCAGGTGTGAAGAGAAGATAGGTTTTAATCTCCAGGGAAGCAAGAATTTGCCTGGGACACAGAGATCACAGCTGGCCCATTGGAAAGAATGAGTTTAGACAGCAGAAGCAGTGGAGATCTCTGGACTGGGAGGAAATTGACAAGACCCACTTTGCCACAAGCTCTGTGACGCCCTTAAGTGAGAGTATCCAGGTGGTGCAGGGGCTGGGGGGGCCTCACCCGTATCCTGGTGTGTTTGACACCTCAGCTCACACTAGGGTGACATCCATAGGCCAGAGAACCTGTATTTCTTTTTCTGGGGCTTTCTCTGCATAGCAAAGCCTGCTTTGCCCACCTTTGAAACAGGCTGAAACTCCAGGAAATTAACACTCCCTTAGGAATGACTCATAACCAACTGAAGTTGGTGTATGCATCAGCTAACTCTGCTTCCTAAATTGATGCCTAACCACTATGTAAAACAAGATCTATCTATCTATCTATCTATCTATCTATCTATCTATCTATCTATCTATCTATCTATCTATCATCTATCATCTATCTCTACCTATATATCTATCGATTTCTGTAGGTAAGAAATTCAGGCAGGGCTCAGCCTGGGCACTCCTCAGTTCTACATTGGGTTACTCACCGAGGTGACTTCCACCAGCAGCTAGAGGGCTGTGATGCCAAGAAGGCCCCCTTCACGTGTTTGGCACTTGGCTGCTCCTCAGAATGCCCTCTTTCTCTGCACACATCTTGCTATTTAGCGGATGAACTTAGATTCTTTACAGGATGGTGGTTAGCTTCCGCAGCAAGTGTGAAAGTGGAGGTTTCTGCGTCTCAGACTGGCTCAGGACTTGCCCAGACTCACTTCTGGCACTTTCTATTGGTAAAAGCAAGTCACCAGGCAGCCTTGAAGAAAAAGAGACCCTGTCTTCCATCGGGAGGAAGGGCCGGCGTGTTTCTGCAAGGCTGGGAGGTCGTCTTCCCCAGAGTGTGACTATCTAGCTCTCTCCCCAGTTAGAGAGGCGGGTTGACAGGTGGGATCAGTGGGAGGTAGCTGGGAGGCGACCAGGTGGTACAAGTAAGGGGGGGCTGGCTGCCATCTCCTTTCCTGGCTCAATGCCTCACTCCCTTGACCATGGTCCTGGGATCACCTCCCCAGTTAGACACTTGAACTCAATGCCTATCCTCAGGGTCAGCTTCAAGTGGAGTTCAAACCTAGAAACCCAGGATGCAGGATATTGAGGCCCTAAGTGTGAAGTATTCCTCTTTCTAGTCCATTTTCCTTTTGAAAGCTGGGAGAGGAAATGGGGGAGATGAGAGACACTTAGAGCAATTTGCTCTCTCCCCTAGATTCCCCCCTAATTTTTTTATGCTCCCAGGATAAACTCAGCAGGTAAGGGTGAGGACTTTAAAAGAAGCAATGCTACCTCTGTCTCCTTTTCTCCCATTGACAGCATCCCAGGAGCTAAAACGTTGGAGCATCGTGGAGAGGATCAGCTTTGGGAACAGGGCATCATAGGTTCCTCTCCACGAACGGGCTATGAAGCATCCCTACAAATGCTGTTCTCATCCATCTTTGGATCTGTCCAAAGCAAGATGACTAACAATGACTTAGTTGATGCTGATGGCAAGGGCTCACTTTATTGTTTTAATTCCTGTATTGGAAAATGCAAAGAAAATCCAGTTGCACTGTGCTTAAGAGATTGTTGTATTTTTCACATTCGAACAAATTTCATATAAGAAATGGACCTCAATACTGAGAAAACTAGCTCTGAGTAGATCGGTGTGTTAGAACTCGGGGACTTTGTTTCATTCCCAGCAGGGTTTTCAGAGTCAAGAGCTGGGTTCCAGCACATAGTAGGCACCCAATAAATATTTGTTAAATAAATGACTCCCTGTCTTTTGGGGGGGTGACTAATAATAAGGATAACACCCCATAGTGCCCTTACCACCCCTACCCACATCATTTTACCCATAACAGAGCAGGAATAAAAGTATGCTACGTATAGGAATAATTATTTTCTGGTACGGATGGAGAACTCACAGTGTAGAAAACATTGATACCTACATTATTTAGATGCAGGAAATAAACTGTTAAATAACATAACAAGATTTGGAAGTAAAAAAGAAAGAAGGAAAGAGGAATATTTTCAAAGATGAAAATATTTCATCTTTTTGTTGCTATTTGCTATCACAAATCAAAAAGGAGGGGCGCCTGGGTGGCTCAGACAGTTGGGTGTCTGACTTTGGCTCAGGTCATGATCTCACAGTTCATGGGTTCCAGCCTTGAGCCCCGCATCGAGCTTTGTGCTGACAGCTCAGAGCCTGGGGTCTGCTTCAGATTCTGTGTCTCCCTCTCTCTCTTTCTCTGCCTCTCAAAAAAAATGAATAAAAATTTTAAAAAATTATGAAAGGAAAGTTATGTCCCACCATTGTTCAATAGGGGCCTATTTTCTTGTGACTTTGACCTTTACGAAATCTACTCCATAAAGTTATTTCACTGTGCTTTTTGCAGCAGGGGGATAATTGTGTTGAATGTGCCTGGCAGGAAAAACTAGAAGCAGCGCACGAAGAGAAAGTGACCACGGTCTCAGAAAGACCAGGATGATATATGTCTCCGTCAAGTAGTTTCAACCGAAGGCAAAATTGGAAAGTAGGTTACCGCACTGTGAGGCGCTTCTTTCCACCAAATTATTTGACTTAACTCCTCCCACTTTGTGAACATGTCGTCTTTGCCTAGGTTCCCATTCATTCCACTATGACTCACTGAATATCACTGAGCTCTTGCTATGTGCCAGGCATTGGGCCAGTTGCTCTTGGGAGCACCCACTTGGAACTTGTTAACTGGAGGAAAGGGCAGAGAATAAATGGTCACAGCTATAATAATATACAAAAGACGTAGCTACTGGGGCACCGGGATAGCTCAGTCTGTTGAGTGTCAGGCTCTTGATTTCTGCTCAGGTCATGACCCCAGGGTCATGGGATTGAGCCAGATGTCTGCCAGACCATGGAGCCTGCTTGAGATTTTCTCTCTCTCTCTCTTTCTTTCTCACTCTCTCGCTCTCTCCTTTTGCCCATCCTCCCTCTCAAGGAAAAAAAAAAGCTTGGGGCGCCTGGGTGGCTTAGTCGGTTAAGCGTCCAACTTTCGCTTGGGTCATGATCTCGCGGTTTGTGGGTTCGAGCCCCGCATCGGGCTCTGTGCTGACTGCCAGCTCGGAGCCTGGAGCCTGTTTCAGTCTGTGACTCCCTCTCTCTCTGACCCTCCCCTGCTCACGCTGTCCCTCTCTCTCTCTCTCTCCTAGAAATAAATAAAACATTAAAAAAAATTTTTTTTTAAAAAAAAGGAAAAAAAAAAGCAATACCTTAGGACAAGTGTTGTTCCTGGTCATGAGATACTAAAGTAGTTAGTCTATTTTCAACATTTGAACAACCTTGCATTATATAAGTGCTAAATGAAAAATAACACTTTATATATTAAAAATACATATATAGTTTTAAAAACAGTCTTGGCCCCACCTAACTGTCATGGTAGTTCTCTGGCAGGCTTAGTCAGGTAACACTCAAAGCGTTGGCCATTATCATCCCACCTCATTAAATATGTTCTCACTCCCAGTCTCTAGATATTCTATTTTCTGATCGTAGAACCCTTGATGAGTCATTACGGAGGGATAAATAGCTATTTTGTGGACCCTCGTGTGGAGATGCAATAACATCCCCAAACAGAAATGAATGTTTGAAGAGATTTCAGGTTCTAGCCGAAGGACTGGCCGGGGTTCTTTTGGAAAGAGAAGAATCCCCTTGATATCCTGGAAGTAACATCATTCAGGTCAACAGGGACTCAGCATATCTGTAAAACCATTGAACGCAGTGCAAGACTTTCTCTTCGTGCTTTGGCTGTGCCCTCAGTAATATCTTCGTGGTCTGAAAAGAGAAAGCGAACTTCCCAAAGGATTTGCTTATGCGATTTCTCTGAGGGTGATCTCTCCCACGGTCGTTTCTACACAATGAACCTGCCAAAGCATCTTAGAAGTGTGACTGCCTGACAGTACTCGGCTGCAGACATTGCCAGGAACCACAGAATACAGACACATTTCACATTTATTCTTTGGAAATCCCGAGGCAAAAATATTCTCCTTCCTTCCTTTGGGCTCTATGAGATATTCTATTTGACTTCCTCCCCAGCAAGCTGTCTACCTCACACTTTTCAATTCACCTCTCGTATTCATTTCCGCCAGAAAGCATTTCCTTGGCTGAGATAAACTCTCCTGAATTGCGTTAAACCGTACTCATTACACCAATGCTGCCCTTTCCGATGTCAGGTCGTATTTCTCTCGCAGAAGTAGCCTGAGTGTCCCCAGTGTGATCTGCTCAGAGGTGCTTTCGTGCTTGTTTATTTAATTGCTGTGTCAAGTCCACGTATTCCCATTACTTTGAATGGTGCAACGTGCCTATCGCTGCTCTCAATAAATTGTAAATTAATGTTTTTGCTATCAGACAAGATTATTATGCAACACCCCCATCCTCATCATTATTATCTCTGAATGGAGGTGTAATCATGGGCACCCTTGCCGATGCCTCAGCCTCATTTGTACTCATGTATAGTTTCTTATCATGTTCTTTTCTTTTTAAAGAGCTTTATTGTGTTTAAAATTGCTGAATGTTCATTGTAAAAATTCAAGCAACATGGAAAAAGTACAATCCAGAGTATGAATTACCCTAGATGTTATCATTTGGAGAAAATGATTATTAAAATTTTAATGGACATTCTTCCAGATATTTCTCTGTTTCATATACACATGTAGATATGTGCACGCAGCTTTACATAAATGTACCATAACTATGTTGTTCTATAAACTCTACTTGTGGTCAGTATTGGACATCATTCCATGTCAATACGTTTGTGGACATGCATCATAATTCTACTTTTTTAAATATTTTTATTTATTTCTAGGAGAGAGAGAGAGAGCGTGAGCAAGGGAGGGTCAGAGAGAGAGGGAGACACAGACTCCAAAATAGGCTCCAGGCTCTGAGCTGGCAGTCAGCACAGAGCCCCACGTGGGGTTCAAACCCACGAACCGTGAGATCATGACCTAAGCGAAAGTCGGACGCTTAACCGACTAAGCCACCCAGGCGCCCCACATGCATCATAATTCTTAATATTTTCATAGTGTTGGGGCTCCTGGGTGGCTCAGTCCGTTAAGCATCCGACCTCAGCCCAGACATGATCTCACCGATTATGGGTTTAGGCCCTGGGTCAGTCTCTGTGCTGAAAGCTCAGAGCTGGGAGCCTGCTCCAGATTCTGTGTCTCCCTCTCTCTCTCTGCCCTGCCCCATTCATACTCTGTCTCTCTCCCAAAAATAAATAAACATTAAAACATTTTAATAAAAAATTTTTCATAATGTCCTTATACACATGTCCTAGACACAACCCTTCACTATGAGCTTTTGTGTTGTTTAACAATGTTTACTAATCTGAACAAGGCTATATGGAAGACTCTTGTGCATATGACTTTTTATACTTGTGGAATTCACTCCTTGGGGTAAATTCCTAGGAGCAGAAATGACTGGGTCAAAGGGTACATGCAATACTATGTCTTGATACCTCTTTTTTTAAAAATATTTTTAAAATGTTTTATTTATTTCTGAGAGAGAGAGAGAGAGAGAGAAAGAGAGAAAGAGAGAGAGAGAGAGAGATAGAGAGAGAGTGAGCAGGGGAGGTTCAGAGAAAGAAGGAGATACAGAATCTGAAACAAGCTCCAGGCTCTGAGCTAGCTGTCAGCACAGAGCCCAATGTGGGGCTCGAACCCACGAACCGTGAGATCATGACCTGAGCCGAAGTTGGACACTCAACCAACTGATACCTCTTTTGATACAACTCGATAATTGCTTATAAATCACTTCTACTTCGCACCAATAGCACGTGATAATTTTTATCATGTCTTTTCTCATAACATCTTCACTGTGCCCAAGAATATTTGGTGGGGGGTCTGCTAATTACAAAGCCCAGTGAGCAATAAATGGGTAGCAATCTTTAAACATTGTTTTTCTTGTCAGCAGCATATAGGTTATCACCTCTGCTCTCTTGTCACTATTCTACTCCTCTGTTTTCATCATTTGAATGAGATGATTTCACTGAATTATCACACACGAGGATTTTATGACAGTCAATTCAGATGAGCACCTGAACCCATTATACAGCATAATTCATATTTGATACAAAGTGACAGTTGCTTGCAGTTCGCATTGACATTCCTTAGAGAAGACAATTGCTCAACGGGAATTGTTCTGAATCAATTAATCGAGGCACAGCTCAGCTGTAATGCTGTGACATTCTGACACCAGAAGAAAAGAGCTGCTTGGGCATTCCATGCTGAATCTTTGCTCAAGCAAGTTTTATACCACTAAGCTCACTAAGGTCATTAGATCCTTGATAGGAATCTTACCCATCCAATACCCCCAACCTCCTACAGCAGATTTGATTTTTGTCTGGGGTGCAGTGGGGGTACAGTGAATTAAAAAAAAATATATTTCTGTGATGTGAATATAATTGGATAAGGGCATGGTTATTCATAAAAAACATAAAATTTATTTCTGGTGTGATTATGACCTTGGGAAATTAGGATATCTTAATGAGCTATAAAATCTGCTGTAAGAGTCTCATTAAATTATATAGAAGTAAAGTGGCATTTTGGAGATGATAGTGGGGGTTATAGTGAAGGAGATAGACCAGGATCTCCAGTTCAATAGATTTTTCTCCTCTTATTTTCAGATCTGATTTATTTTATTTAATTTTGAGAAAAAAGAGGCTGGGCATGAGTGGGGGAGGGATGTAGAGAGAGGGAGACACAGAATCTGAAGCAGGATCCAGGCTCTGAGCTATCAGCACAGAGCCCAATGCAGAGCTCAGCCCATGATCCATGCGATCATGACCTGAGCCGAAGTTGGATGCTTAACTGACTGAACCACCCAGGTGCCCCAGACCTGATTTATTCATAATTATTAGATTTTCCTCTGCAGACTTGACCATAACCTTTGCTATGGTCTTTGGCCCGCTAACTCATACCCCCGGACCACCCATCGTTCCAGTAGTAATACCTGGGGTCCCACCCTCAAAGATTCTGAATGCATGCACCATTCTGGAGTGTGCCCTACACACCAGCATTTTAAAAAGCTGACTTGAAGTCAAAATTAACAATTGATTTAGATAAAGAAAGACATAGTGAATGAATAATTAGGTGGAAAGTATTTTTGAAATCCCTTCAGTATTCTTTAAGTCTCATTCAACTTCAACCATTTATAATTCCCCCACTGCTAGAATGACTTACATAGCATTTACATTTAAAAGTAGTTATGTTACCCATAAGTTAGGAGAACAGATTTTTCACAGTGGTAGAAAACTATTACATAGGTCATTTGGCTGATGGATAAATGTAGGGTAGGAGTCCTCACACTTGATTCTGCATATGAATCACCAGGGAAGTTTATTAAAGTTGAGACTTCCAGGCCAGATTCCTAGAGATTAGGATCTCAAGGCTGAGACAGAGCCCAGTAATCTTTCGTCACATGCACCCCTGTGATTCTGATGCCAAAGGCATCCTGAACCGTATGTTGCAAACACTGACCTGTTGTGGTCTAGACCTGGGGCAAACCTGGTCAAGGTCCCCCTCCAGCCACCTTTCTGAAAACTTGGTAAAAACAACTCAAGAAATGTGAGGACTTCAACACACTTCCCTTTATTTTCAGCAAACAGGCTCATACATAAATTCTTACCTGTTCTTAGTAGGCTTCAGGTAACTGCCTGAAGCTCACTGTCAGGGAAGAATTAGATAGAGAGAGAGAAAAAATCACATACAGCTCAAATTCTGAAAGGGTAAAGTACATGAGAACAAAGGAAATAATATAAATAAATGCAGTACATGTACATTCATTAAAAGAGATACAGGGAAAGAGAAAACAAACTTTTTATAACAAGAGAGAGAACTTATAAGTAAAGCTCTCCTGTTCCTCAAACCACTGAAAATATAAATTGACATTTCTGTTGACATTTGGAAACGTAGAAATGTGCACAGAATAATGACAAGTGCTTATGTGTCAAAGAAGAGAGGTTTATAGAATCCCTGCATACTCCCCACTCCCTCAACCTCTCAGCTTCCCAACCTTTCCAGAAGACGATTCAAAACAATGCACCTTCTTAATTTAATTCCAATGAATCACTTTTTTTTTTAATTTTTATTTATTTCTAGGAGAGAGAGAGAGACAGCGTGAGCAGGGGAGGGTCAGAGAGAGAGGGAGTCACAGACTGAAACAGGCTCCAGGCTCTGAGCTGGCAGTCAGCACAGAGCCCGACGCGGGGCTCGAACCCACGAACCGCGAGATCATGACCTAAGCGAAAGTCGGACGCTTAACCGACTAAGCCACCCAGGCGCCCCTCCAATGAATCACTTTCAAAGGAGGCTAAACCCTTAATCAGCCCTTTTATGGGCTTCTCCATCCACTTTGAACCATCTTTGGGCCCTCTGTCTTCAGTCCATCTGCATTGCTTCTCTTTGCTTTTAAAAATTTCCTCTTGCTAATGAATTCTACTGTTGATTCTGTTACTTGCTCTGAGAACCATTTGGGGAAACTTATAGAACTATGTAATTGTTTTTACCTACTGATGCATTAAAACAGAAAAGGATAAAACAAATGAAAGTGATCTAGTGAAATAAAAATTAACATCAGGAAGTAAAATAAAATCCAAGGAGATGCCATTTTATAATAGGTGGGGCACAAAATTGGCACAATGTTTCGAACACCATGGATATCCTTCCCAACTTTCTAGCTGCCAATACAGAGAGGAGATGTGATTATTTACCTGATTCATAAAACACTTACAAGATCAAGACTCAACTTTTTCCAGTTTCATGTCCCCAAAGAATTTCCTCCCATGGGTCCTTGGCAAGAAAAGCTTGTGTGTGACACAGTGGATGTGGTCCTTGGTTAGATAAGAAAGTTATGTCCAAATTTCATAGATTTGCTCCTCACAATGCATGTATATGCAGGTGGATGCCATAATCTCAAACAAAATGTCTATAAAAAGCAGTTCTATGATGCTAAATGAGAAGAGAGAGAACAATGAAGCTCAGCCTTCTGATGGTTTGTCTTTATCCTGGAGAAGGTCCCCTAGGACAGGAGGAATGACATAATCTTCAGGCAACCCCTAGTAAAAATGACTGCTTTTCCTGAACTTTTGATACATTGAGTAGCAGTGATTTTGAGGTTCGGTCTGTTGTTAATGCCCCATAAAAGTCCTGGAATATCTTGGTTATTAAATACAGGCAATGGATCGCCTGGTTGGGGGTGGATTTATATCGTTTATGAACTATCCAAGGTTCATTGAAAAGTGAACTACTTACCTTCAGTCTACCTCTGTGAGCCAAAATAGCCCTTGACAAATATTTTGAAGGTGAGCTTTTTTCTTATTGAAATCAACTTTTTGACAAACTTAAAGTAAGCTTTTCTTGTGTAATTCATGAACTGTAAATTCAGTCTGCAAATCTTATTTTATTTATAAGTCTAGCAGATTTTATTAGTAACTTTGAAGGGAGTTTTGAATTCACTTTGCCTACGTTTACAGATTTATGTATAATGTTTAAACATTCAAACATTTCACTCTACACTTATAAATTTGACACATTTAATTTTGTTTTAAAGTATTATGTATTTCATTTGTCTTGACAGCAACAACAAAATTGTTCTGAGCACTTAGCTCTTATACATCAGAAAATTTCCAATACTAAACTTAACTTGGTGAGATTTTAGTTTAAAATCAGAAGTTTTCCTTAGTTACTTAGCTATATATTTTATGTTGGAGTTGCAAGGTTGTCATTTTATTAGGTCAAATTCTCTTAGACATTATATCAAGGGGAAATACAAAATATGACAGCATATTTCTCAATCTGGAAATACTAACACTATAATTTTATTATTTAAAAGCTTTATATGCTTGTTTCCAAGGGTAAAAAATTCATTTACTCTAACGAAGACAACTGTACTCCTGGTTAACCGAAATTATTTTGGCTAAAAATTCTAGCCAGATGTTTACCTCAAAACTACTCCCTACACTCATTTTTCTTCTCAACATATTATAAAAATTATCAAACACAATGCAGAATTAAAAGACTTGTACAGTGAGCATTCATATACCCACCAAGATCCTACTATTAGCATCTCACATTACTACTTTTGTTTTAGCCCATATTTATCTTTTAACCATTTCTGTATCCTTCAATCAATCAATCCATTTTTGTCTTGGTAAATCTTAAGGTAAATTGTAAACATCAATGGACTTCTCCTAAATATCTCAGCAGGTTAACATTAATTAGAATTTCCAGGTTTGGGCAATTATGAATAAAGTTGTTGCAAACATTCTTTTATGACTCATTTCAGTGATTGTTGAGTCTTTTTTTTTTTTTTTTAGATAGTCCAATTTTTTATTTTATTTTTTTATTTATTTTTTTTTATTTTACAAATAGTTTATTGTCAAATTCGTTTCCATATAACACCCAGTGCTCATCCCCACAAGTGTCCTCCTCCATGCCCGTCCCTCCCTCCCCCCACATCCATCAGTCCTCAGTTTTTGTCAGCATTCAAGAGTCTCTCATGGTTTGCCTCTCTCCCTTTCCCCCACCATTTCCGCCCTTCTTCTCCCCCTTGGTCCTCTGTTAAGTTCCTCCTAATCCTCCTATACGTGCACACATATGATATTTGTCCTTCTCTGCCTGACTTATTTCGCTCAGCATAACACCCTCAAGGTCCATCCATGTTGCTACACATGGCCAGATTTCATTGTTTCTCATTGCCATGTAGTATTCCATGGTATAGATAAACCACATCTTCTTGATCCATTCATCTGTTGATGGACACTTAGGCTCTTTCCATGTTTTAGCTATTGTGGAGAGTGCTGCTATGAACATTGGGGTACATGTGCTCCTATGCATCAGCATTTCTGTATCCCTTGGGTAAATTCCTAGCAGTGCTATTGCTGGGTCATAGGGGAGTTCTATTGTTAGTTTCCTGAGGAACCTCCACACTGTTTTCCAGAGGGGCTGTACCAGTTTACATTCCCACCAACAGTGTAGGAGGGTGCCCGTTTCTCCACATCCTCGCCAGCATCTAGAGTTCTCTGATTGGCTCATTTTAGCCACTCTGACTGGCGTGAGGTGGTATCTCAGTGTGGTTTTGATTTGTATTTCCCTGATGAGGAGCGATGCTGAGCATCGTTTCATGTTCTGTTGGCCATCTGGATGTCCTCTTTGGAGAAGTGTCTGTTCATATCTTCTGCCCATTTCTTCACTGGGTTGTTTGTTTTTCGGGCGTGTAGTTTGGTGAGTTCCTTGTAGATTCTGGATATCAACCCTTTATCTGATATGTCATTTGCAACTATCTTTTCCCATTCCGTTGGTTGCCTATTAATTTTCTGGGTTGTTTCCTTGGCTGTGCAGAAGCTTTTAATCTTGATGAGGTCCCAACAGTTTATTTTTGCTCTTGATTCCCTTGCTTTTGGGGATGTGTCAAGTAAGAAGTTGCTGCGGTGGAGGTCAAGGAGGTTGTTTCCTGCTTTCTCCTCTAGGGTGTTGATAGTTTCCTGTCTCACGTTCAGGTCCTTTATCCATTTTGAGTTTATTTTTGTGCATGGTGTGAGAAAATGATCTAGTTTCATTCTTCTGCATGTTGCTGTCCAGTTCTCCCAACACCATCTGTTAAAAAGGCTGTCTTTTTTCCATTGGATATTCTTTCCTGCTTTGTCAAAGATGAGTTGGCTGTATACTTTTGGGTCCACTTCTGAGTTCTCAATTCTGTTCCATTGGTCTATGTGTCTGTTTTTGTGCCAATACCATACTGTCTTGATGATGACAGCTTTGTAGTAGAGGCTAAAGTCTGGGATGGTGATCCCTCCCGTTTTGGTTTTATTTTTCAGGATTACTTTGGCTATTCGGGGTCTTTTGTGGTTCCATACAAATTTTTGGATAGTTTGTTCTAGTTTTGAGAAGTATGCTGGTGCAATTTTGATTGGAATTGCATTGAATGTGTAGAGTGCCTTAGGTAGTAATGACATCTTAACTATATTTATTCTTCCTATCCATGAGCATGGAATGTTTTTCCACTTCTTTGTGTCTTCTTCAATTTCCTTCATAAGTTTTCTATAGTTTTCATCATACAGATCTCTTGTATCCTTGGTGACTGTTGAGTCTTTTTAAGATTTACTATCTAATGGGATGGAAAGCCTAAAAAGATATTGATCCTCTAAACACGTATTATGTAATATCTGTGAACTCAGAGAAGCCTGCGACTTTTACCCAGGTCGACTAGTCTGTGCATTTCCTTGGCTTCCATAATATGTTTATATATTTTCTTTTAACTCTAAAGATATCTGAACCTGATGGAATACTGCTTTAAATAAAATGTAATTTGTGTATGATTTAAGGGAATCTAAAATTCTTTCATATTCTGAAGATATTGCAACACATCAGGATATTCAAAATGGAATCCAATGGCTTTATGTGAACTGGACATCATACTTAATAATATGTTAATGAAAATGAATTGACTTCTGGGAAAAGAAATATTTTATTTTGAAAAGGGTTTAGTGCTACTTATTTTCAGTTCATAATAAAGGGATTTTTTAAAAATATTTTTATTTATTTCTAGGAGAGAGAGAGAGAGAGACAGCATGAGCAGGGGAGGGTCAGAGAGAGAGGGAAATACAGACTCTGAAATAGGCTCCAGGCTCTGAGCTGGCAGTCAGCACAGAGCCCGACGTGGGGCTCGAACCCACGAACCGCAAGATCATGTCCTAAGCGAAAGTCAGACGCTTAACCGACTGAGCCATCCAGGCCCCCCAGTAAAGGGATTTTATGTTAAAGACTGCTGTTGGGGAACCTGAGTGGCTCAACTGGTTGAGCATCTGCCTCTTGATTTCAGCTCAGGTCATGATCTTCCAGTCGTGAGATCCCGCCCTGTGTCAAGCTCTGTGCTGGGTGTGGAGCCTGCTTAAGATTCTCTTTCTCCCTCTCTCACCTGTCCCTGCCCTGCATGCTGTGCTCTCTCTCTCAATCCCTCACGAAAAAAATAAATAAAATAAAATAAAAATAAAAAGATTGCATTTACGCTGTTAATATCTGTTTTTCTTTTGTTTCTCAAGGATAGAACTGATTTTTAGCTGAACCAGGGCCACCCAGAATAAAGACTACATTTCCCAGTCTTTTTGTATTTAAGTGCTTTGACTAAATTCCAATCAATAGAATACAAGCTAAACTGTTGTGTGCAGGTGTGTGCAACTTCAGTGAAGATAGAAAACCCAAACAGAGCCAGCTAGTGAAACTGAATGGAGGAGGCAGAAGTCAGAGTTCCAGAAAGTTGATGCAGCTGGGATTTGCGAATCAGAATACCAAAGAGGGAACTGCACACAGAAAGAGTTACAGAGTTCTGCAGAGCATTGTACTTGAGTCATTTGCTGAGTTCTGGCCTATATATGAGTGGTGACCAAACTCATGAGGCCAAGAAAAGAGCCAGTAGAAGACAGCAAATTGTTCCTGGAGTTCCCACGGGGATGGGAATAATGTGCGTTGTCGCCAGCCAAAATGTAGGGGTCTCATAATGCAAGGAGCGTTTGTTAGAGTCCTCCGTCATGATTTGGTAGAGTGACTATATTAGCCCTCAAGTAAAGCTGCTCTGAAGACCAGACTCAAAAGGAAAAGGGAAATCTAACTCAAAAGCTTACAGGGAGTCTAAATGGCTAAAGCTGATGTAAACAACAGTACGTCAGAACAAAGTACAGGACTCTTTAAAGAAATAACACAGGGGCGCCTGGGTGGCTCAGTCGGTGAAGCATTCAACTTCATTTCAGGTCATGATCTCACGGTTCTTGGGTTTGAGCCCCACCTTGGGTTCTGGGTTGACAACTCAGAGCCTGGAGTCTGTTTCAGATTCTGTGTCTCCCTCTCTCTCTCTGCCCCTTCCGCCACTCGTGCTCTGTCTCTCACTCTTTCAAAAATATATAAATATTAAAAAAATTTAAAAAAGAAAAAACATAAAACGTAGGATTAAAAAATGTAAAAATCCAAAAGACCTAACATTCAACCACAATGAATGCAACGGAACAGAAAAGTACAACCCACAGCCAAGAACAAAAGTTAATCAATGAAAGCGTTCCAAGAAATGACAGAGATGATGGGATTATCGAATACATACTTTCAAACAGGTGTAATAAATAATTAAATATTATAAACATGCTCAAAGATGTAAAGAAAAGCATGAACACAATAAGAAGAGAAAAGGAATAATCCAACAAAGGCCATATGGAACTTCTAGATATAAAGAATATTTATCTGGAAATAAGACACACTAATTTTATGAAAACCATGATCAAAACTACACTGGATGGGATTAATTAAACTATGCCTTCCCCCTAAAATAATTCAGTGAGTTTGAGGACATGGCAACAGAAACCATCCACACTGAAGCTGAGAAAGAAAAAATGTTTAAAAAAATAAACAGAAGCTTAGTGACTTGGGAAAAAACATCACGCAGTCTCTTATGCTTACCTGGGTTTCTGGAGAAGCAGGAGCGTAGAGGGAAAAGGAGCAAAATTTTTTGAACAAGTGACTGTGAAAAATATTACAAATTTGTTGAAAAATAGAAACCTATAGATTTAAAAATCAAACAAAAACTTAAGTAGAATAAGCCTAAAAAGAATTACCTCGAGCATATCAGGTACATTCGTGAAAAAACAGCCATGATGAGAAAAATCAGAAAAGCAGCCAGAGAAAAACAAAGGCACATAATGTGCGGAGGAATAAAGTCCAGAGCAGCCGCTGAATTTCAGAAACAGAGTCAGCCAGAAGGCCATGGACCGACATTTGTAAAGAACTGAAAACCAAAAAGGAACACCTCTCAGAGTAAAATGGTTTAGCAGGGAGAAAACAAGCTGAGAAGCTACTTCCACTACCCAGTAACCCCCCTGCAAATCAGGGGTGTTACCCCACAGAAATGTGCCTCTGGCTCATCGAAGGACACATACGTCCCTAACAACATGGCCACAAAATACATGAAGCAAAAACTGACAGAATTGAAGGAAGAAAAGAGCCAATTCAACAGTAATGGTTGGAGACTTTAATATTCCACTTTCAATAATGGATAGAATAACTGGGCACAAGATCAAGGAAATAGAAGACTTGGAACAATACTGTAAATAAAATAGATCTACTAGACCACCCGACAACAGCATAGTATACATCTTCTGAAGCATGCATGAAACACCACTGCAGCCACTTTGGAAACAGCCTGGAAATCCCTCAAGAGGTAAAACATGGGGCTACCATGTTGCCAAATGGCCCAGCAATTCCACTCCTATGTATCTACCCAAAACATATGTGCATACAAAAACTTGCTCATAAATGTTCATAGGAACTTTGTTCATAGTATCCAGGAAATGAACACAATCCAATAGTCTATCCATACAATGAAAAGTTACTTGGCAAACAAACAAAGAAAAAAATTGAAGTGATGTTTTGTGTTACAAGATGGATCAACCTTGAAAACCTATGCTAAGTGAAAGAAGCCGGTCACAACACAAAAGACCACCTGCCGTATGATTTCATTCATCAGAAATGTCCCGAACTGTCATATCTATAGAAACAGAAAATAGCTTGGTGGCAGCCTACCTCTTAAAGGAGTTGGGAGGAAATAATGCTTACAGAGTCTTTGGGGCTGTGATGAAAATATTCTAAAATTGACAGTGGTGATGATTATACAGTTTTGTGAGTGTACTAAACCCATTAAATTGTACACTCAAAATGAGTGAATTGTATGGCATTTGAGTTATATCTCGATAAAGCTGTGAAGAAATGTTTAAAATGTCTCATTCCCCTGGACCAGCCATATGACGAGGGATTGGCTAATGAGACATAACAAGTTTCTTGTGAAGGACTTTATTCTCCAATAAAAATATAAAACTCCTTCAGAAGAAAGCCTGTTTCCTCTAAGTTTTTTTTACCCTGTCTTGAATTTTTTTGTGATATCTGGAACTGCAGCAGTCACCTTGTAACCATGAGGCAAGAAGCGTGAGGGTGAGAGCCAACCCACTAGAGATAGTGGAGGAAAAGTGTGGAATGAAGGTGGTCCCTGGTAGCCTCAATGAGTAACTGAGCCAGAGCCCAACAATGGTCTCCCTCTTACATCTTGTTATGTGAAACTATCCTTAGGCTGTTTTTCCTGTTAGTGGAAAACTATTGCGTTCCTAGCTGATAAGAGAACAGAAGGTAAAAGGTTTTTGTAAGGGAATGGGTAATACCCATTGAATATCTCCATTAACCATATAAATAGGAAACTAACATTTCCTCAATATGGACTTCATACCAAGGACTTTTACGTATGCAGATTTTGTTCTATTTAATCTTTACAACAATCACATGGAGTAGTTATAACTCTCCTCCATTTATAGATGAAGAAGCTACGGTCCATAGGGATAAATAACTTGTAGAAAATCATAGCAAGGAGCAGAGAGGAATTTGAACACTAGTTTGTCTGACTCTGATGGCTATGCTATTTCTATTCTTGTATGATTTTACTTTGTGCTATTGTTAAGGCTTTGTTTTGTGCATAAAACAATGTCTCAATCATTATCATGTTTACCTCTCAATATTTATCAGTATTTTCTTTCAAGATTTTTTCTTCTCTTCTCTTCTTTTCTTGTCTTTCTTTTTCTTTTCTTTTTTCTTCTCCCTTGAAACCCCTCCCCAAATTTCTGTGTCGTATTCAGTGTCTTAGCTGGGTCAGAGAAACTGGTAATTCAGTACCTTAGTAACCAGTTCTACCACAGAATCAAATATAAGATCACTTATGTTACAGAATTTTGAATATTAAAAATGTTGGCTTCCAGCAGAATTTTTATTTTTAAGTTCACCGTCTCTCTTTAATTGGAGACTATTTCCAATTAAAATTTAAGCAGAAAATGTGCCTGTTTTTACTTAAAGATTTAATTTGAAGGCAGATTTTATTTTACTTCAGAAAAAAATGATCTTTTTATTAGACATGAGATAAACTCAAAAGGTTTAGAAACTACAAAAGTAGTCTAAAGAAAAAATTTATTCAAAATTTCACCCTACCAAATTATGTCTTAAATTATTTTCTTCTCATCTTTTTGCTATGCTATGCTTAAATTTGTATAGATGTGATCTCACAATTTTCTTACATTTGTACAATTTTGTGTTCCATTTTATTACTATTTATTATTTGTTATACCATCAGTATGTTTACAAATGGCAAGTTTGACAAGCTATGCATTCCTTTCTTTCTTCTTTTAAGCTGCCAAACACTTCCTAAATATTTAAGAATGAATGGTAGTCTTCAAAAATGCTTGTTAAATAGGAATATTTATAAATACTTATTGACCACAACTAATATACTCCTCTCTCTGAAGCTCAGATATTTTTAGCTGTCTTTTTTGTTTAAATGGCATTATATATGTTATAAAGGAGACAATAGAATGTAAAAAAGGAGAAAGAAAATGGACAGTTAACAGAGATTTCTCCTGCATTAACTTTGAATGCTCTTTACCACAACTGGACCTCAGGACAATTATAAGAAAATGGCTGAAGCTGTCTTACCTATTGCTAGAATCACATATAAAGAACAGCACAAGTGGAGTCACAAAATAATCCTTCTTTAGAGTATGAATATAAAGCACATAGATCATAATTTAGCCATAGTGCATAATGTTGAGTAAGGAGCATTATGATTTCCTAACTGGTGCGACAGGACTTTGTGGACATTTTTAGAGTTGTTTTTTTTTTTTTTTTTTTTTGCAGAGCAAGATGTTTTAAGCAAACTGGAGAGAGTATTGAATATGGATTGTGTTTGTATAGAGGTGTGCATGCATACCTGCTGGTATTCCTGAACTAATTGATTTTAATGCCGTAGGAACAGGTAACTGAACCTCTTTTCCTCTTTAGTATTCACATATGGGTTATAATCCATAGATGAATGTTAATAACATTCTAGTAATTACCCTTTCAGTTAAAAACCATGCATACATACCTGTGCATTTTCCTACATATATACACACACCTATATATATTTAACTATAATTACATATGCATTATATAATATGTGCTACTTGTAATTCATACTATTTCAATTATACCACACCGAATTTTAGAAGTTACTACCCTGTCACAGAATCAAATTAATTAATATGCAGAAACTTGGGGATAGACATGATCTTGACCTACTCATGAATAGGGAAGTACTTGATGGGAGTATAGAAAGTCAGGCTGAGTAAATTGGGTGAAGTAATACACCTTAAAATAACAGAAATTATTTATTCAATTGATTTTTAAAGCTTCATCCCTGTATCTTTGTAGTTATCATTGCAAAATAATCTTCTGAGTATCTACAGCCTCTGGACAGATAAAAGGCAAGGGTAAAGAAAGGTAAAGGGTAAATAAAGAATAACTGGCTGTTCAGAGCGGAGCCATTGGCAGAGAATTCTCATCACATGATTATTACACTCAGAAGGTCCATGTTCCTTGTTAACATTCCCACTAAAGGGGCTGAACATAAGGCAGGGCATGAGAGGGAAGGAAGGAAGTTCTCTGTGCCATACGATCAACCTCCGCCCTTTTCTACTTTCTTCCATGATCTCCTTGTGTCTTGTGATGGCGACTCACTTGCTTCTGATGGGCACTCCCATAGCTTTGCTTCAGCTCTTTTCCCCGTCTTCTACTTATCAACTTTGCCCTCAGAGCTCTGTATCTGCTGCTACAGCCAAGATGGGTAAGTAGTTAATGGAATCCATACATCTGCGTTGATCTTTTTAGGTGGCTATGAAGGCCAGCTTGCTTCCTGCCTCCCCTCATCTGAATTTTAACCAGCCCTAACTCCTTTCGCCCTTTGCTTATCTTCACCTTTGATCATTCATCACCTCTCTTTTAAATTTCCCTTGAGGTTTCCTCTCTCACCATGTTTAGAAGTATGTTCACCATGTTGTTTAGAAGTACGTCAATTGGCGTAAGGGTCTTACATTTTCTTGTTATCTTTTTATTATTTGTGTTGATTCCCTTATGGTTCAAGAACATAAAGAACATTCCCTTATGGTGTATGATGTCATGGCTTAATTACCTCCCATTCACCCCATTGGTGAAGGAGGGACTCCTGCTCTAGGGTTCAGTGGAGAGCCAAACTCATGACACTAGACACTGGACAGATGGGATTGGAAGCAGGTTGTTAATCACATATGCTCACAGCCTGGAGGAGAAGGGCACTGCTCACCATGCAGCGCTGCACAGGGGTTGCATTCAGGAACAGTGTAAAGAACCAGTGGCTGTGGGAGGCAGGCTTGGCGGTATTAAGAGGACGAGGTGCTTCCCAAGAACGTGTTTCATTGAAAGTGATTGCTTGGGAAATCCATGGTGGGCAAGGAACTGAAACGTGCCGCTCAGGGATATGCAAGCACTGCAGTTGTTTCCCTCGATAAGGAGGGCTGTCTGGCTGGGGGACCTTCTCCACAGTAACACAGTGAGGAGGGGAACTTGTGGTCGGGCCAGATGAGGATTTCTTGATTTCACCAGATGTCAAAGCAGAACATAATATTGGGCCTTGAGTTTAGGTCGGACACCACATTTTGATTATTTTGCATTTGTTGAGGTCTGTTTTATGGCTCAGGACATGGCATGTCTTGGTCCGTCTTCCACAGACACCTGAGGTGTATCTTCCTCTGTCATTAGGGGAAGTGTTCTATAGATGTCAATTAGGTTCTGTTGGTTGATGGTTGAAGGTATTGCAGAGTTCATCAGTATCCATGCTGATTTCCTGTCTAGTTGTTGTATTCATTTTTGAGATAGAGGTGCGGAAGCTTCTACCAATAATCGTGGATTTGTTTCCTTCTCTTTGCAACTCTATCAGTTTTTGCTTTACATATTGTGCAGCTCTGCTGTTTGGTGCAGATACATTTAAGATTATTATATCTTCTTGGGGCCCCTGGGTGGCTCAGTTGGTTAAGCCTCTGACTTTGGCTCAGGTCATGGTCTCTTGGTTCGTGGGTTCGAGCCTCGCGTCGGGCTCTGTGCTGACAGCTCAGAGCCTGGAGCCTGCTTTGGATTCTGTGTCTCCCTCTCTATCTATCCCTCCCTTGCTTTCACTCTGTCTCTCTCTCTCTCTCCAAAATAAACAAACATTAAAAAAAGATGTTTTCTTGGTGGGTTGAAACTCTTATCATTATAAACATCCCTTTCTGTCTCTGGTAACTTTATTTTTTCTTTCTTTCCTTTTTTTTTTGCTCTGAAGTCTACTTTATATGACATTAATATAGCTTAATATAGCTACTTCTGCTTTTTAAAAATATTTATATGATATATCTTTCTTCCATTATTTTACTTTCAACATGACTAACACTGTTACATTTGAAGTGACTTTGTGTAGGTACCATATAGTTGAAGTTTCTATTCACTCAAAACTATAGGTGAAGTTTCTATTCACTCTGTCAGTGTCTGTCTTTTAATTGGTAGGCCTTGACTGTTTACATTTAATGTGATTGTTGGTAGATTAGGGCTTCAGTTTGGCATTAAAAGTTTTGTTTTCTGTTTGTTCTCTCTGTCTTCCATTTCTGTTTACTTTTTTGCAGATTCCTGTGCAAATTGAAACATTTTTGGAATTCATTCTATTTGTAGTACTTTTAAGTATATCTCTTTGTAAAGGTTTTTTAGTGATTGTTCAAGGTAGAGCATTGCACATATAAAACATGTAACTGGCATCACCATTTTACCAGTTTGAGTGAAGTGTAGAAATCTTTTATTAAATTCCTTTTCCCACTCCCATTTATAATATAATTATCATAAACATTTCCTCTACAAGTGTTTAGAATTACATGAAACTGTGTCATATTTTTTGCTTCAACCCTCAGACATGATTTAGAGGACTTGAGAGAGAAGTTTATTGCATTTGCCTCTGTTTTTGCTTACTCTTTTCTTCCTTCCTTTCTGATATTCCATGATTCCTTCTTTTATTTGCTCTCTTTTAGGCAGTTTCTTTTAGCCACTCTTTTAGGATAGGTCTGCTGACAACAAATTCTCTTAGTTTTTCCTCATCTGAGACTGTCTTAATTTTCTTTTCATTCCTTAAAATACTTTCACTGGAGATAGGATTCTGAGTTGACAGTTCTTCACTTTCAGCACTCGCAGAATGTGCCAATTCCTTTTGGCTTCCTTAGTTTACAGTGAAAAATGTACGATCATTCAAATTGTGCTTCCCTTATAGGTAGGGAGTTGTTTCTCTTATTTGGAATCTGTAGGTTTATGTCTTTTGCCAAAGTTTGAAAATTTGCAGCCATTACGTCTTTGAGTATTTTTTCAGATCCACCTCGTTCTCTTCTCCTTCTAGGATTCCAATGCCACGCATGTTTGATCTCCTGTAAGAGCCCCACAGATCCTTGCTTTGTTCATTTTGTTTTTCTCGGTGTATTTTCATGCTTAAGATTGGGTAATTTCTTTTTTTCTTCAAGTTCATGGACTCTTTCTTATGTCCCTTTCATTCTTCTGTTGAGTCCATTCATTAAGTTTTTCTTATTTTGGTTATTATGTTTTCTGTTCTAAAATTCTCCATTTTATATCTACATTATATCGTACCCTTCTTTGCTGAGACTTTCTATTTGTCTGCTGAGACTATTTTTTCATTTAAGCATGCTCTTAATCGCTGGTTGATAAATTTTTACAATGAATTTTTATGATGGCTACTGTCAAGTAATTTTAAAATCTCTGACATTTCAGCGTTGGAATCTATTGATTGTACTTTTTTAAATTCAGCATGAGAGCTTTCTGGTTCTTGGTATGATAAGTGACTTCAGACTGAAACTGAATATTTTGGTCATTATGATATTTGGGATCTTATTTAAACCTTTTATTTCAGCTGGCTTTTTCTGACACCACTTTGGAAGGAAATGGGGGGGGGTTCCCTTGTTACTCCAGGTGGGTATAGAAGTCCAGGTTTTCCACTCAGCCTCTATTGACACCCACAGGAAGAGACTTCTCATTATTGTTGGGCTGATGGAAGTTCTGGTTTCCCACTAGTCCTCTACACATACCATTTTGGTTACTAGCTAAGAGGGCAGGGGTGCTTCATTACTACTGTCCATGAGATTTCCCCTGCCATCCTGGATGGGGCTGGTCCCATTAGCACTGGGTGATAGTGGAAGCCCTGACTCTTCATTGGGGCTCCCTCTAACACCACCCTATAAAAAAGGAGGAGGAGTGCCTTGTTACTACGGGATGGAATTGGATGTTCCAGTTCTCCATATGGTCTACACTGGCACCTCAATGGAGGCACTCACTACTGACTGTTGGGGATGAAAGTCCTGGCTCCTACTCAACCTTCTTCGCTACCACCCTTGCAGGTTGTTGGAACATTTCGTTATAGCTTGACAAAGATGGAAACCTAGGTTCTCAACTTAGCCTTTGCTAGTGGGTGTGGGGTGTGGCCACAGGTTTTGTTCCACCCTGTGGTATTTGGCTATGGTAGAGTGTTGTTTTTTTTTTTCCCTAAAAGTTTTCTATCTTGCTAGAGTACTTCTTTTCTGATCCCTTGGTGCAAGAGATTAGGATTTTGTTGGGGCTTTAAAAAATCTGTTCAATGATATTTCTGGGTTATTGGCTTTTCTAGCACCCAGTTTGGGACGTGCAGGGCAAGAAGAAAACCTAGGGAACTTACCATCATGTCATGTCTCAGGTTCTGAGTTCCTATCTAGTCTTCTTTCCACCTTTAAAAACATTTTTTTAACATTTTATTTATTATTGAGAGACAGAGAGAGACAGAACATGAACATGGGAGGGGCAGAGAGAGGGGGAGACACAGAATCTGAATCAGGCTCCAGGCTCCAAGCTGTCAGCACAAAGACATGATCTCAGTTGAGATCATGACCTGAGCCGAAGTTGGACGCTTAACCGACTGAGCCACCCAGATACCCCTTCTCTCCACCTTTTAGAGTCTCCTTATGTTTGTTTCATATATAATGCCCAGGGTTTTTAATTGTATTTAGTGGGAGAAGGAAAGAAAACATGTCTACTCCATCTTCGTAGTAGAATGGCCCCTGATTCTGATTCTATCACCTAATTACAGGAAATCTTTGATTTTCACAAGCATTTGTATGAATTCCCCAGTTTTTGAGTATATAATAATTATAAACACAGCACACTATCAAATATATCTCATATTCAAACATTTTGAAGTCTTTTTTGAAGACTATTTGAAGTTATATATATATATATATATAACATTTGAATATATATATATTCATTTGAAGTTATATATATATTATATATAACATATTTGCAATATATACACAATACCATAAAATGTAGTACCTATTATAATTTTTGCATATGTATATATAAAATAATAATAAGTTTTATTATTATTATTCCACACTATTGTGGAAGTCATGAAAAGGTGCTGCTGAGGTGTTCTGCCGTGGACAGCATGACATCTGAGGGCCCTGGCTGATTCCCTCCGAACCCACCGCCACATTTACATTTTTTTTTAATGTTTTATTTATTTCTAGGAGAGAGAGAGAGAGAGAGACAGCATGAGCAGGGGAGGGTCAGAGAGAGAGGGAGTCACAGACTGAAACAGGCTCCAGGCTCTGTGCTGGCAGTCAGCACAGAGCCCGACACGGGGCTCGAACCCACGAACCGCGAGATCATGACCTAAGTGAAAGTTGGACGCTTAACCGACTAAGCCACCCAGGCACCCCAAACCGCCACATTTAAACCAAGGCCACACTTCTGGTAGGTTGGTCCCAGACATTGAGCACGTGGGGGTTACTAATGGCAACCTGTTCCTGTAACACTTGGGACTCTTCTGACCGCTGACATGGACCCAAGGAGTCCTTATCAGCCTGACTGAATTTTTCTTGGAACTTTGTTACATTCTAAGGCTCTTCCTTCTCAGTTTGCCTTCTTTCCCTCTCACCTCCTCAAGTGTCACACCTGCATAGTTGGAACTCTGCCTGTCCACCCTGGTTCTTTCCCACTTTCTCTTCACAGGCATTTCCCCCGTGCACCCTGGCATGCACTTTTTTTTTTTGAAAGACTCAGATGTTTTATATACCTAGATCTAAATCCATAATCCAGGGGTGCTTGGGTGGCTGAGTCGGTTTAGCATCGGACTCTTGATTTAGGCTCAGGTCATGATCTCACAGTTCGGGAGTTCAAGTCCCGTGTAGGGCTTTGTGCTGACAGCCTGGAGCCTGATTGGGATTCTCTCTTCCTCTCTCTCTATGTCCTTCCCCTGCTTGTGCTCTCTCTCTCTCAAAATAAATAAATAAACTTAAAAAATCTATAATCTTGTGGGGGGGAGGAGGGATGGGCATGGAGGAGGACACTTGTGGGGATGAGCACTGGGTGTTATGTGGAAACTAATTTGACAATAAACTATTTGTAAAATAAATAAATAAATAAATAAAAATCTATAATCTAAATCTAGATATAGGTATAGATCTAGAAATAGATGATCTCCGCATTCATAATACTGTATAACACGTAATGTTGTGTGTATGTGTATACACGGGTTATGCAGGACAGTTCCATAATCACCAGTTATCATCGAGATGGCAGTTTTGGAAGGGACAGCAGGGACCATATGGCTCCCTAATTGGCAAGCAACTCTCCCTTCTATATCAACCCACAGAATGGTTCAAGTTCATGCCCCTGCACTATTACAAATCCTCGTGTCATCAACCTCACAGTCAATCATAAAGTTTTGAGACAACAAAGGCCTTCCTAGATTTGCCCAACTAGAAATTCCCGCACATATAGATACATCCTTTATCGTCACTACCCAAAGGGTAGCCACTAGCTAGGTCTGGCTATTGGACCCTTGAAATATGGCTAGGGTGGCTAATAGAATTTTGAGTGTTATTTAATTTTAATTCATTTAAATTTGAATGTAAGTAACCCCATGTGGCTGGTGTAGTATTTCACAGATACTTACCCCCCCTCCATCCCATTGATCACTGACTGAGGTCAGGCCTTCATCCTCACATGCCTGGACTATTCTACACAGTAGCTGTGCAAATCTTGTCCATGTTCCCCCTCTCTTAATGCCCACTTCATTGCCAGTAGAGTGGTCTAAAACACAAAATCCGGTCTCTTCCTTAGTACAAAGCCGGAGACTGTGTGACTTACTTGATTGCTGCTTTTTCTCCCTTTTTGCTACACCTGGGACTATATATATCTGGCAGCTGTTAGCCCTGATAAATGTCTATGGGGAGAAAAATGAACATATTTTAACAGCAGGGAGTTCTGGAGATAGCTTGCCTTAAATTGCCTTAATTTTGGGGACTTGGGGGCATGTGGCAAAATAATGAAGGTGTATTTTTAGCAGGTGATCCAAACAGGTACCTGCCTCCAGTGCCCTCATGCTCACTGTCAAATGCAGAATCTTCACGTGACTTATTACATTCTCGGGAGATCACCTTCCCCAGAATCCCTTAACTGTTATCAACACAAGATTCAGGGGCAAAGACGTGAATTTCTGGACCTTTCCCAAAGTGACCCTCTGTGAAACACTACTGTGGTCAAATGCTAACAAATGAGATCCTCCGGAAGGAAAAATCACACTCGTGAAACATTAGATGCCATGTTTCAACCCAGTGAATCATTTCGTTAACAAATCCGTTATTTTTCTTAGTAAAGCTTTATCCTTTCTTCCCAAGGCAAAACATGACTAGAAGGAAAATCATCCATAGCAAAGCTTGTTTAATTCAAATGTGATCTTTGTCATAAGAAATGTTTTGAGAATTAGCAGTATTCCGTGTCTCAGAGACGAACACACATACCCAAGCAGCTTTGATGAACGTCTGTTTGAATGTAGCAGGTCTCGGATGCGCACATGCGTTTTTCTCCCCTCCTCCCCTCCTGCAGCCTCCAGTTTCCAGGCTATCAGTGGATCTTTCCACCAGACAACACTCCCTCCCTCCGGTCGCAGTCTTCGCCATGGGAGATGCACTTGGTTTCTCAGCTCAGTGAACTCTCCCTGTTTCAGGGAGGAAGATTTAATTGCAGGGTTTCACGTTTTCAAAGAAAATGTTTAGACTGGGAGGGATCAGCCATATTAGAGAAATGTGGTTTGCTCAAAAATACGTGGCATAAATCCCCTGCCTTGGGCTGGCAGGAAACTCAGGAAGAGACTCTGGCTGTTATTGAAATAATCCGTATTTGATTATTTTTTTTTTTTCCAAACAAGTGCTCAATTCATTTGGAATCCAGTTGTTAGGCTTGATGCATGGTAAAATAAAACTGCAATTGCATATGTGGTTCCCATGCATGTGATAAGATAATCCTATAACTTACTTGCTGTAAAGTTGGCGCCTCAATACTTTTGCACGCAGCAATAATATCATTTTGCAACTTGCCATTATGACTCTGACTAGTCTAAATCCTTTGCCTTGCTTTACCATTAGTGGCAAAGTTGTACTGCTTTCTATTAATTTTTTAATGTTTATTTTTGAGAGAGAGAGAAAAAAAACTCGTGAGCAGGGGAGGGGCAGAGAGAGGGGAAGACACAGAATCCGAAGCAGGCTCCAGGCTCTGAGCTGACAGCACAGAGCCCCACATAGGGCTCGAACTCATGAGCCGTGAAATCGTGACCTGCGCTGAAGTCAGACACTCAAACAGCTGAGCCATGTGCCCTCAAAGTTGTACTGTTTTAATTCAGCTTAGGCATGAAAGATGATTTGATGATGATGACAATGCTTGTCCTTTCCTTGACCAGATGCTAAGGAAGTCACTTGCCTAATAATGCGAACTACAAACCACAGGAAGTAAGATATCACCTGCCTGTTTATGGGGATCACATGACATTAAGAGAAGGAAACACTGCCATTTGCAATTATACAACAGGCTTTCATCTTCCATTCTGGGCATCAACATTGTGTGCATGTCACTAGCTTTGTGCTTCAGCTCAAAGCACAGAACTCCCCAACTTGGTTTCCCAGCATCCTTTACTTTGTGCTGTGGCTGCACAGCGAAGCTCATGTTCTCTTCTTCCTTTAAAAAGACCCAGTGGAAGTTCCTTTCCTCCTCTGTGAGAAAACGGACGTACTTATTGGCAGGCCGAGGCATAACGCAGCCATGTATACATTTATTTCCGATGCAAATGTCTTTACTTGGCGCATTTTGAAGAGAGCCAGCTATTGCACTGGGCAGATGAATGGTTTCCTTGTCAATGGGACAGTGATGTAGAAGGTTTGTAATAAGGGCAGGTGCATAAAATCTCTGCGTAGTTGATGAAAGCCAGATACGAGAGTCATCCTGTCTGATCCCATTTGTATAGAGTTCAAAACAAGAAAAAAAGAATCGCAGGTGTTGGGAGTCGGGGTTCCGGTTCCTCCTGAGAGGTTAGGCTGGGAGGGACTTCCGGTGCCGAGACTGGCCTGTTTCTTGATCTGAATTACAGTCACATGAGTGTGGTCATTTTGTGACAGTGTATTGAATGCTTACCAAGTTTGCACTTTCTGTTTTAATGATACACTTTTAAAAATTATTTTATTTCAAATGTTTATTATTTTTGAGAGACAGAGACAGAAATAGAACACAAGTGGGAAGGGCAGAGAGAAAGAGGGAGACAAGGAATCCAAAGCAGGCTCCAGGCTCTGAGCTGTCAGCACAGAGCCCAATGTGGGGCTTGAGCTCAGGAACCGTGAGATCACGACCTGAGCTGAAGTCGAATGCTTAATCGACTGAGCCCCCCCAGATTCCCTTTATGATACACTTTTTAAAAAATGCTTATTTATTTATTTTTAAGAGAGAGAGAGAGTAAAGCTGGGAAGGCACAGAGACAGAGGGAGATAGAGAATCACAAGCAAGCTCCACGCTGTCAGCGCAGAGCCAGACATGGGGCTGGAACCCACCAACAGTGACATCATGATCTGGGCAGAAATCCAGAGTCTGTCGTTTAACCAACTGAGCCATCCAGGTTCCCCTCTTAGGATACACTTTAACTAGAGTTTGACACTTACACCAAAATATACTAGAAACATGCTACAAATATTCTCCATACAGGTCATCTGAATAGCATTTGCTGGTTTGGATGGAAAAGGGACTGGGTTCGGAGTTCAGGATGCTATTGTCATTTTTCTTCTCTATCATGCCTCAGGACTGTTGAACATAAAAATGCGACACTCCAAGCGACCTGTCGCGGTACTTCTTCTGAGAACATGAGTCGACTGCTTGTTTTCCCGGCACATAAACATGAACAAAATGCAATGAATTCTCTACAAAGTAGCTCCAGGAAGAAATACCAGGGCCTCTGCCTACCAAGAGAGCCATTTTAAAGAATACTTCCAGACACCCTCACCCCAACTGCTACCGAAGAGGTGAGCTGAAGGGGGAAAGCCCACATGCACTGCAAAACCCAAGAGCAGGAAGTCACAAAGCATGTGGGTAATGATATTTACTCAGAGCCGGATTCACATCCTACTTAACTCCACGGGAATTCTCACCAGTTGGGCTTAACAACACCAGCAATTCTGAGGCTCATTAACCTATTTGCAGGTGTTCTGCTTTCTGAGCCCTCTGCATTCAGAGAAATAGCATTCTCAAAATCCTCTGACACAGCCTGCCCCTCAGTTCAGAGGTAATCATGACGTTTCTCAGGCCTCTTCGCTGGGAAATGAAAGCTCTGGGTGATTCTCAAGTGGCGAGTTTTAAAATGAGTAATCCCATCAAACATTTCATGTGAACCCCCCACCGGAATTGGAGAGGAACAGGGGTAAATGGGCTTCTTGGATGGCTGGGTAAGCCTTCCTAGGCTTTACGAAAAGAATTAAGTTGTACTAAACCCCTCAGACATCTAAACCGTTTAGGATAGATGCCCAAGAGAATTGGGCATTTCCTCATGTCCTTCCTTTTTTTCTTAGGACACGTGTCTGTATTTTTCTGCTGAATTGCAAAGTGGGATCCCCGAGTTAAATTGTTCTGCCCAATCAGGCTAAGCCCTGGGGAGCCAGACAACTCTTGTTCAGTGGATTCTATTATGGGTTGTCTTCGAGAATCACATTATTTCTAAAATGCAAGCACTGCAAAATATTTTGCTGGGTACACTCCTTTTTGAGACATTTTCGGATTTGCAAATTTCTCTAAACCCCTTTTGCTAAAAACAAAGCCTTGAATTCACCCTTCACCGTGGGGTCTCTGCTATAGCAGAACTTCGTTATGACAAAGTCTTTCTCAAGATTCACAGGAATGAACCCCCTGGGCAGAGGCCAACACCAGCCGGCCTTACGCTAACGTCCGTGCTGCCCATGGACGGTCTCTTGAATATTAAATCTCCATTCTGTTCTCTTTACAAGTCCATCTTGTCTGCAAATCGTCTTACAAATAACCTTTCTCTTGGATTATTTAAGAGCTAACTATTTTGATATCTTAAAGTCTAGAGTTTGCCCTGAAAATGTACGGGTAGAAGTTTAGGGTATCCAGGACAAATCATTGGGCCATGTTTTTGTGGCCTCGTAGGGAGGGCGATCAACCACATTGTCTTTTCTTGGTGGGGAGGGGGAAGGTATTCTCTTTCCTAGCAGAGCAAGACGGGGCACAGGTCTGCTGATTTCCTTCTGGACGTGTCTATACCAACTCAGATCCCACCTTGTCACATATTTACTGTTGCAAAACCAACTTCTGGTGCTCTTCTGGAAGGTGGAGTAAATGACTGACAAATCTGGGCAGTCACAGGATTACAGAGGTTAACTGTAGTGGGACGTATAAAGGTAGCATTCTATGGAGTCTGGTAGACAATGCTCTGCTAAGCTTCCCTGTTGGATTAACAGAAACGTTGAGGAGCTAAGAGGCTGACTCTCTGCTGTTATGCCTTCATGTTGGTTTCTTCTTCATGTAATACTGAGCCTATGTCCTGTACAGCTTTTGACATACTTAGCAGCACTAATTAAAGCAAAGGAAATGGAGAAATGTTTGTCTCATTAAGAGAGATAGTTTTTGTTTGGTTCTAGAGGACAGTCTGAAATAGATTTCATCTGTTTTGCATCTTATTGGTATAATTTGACTTTTGACAGTACTCCTGGAGATTCCATTAAGCACGGCGAAGCTCAGGATCTGTGACGAGGTGAAAATAACTGTGGGTATTACAGGACTCTCTTGCTTAGGAAGACAGAGAAATGATGTATGTGATATTGTAACTGAAGACTCCACCCAAGGAACTTAAGATGTGAGACTACCCGCCTAAGCACCCAGAGTCATGCAAGGCTAAATGAATCAGCACTCCTGTCTACCAAATGCACTGCCTCCTATGGGGCATAAATGGAACTTTTGAGTCCTTGGCTACCTGTAATATAGATTAGTTATTATCTATTTATGGGATCCTCTGAATATGTGGATCTATCTGAAGTGGCTGTACTCTGTGAGATAAAAAGTAAATTAATCATTGCTTTCAGATGAAATACCTTTGGTTTGAAGCTAAAACAAAACCTTGCAGGCCATAAAAAAATAAACACTTACGGCAGGCACCTGGATAGCTTAGTCGACTGAGCACCTGACTCTTGGTTTTGGTTCAGGTCATGACCCACCCATTCATGAGATGGAGCCCTGCTTTAGGCTCTACGCTGACAGCATGGAGCCTGCTTTGGATTCTCTCTCCCTCTCTCTGTCCCTGCCCTGCTCATGCTGTCTCTTTCTTTTCTCTCTCTCAAAATAAATAAAATAAAACTTGATTTAAAAAAAAAAAAAACTTTAAAAAAATAAAGACCTATGAAGGGAATATGATCTGGCCCCGGTGACCTTTCATCACTTTCCATGTTCACTCTGTCCTGGCAATCATAGCACCCTTATGAGTCCTTTAACACCCAAGCATGTCCTTTCCCAGGCTCCTTGTTGCCTTTGATATTGCCTCTGCATGGACTATCCCTGTGGCCCCCTATATTTACCCGGCTCATTTTTTTTGCTTTCTTCAATTCTTTGCTCACATGTAATCTCAATGAGGGCTACTCTGCCCACCTATTCTGAGTTACAGAATCTCCTTCAGCATATTCTGCTTCCCCGACTTCCACTGGCTATGGAATTGGTTGCAATCGTCTCTATGATGTGCTTTTAATTTTTCCCCAGAGCGCATTCTGTACTCGAAAACAAGATAAAACAAAGTCGCAGTGCTGGCCTTAAATTGTTTGCCTGTTCCCCGCTAGAATGGAAGCGGTCAAGAAGCAGAGAATTTTTGTTTGTTTTGTCCACCGATGAGTCTGTAGGAACTGGAATGGTGCCCAACACAGAACCGTTACTCCGAATACATTCGTTGAATGAATGAATGGACAAAGGGTTGAACAAAGGGTTACAAATTAGGCACATAGAAACGTAAACAATAAAAAAATGAGCTTATCGCTATCATTGTCTGAAAAAGGCAACATAAAGCGGGCTCAGAAGTTCACAGCATTCATATAATCAAAAAATGTAAATGCTGGATATTGATTAAATAGTTTACTTTTTAAAACTTTTGTTTATTTATTTTGAGAGAGAGAGAAATCATGACCAGGAGAGGGGCAGAGAGAGAGGGAGAGATAGAATCCCAGCAGACTAGACTCCACACTGTCAGCACAGAGCCTGACACGGAGCTGGAACTCACGAAATGTAAGATTATGACACGAGCCGAAATTCAGTCGGTTGTTTAGCTGAGCCAAACAGGTGCCCCCTACACAGCTTATCCTACATTTAATCTTCTTTGGGAAAATAAGAGGAAAAGGGGAAGTTGACATAAGAGAGCTAATCCTGAACCACTGTACTAGAAAGTCAATAAATTATCCTAAAATTGATGAATGGAGAAATCTCAGAGAAAGCATGTTATTTAGCAATATAAATGTAAATACCAGAGATAACAATGAAGGAGTTGAAACAATGAAAGAATTGTCTCTTGGGGCTTGGGGCACAGTGGTGTTCATTATAAAACATATTACTATTAGAGTGTGTATATATTACCTTGATAAAGATAAAATGTCATAAAAACAAAAATAGTTCCCATAAGCACCTTATACAGAAAGTACTACATTTCTCTCCAAATTCTTTTAAATGTTTCTCCTTGAAGAACACTTTTAGATAATTATTCTTATTTATTTTATGAAATATAAAATTAGATATCATGAAGTATCAAAATGACTGGATTGCTAAAACTTCCTAAGGTATTTTAAGTCAATTTCAGAGAGACTGGTTAAATATTTTTCATGTGGGATGGATGTTTAGACTTCTAAAATAATATATTTATGGAGGAAAGTCTCAATTCGCTATTATTAGCAGAGATGCAGCTGAACATCCAAAGAAAGGAAAAGTACACTAAAGAAAATCAAATAAATCAGTTTGGAAAATAGAAGGGTTACATTTTGGCTGAAAGTTACAATGTAATTTAAGCCAAGATATTACTCACATTAGGTATAGCTCTATACCTCATGAGTGAACTTTATATACAACAAAACAAGCAATAGTGATAATAAAATAAAAGTCACTAAACACTCACAAATATATAGAGAAATATAAATATAAATACATTATATATATTTATCAATGTACTAGGAAACGAATTTATATAATATTTATATATAACATATATAAATTCATTTACATATTATTTACATATAAAATATGTTATTTATAATATATAAATTCTTCTTCTAGTACATTGATTTCAAGAACAGAAGACTAATGTTCAAACCGCATCATTCAGAAGATATCTTCACATACCATCAGAAGACCTTGAGAGAGTCATCCAAAGGTCTGATTAGCTGCACGTACACTTTGGATGTGCTCGGAATTATGAGCCATCTAACAAGTAGCATATTACTATCAACTGAGCCATTTAAATGCTTACTGAGGCCATGATAGTGACCTTCAAAGAAACATTATATGCATACCTATTTATAATCATCTCTAGGGGCACCTGGGTGGCTAAGTTGGTTAAGCTTCTGCTTCAACTCAGGTCATAATCACAGTTCTTGAGTTCGAGCCCCGCATCGGGCTCTCTGCTGTCAGCACAGGACCCATTTTGGATCCGCTGTCCCCCTCTTTCTCCGCCTCTCCCATTCTCCCTCTTGAAAAGAAATAATCATCTCTATATGTGTGTGTTGAGATAGTTTGATTTCAAATACTAGGCTAAATGTGCATACATATATGTATATATAGATACATAGCTATAGATATGTGGACATGATTATAGAAATATTATGATACACACATATATATAATACCTAGGTATATTACTTTTAGTTGTGATCTAAGTAATAGATTGGCATGAGATGTGACAGCTTTTATTTATTTATTTATTTAAAAAATTTTTTTTAATGTTTATTTATTTCTGAGAGAGAGAGAGAGAGAGACAGCATGAGCAGGGGAGGGTCAGAGAGAGAGGGAGACACAGAATCTGAAAACAGTCTCCAGGCTCTGAGCTAGCTGCCTGCACAGAGCCTAATGCAGGGCTCGAACCCACGAACTGTGAGATCATGACCTGAGCTGAAGTTGGACGCTTAACCGACTGAGCCACCCAGGTGCCCCTTTTTCTAAAAATTTTTAATGTTTTATTTATTTCTGAGAGAGAGAGAGAGAGAGAGAGAGAGAGCGAGCATGAGCAGGGCAAGATGTGACAGCTTTTAATTTAATCAGCCTGTGAGCGTCATTTATGTACATAGATGTACCTAGCAGAGAATATAAATTATTTATGATGATTTTAATAGGTAGTTACATTTTATTTTGTTATAAAATTAACGTTTTTATTTTTTAGTTTAAAAGATATGATGAAGTCTTTCAAATATAGCCCTGTGCATATTCCTGGCAAAGCAGCCATTGCCTAGTATTGTAATTGACTGCTTTCTCAGTGCCTGACTCAAGGAAAGAAAGAAGGAAGAAATGAAGGAGATGAGGAAGAGAGAGGGAAGGAAGGAAGGAGGGAGGTAATGAAGGAAGAAAGAAAAGGAAGAAAGAAACCAGTAAGATATTCAGAATGAACATTTTGGGCATCTCATTTAACGAGATGAGAGTCACGTGGCTAATATGAAACAGAAAGCTATTACCTAAGTCTGGTGTTTTTGAGTCGCAAATTGTCCAGGCTGTTTGTAGAAACTCCAAGTGAGAAACACATTTCCTTCTGGAGACGTACAAACTGACCTCTGTATCAAACAGAAAGTACACAGAGAAACAAATTAGAATGGTCCCAGTGTGATGTTCTTATTTAATGTTACTGAGTTATGAAACCCAGGATAAACCAGGAGTGACCCAGTCTGGGACTTCACATGCACAACTTGCATTTACTTTAAACAGATGAGTAAGAAAGTCCACCAGTCTTTCAGGAATTGGGGAGGCATATCCTGAGCCCAGAGGCCAGTTTGGCAGTGCTAAAGGACCCAGCCTAAGTCTCTAGCATACAAAGAGACAGGAGACTGTAAGAGCATCCATGTGAGAGCAGAGGAAAGTGACAGTGACTCCAATGTGAGCAACCAAAACCTCCAGGTATCTCCACAGATCTTCCCAAGGTCTTGATGATGCATTAAAATGCCCCTTATTGTGATGGCAAAGAGGACCGGATGACTTCGCCAAGTGTTGAAGGGTAAGAACACCAGGAAGAAGCTCTTCTGAAAACTGGATGGTCACGATCATCTTCCAAAGTGAACATGGGGGAGCTGTAGAATCAAGGGGACATTTCACTGCTCTTTAAGGGTCGTCGATTTTTTTCAGTTTGTTTTTTCATCCATGATAAATAGAAATGGAGACCCGTCTATAGCTGAAGAGTAGCTGAACCAGATGCCCCAGGCTTAAAATACCAATTCTTCATGACTGTTCGCTTGCTTTGCACTTGGCCCAGCAAGCTGGCTTCTGGGAAATGGACCATGCAGTTCTCCATCCTATTAATAGAAGGTCCTCTTTCTGTAGTGTGCCTTCAACTCTTTAACATGTTTGAAGATACCCCATTAGATAGAGTACAGGCCAAATCCCACTGCAGCAAATTCTCAGAGAATATCCTAGAATTTGGTTACATCAAATATTGCTTGAAATAAGAGGGCCATCAACTGAAGATCAAGAATCTTATGATGATGATGACATCTATTGTAATGTTATTTGATCTGTGTTAATATTGGTGATTAGGCAGAAAAAAATCTTAGAGACGATTATATTTATGCCATCATTCATTGAACCTGGCTAAATTTAGCTTTATACTTCCTGCATCTGGGACTGGCCCTTTGGCTTTGGGTCGGATTTTCTTCCCAGTTTCTGGAGCACTGGCTCCATGCTATAGTGGTTGGGTTGCAAATATTGCAAGGGAATGCTTTAACACAAACAAAACGTCTCACTGATTAAATGTCAGAATGTGGTTTGCTTGCTGAAACTCGGTGAGAGGAGCCAGAGGCCTGGGCTCCAAGCCCAGCTCTCCAATTGACATTCAAGGTGACCTTGGGGGGGTGGGGGGAGACGATTTAACTGTTTCCTGCCCTGTGGCTGTGACACTGGGAGTGGCGGTGGGGGGGGGGGAGGACCGGGGGAGGGGTCACATAGTAAACATAACCCTGAGGTTGGTAAGTTCTTTGCAGCTTTTTGAAAAGTGACTACATAGACTCTTCTCTTTTCTCTGCTAGTCTATATGAGCATGTGAGGCCTTCTGGGAAAAGTGTTAACAAGGGTTGCCAGATATTAGGCAATTCTGATATTAATGACATCAATAATGTCATTAATGACGGGATAACCGTCTCTGGGAAGGAAAAGCAATGAGTGAACATATACAATGCTTTTTCTTGTAAATATCATTTTCAACCAATTTGTCAGAAAATCTATTTTTCCTCTAAAATAAGACAAGCAGACCTACCCATTTGTCCATCTCCTGTGGTATCATACAGTGAATTGAGGAAGAACGTGGGCTCAAGTCAGATTGCCTGCATATGCTTACTTCGACAATTTACTTAGCTTCTCCGTGCCTCAGTTTCTCCTCTGTTAAAGCTGTACCCACAGCACGGGCCTGCTGTGAGGATGATTCAGTGCATACACCTAAAGTTCATACATTCCATTCCATGCTTGGAACCACGCCTGGGTCTTTGTAAGCACCGGGTAAATGCTACCTCTTATTGTTATCATTCTTGTTGTGATTCCTAGAAGACAAATTAATCAACTGGTCAAATTCTTTTATTCTTGCTAAACATTGCTCCTCAGGGTTGCCCAGCATCCATTTTTTTTTGTTGTTGTTGTTTGTTTCTCTTCCTGTTCCAATTAGTGGTTATGGAAGCACTCAGTGCTTTTTTTTCAACAATGGCACATCGTGCCATTCATTTCAACAGTGACACATCGTGGCTAAAAGACTTTTTGCTATGTTAAGCAATCCACAGTATTTTAAATTTATGTATAGCTCTGGAGGTAGCCCAGGAGCTATCCATTCTTTACGTTGGCAACTAGATGGATGTCGAAAACTACAATTATAAATAGTTTTATAGATGGATGTCGAAAACTACAATTATAAATAGTTTTATAAAAACATCTAATAGATTGAAAATGTCCACTTTTAGTAGTTTTATTTAACAAGTGGATATTGATTCATCATAATTTCTATTTAAGTTTTACTATATTGGTTTGCTTTCACAAATTATAACTTCTCTTCTTTTTAATTTTGATGATCTAAAATCATTTGGAGGAAAAATAACTTAAAATACATGATAGTCATTTTAATTTCTCAATGGAAACATTTATTTCAATTTGCATTCAGATAAAAATATATTGATACTTTGCATACATGGCACACAATTACATTTTTAATCCTTTGGCTTATTCTCATACACAGCATAAATTATATGAGATCTTTGTTATAACAACATTATAAGTGTTTTCACTGAGATGAAGGCAAGAGAAAGAAAGCATATAGAATACATGTGTAATAAGGCATGAAATATGTATGTTTCTTTAGAAAAATAATGTTTATGTTTGAGAGAGAGGCAGAGTGCAAGTGGGGGAGAGGCAGGGGAGAGAAGGAGACACAGAATCTGAAGCAGCTCCAGGCTCTGAGCTGTCAGCACAGAGCCCAATGTGAGTCTCGAACTCATGACTTCAAGATCATGACCTGAGCCCAAGTCAGACACTCAACTCACTGAGCCACCCAGGCGCCCCTGAAACATGCATATTTTTTTGGCTCACCCAAGCATTACCAGCCTATCTACAGGATACCAAGACATTCATGAAAACCTAAATTTCATTTTCCTTGATATTTCTTTTGATATTTTAGGTAAACCTTTTTAGACATCTAAGACCCATAGTTTTGGGTATTGTCTTTTGATTTGCCATTGTGAATTTATACTTGTTAAGGTATGAAGTCAGTGCAGTAGATTCTTATTATTTGTGAGAATTCAGTTCTGTGAAGTCCACTAGGGCACTGAATTAGCAAATACCGAATTACTGCCCTTGGGGAAAGAAATGGTTAGGTTCCTGCGATCCTCTGCTCACTCTGTCGTCAACCTATCAATATACAGTCTTGTTTCACTTGTGTTTCTGTCAAAGGACACCTTATTTAATGTACCTTGTTGATTCAGTAACGTTGAACTTATGGCCAACCGTACTATGACTCATGCCTGAAAGAAGTTCATCTAAGTTCATGTGTAAAGACACATCACATCCTTCTTGAGCTTAGGAGCCCTAGACAGGATTTCAGTGCTATGCTTGGGAATCATTTTAAACAGGGAAATCCCCAACAAAAAGCACAAACGTGAAAAACACGACCCTAAGTAGGCCGCGTAAAAGACACTTGTCTACAGTATGAGAGGTGAAACAAAATGGCAGAGTATTGCCCTGTTCAGCCTCAGCTGGGAACATGCACATCAGGCAGCTCAAACTTTCTGCCTCTCTGGGCACATTCACAAATGCCTGTGAAAGCACTGAGAACATTGATTTGGGGCTACAAATTAATTTTAGGCCCTCGGCAAATCGGCAAATATGGAGTGTGCGAATAATGATGATTGGATGCACACATTTTATGTAATAGTTTTCCAGCTTGATTTATAATTTTAAATATTTAGTCATTCTGTATCTAAATATCTCTTTGGGTCGTGATCCCAGGGTCATGGATTTGAGCTTAAGATTCCCTCTCTCTTCTTTCTCTCTCTCTCCCTCTGCCCCTCCCCTGCTTGCCCCTCTCTGTCTCTCTCTCTCTCAAAATAAAAAATAAATAAAATCTTCTGTTTGTACTTTTTAACCCCATTAATTTAAAAATGGGACTGAATTCACAGAAAGTTTCTAGATAAGGGAGTTATAAAGAAAGAGAAGGGGGAAGAAAGTGTTCGGTGTGGGGGAGGACACCTCCTGAAAAAATCCTAGCAAACCCTTTTTTGTGTTACCACCACATAATAACAAAGGGCTATCAAGATTCGGCAACTAGAAATAGAATATTCGTTGCCGAAGTTACATATTTTGATCTGTTCGATAACTTTAAATAAATATTATAAAAGAGCTACTTCATTTTGGAATAGACTTTTAAAACAAGATTAATTTACATGCTAATGAAAATCTGCTGCAGCCAATGCTCTAACAGAAAAAAAGTTTAAAGAGCACCAAAAATTCAAAGCACACAAACTGTGTGTTTTGCTGACTCCATTGTCAGTGTCACTATTAAATGAATGTCTCTTGACACCAGTAAAATAAGAGAGTGTCTTGTACTCCAAGCAGAGATACATGTATTAGTTGTTGCATTTCAGATAATTGTGAAGAGTTTGGGGACACTGGGTGGGAGAAAATAATTCTGGGTGCATGGAATGGACACGGGAGATTAGGCAAAGATAGCAAGAACCAGGCAACTGTTTAGGAATGGTCTCCAGGGGCGCCTGGGTGGCTTAGTCGGTTAAGCGTCCGACTTTCGCTTAGGTCATGATCTCACGGTTCGTGGGTTCGAGCCCCGCGTCGGGCTCTGTGCTGACTGCCAGCTCGGAGCCTGGAGCCTGTTTCAGTCTGTGACTCCCTCTCTCTCTGACCCTCCCCTGTTCACGCTGTCTGTCTCTCTCTCTCCTAGAAATAAATAAAACATTAAAAAAAAAAAAAGGAATGGTCTCCAAGGGTGGCCCCAGAGAACCCCAATTTCTCAGATGATAGCAGTGAGGAAAGGGAGTTATAAATCAGCTAGCTATTTAGAGGCTAGAGAATGTCATAACCATGGTAACCATGGATGAGTGTGTGTGTGTGTGTGTGTGTGTGTGAGAGAGAGAGAGAGAGAGAGAGAGAAAGAGAGAGAGAGAGTAGATGGATAGAGAGACTGATAGAAGGTCTGCACAGGTTGATGACTAGACAGACATTATTTAAGAAAAAAGTCATCTGTAGTCCCTTTTGTCTATTTAGGCTTTGTTGCTGTGCTTTCTGTGTCATATCCAAGAAAGCTTCTGCACATCAAAGGAAAGAGTCAACAGAGTGAAAAGACAGCCCACAAAATAGGAGAAAGTATTTGCAAACCTTCAAACATCTGATAGTTAATATCCCAAACATATAAAGAATTCACACAACACAACCACAATAAGATAATCTGATGAAAAAATGGACAAAGAACTTGAATAGACATTTCTCCCAAGAAGATAGTCAAACGATCAACAAGCATATAAAAAGATGTTCAGCGTCACTAATCATTAGAGAAATGCAAATCCAAACCACAATGATGTATCACCTTACACCCATCAGGAAGGCTTTATAAAGCAAACAGACAAAGAAACAGAACATGACAAGTGTGGATATGGAGACATTGGAACTGTGCACTGCTGGTGGGAATGCAAAATGGTATAGCCACTGTGGAAAACAGATTGGAAGTTGTTTAAAAAATTAAATACAGAATTTCCATATGACCCATCAGTTTCACTTCAAGGTCTATACCTAATCATTGAAAGCAAGATCCTGAAGAGATAGTTGCATGCTTTTTTCCTCTGCAGCATTATTCACATAGCCAAGAGATGGAAATGACTTGACTGTCTATTGGTGGATAAGTGGATCAACTAAATGTGATATATACATACAATGGAATACTAGTCAGCCTTAAAAAAGAAGAAAATCTTGACACATGTTACAACATGGGGAAACTTGAGGACATCATGCTAAGTGAAATAATCAAGTCACAGAAATAAAAACACTGTCTGATTCCTTTATATGTAGTATATAAAATAGTAAAACTCAGGAGAGGGGAAACCAGAATCGTGGTTGCCAGCAATGGAGGGAGGGGAAAATGGAGAACTGTTCAATAGAATTTCTATTTCGCAAGATGTAAAAGTTCTGAAGATCTTTTGCACAACAAGGTGGATATACTTAACACTATACTCTACAACTTAAAAATGGTTATAATGACAAATTTTATATTATTTGATGTTACCACAAATAAAAATAAAAGAACTACCAAAAAAAGACGAAAGTTATATGTAAAAGGTGGGTTAGTATTGATCCACTTTCATCCTAGTCTCTATGGAATGAAATTTACCCACAGGGATCTTTACCCTTAAAATGAATTATCCTTAGGAAAGGAAGGAACAGTTTCAGTCAATATAATCAAGAGCTGAGTTGTGGTTTACTGTAGATGATCACACATAAACAGCCTAAAAAGATCAGTTAGAAGGAGACTTGTAATAGGGATTTAGTCATAGATGAATGAGTGAAATATATCTGGCTTTTAAGATCAACACCATCCTAATCTATAACCATTGTGACTTTTCTGTTTTTTTTTCCTTTCATTTTTTTGTGTAACACTCACAAAGTATCCTAATACTGACTCATTTTTCATAGCAACCTCAAAACAGTGCCAGTTTACTTAAAAGGAATTTAAAATTGCTCTACAATATCTTAGTTCTTGGATGGCTTACTACCAACACGATACTGTGTTCTTTAGAGATAACCTCCAAGTACTTATTTAGGTCTCTGTTATCTGGAAAACAATGAAACAGCACCAATAATTAGAATTCTCGCCTTTACTTAAAATAGTGACATTAAGATAATCTAAAGTAACTCATCCTTGGAATAAGTTTCATGATCTAATTTTGATGTGATAAGAAAATACAAACCTAATGACAGAATCAGGAGACTTTCATTCGACTGGCCATGCGTAAGAATCTAATGTCTCAAGATGATCAAGGTTAGTTCTCTTCATTATTTGCCCTCCTCCTTGGTGGTGTTAGTAATCTATTGCTGCATATCAAGTTACCATGAATTTAGTTACTTGAAAATAACACTTATTTTCTCAGTTTCTGTGGGTCTGGAAGTCCTGGTCCATAGCTTAGCTGGGTCCGTCCAGGTATCCTAGAAGGCTGCAGTCAAGGGGTCATCTGGGACTGTTGCATTCCCAAGGCTTGACTATGGGATGATTTGCTTTCAAGATAATTCACGTGATTGTTGGAAGGATTCAATTCCTTGCTGGCTTTTGGCTGGAGGTGTCCTCAGTTCTTGGCATCTGGATCTGTCAATCAGAACATCTCACATGAGCACTGAATTCATCAAAGCAAGCAAGAGGACTCTGAAAGGAAAAGTCAGTGAGATGAAAGTCATAGTCTTTTATAAACTAATCTCAAAAGTGTATCCTATCACTCTTTCTGTCTTCTGTTCATTAGAAGCAAGTCACTAGGTCCAATCCTTCAAATAGAGGAGATTACGTAGAGTGTGAGGACCATTGGGAGTCATTTTATTTCTTTGTTTGTTTGTTTGTTTGTTTGTTTTGAGAGAGAGCGCAAGCAAGTGGGGAGGGAAAGGGAGAGAAGGAGAGAGAATCCCAAGCAGACTCAGTGATGTCAATGAGGACCCCGATGCAGGGCTTGATTCCACAAACTGTGAGATCATGACCTGTTTGTTTTTACTTTTGTATCCATCAGGAATAACTTAGAATTGTTCTCATGAAGGTGATACATATTCCCCATTAAGTTTTTTCTTAGTAATTTATCTTCTGCAATTTTTGTGAATACTGCATTTTTATACTTGGTTGTGACCATTTATTTCTGATGTGCTCTACTAATTATTGAGCTAATTTATTATTCACAATAGTTTTTCAGAAGATTCTCTGGAGTTTTACAATTACATAAACATGATGTCTACAGACAATGACAGTTTTTCTACCTCCTTTCCAATTCTTACCTCTAATTTGTCTTATTAAGTTGCATTGCCTAATAGCTTCAAATATTAAAAGTAATAGTGATAATGGGGATCTGTATCAAGTTCTATAGTTCTGTACTTGTTGAATTATCTGTTTTAGACAGTGTCTATTGATTTCTTTTTTTAATGTGTTTTTTTTTTTTCTAGCAGAGAGAGAGAGAGAGAGACAGCGTGAGCAGGGGAGGGTCAGAGAGAGAGGGAGTCACAGACTGAAACAGGCTCCAGGCTCTGAGCTGGCAGTCAGCACAGCCTGACGCGGGGCTCGAACCCACGAACCGCGAGATCATGACCTAAGCGAAAGTCGGACGCTTAACCGACTAAGCCACCCGGGCACCCCTGATTTCTTTTTTTAAAACTTCTTTTTTTTAAGTTCATTTTTTTATTTTGAGAGAGAGAGAATGAGCATAGGAAGGGCAGAGAGAGAGAGAGAGAGAGGGAGAGAGAGAATCCCAAGCCGGCTCTGAACTGTCAGTACAGAGCCCAATGTGGGGCTGGAACTCATGAACCGTGAGATTATGACCCAAGCTGAAACCATGAGTCAGATATCTAAACAAATGAGCCACCCAGACACACCAAGATAGTATCTATTGATTTCTATTACCAAAAAAAAATGTAAGACTTTGCTACAATAGACTATCTTGCTTACCTGTACTATTTCATGACTATCTTTTGATTAGTCATGTAATCTTTTATGGTCAGAGTTTATAATGTTTAAATTCAATTAGTAATCTTTAATTAAGACTTACATGCTTTCTTCTCAGAAATTTATTCTATTGGGGCACCTGGGTGGCTTAGTCTGTTAAGCGTCCGACTTTCGCTTAGGTCATGATCTCGAGGTTTGTGGGTTCGAGCCCTGCATCGGGCTCTGTGCTGACTGCCAGCTCAGAGCCTGGAGCCTATTTCGGAGTCTGCGTCTCCCTCTCTCTCTGACCCTCCCCTGCTCACGCTGTCTCTCTCTCTCTCTCCTAGAAATAAATAAAAATTTATTTAAAAAACAAGAAATTTATTCTATTTTTTTAAGTTTATTTACTTATTTATTTTGAGAGAGACAGGGAGAGCACATGGGAAAGGCAGAGATAGAAGGAGAGAGAGAGCTGTCAGCACAGGGTCTGATGTGGGGCTTGAATTCACAAGCTATGAGATCATGACCTGAGCAGAAATCAAGAGTGGGATGCTTAACCGAGTAAGCCACCCAGGTGCTCCTAGATATTTATTCTAAAAGAGTATTTAACTATTATGAGTATATAAAAGTTATTCATAAAAGGATCTATAAAAGAGTAACATGACCCTTTGCCACTAACCTTTTATGCTCCAAAGAGAAGGTCCAACTGACATACGTTTGGTTCTTTAAATTTTTGTTTCAGCCTCGTTCATTTCTTCTAAGTCATACTTGATCATTATTCTTTCCTATGTCTTGTGTTATTTTATTTTGAAAATCCCTTTATTTCTGGAGCAACCCTCAGATAATATTTTCAAATAGGTTGTTGAGTAGTGTACTTTGACATCACTGAAAATCAGGAAACGCTTTTATTTTACCTTGTACATTACTGATTATGATTTGACTGGGTATAAAATTCAAGAACCAAGGTCAATTTCCATCAGAATGAAGACTTACTCACCTCACTGGAGTTTACTGTCACTAATGGAAAATCTGAAACCCATTTGGTTTTCATCCCTTGGCATATGGTCCGTTTTCTTCCTTTCTTGATAAGATGATAGAATTTTCTATTTATTCTTTGGGATTCTGGCATTTCATCAATTTGGGTCCAAGAATGGGTTTTTGTTTTTGATTTTTCCATCGATCTGCTTAACCCTCGGCAGATATTTTCAATATGGAGACTTCTGACTTTTTTTTAAACTAACAACAACTTTGTAAAGTATGATTATTATTTCCAGCTTACAAATAAGGTTTAGAAGGAGAAAACAATCTGTCCCTGGTCACTGCCTGGTTTCTCCACTTTCTTATACTCATAATATCTTGAAATACATCTGACAATCTTAATTAGGATTACTCATGTTACAAAGTATAAAACACTTTGATTTTAGATTTAGAAAGTTGAACAGTTACAACCTTGAAATGTTGGTGTTGATGACAGTAGTGATTAACAAACTGATAAGTTTATATTTGCAAGTTCTGTCTACTGTAAAAAAAAGAAAAAAGAAAAAAATTACTTGAATAATCACCTCCCTAAGAGCCCCTTCCCTGACTATACCTCAAGCAAATCACTTTTTTTGTGGTGGCCTAGCATGAAAAAGAAGTACCAGTAGTGGAAATAAGATTTGCTGAAGGAAGCTATTACTATTTCTTGCTGTTGAGAATTTGGGGCTCATCCTCTAATCAAACTCCCCTTGTTGGTGGAGAGAAAAGGTAGGCTAAAATATTTTCTATAGATTAAGAAATCATAGTTATTTGTTTATTTACTTATTTATTTATTTAGAGCAGGGGAGGAGCAGAGGAAAACAGAAAGAATCCCAAGAAGGCTCCATGCTCAGAGGGAGCCTGACACAGGGTTTGATCCCATAGCCCTGAGATCATGACCCAAGCAGAATTCAAGAGTTGGTGCTCAACCAACTGAGCCACTCAGATGCCCTGAAATCATAGCGATTTAGCAACAGTGAATTAGAATAAAAAACTAATAGAGGCAAGACCCTGTGCTCTCAATATGTGACAGATTCTTGAGAATTTATGAGTCACAATGCTTTTAAGCCAGGGAGTTCCCTAAGGTCAGGTTGCAAATCAGCGGTAGAGTAAATAATAAGTATTTTTTATAAATAACAAACTTCTTTCCAATTCTATCAAATAAAGACATATTTTCTTGCCTCTTTTTCTCCAGAGGCAGTCAGGAAAGTTGCCATGACTAATAAGGAAAGCACCAAGTTCCCTTTAACATACAGAACATCTTTTAAAGTTTGTTTATTTATTTTGAGAGAGAGTGGGCGTGTGAGTTGGGGAGGGGCAGAGAGAGAGGAGGAGAGAGAGAATCACATGCAGGCTCCACACAGTCCGTGCAGACAGAGCCCTACGCCGGGACACAAGGCTTGATCTCACAGACCGTGAGATCATGACCTGAGCCAAAATCAAGCTTTAGACACCTAACTGACTGAGCCACCCAGGTGCCCCGGGGCCAGATAATATTTTGCCATGAGATGTCTTCCTGGGTGTTATAGGCTGCTTTGCAACAACCCTGGCCTTTACATACTAGAAACCAATTGTGAGAACCACAAATGTCTTTCTAATATTGTCAAAGCCCCTTGGGGGTAGGGGTGGGGGTCACCCCCCATTGAGGACCACTGACCTACATAGATCTGATAGAAAGTTTTTTTTAGTAAATAACTTTCTGGAAAATACATAATGGGTTTTCTAAAATACTTTCTGCTTTTCACACTGGAGTTTTTGAACAGTATGTGTTAAAACATAAACATTTCAGGCTCTGGAAAAAGGCAAAGACTCTTTATATAAATAATACAAGTGAACTCTTGGGATCACCAGATAGCAAACTGAACTACACAAAATAAAATTCTGTGTGGGCACAAGAAATAGTTTTCTGAGCAGATTATTAATCTCAGCCTTGAGTTACAAACAGCACAAACACGGCAACTTATCTCTCTGCGCATGCCTTTATGCTACATAATGTCTAAGCATGATTGAAAAAATATATTCTTACTTTGAAAATAGAACAACTATTTGTAAAGATGATTCAGTCAGCAGGATGCTCTAGTTGGCACTCCCTAAAGTCTATTTTTACCGAGAGGAGCTGCTGCCTTAAAGAAGAGATACTGAAACTCAGAATATGTTAAACCACTTTTTGCTGCACATTTTTGCTTGGATAAATTTGCTTAATGGTCATAATTTATGCCCTGACAGATAATCTGTGCCAAATGTTTGGAAGGTGAGTGAAGAATTACTCCGTCTAACCAGGAGGCTGAACTAGCACAATTTCCAGAAAAGCATTTGAATTTCTTGACTGTTGCCTCACACTAGTTCCTTCTTCTGTTTACTGTATTGACAATGGAATGTTGCTTAAGTTGACTATAAAAGGAATTTTCTGTTACTTTAACATTGAGCCAATCTATCTTTCCTAGGCAGGGGTGGGGGATGGGGTGTTGAGATCAGGATGGCAGGGTGGGGCTGAGGTTGGGGAGTGTGCAGTGATGCAAAGTGATGAAACGTGAAAAGATTTTAGTGAAAGAAAGGGAATCTTTAAGTGAAAATGGCTTCAACATATATAAATAAGTGGGTGTATGTGCATATATATATATATACACACATACATTATAATTACATATACTTAGTAAATATATGAAATTATATAGATATTTCTTTAACAACACCTAGTACTGAAAAACCGCCATTACAGAGCCCCAAGGGAGATGGTTACTGATATGGAGATGTTGGGCTTCAGAGCAAATGGTCAAGAAAGATGTGGGACATCTTCAGTGCAGCAAGGTGGTTTTATTAAAGCGCAGGGCCATGACCTATGGGCAGAAAGAGCTGCCCTGGGGTTGTGACAGATGACTGATTGTATACTCTCAAGTGGGGAGGGGGTTAGGGACAGCAAGTCTCTAAAGAATTTTGGAAGCAAGGTTTCCAGGCCCTTGAGGGGACTAGCTGTGGTTAGGAAAAGGTCATTAACCACTGTCCAGTAAAATTTTAGTCATGAGACCTTTCTGATGAGTATCAGTGGGCCAAATGCTTGGAGTGATTACTAACATATATCTAGGGGGGTGGGGGTGGAGATAAAGGAAGGTTCCAGAGGAATTTCTGGATGTTTAAAATAGACCCAGAGCATCCTGGGGGGTTGAGCTAATGTTCAGCTAGGGTTGTCTTTTGCCCCGAGCAAAGTGTCATCATTGAGGGGGCTGAGTTCCTAGAAGGAGGTCACTCTGCCTGTCTTGAGGATTTGTCAATGGGCTGTAAGTTACAAGGAGATTTAATTTCTTCCTTTTGCCTTGGTCCCCCACATCAGATACTATTTAGTTTGACGGGTGGCGGGATTGTTCTATTACTTAGCATTTCAGTAGTACTCCCATAATGCCACTTGCTAAATCAGATGGTCCATCAAAGCATCAACTAGCCAGTTGCCTCCGAGGGCTTGGAATTCTGCAGTAGGAGAAGGCTCCTGAGCTTCCTGAAGGAACACGTATCCAAAGTTTTCGTTGGAAGAAACCCCATCAACCTAAGAACCATGATTAAAAGTGCCTTCTTTGGCCAGCATGTCTGAATATTTAGAGACTCTTCTTTAGAGAAAGAATGAACAAGGGATACATACATTACCCGAGAGAGTGCAGAAACACAAAAAGCACCTTTTTTTAATAGCAGGGCCAGGAAGATGAGAAGCAAAGGAAAGAAGAAAGCCAGCACAAAATGAAAGGAGGGTGTGCCCAACAGAAGGAGTTCAAGGCTTTGATAAGATCCAAAGAACCCATTTTCAGGCATCTGCCCAGCCTAATCTGTTGGAAAGAGAAAGGGCATTTTTTTTCTTTGTCATGGCTCAGAAAATACAAAATTCAAAAGGAGACTTGAAATGAAGAAGCAGCAAAGGTTATGTTGTTTCTTTCATAACAGGAGTCGTAGGCTTCAAATGAGGCCCCGTGAAGAAAAGGGAGAAATGTTCCTAAAAATAAATAAATAATATTTCCTTGAGATGCTCTTGCACCGAGGGAAACAAAGAAAGGAAATGGGGTGTTAGGGAGTGCTCTTTCAAACTGGAGCAGTGTGAGAGCCCTTACTTTCCCTGCGGGAATGTGCAGGGGTGCGGTGGGAGGGGGCTTTGCCTTCATCTTTAACCTTTCTCCCTCCTCTCCGCCCCCATTGCACACTGCTGCAGCGAAATAGAAGGAGCAATTTGGTTTTCTCTGGAACCCCCCACCAAAATGCATCTGTCTTACCTCCCACTAATACTCGGGGTGTGAACCATTGGCTATAAATACATGGCCAAAAGGATGTAAAATGATTTTTAAACCCAAAGGTGCTATGCAAAGTGGATTTACTAATATCAGGAATAATAACACTGCCTAAAGACTTGGTCATCAAAAGTTTAAATCGGCCCCTGTTGTCGGTAGGAAATGTGTTGTTTGCAGGAAACCCAAAGGTGTAACTTATTTTGTGTGTGTGCTCATGTTCTTGGTGATTATTTTCATTCCTATGGTCATTTGCTGTGCTACAAACCCTCCCAAAACTTAGTGGCATCAAGCAGTAAACATTCATTAGTTAACAATTCTGAGACAGATTTGTACTTTCTGGATCTTCATTCAAGTGTTGAATAAACCATTGAATAAGACAGGGCTGAGGACAAAATTATTCAGCAGGTCACTAGGAACCTACTTTCATTGATAGCCAACCAGCATCAAGGTAATAGGTCTAATGGTACTGTCATCTTGCTTTTATTCGTCTACCTCACTTCCAAATAGAGCAGTGGAAAGTTGGCCAAATCCATCACTAAAATCTAGTTACCTGGTGTCTTATCTCTGTCTTCTCTTTCACCAGACAAGACAACCTGCCCAGCAAGAAGTGAGATTAGTGCAGTTCCTGGTGAGAACAACTTCCTTTTAAATTTTCACCAGATATCCTTCATTGTAATTATTTATGAAATTGACACGAATCTAAGCAGTCTATATTAAAACTTATAATACTTATCTCCTCTGGTTTCCTGATACTTTTTCCTGTGTTCCACAGGCCATTCTCCAAATAACACTGGCAAAACGAGTTCTAATTATTCCTCAGTAAAATCTTTCTCCATCTCCAGGGACACTATTCTCTTAGGCCAGCAGACCTGCGCATGCTCATTAGGTAGCTCTATATGCCCTTCCTTAGCTCAGATATCAAAACCCTCATACAAACTTATTCCTCCATTCAACAAGTATTTATTAAACACTCACTATATATTAGGCATGGGAGCCTTCAGCTAGGCATAGGGCCATTTTGAAAGATCATGCCTAAAAATGAAACCAAAGGATTATTTTTTATACCATGCCTTGGAGTTTGAAATTCTTCTGTACACAGTGGAGGTCTGATGACTAGTTTCAAGTAGGAAGGTGGTATAATCAAGTCCGTAGGTTAAATAGATGTCTCTAGAAGGATATTAGAATAAGGTGTAAGGGTCCAAGTGAGGAGACCCCTACAGTAGCATAAAGCTGAATTAAGACATTGGTAGGGAAGACATAAATGAGATACATTTAGCAATGGAATACATTTAGAAATGGAAAGATCTGGGCCATTGATTGAATAGAGGGGGTGTGAGAAACAAGATTCTAGAATAACTGTCTTTAGTTAACTGTCCTTAATTAATTGAATAGATAGTTGGGCATTTACCGAGAATGGGGATAAGTTACTGATTTTATGTTACTATAAAATTTTATGTTTTTTTCATATTTTATGATTTTATGTTACTAGAACTACTCATATTTTATATTAAATTTATATTTTATTTATATTAAATTAGAATCATACTGGGAATACTCTAAGTAGTCACAATCATTTCCTGTCTCTCTCTTTCTTTCCTTCTTAACACTTGGTGTCTATTGTGATTGAATAATCAGGTGGAAATATTGCAGAATATCCTAAAATTGTTGAACTCTTAGCCCCCTTTAGTATCTCATGTGGTTGATATATCTTAATATGTTTCTTAAACATTTTAAAATTTGACTTTTACTTGACGATATTTCCCTTTCCTCACCGTGGTTACTAAGAATTCACATTCTGTCCAAACTCCTATCATGTTCATTTTGCCAATAATTCTGATTATAATTCTGTAATTCTAAAAAAGATCTGGATTATCTCCTCTCTTGCCTTCTAGGACATGAAATGATCAATAGCCAGTCTTGAATTTCTCAGATGCTCTGCTTTTTTGATGAATGAGATTTAGAGCGGGTGCCTTGATGCTTAAAATTCATTACCAATTGTTTATGTTTCTTGCTTTTGTGTCAATTTTATGATTTATTTCAAAAGTACATTATCCATGCCTTACATCTGACCAAGAAGTCTGTACGATACAATCCTACCACTTACCTATCTTAGGGAGACATTCGATCAGACTTGTAGAATTTGAATCCTAGAAAACTTGAAAAACCCACCTAATGTCCCCTTTACAGATAGGAAAATCCAAGTCCAGAGAGGTTATGTGATTTGTGTAAGGTTGCACAACTGGTTAGTTAGAGGCAGAGCCAGGGCTGGCGCATATGTCTTCTGACGTTTAGCCAAAATTTATATTACGTTTTCCCTTGGCAGGAAGTTAGACACTGGTACTCAAGCAAAGATTTAGGGTGAATCCTGTTTTCAGCACTGCAGGGGCCCAATGTGACACTAAGAATATAACTTAGAAGTGTATGATTTGGTGATGATGTGACTATGTCCTTGGATTGTGATAGGTAGACCCTTGGGTGCTGATGTGGCTTTAGCTACATGCTTCTGTCTAAAGAGCCCCCAGCCCTGGCATCCTTGATCCAACAACTTTCTTACTTCTCAGGGATTGTACTGACCACTACAGAGATCTCTGAAAACCCATGGCAGCATCAATAGCTGTGTTTACCGACTGCATTGTTAATCACCTGTGTTTCGCTTTGCATTGTTTTATCTGGTTCAGCAGTAAATCTAAAAGAAGGTCCCATATAACCAAGTCCAGGTTGTTATCTGTGTTCATCTCTAAATCTGAACCAGCCCTCTGTGGTCATTTCTTTTTCCAGGGAATTCCAAAAGTCCCCTTTTACTAAAGTTCCCTGGAAACAGGGTACCAATGATATCTAGCAAAAATAGATAGATAGATAGATGATAGATAGATAGATAGATAGATAGATAAATAGATAGATACCTCCAACAGGGAGAGGGGTGTGTTACTCTGAGAGAGGTCACATAGAACCTGAACCTGGCAAGGCTGTCTGTAGGAGCCATTTGAGCCTGAGTAAAAGGGAGTGACTCATAAGATGAACCATGTACCATCTCTAAAACTGTTCCTGGGGAGAAAAAAAAGAACCCATCTGAATGATACCAGCCCACCTGCCTGAAGGAGCTATTGTAATTGACTAGGAAGTCTGAGTCAGTCATGCTATTCAAGATCTTAGTCCCTGGAGGCCAAGAAATAATGTGAGGATCCAGCCTCAGAGTGTGGTGCCAGGTATGTCTTCAGGCAACTGAAATTGAAATATCTTGACTCTCTACCATGAGAAATTATTTAGACTTGGGAAAGGACAAATGTGACACCTTGATCATTTCTTTCCCCCTCACCCCAATTAAACTAGAATGTTCTTGCTCTAAATGATTGGTATTAGAGGCAGCCATCTGAAAGTGAGAGTGAAAGTCGGAAGCTAGAATCTCTAATCTAATTTCCTGTGCTACCATTGGCTTACTGCCTCATCAAATGTTCTTCGACAAGAGCAGTCACAGACCTGGGGACACATGCCCACTCACATGCTCCATTGATAAGGGGTTGTAATACAACCATTTCTTCTTTTTTTAATGTTTATTTATTTAGAGAGAGGTAGCATGTACATGAGCACATTAGGAAGGGACAATGAGAGAGGGAGAGAGAGAATCCCAACCAGGCTCCTTGCTATCAGCACAGAGTCTGACCTGGAGCTTGAACACACACACCATGAGATCATGACCTAAACTGAAATCAAGAGTTGGACACTCAACTGACTGAACCACCCAGGCACCCCACAATATTGTTTCTTCTCAAAGTGAATACATCATATTTTAATATTGAAGAGGAGAGATATTTATATTACTCACCCTTCTACCTCATAAATGTTCTAGTTCTTTCAAAAGACATACTATGACAACAGCATATCCATTGCTGATTTATTTATTCAAGTTTGCTTTCATTTCTAAAGAGCTATGGGCCACCTCAGGTTTACCAGTAGTCTGCCCCAGTTCTACACACACACACACATAGCTTGAATCTGTGCAGGTATTGTATTTGTTTCTTGCCTTTTTAATGGAACCAGTCCTGCCAGTCAAATTATTTGAGGCTGTGAGGACAATGTACCCATAGATCACATAACAGTAACATGAAAATTGACTTAAAGTATCCACAGAAATCTGGGGTAGAAGAGATAATTTTCCATCTCATTGTGAATTGGGTCTTAATTCTTTTGATCATGGAGTCTACGGCATATTTTAGATTCTACCAACATAATATCTCAGGCTTCCTAGGAAATGAACTTGAGCTCAAATGACCAGACCTGTCTTTATTCACTTTGCGTTTGAACTTTCCCCCCAAACTAATCTGATGATATTATCGCAGTGTCAAATACTTCTATTGGCTAGTTGATGCCAGTCACCTATTTATAAAGTGGAAGATCTCTCTCAAGCCTAGTGACATTGGCCAGAACACCTGTTCTCATCTAATTCCAATCAGCTGTGTTCAGAGTAAACATGTTAAGTGATTGTACCTTCCAAATCAAGCTTCCTGTGCAAATCAGAACTACTGAAACAAGGCAGAAGATTTTTTTTTTTCTTAGAAAGGGATTGTGTCTTTTCAGGCACCTAAAACTTCATGAACTTCCCCTGGTACATCCACTATCCCTGTACCCCATGTGATTGCTCCGGTCCACTCAAGTCTAGCCACTATTTAAAATCACCTACACCTAGACTCCAGAAGTGATTTGTATCACTGCAAAGTCTGCTGTCACTACACATTTTGAAAAGAAGGTCATCAAAGGACTTACCTGTTACAGCGCCTCTCTGAAGTTCATCAGAGAAAGTTTCAGATGGCCTTGTGATGTCCCAGATGAAAGGGATGACAGAAGTGCAAATTATTGGCATTAAATGGGAAAGAACATTGCAAGATCAAGTGCAGTTTGGGGGGAAATTAAAACTAAGAACAAAGGAGAGGAAATTAAATCCAGAGGCTGTTCCTTAAAAGGTTGGTTTCTGATTTTTGATCTTGAAAAAGAAGTTTTCGAGGAAAAGCTGTTTCCAACTCTGTCCATCTTCTAAGCTTTTATGTCTTCCACCTAGTCCACAAATTGGAGGAAAGGAGGGATTTGATGGTGGTGAACTGATCATTAGATTTAATATTTAAAAATAACAGCTTGTTTATATATGATGACGGCAGTCTACAAACCTGTCACAAATATCTAGGTCAGCACAAACAAAGAGGAGAAAAAATGACTTGCAGGAGTATAATAAAACAGCACAACAAATTTATCATTACCATTCTGTTGCTCTTTTACTATTTCTCTCCCTGGTAAAGATAGAGTGTTTCATTTCAGGTAGAAAAGAAAATCAAGTAGAGGCCTTGGAAGGAGCATTCATAATTGAATTCTTTTAAGAATTAATGTGTGGCTCTCTCTCCTTTCCTCTTCTTTTCAGCTTCCCTGGGGAATTCCAGGAGGGATGTTGTCAGGCAGATTGACAGTTCTATATTAAGGCAGCAACAGTGTAGACTGCAAGATATGTTTGTAGGATTGTTATAGTCAATTCCTCATTAATAAAAAATTGAGACCATTTCCCAAAAACATTTGCCTAGCATAAATACATTAAAAAAAATTCAAATGGGTCTCAACAAATGGAAGAAAACCACGAATTCCCTCTGTGGCTGGAGCACAGAGCTGTGAGGCTGAAGACCAGTTTTCCCTGCCTCATTTTTCTCAACAGTCATGGAGATAGAATCATCCTCTCTGGGTTTCTCAAAGGTGCAAAGAGATTAAATAAGGCAAAAGGTGCGATGATTCCCTGGTGAGAAAATGGTAGTTGATATCCGGTGCAGAGAGGTATACGGCCACAATGCTGTTTGATCATATGTATGGTTGTAGTCTCTAATGAAGACACTCATTCTGGATGGTGAAATGGTGCAAGCAGCACCAGTCAGACTTGGGCAAACAGGAAAGCACTGAGGCATTATTTAGGTACCACTTCCTGTAGCATCGCTAGCGAGAACCACATTAGCCCCACTAAACACAAATATGGCTTGTCTTCCAACCTGGCTCCTTTGTCTCTGTCTCCCCCTCAACTTTTTTGTCTCGTGACTCTTCAAAGCAACTTGGGATGCCAGGCAAATGATTTCTTACATCATTATCCCCTGGGGTCTTTCTGCATTTTAACCTGGAACAGTGTCTTAACCCATAGGAATGGCTTTAGTGACAGGGATTCTTGGTTTCTTCCTAATGCATTCATCACTGTGTTCTTCAAGCTTTTGATCACTAATCCAGCAAATGTTTGTGGAGTGTTGACTACGTGCCAGGCAATGTGCTGACACTGAAAATGTCACTGAGAATAAGAGGAACATGGTCTGAGCCCTCATTCATCTGCCTTGGAAATAGACATCCAAATAGAGTGCTTCTAGGACTTGGGACAGGCTTCTTGGGAGACCTTGGGGGGCAGTATGTATATTTTGATGCCTACTACTTAGGAGAATGATGATGTCTTCATCTACAAATAGGGCCAATTCTGTCCAGGAGAAACTAATTGGGAAAGGAGAAAAAGTATTGGATTGGAAGTCAAATGCCCTAAATTAATCCTCAGATCTGCTTAACCAATTATGTTTTTCTGGAGAATTCATTTAACTTTTCTGAGCTTCAGCTTCCTCCTCTGCAACACAACACAACACAACACAACACAACACAACACAAAACAAAACTCCAAGGCAGAAGAGGTGACTTTTGTGGTCTTTATAAATTTTATATTTTAATTTTTTAAACATTTATTCCTTTATGAGAGGCAGAGAGCATGAGCAGAGTAGGGGCAGAGAGGGAGGGAGTTACAGAATTAAAAGCAGGCTCCAGACTTTGAGCTGTCAGCACAGAGCCTGACACGGGGCTTGAACTCATGAGCCATGAGATCATGACCTGAACTGAAGTCAGATACTTAACCGACTGAACCACCCAGGTGTCCCATCAGTTTTATACCTTCATATCAAAGTGATTTCTTAATACCCAAATTAACCTTTCAAGGCCTAAAAGTCCAAAATGTTGCTCTCCTTTAATATTTCCAGAGGGTAAATTTCATTGCCCACTGATTTTTTCAGTGAAACTATGTCTTGGCCACTGATCATGGCTGCAAGGAATAAGTTTCTTGGAAATCTCCTATAAGGGTCTTGCTCAAATGAATGATAACCATGTGTTTGTTGTCTGGTGTAATCCCGCAGGCACTGAAGAATGTGCTGGTAACCAATCTGGGATGTTCAACAAAGCCCAGCCCTCCCCATCAGATGTCTTATCATCTCAGAATTGGAATGCCTAGGTCCATTGCACATGGCAAACTTAATGAACCTAGCCAAGTGGGGGTAATGGGAAAGATTAAAGGAAACAGTAATTCTAGAGTAGATAAGCACACTTTGTCATGGAAGCTTTCCTTGTGGTACAGCTTTAAAAAAACATGACCCTCATGGAGCCAAATCAAAATGACAACTTCTCTCAGGCATATCATTATAAAAACTGAAAGGTACGTTAGAAGTCATTTGATCCAATGCCTACACTTCAGGAGGAAATTGAGGTTCAAATAGGATAAAATGTTTTGGACGAGAACCCACAGATGGCTGGAAGCCGACCAAGATCAGAATTCAAGCTTTCTGATTCCCAAGCTCTGGGATTCTCTCTCTCCTTCACCTTGCTACCATTCCCAGATTGTACCATTTGTCTTTAAGCTGTTCATATTCCAAAGTGACCCCAGTCTCTCTTACAGTCTGTTCTGGTTCCTCACCTCTGGAGAGGAAAGAGGATTTTCTTACTTATCCTTAAATGTACTACCACTTCTTTAATTTTTTAATGTTTATTTTTGAAACAGAGAGAGAGACAGTGGGGGAGTGGGGAAGAGACAGAGAGAGAGGGAAACACTGACTCCAGAGCAGGCTCCAGGCTCCGAGCTGTGAGCACAAAGCCTGATGTGGGGCTCGAACTCATGAACTCTGACATAAACTGAGCCAAAGTTGGGACAATTAATGGAATGAGCCACCTAGGTGCCCACAAACACATCTTTTTTTAAAAAAATGTTTATTTCTTTTTAAATGAGAGAGAGAGAGTGGGTGAAGGGCAGAGACAGAGGGAGACACAGAATCCGAAGCAGGCTCCAGGCTGCTGGAACTGAACTGTCAGGACAGAGCCCAATGTGGGACTCAAATCCATGAACCATGAGATCACGACCTGAGCTGAAGTCGGAGCTCAACTCACTGAGCCACCCAGGTGCCCCCCTCCCGATAACATATATTTAGATCACTCAGCACTCACTCTTTGAGTGCCTCCCTTGCTGGAATGCCTCTGCTCATGGCCTCTGGATACCCCATTTCCTCAACTGTCTATTTTTCTCATGACCCAACAGTGTCTGTGCTTTGACCAAAGGCATTCAGATTCAACACAAAGCAAGAATGTCGGGGAACAAGTTCAGGGAATTGTTTTCTTACCACACGTTATTTTTGTGTTTTTATGAACCACTTGAGATTTGAATGGCATCTCTGGGTAGCAAATGCTAAAGGCTTCAGTGGAACCGTGGAGGCCAGAGATAGCATCTTGTGCCACGTCTATGACGCCTTTAGTTGAATAGGGGTCGGGGGCAAACCCTTTCACTGTTTCCCTGCATTTAAGAGGGCATGCAGGGGGGTGCCTGAGTGGCTCAGTTGTTTGGACATCTGACTCTTGGTCTTGGCTTGGGTCATGATCCTGTGGTTCATGGGACTGAGCCCCACGTCAGGCTCTGTGCTGGTGGTGCAGAGCCTACTTGGGATTTTCTCTCTCTTACTCTCTCTGCCCCACCCCCGGTCATACTCTTTCTCTCAAAATAAATGAATAAACTTGAAAAAAAATAATAAAGAGGGCATGAAGTAAGATCCCAGGGGAAGGTGAAGGGCCCAGCAGGCCCAAGCTCCAGCACCAGCTTTGCCTCCGACAATGAACGTTCCGACCACAGGAGGGAACATAAATCCTGCGCCATTCTTCTTTCTCCTGTGCAAGGGACACGGATTTTGATTAAAATGATTTCTGGAAATTCATTTTCATGTTCCCCAAGAGAGAGGAAATGTTTACATGTTTTGCATTCTCTTAAGACAAGCAGCAAATACTTCACAGCCCACATTATAGGAAGAAAGCCAATAAATGAGAACAAGATAAATAGATGATCATATTGACTTATGCAGAAAAAGGACCATTTAAAAACCATAAAATCTGCACACATACAAACTCACTTTCGAGACTTGCTCAACAGTCAGTGTGCAGACATTTACTAACTATCTATGTGAATGGTACTGGGCTAGTAATGTTCGTTGACATCTGAAGTCCAAAGTTAGAGTGGATTTATAAGTAGAAAAATGTGGTATTATCTAATCAGGAAGAGAAAGAAGCCCTAAAGTATCCTATACATGCTTTGACACTATGTTTGCAAAGGCCAGGTCACCCACCTGTTGGTTATTTTAAGAGGGGAAATTCTGGCAGCAGCTGGGACTCCGCCATAAATAACTTGCACACCAGTCTTCTTACACTGAGCCCTTCTTGTCATGTCCTTCCAAGGGACCTTGATTTGGGAGGTATCTCAGGTGACCATTCTCTCCAGGGCCATGGAAAATGACAGAGGCTTCTTCTCTGCAGCCATCATTTTTCTTCCCATCAGCCCCTTTCACGTGCAAGCTGCCTATTGGCTTCAAGAGACTTTCCACTGTTGGAGGGTCAGAAGCATGGCAAATGCACAAGAATAATCACTGTCACCATCTGAGGCCATTTACATCAACTCCATTAAATAAACCCACTCACATGTCAAAATCTTCCAATAGCTCCTCATTACCATTGATTTGAACCTCAAAATCCCTATCTTAGTGTTTGAAGGTCTGCCAAAGCCTCCCGCCTCCGCACGATTATGCTCCCTGATGGCTGCAGCTGAATTGGTTCCTTCCTGATTGCATCTGACTCTACTTGATCCACTGGTTATTACCCAGAACCGTGGCTTTCTCATTGCCGAGAAGAGCTCACCATTCACCTCCTCCCCCAAAGGCCTCCCTCTCGTGCAAAGCGGAAGAAGCGTAACCTGGGATGTACATCATACGTTCATGTGAGGTGCATATGCACACGCATGTATTTTCTGTGCCACAGCCATTTATATGTAGGCTCACCTGCCTGGTGCTAAAGAAAATTCAAGTCATCCCAAACCATGACATAGATTACTTCACCCTTAAGACTGGCATTAAAACAATAATACAAAAAACCACCCAGAACCAAGTGAGAGCTTGAAATACTGACTTAGTGGGGTTTTGTCAGCCAAACAAACAAACAAAAAAACCCACTCAGAAGATAGCTCAAGTATCTTTTATTTTGTTTTGTTTTGATTTGAGAGATAATGAATGTATAGCATTATAGTTTCAGGTAAACAATACAATGATTTGATATTTGTATATATTACAAAATGATCACCATAGTAAGTCTAGTTAGCATCCATATCCATACATAGTTACACATTTTTTTTCTTGTGATGAGAATTTTTGAGACTCACTTTTTTAGCAGCTTCCAAATATATGATATAAGGTTATTAACAATAGTTACCATGCTGTGTATTATAATCCCCATGACTTAATTAGGTTATAACTGGAAGTTTGTATCTTTTGAACACCTTCAATCATTTTGCCCACATTACTACTACTGGTAACCACCAATCACTTCTTTTTATCTGAGTTCAGGTTTTTGTTTTTTTTGTTTTTAGATTCCACATTCTAAATGAGATCATATGGTATTTGTCTTTCTCTGTCGGACTTATTTCACTTCGCATAATGCCCTCTATTTTGTTTTGGTTTAAAAAGATACTATGCATACTCACACAATCATTTGTCTTGACATTATAAGAGGAGAGTTATGCTCATGGAAGTGTTTTTCCTATTTACAGGGTGCGAGGGAGGATTTTCTGCTAAGTGTCTGGTTAACTGAAGGTCAGTGAAGTACATTAACTGTGCCATTGACTTCACATCACAGAAACAGGGATCCTTGTGAACCGGTGCCCTACTTCCTTTCTTTCTAGGAGTAAACAACTAATTTCCCAAACTGGTACTATGTAACAATTACATTCCTTTATTTTTAGGCAGTTTTTTTTTTTACATTGTTTTGTTTTCAATTAGTTTAGCTTAAGTGGATCTACTCCTTGAGTGGAAGATGTACGTCTGTGAGTCAATAAGAATGATTAGTATCAGTTCAGTTTGAGAATTTACAAGGCCATCAGCCATGGATCCCATGAAAATAGATGCCATTGTGCCTTGAGCCCCAGGTCACCTGTTTTTGTTCTTCCAAATGGCTCTTTCGGACATACACATGTGTGCTAATGGGTTTGTATATGCCACTTTGCAGAAGGGGTTGGGTCCCAAGGGATGCTTGGGTTTGAACCATTAGGGGAGATGGAATGCAGATATCATTTTCACTTTGGTTGCATCCATTTAACAGTCCTGAATAGCTGCTGTGTGTGTAATGCAGACCCATCAAAGACAGAGGAAGTGTTGGGAACTGTGACCACATCCCTCTGTGACCTCCTGCCACACGCAGAATGCTGGGTGAGCAGGAGCCTCCAAGACACTGCCCCCTTTGTGTCAGCCACACCTGACCTTGGCGTAGAGGTCCTTGTCCTAATATCTGCCTGGATGATGGAGGTCACCGACCAGAGCAAAGGTAACTCAACTCAAAGCAATTGAAAAATCAGTTTCCTGACCAGGCCACCAGCTCACACTCCCACACCACAGAGTCCACTGAACTACACAGGACAATCAGTGTCTTTCTTGTGCAGGACAAGCTGCCGGTACAACACTTACTGCACAACAGGCCTTTGGTAACCAGATTTCAACTGGGGGAATTGCATGGCCGTTGGGGTAACAGTAAGGAAACTCCTCTATCTTATTTCCACAACTGCTAAAGTTCACAGTTGTCAGGCCCTTAGGCTCCAAGGTCAGCTGTGGAAAGGCAGCTGGTGGAGGCTACAGTATTCACCCAGGCTCACGCTCAGTCTTTGGTCATTTTCTCTCACCCCACTGCTGAATGGAGCTTCTTCACTATCTTCAGTAGATATCACTGTGGCTAGAACTGCCCAGTGCTTTCTGCTAAAGCTAATGTTCCTTGGCTCGAGCTGGCCTGTAGCCTGGCTTGGAAGGATGTCTGGTATGATAACGGCTAAATGTGGGCTCAGAGGTTTTATTTTTATTTTTTTTTTCATATTAACAACACTCAGGATCCTCTTGGGTATTTACTATTCTGTGACTTTGCTAAAGTTAGTTGATCTTCTTCTCTTTTTCCTGCTATGCACTTGTGGTGAATAGGAGATACTTGTTCATTCACATCACCCAAGCCACCCTAAATACTTTTCTTTTTAAATGCTTATTTATGTTTGAGAGAAAGAGAGCACAAAAGCTGGAAAAACAGAGAGAGAGGGGAACAGAGGACTCCAAACAGGCTCCGCGCTGACAGCCCCCAGATGTGGGGCTCGAACTCTCGAACTGCAAGATCACGACCTGAGCCGAAGTCCAATGCTTAACTGACTGAGACACCCAGGTGCCCCGTAAATACTCAGTTTTGATAGTACGTGAAGTTATACCATTAGTACAGATCCTGAAAGAAACGTCAAAATATGTCTTTAATATAAAAAAGCATATACGAGGAATTTATATGAAAGATACTATGGAGCATCTACCTCATGGTTAAATCAGAAACTATTAAGCATAGGAATCAGAGAATTATTCACTATGTCTCTCCATACTGCAATAGCCAGTTATCTTTGGCCAATCAATCAACCTTTCTAGCACTCAGGTTTGTTGTGAAGGTGACAAATCGTTTAATCATCCTTCTGGTTAGTAGACTATAAATACCCCCTGCCCACTTCAGAGATTTGCTCTGAAGAGATGCCATTGTTTCTGGGTCCCGAAAGGGCTCTAGGAAGATAAGGACATATCTCCCCTGTTAGTGAGAACGTGGTGCCTTGCACAATGCCTGGCCTATAACAGATGGAAGGAATATTTGTTGAATCACTTAATGAATGCTTGAGGTGTTCAATGTGCTTGACAAATCTTCCCTTACCCTAGATAAGAGTTACAGAGTTTGTTCTTGCTCAAACAAACAAGCTTGTTATGGCTTCTGCGGGAAGAAAAAAAAGGCAGCCCAATAGGGTTCCACCCCCACCCCCGTATATAAGGAAACAAACTGAAGTAGTGTAAACAGGCAAATATAGACACCAAACACTACTAAACAAATTACAATGGTTTTTAATTGAGTTCAGTCAAATTGTTTCTCACTTTGCAAACGGAACATTTCTTACTCAGCAGTCGCTTTCAATACTTTAAAACACGTTACTGGGTTGACAGAAAGAATTTTGGAGAAACGCATATGGAAATTAAATAATTAAACACCGTTATATCAAAATGACTTAAAGACACGTGTCTATTCATTCCCACACTGTGCTATTCTAATCGACTGAAGTGTGGCACTGAGCAAATCAAATAGCTGCATGTATCACAGGCTTCATTCCCCCCCACCCCCGCCATGGACCTCGGATTAACCCCTCACCTTTCACTCTACAGCTAATTAAATCCAGCGATGGTTCAGTGGGACATTCTTTGTGGAGATATTTAGTGAGGGTCTTAAATTCCTTCATATGCTTTCCAACCACACTGCCCGCCTCCCCAAAGCACATCTGTTTCAGTGCCACAGTATTTTGGCAAAAAATTACAGGACTGCCATGGCAACATCATAAACCCATCCCTCGCCCAACTCTTCAAGGAGTTTGTAAAAATCCAGCTGTAAAAATTGGCCATAGACTGTAGGGGCTGGTTGTTTTATGTGTGGCCGTTAACTTTTCTCCCCCTTTCCTTCTCCACCAGCCCTGCTTGCAAAACCACTCATTTGAAAATATTTGCAAAGCAATTTAACATTTATGGAGCCATCAAAGGGGAAATGGGAGTTCAGCTCAGGTTGCCTCTTCTTACTACTATGCGGCTAAGGTCAAAATCGTCACTGTGTTTCCTTCCTTTTTGCCATGTGGGTGATCTCAGCTAACATCGGCTTTTCATCCCCCTATCATGTCCTCTGGCTTGGAAGTCTTCACTTCCCTGAGCTCCTTTGGAATCAAGGTGGGGCCCCCTATATAGGAAAAATGCAGTAGGTATCCGTGGGGCACTGAGGGGACAGGAATGGCGAAAGGGGTAACAGGTCGCTCCGGGGATTAATCTCCATTTTACTGGAACCCGTGTAATGTTACATAAGGCTTCTGTTCCTTCATTATTCCTAATGGTTAGAGCTGTTTTTGTTGTTGTTTTATTTTTTGTTTGTTTGTGTTTGTTTTTGTTTTTCCCTTTTCTTTTCACTGGCTTTGGGCACTTGTGCCAAAGTCCCATTTATCCTTCGAAAGTTGTAGACAAGATTGGGTGAGGCTACATCACTCACAGTGGGTAGAGTTGACGCAATGGAGTTCCACTGTCCCCAGGGAAAAGAACATTTTGAATTTTAAAAAAATAAAATTAATTTTGTTAATTTTAATAAAATTAACTTCTCTAACTTTGCTAGGGAAGCAAAAACACCCTAAAAACAGTCAACCGATATCTACTGGAACTATTTTGAGTTAGAGCCTTGGGAAGAATATAAATACTCAAGTATACACATGTTAATTATATGACATGTCCTAAGTTAGATGCCCTTGAGCAAAATTCAGTTAGAGCTTTCGACACAATTGTCACTGAAGCGAATGCACCTCAGGACAAGCATAGAGTCGTGTAGTGAAATAGTTTCTGGCGAAAGGAGCTTAAGTGGCCAGAGTTGCCTATCTCAGTTGCAAGCGGGGCTTGGCTGCCCAGGGCAAATGTGGCTGTGTCTGCTCTGAGGTTGGCCAGGTAAGGCGTGTGTGGCCAAGAAGCATCCAGAGTGGTTCTGAGAGAATTGACCAGGCAAACAGAACCTGGCAAGATTGTGACACTGAAGAGCTCGGGGAGCTTGCCTTTCTTCCCATCTTCCTTCATCCTTAGGTGTCTCCCTCACTTATTCCCACAATACTCGGTACCTCAGACTCAACACATGTGTTCTTTCTGAATGACTTTTTCATTTCTAGTTAGTGTTAGTAATGTATTATCTCAAGAATGTATAATTACATCTAAGATCTAGAGAGCTGTAATATCTTGAAACTGTCCACCATAGCCCAGCAAATGAAATCCCTCAGACTAAAAAAAACCCCTCTCTTCCACACTGGCAGTGTGTGGTCATAGCAGCAGAGCCCTTAATCATAAAATGACAGAGTCGCAGAGTGTTTGCAATGTAGATGGTTATCAGTCAACTTTTAAATATCATTTTCATGTACCCCACGGCTTGGAATTCCCCCCTCACCCCGTCGCCTTGATGTCAAAGGGAGCTATACGTGTGGGTTCTCTGTAGGGTGACATAAGTTCATTTGAGATTACCCTGGAAATTCCCTCCTATGGGTGTCATGGTACAGTGCAGTGAGGGGTGATTTTATAGGTTAAATGTGTTTCAATACAACAACCATTCTGAACAGGAAAAAAAAACAGCATTGAGTTTTTCTCATTGCCTGTTATATTCCAGGTGGGGGCAAATGTATCATGAGGTACAAGTCTACAGAGAAAAAAAAACAAGTTTTCTGTGTCTCAGTGAGAGAGAGCCACATGGAGAGATGGGCTCACGTAGAAAGTGATTATGAAGCAAAAAGGGAAGGATTTGAGGTCACAATATTAAGGAATTCCAACATGTCATTGTGAGGGAGTGAAAGAGAATTTTGAAAATGTGACTCTGAAAGGTGGTCAGAACAGGGGACAAACTCAGTGTCCATGGCGGTGCAGAAAACCAGAGAAGAAAGGGTTTTAAGAAGATAAGTACGGACAATACTCTTGAATCCTCATATTAGGTCAAGGAAAATAAGCAAAGGAGAAAATAATTTAGCATATTATGAACTGAATTATGTTCCCCAAATTTGTATGTTGAAGCCCCAACGCCTTATGTACGGTTTTCGGATACAGAGCCTTCAAACAGGTAATGAGGTTAAATGAGGTCATTGGGATGGGCCCTCATCCAGTACGACTGGTGTCCGAAAAAGAAGCAGAGAAAATAGGGATGAAAACACACAGAGGAAAGACCACTGAGGACAGAGGGAAAGCACAGCCAGCTACAAGCCAAGAGAGAGTTCTCATGAGGAGCCACCCTGCCAGCACCATCATCTTGGACTTCAGCCTTCACAACTGGAAGAAAAGAAATGTCTGTTGCATAAGTCGCTGAGTCCGTGAATTTTGTTACAGTCACATTAGCAGACTAACCTAAGTAACAAGGGGTCAAAGATAACCCATGATAACGTTGTTTTGGGGGTGACGAAGGTAGAAAACTGGATTGGAGTATGTTGACGAATGGGCACCAGGTGAGTAAATAAATGGCGACAGGGAACAGCGCTAACTCTTTCATGAAACTTGAATAGGAAGGGAAAGAAAAAGGGTGATTCGCTGGGAGAAATGTTGGCTTTTACGATTATGAGGATTGAACCTGAAAATCAACAAATAAGGAATGAGATCCTCTGTGCAAAAGCCACCTTAAAAAGACAAACTATTTCTCAGATGAAACAGCAGAATTAGAGTTTGATCATAATGACCATAATAATAAAAAATGACATTAAATCAATATTACCATTTATTGACCAAGTAATATAACTCAAGTTGCAAGCATGTTGCTTTATATATTTTAACTTAATAGCATAGTGCCTGGAACATGCCAGGTATTCGATACATATTTACTTACTGAATACTGAATAATTATTGAATGGATGACATTACAAATAGATATTATTATTATTCCCAACTTTTTCCTAATTTTTATATGAAGAAGTTAAGACTTGCTAGTTTAAATACCTTGTCCAAGGTTGATGCGGTTTGAAAAGCCTGATCCATAATGCAGACACATTTAAAGAAAGAATGTGTTAACCACAGGAAAATATGCTAAGTGAAAATTTAAAACAATGAGAGGTTAGAAAGGCAAAACCTTTATTTTCTGTGCAGGGGGGAGAGGAGATGAGGTACTATAAGCCTTAAAGAGTCCAAGCAGCTCTTGCAGAAAGGATTAAAAGGGTTTTGGTGTCTAGTGATTAAAGTCACACCAACACTCACTACCACCTGGGATGGTAGTGGGCCTTATAGAAGATCGGAGATGGGAAGTTATTGGGCAGTTTGAAGCAGAGGAATTTTATCACCTCATCTATTCGTCTGTTAGGGACGCCATGACAAAAGATCACAGACTGGGGGAGGCTTAAACAACAGAAATTTATTTTCTCACAGTTCCAGAGGTCAGAAGTTCAGGATCAGGGTCTCAGTAAAGCTCTTTTCTCTTGAGTCCTCTCTCCTTGGCTTGTTTATAGCTGTTTTCTCCCTGTGTCCTCACGTGGTTTTTCTGTTTGAGTCTATGTCTTGACCTCCTGTTCTTATAAAGATTCCAGTTGTATTGTATCAGGGCTCATCTTTACTCACCTCATTTTGACTGAATTACCTCTATAAAGACCCCATCTCTGAATATAGCTACCTTCTGAGGTACTGGGGGACAAGGCCTTCGACGTAGGAATTTGGGGGTATAAATTGGCTCATAACATCTAGCTTGGACTTTTAACGTGATCACTGAGGTGCTATGATGACAACAGATTGCAAGGCTGTAGGGATGCACAAATGTAAGAAGGGCAAACAATTAGGAGGCTTTTGCAGCAATTCAACAGGCTCTGTCCAACGTGACATGATGGTGGAGCTGGTAAAAAGGGTTTGCACTTGGGAAGTAGTTTAAAAGTTGAGTCCAGATAAATTGCTTTTAAACTCAGTGCAGGCTACAAACAAGAAATTCAAGAATAACTCCAGGGCTTTTGGCCTGAATAGCTCAAAGAATGGAGTTGCCATTCTTCACCAGAGATGAAGAAATTATGGGACAAAGAGACTCAGTGAGAAGATTAGGAATTCTGTTTAGGGCATATTAGATTCAAGATGCCTATCAAACATCCAAACAGAGATGCGTGGTCCATTCTTGAAACTGAGTGAAATTTGAGTAGAGATGTGGGATGCAGGTATGAATTTTGGAGTCATTATTACATAGATGGTAAGATAGACAAGAGAATGTATGAAATTGATGAGGGGCGGGTGGGTATAGAGAGGAAAAATAGACCAAGTGTTAAGTTCTGCAGCAGTGCAACGATAAAGGGTGAAATGCAGGAAGAAGAATGAGCAAAAGAAACTAAGAATGAATGGCTGGGGAGGAAACCCAGAAAAAGTATGGTGCTTAAAAACCAGGTGATGATATTGCCTCTGGAGCAGAAAGAGTGTTTGCCAAATGTTAGTTCTGTAAGATGAAGACCACTAGGTTTAGCAACATGGGGGGCACCAGTGGGTGACCTTAAATATACATTTACTTAATGTGAATCAGTTCTTAAGAACGAATCAACTCTCAGGCACTGAAAAGTTGTGTTTGTGGATCAGACTGCAGAAGGAACAATGCCAAGAAATACACATCCCTCATGGCCTGCCTATGTGTCCAGCTGCCCTCTCTAGGTAATCTGCTACCTCTTTGCTACTCAAATCACAATGCTTTCTTTGTGTCTCAATGATAAGGCTTAAAATGAAGTCAACATAACTTGGTCTTTGACCCTCTGTAGACTTCAAGATTTTTGTTTCTGATGCCATTACATACTACCACTATGCTTGGGATGTCGTAGATAACCAATAATTATCCAGTGAATGGATTAAAAATGAATGTTGTTGGGCAAGTAGACATCAGCCAAGAAATGGTTTTCTTCCTCTATTCTGTGTTAGTCTGGATCCTCCAGGAAAGAGACCTCAAGATGAGAATAGCCATGGAAGAGATTTCTCAGGGGAAATGCCTTTGCGAGAAAGATAGGGAGGGGGCCATTAGACCTTAAAGAAGATGTGGAAGGAAGGAAAGATGGTCCAGTGGAAGCATCTTACACTAGAGTGCAGTGAAGAAAGTATTGGCAGTGCTGATGGGGAATCCTTAAGCCACGGAAGCCCATCAGGGGGATCCTCATCTTCCAGGAAAGGACCTGCCTTACAACCCATAGTCAGTGGTTGGCTGGAAGCAGCCCGTAGGAAGCATGGCCTTGGCATCAATGTGGTGGTATTTTTCAGAGTGCAGTCTCATGCTGTTGGTCAATCACACCACCTTCAGTCAAGATCTGAGAGGGACTTTTAACAGCCACCTTATTTCCCAGCAAGTAGCTGCCTACTCAATTTTTGATTGAGAGTAAAGAATTGAGTGTAAATATGAATACCAAGGGGAATCAGGAAGACTATCTTTTTCAGACTTGCTAGTCAATTCCCTGAATACCCATAACCCTATTTAGTTCAATAAGTCAATCAGTGGCAACAAACCATAATCAGGCAAATTGGTAGAAGATGAATCTTTTGTCATTATCGCTGTCCCATAAAATGATTTCATAGCTTCTAGTAGACAAGATAAATGCAAAAGACAAAGAACACTGTCTCTGTTCTGGTTCCCATTTATCCCTTTAGTTACTAGCCTTAAATCAGCCCAGATGCCTCCTCTTTCCCCCAGCTTGCCTCCTCCTCTTCCGTTCGAGCTCTTTCCCAACATAAAAGTTCTTGTCAAAGTTACTCCTTAGATCGCTGCTTAGTTTCTATCCCAGAAAGTCAAACAAAACCATTTGCTCTCAATCTATGTTTCAAAGACAACCTTCCGTCCATGAATGCACACTCGTGCTTTTATAAAAATGTGATTCAACGATCATGTACTAAGAACACACTTCTCGCAAGATGGGTATTGATGAGTCAAAAGTTAGTGTTTTTTTAATAAAGGAAAAGTCTGAAGGGCAACATCCAGATGGCTTTTCTCAACATTGTGAGCTAAGAGTTTTGGAATATAATGTGTTCATTTTCAAAAGAAATAAACTGAACCACGAGGTGAAGGGTGATTTTATCTTTACTTTTCCTTGTGAATGATGTGCAAGTCAGAAATCTGATGTTCTGATCCTGCACCATACTTGACCACTACCTTGTGATTGCACTATTTCTGCAGGCTGAGAACATCAATACTGGACAATCATGCATTGTGTGTGTGCCAAAGGGTAAATAACTGAATATTGATTCCTCAGAGTCTGTCTATAATAGACATACCATTTCATATGAATGAAGCAATGTATTTTCAGTATTGCAGAGGAAAATAAAATAATGGCCACAGGACAGATTTGCTTGCCTCCTGGTATATTGGTTACAGGTTTTAATTTCCTAGTAACCATAGTAGTTCCTGCTTATGTTATTCTCCCCAGTAATATTTATGTATTTAGGATTTAAAGTTGAGGATGGGTAGGCAGGAGAGGGTCACAGATCATGGGGGGTGGGGGGCGGATACTGAATTTCTCTTTTTTTCCCAAGGTGAAGGGAGCCAGGAATTCATAAGTACCTAACACCTTTTGTAATTGTCCTTTTTCTAATGGGATTGAAAGTCAACTGGCCCTGTTCATGTTACAGTGATGCCAGGATCTTCTAAGGTTTCTGAAGACAAAACAAAAACTCTATAGAGTCTCATTTCCCTTCACTTAAAGCATTCAGTTATTGGGGAGGTTTAATTATTCCATGCAGAGGAGTTGAGCAATTCAGAGGAATTAGAACAGTATTCTCAAGTTCCAAAAGACCATTCCTATTTTGGAGCCTTAAGGTCATAGACTCACAGTCCCTGAAAGGTCCCTCAGACGAGTCACCTACTATTTTGTTCAATACAGAAATGGGAAAAACACATCTTGGACAGAGTGACTGGACCTTTCTCGTGCAGCTCTCTGCAGCAAGAGGGAAACGGCTGCTCTCAATTGTGGTGTGAGATATAATACAATGTTCTTTAACAGACATAGTATGAAACTACCACACATATATATCAATTTTATTTTGCATAATAAATTACTATTTTTTACGTGTGGTCTTTGGTCAGGAACACTAGTGAATTCTCGTTCTCATCCTTATTTAGTTTGGCCACACATCCTGGAATTATAGATGGAATTAAACTTAGACTTCCTGTATAGATGCAAATCTGTAGAATCTTTGGTCTAGTTTACAAAGACCTCAGAAAGACAGATTATGCAAGTTTTGTTCCAGAAAATCCTTTCCCTATTTTTTTTCTCCTCTTCAGTGATTCTTACTCCCTTAAAAGTCTTTGTCTGTTCTTCTGTTTTAAAAAAAATATAGGGACATCTGGGTGGCTCAGTCGGTTAAGCATCTGACTTCAGCTCAGGTCATAATCTCACAGTTTGTGGGTTTGAGCCCTACGTCGGGCTCTGTACTGACAGGTAGCTCAGAGCCTGGAGCCTGTCTTCGGATTCTGTGACTCCTTCTCTCTCTGACCCTCCCCTGCTCACTCTGTCTCTATCTCTCTCTCAAAAATAAATAAAACATTTAAAATACATACATATATATATATATATATATATATATATATATATATGTATATATCTGTGTACCTGGATTAATGATATTCTTCATCTACTGACTAGACTGTAATAATCATGTTGTCTTATACTTTACACAAAGCTCTTTTATCCCAGGGTGCCTGAGAGCCTCAGTCAGTTAAGCAGCGAACTCTTGATTTCAACTCAGATCACAGTCTCACAGGTTCCTGAGTTCAAGCCCTGCATGGGCTCTGAACTGACAGTGCGGAGCTTGCTTAGGATCCTCTGTCTCCCTCTCTCTGCCTCTCCCTCACTCTCATGTGTGCACTCTCTCTCCCTCTCTCTCAAAACTAAACATTAAAAAATTATTAAAAATATTTTTTCTCTCAGATTTAAATAACCTGAATGGTGTGTGTGTGTGTGTGTGTGTGTGTGTGTGTGTGTGTGTGTTTAATTTATTCATGTAATGAATTATTTGGGTGTCTGTCTTGGGCAAGGCCCACACTGAGTGCTCTGAAGAAGGTCTGCAGTTGACCTTGATCTGAAGAGTCCCAGAGCAGTGGCACATGGCCCCAAGCCATGTGGGATGCTCCTTCTATGTGCTTCTTTCAGCCTAGTGTACTTTCCTGTTTGCTTTATCATCCCATTGCTAGCAAAGTAGAGAAAGAATGGATGGGATGAGGGCTGCTTCTGCCTTGCTCTTGTTCCTTCTTTCATTTATTTCTCTTTTTCAGAAGCAAGAAAATTTTCCCTAGGAATCCTTCAGAGCTTTTCCCTAGCTTTTCCCTCACCAACATTTGGTTCTAAGGTCACTGCTAAAACTATCACTAATAAAAGCATGGTATTATTATCTTTGGCTTAGACTAACCACTTCAGATGGTCAAGATATTGAGAAGTCAACCAGAAAAGTGACGGCAGGCATGTAAACAAACCATAAAGTGCAAGGTGGAGAGTGTTGAACCACAAAAGAAACATAACTAAAGTGTTTTGGGTGTTAAACCTGGAGAAACTTATTTCCAGCTGGGGATTCCAAAAGAACTGACTTCCGCATCGAAGGCTGGAATCGGGCAGAGCAAGATGAAAAACAACACTTTAATTTGCCAGCCAAGAAATGGCAATGGGAAGGAAAGGGTTATGTATAGCATTATGAGTTACGTTTGGCCAAGATAAAGGTCTCTGAAGGCGTATTCATTAGCTTTTGCTTCAGTAACAAATATCCCCCACTTCTCAGACGTTTATTACTCCAATTATTTTTGTACCATTCCTAGATCTGCTGATCGTCTGCAACTCTGTTTGGTCCTAAACCATGTGTCTTTTTATTCTAGGGAACCAAGCTAAAGGAGCACTTTTTATCTGGGATACACTTCTCGTGGTACAGAGCAAAAACCCACACCGATGGTGATGTTTCTTGGGGCCTAGTGGTCTGGGGATGTTGAAGTATTCCTTTTGAGATAAAAGAAGGCTCACATCCCTTTACCCCTCCTACCTCTAAGAAAGAGGCACAAAGGCTGGTGGCATTCATTAGTTTCTGGAGGCAGCGAGCATCAGTTATGTATACTCTTCTACTTGGTCCACCAAGTTATCTTTAAGTCAGACAGTTTTGCGAGTCATTGAGAGGGCAACAGGTCCAGGCTACTATAGAAGCTACTTTACAACGTGTGTGCTTTGACCTAGCAGATCAGAGGAGCAGAGGCCCTGGGAGCAGTCGTAGTGAAGCCAAGTTGGCAAAGGGAAATGAGATTGGAAAGAGATTGGGACTCAATCACAGAGAGACTTAAATGTCATACAAAGCAATAAGGCACTAGGGAGTCATTTAAGGTTTTAGGGAGAGAAGTGGCATCATCAGGGATTTACTCTGAAGCTCATTCACGTTCTCTGTAGGTAGGAAGGTCACACAGGTGGACCCAACAGAAGTCATAACACTTACCCCTTAACTGTGTTCCTTTGTTCCTAGCACTGAAATACGTCCTTTCATTTAATCTTTCCACTTAAATCCTTTTAATCCGTTGCATATAATGCTTTATATATTATCTTTGTGGGGGAGATTTTATCATCCCTATTTTTAAGATAAGAAAACTGAGACTCAAAGAGGTTAAAGAATTAGGGGCGCCTGGGTGGCTTAGTCGGTTAAGCGTCCGACTTTCGCTTCGTGCGTTCGAGCCCCGCGTCGGGCTCTGTGCTGACTGCCAGCTCAGAGCCTGGAGCCTGTTTCAGTCTGTGACTCTCTCTCTCTGACCCTCCCCTGCTCACGCTGTCTCTCTCTCTCTCCTAAAAAATAAATAAAACATTAAAAAAATTAAAAAAAAAAAGAGGTTAAAGAATTTGCTCAACTTCCCCCAGCTAAGAAGGTGTAGGAGATGGTACCTGGGTAGTTTCCCTATTTCACCATCCGAACACCCACTCTGTTAGACTGCCTCTCCCCATGGAAAAAGATGAAAATATAGGGGCCCCATAGCCAGAGGAGGTCCAGCTGGCATGCCACTCTGAGGGGATGAAATCTCCTCTTTGCCTTTATTCATGTATGCATTCCTCCATTCAACAACTAGCTAGGGGCCAGAAGTCAGGCAATGAGGAGAACTGAATAGCACTATTTTAGCATGCCTTCAGCTGTGGATCTTTAAACGTTGTGTTTAACTTGGGTCCCGTGAATTAAACCTACTTATAATTGCTGAGATAATTGTCATCTTCTCCATTAATCTAAACTCCAAGAAGGTGTTTTGTAGCCCCAGTGTCCAGCACATAGCAATTTCTCAGTAAAGACTTGAGGAGCAAAGTTGGAGTGACTGAGTGATGGCTGAATGAATAAGAACCACACGGAATTTACTTTGATGGTGGTAGGCTTTCTCCTGATGATGGGCCTGGTTTTTTAAGGCTGAAGCATGTGCTCTCCCTCACACATCCTTCAGAGTAAGAGTTAATAGTCTGAGAACTCTTGTCCAACCTCAGTCTCCCTTCTTGCTAATCCCTTGCCCTAAGGTAGAGTCCAAAAACAAACACTCCATACATCGTGAGTCCAAAAACAAACACTCCATACATCGTGTTATTCTTCCAATGACAAACCTCCAAAGATCCTCCATTTGACTCCAACGTTTAACATTGCATCGAAATTCCCACTAAGAGTCTGTCTTCAGTCTCTTTCCAGCTTTCTTTCCATCTCTTACCATAAGCTCCTCAACCCAATCCCCTAGACCCTGTACTCCATCCAGGTAAGACTGTTTGCAATTCTGTAACTACTCTGGCTCCTCCTCCATTTCTCCACTGGGACTCCAACTAGCCCTGCAAGATACAGTGGCTCAAAAGTTGTCGTGATGATCGTATCTCCTTCAGAGTTAGTTCTATTGTCCACTGAGATCAATGACCCTTGCTTTATAACACTGCTGTGGCTCTTCCCATCCTGCATTCTGCTTACGAATTTCTGTGTTTAGCTTTCCCCAGACTGAGAGAGAGCTCAGCAATGAGGCTGTATTTATCTTTGCACGGGTGGTTCATAAAGAGGTGGCCAGCAGGTGATAGGTGCTCAGGGAGTTGTGGTGGATGAATACGCCTACCAATGAGTGATTGAGAGGCTTCCAATGGGCCATGCGGCTTTGATCCAGGCTTCTTTTCTGGTTGCAGACACTTCCATGTCCTGTGTGTGCCACAGCAAGTGAAGGAGGAAACTTTCCACACATGTCAGCGCTACACAGGTCCTGTCTTTTCAGTCACAAAGCCGTCCTCTGCTGGAAGCAGTATCCTGGGGTGGTGTGTCCATGATCAGGGAAGATCCAGGGAGATCTTCCTCTGGAAGACACCAAGAGGTTTACGTATGTATGTATGTATGTATGTGTGTGTGTGTGTGTATTGGGGGGGAGGGAGGGAGAGAGAGAGGAAGGGAGAGAGAGCATACACAATTGGGGGAGGGGCAGAGAGAGAGACACAGAATCTGAAGCAGGCTCCAGGCTCTGAGCTGTCGGCACAGAGCCCGAAGAGGGGCTTGAACTCACAGATGGTGAAATCATGACCTCTTAACCAACTGAAGCCACCCAGGAGCCCCAGAGACTGAGAGGTTTAAATCTGAGATCCTAACCTTTGGATCAGTTGGACCCCCTTTCCACCTGGTTTTGCTGCTCTAATTTGCCTTGTGGTGCAGGCTAATTTATGAAAAGAGAAAACACACAGTTGATGATTTTGTGAAACTGTTGGCTTGTGTGCCATTTCACCAAGGCATGCTCTCAAAAAGGGGCAGATGTAGGGTAATCTTACATTTTTTTTAAGCCCAGTAATGTTGAGGATATGATCAGACATGCTCCCTTTCAGGTAAGAAATATTCCCCTCTCCTTTGTGGCAAGTATGAGGATGACAGCCAACTTTCATCTTCCCTGACAAGATAACTCAGACATTTTCCTCAGGGAAAGGCGATTGATCATTTGGTTCTGCTCAAGGATAACATGGAGTGTATAAAGGCACTCACAGGGCTCCATTCTTTATAGCCGCCTCCTTTGAAAACATATGAGGACACACAGAATGTTCTTCATTAGACAAGGGGCCCACTTGTGATTTTTATTTCTGAAGGCTCTTAAGTACTGGGAGGTATGACAAGAGGCCATTTCTGCTTTATAATGCAGACCAAAAGAGCTCTTCTCTGGCCCCCCAAAATGCCCCTCACCTGACTACTCTGGTCAACATTCATTTCTCTACTCTCTGAACTCTTAAAAGCTCTTTCCACCTGAAGTTTATTGCAGAAAGTTTATTACAGATTATATGGGATCATGTGTTCTCCTCTTGTGTTTCATATTGTTTCAGATAGATTTAAAACTTCTGAAGGACAGGTGACCTACCATAAGCCTCTTTAGCAACCCTCAGAGTGCCTTGCACAATGCTGAGCCCATAAATCATGCTCAGCTAGTAGTGCGATTGATAAACTCCCAAGCACAGAGTGTGACGAGGATGTGTGAGAGAAGATCAATTGTATCATGGCACCTTCTCTTTAGGCAACTTCGTAAGTAGCCATCACTAATTTATAGCTGAACGTTATTTCTGTTTGTAACCTAGATAACAGTGCCCTGTGACCAATGACGCATATACTTCCCGGTCAACATGAAGTTGCTTCTGCTAACACGGAGATGAATTGAAACGACATCACAGTGTTGGACCTAATTAGGATATCCCTATCTGAGGAATTCTGTGTGCCGTTCCATTGTCAGACCTTCAAAATGTTAACCGAGAGCCACAGAGGCCCATGGGAAGGCATTCCAAGAGTAAAGCGGTTGGATGCATTATTTTAGGAAAAACAGCTGACATACTAGAATTCTTTACTCAGACTACAGAGAGGCTTACAAACTTACAAGCGTTAAAACTTTACAAAATCATGGAGATAAAAATAGAGTGACCATAGAATTACCTACTGAATCCTATAATTCTATCACCTGAAGACACTTGGCAAACAAGAGGCTTGGAGAATCCCTCATTTAGTGATCATATAACTAAAGATACAAGGAAATCTTAGAAGGATTGGAATCCATTAACGGTGGACAGAGCCACAATGTATTATTAAGAAAATCTGGAACACTTGGGGTTCTATAAATGACCATGCCTTCCTGCAAAAATTGTACTTGATGGCCTTTCAGACACATAATACTGAAGAGAGGAGCTCATTGGCTTTCCCTATTACTAGGTATCTCAAATTGTTATTTCCAATCTGAAATTGTTTTTCGTTTCCCTGGATTCCTACAGAATTTACCTGTACCAACAATGCAATCTGTATACTTGTCTTCTTTTAAAATTATGTGCAGATTATTTGTCCTACTAGACTTAGAGGTTCTTGATAACGGAAATAATGATAAGAATGATGGTGACGAGGATAAGAACTAACATTTATTATGCTCTTACTGTGTGCCATCCTTTAGTGGGCAACACTGATTCGGATTCACTGAGTCACACTGCATATTTAGCTTTGTGTGTCCATTAGGCCTAATAGCACTTGAAATAACATTATCTGTGAAATCAACAAATGGCAAGCGAGTTCAGCAGTTCATTTTTCCTTTGAGTAAACTGGGAAGTGAACACATCTGATTGAGATCCAAATACATGGTTTTTCTCTCTCCATAATTTTCAGAAGCCTCTTCTCTCAGGCAAGAAGGGTCATGTCTTGTGATGACATATTTCCCTCCCAGTCCCTAGCGTGGTGTAGCTACCTAATAGGTTCTCAGAAAATCCCCCTTGACTTACATATTCCACAGCACCAATTAAGAAAAGCAATGAGGATACGTGTAGGCAATGATCATAGCTTGGGGACATAACTGTAGTTAACAGTCTACCATTTCATATTTGCAATGGAATCAACATTCAGTGTCCCACAAAGTCACGAGGTATTGGATCTATATAAGTATTGAGGGGACCTTGGGTGTTTGTCACTAATTTGTCTACATTTTTGAAAGTGGGTGGGCTCTAAAATGCCTGGGCTTGAAACCTTTGAATACCATGAAGATAGTAAAAAAGAAACTGCCAAGTGTCATTCTTAAGCTCTAAAAGGCTTAAAAATAAATTGCAAACATCCTCGAGAAACTCCCACTCTTGGGGAAATTATTAACTTGTGAGTAATGTGAAGACATTCTCAATAGATTCCCAGTTATATATCCCATGGTTTTCATTGTTTATTCTTGAATTACAGTGAGGCCACCTCATACTTCTTATGGACTCCCAAATGCATGGAATGGCCCAATAAAAATAATTCCTCTCCCTACTTCCCCCTCTGGCATTTTCCAAGGGCTATCGTCTCCTGAGGGGACTTACTCTGAGCCAATGGAGGTTGAGAAGAGAAGGGCCAGGGGATGTGAAAGTGGAGAGCTATGGCAGCCTTGAGCTCCCTCCCTCCCCTGAAAAGTTCTGCAGTGGGTAGAATTTACCCTAAAGAGGAAGTTTGAGCCTATAGGGCTTTCTCTTTTCTGCTTAGGGGAATCTTACATGCTGGCACTCAGACTTTGCCTGTTTCTTTTTGGTGGTGGGCAGGAAGTCAAAATGGCTGAATTCCCAAGCTTTTCTGGATCTATGTGAAAGTTCTCAGCCTCTACCCAAGACTTTTTTTTTTTTTTTTTCCTGGCAAGTGGTGTGATAAAACTTGTGAGAACAGGTTTTCCATGCAAGGTAGCTGATGCATCTTTATCTACTGGCAGTAAAACCAAGGAAGAAAGGCCTTGGAGAAACCTTACAGAACATCATAAAGGGCTTAATCTGAAGGTGCTTTAGGAGTTTAATGATTATTCTAGGGAGATGTGATTTCTGTCTGATGTTTATTCAAGCAATCTCTCCTGGTCATAATGCTCACACTTAGCTATAACCCAGCTTAACTAGGGTTGTCTGGGTGGCTTAGTTGGTTGAGTGTCCAACTTTAGCTCAGGTCATGATCTCACGGTTCGTGGGTTCGAGCACCATGTCGGGCTCTATGCTGACAGCTAGCTCAGAGCCTGGAGCCTGCTTCAGATTCTGTATCTCTCTCTCTCTCTCTGACCCTCCCCTGCTTACTCTGTCTCTCTCTCTCTCTCTCTCTCTCTCTCAGAAATAAAACATTAAAAAAGAATTTTAACCCAGCTTAACTAGCCAGGACCTAGCAAGCCACTCTTATTTGGATGAATTATAAGACTTTTCCTGTTCAACATGATCAGCATGTGGCCTCAGAGATCTGTTTCAACAACAAGGAAGCTGCACTGTAATAGGCTCTTTGACCTGTTATATGTGTCAGAGGTCTTAAAGGCTTTCACTTTTGATCCTAGGATAGAATTGTTCCATCTGTCCAATAAATTCATCGAATCTAATTTCTCAGTCAAAGCAACATTTTCTATTTTCCTTCCTATTCTTTTTAATAAGAAATAGAATCAAAAGGGACATGTGTATCCTTGGCTTTTCTTCAGAAACGAAGAAGGGACAGTCTTGCGTTCTCTGGGGGCTGAGGTCTCAACTGGCCTCTGAGGGTGTCATCATGATCAGTTTTAACTTTTGTTCCTCAGACCTGAGGAAGCAGCAGTGGGGACCAAGTTCTCAGCTCTACCACGAAAACCCCACAGCTGTTTCATACACACTTGATGGAGAGTCCAAACCTCAAGATCACCATTGTAGACTTACAAAGTGCTTTACTAGTTATCTCACTGAATTCTGAAGATGAGACGTTGGGGCAGATGTTATCACCTGTCGTTTTAGAGATAAAGAATCAGGATGTTAGTAAGATTAAGTCACTTGCGTAAAGTCCGGTAGAAGGTGGATTGAACCCATGTCTTTTGACTCATTGACAATGGAGTAAATTCATAGCATGTGCTATTCAAAGCATGTGCCATGGACCAACAGCATCAGCATTAAGGTGGGTAGGGGTTTGCTAGAAATAGATACTCTTAGGCACTCCCCAGACCTACAGAGCCTGCATGTTACCCAGATCTCAAGTAATTTGTATGTTCATTAAAATATGAGAAGTACTGTTCTATAAGGTAACTATCTCCTGCCAAAGGGAAGTTCATTTGAGGCCCCAAATGCAGTGACCTAAGGAGACAGATGTGTCCCTTGGAGGAAACTTATGGCAAGCTCTCTCTAATTTTGCATTATTTATTTGTAATTAATCCTAAAAGTTAAATCCTTCTAGCTTTTCCAAGTCCAGTGAAACAGAACCTCAACCTTTATGGGGCAGACGGACCCTCTTGGAGGGGGAAAGGCACTGTTTTCATGTGAATCTTTGTAAAGGTCTGGTTAATGTTGGGGTCCTAGGTAATATGGCTTTTTAAAAAGTATTTTTTTAAGTTTCCATTTATTTATTTTGAGAGAGACCCAGAGAGAGCAAGCAGGGGAGGAGCAGAGAGGGAAAGAGAGAACCCTAAGTTGGTTCCACACGATCAGCATGAAGCCCAACAGGGGGATCGAACTCATGTACCTCGAGACCATGACCGGAGCCGAAATGAAGAGTTGAGCACTTAACCGACTGAGTCACACCCAGGTCCCCATTATGGCTCTTTTGAAAGCCCATGTAGCTTGAATATTTTTGGAGATATTCACAGAAAAGCAATATTGATATTTGCTTGAACAAAAGATAACTGGTAGTGGGGGGGGGGAGTGGGAAGGAGAGACCTATAAGGGCCCCACCAAGCTGCCTCTACCTTCATTCCCCAAAGCATCTTTTACCAAAGAGGGCTGAATAGTCCACTCAGGGTCTGTCTTTAAGATGTCCTTTTGTAATCTCATGGTTCATGGGTTTGAGCCCTGCATCAGGCTCTGTGCTGACAGCTCAGAGCATGGAGCCTGCTTTAGATTCTGTGTCTCCCTCTCTCTTTGCCCCTTCCCTGCTTGCACTCTCTCTCCCTCAAAAATAAATAAACATTAAAAATTAAAAAAAAGAGATGTCCTTGTCTAAATAAAAATATTTTTGGATTCTTTTCACCTTCTATTCTTACAAATTGCCCCTAAGAGTGGTCAGGAAACCGAACAGCATGATTTCAGATATTGTGAAAGTCCAGTTATCCAAAATGGAGCCAATACCCTTACCACCATCTGCCCTCCTACACCAGGAATTTCACCCTGGTGAATCAGTGTTTTTGCTCAAGGAATGCTCATTCATATTCTAGAAATCTAAGGGTGGTTGATTAACAGCCACAGGTCCTGGGGCACCTGGGTGGCTCAGTCAGTTAAGCATCTGACTTCAGCTCAGGTCATGATTTCACAGTTCTGGAATTCGAACCCTGAATTGTGCTGTCTGCTGTCAGCACAGAACCCACTTGGGATCCTCTGTCCCACTCTCTACCCCTCCCCTGCTCACTCTCTCTTTCTCAAAAATAAACATTTTAAAAAAAGAAAGAAAAAGAGCCACATGTCCTACTCCACATATGTGATGATTTGGGGAAAAGAGTTAAGGCCTCAAGCTTTACGTGTTTGTTTGGGGACACTGGGATTCAGAAATTCAGAGTCTTACTGACAAAATGACTCTTCTTTCTTCTTCCTGTCTTGAGTATCCTGGGTCCAAGTGAAACCTCCTTTAGTGGACAGATGTGACTCCTCTCTTTCTGTGCAGGCTGCCACATCTGGGATGCCTGCCATGATTCAGGCTGCTTGAATGACTCTGTATTGTTAGAGGACAAATGTGTGACAATTTTTAGCATCATCTTTCGCAGACTGTGGCTGTTTCATGTGATCAACTGTATATGAGTTTGAGCCCTAAGCATATTATTTCATCTTTTTCTGTTCAAGAACAAATATAGTAGCTCTAACCATAGTCTGTCTAGACTCTAGTTCAACTGGCCTCTAAGAATTCAAATCCAATCCGCCCCATCCCATTATTCAAAACTCACTCCACCCCTCAAATTCTCCATCATAAATCTCTAGGTATTCCAAATCTTCTATGTTAACCTAAGTATGAATTCTCTCTGATGCCTTTTGATTTCTAGTTCTGTTTCTGGGATCATGGACCTCAGATCAGTGATGATAATTTTGTTCTATCAAATGTCTACTCCAAACAGCATGTTTGTATTGGAAACTTGAACTTCAGTTCAACATAAGAGCATTTAAGGAGTTTACTATGTAACCAATGAGGAACATTTAGTTGCTTTTCAACAAGAAACTGATATGATTGAGTCTGTATTTTAGAAAACTTGCTCTTGAAACACTGTGAAAAGTAGAGCAGAAGTGATTACAGAAGCAGGTTTCAACCTCAGAATGAATGACACTTCTCTCCCTACCCAGGCTGTAAGATTTACTAGAAATTGCCATGTAAGTAATAAATATAAAGTTTTAGACAAATGCAATGTAGAAGACCAGTTTTTAAAAAAAAACATCAGTTCACACACACACACACACACACAGAATCTAGGCAAAAAAAAAAAAAAAGAGGTCTTACAGAACTTATTTTGGCTATCCACAGCTGAGTGGCAAATTACCACAGTACTTTGTGGGTTACAAAGTAAACGTCTTTTACTATTCTCGCAATTTGAGCAGTTGTCTTTTTCATGATGTTGTGGGGGATGCTGGGACAGCTGGAATGTTCACAATGGCCTCAGCCCCATGGCTGGTAGTTGGTGCTGGTGGCTGTCTAGGAGCTCAGCTGGAAGCTCCAGTTCTTCTCCATATGAGCCAGTCCATGTGTCTACTTGGGCTTCCTCCTAGTATGGTGGTTGGATTCTAAGGAGGAGCCTTCTAAAAAGTAAAGGTAAAGTTAAGGCTTTGCCTTACAGGTACAGTGTAATTCTGTAGGATTATATTAGTCAAAAGAAGTCACTGGGTTGGCTTAGATGCAAGGGGGGTAGAGAGGAAATAGGCTTTACCCACTTATGGCAGAATGACAAGATCTAGTTCAAAAGACCTATAGAATGAAAGACATTGCTGTAGACACCTTTGAAAATGGAGTGGACTTGTAATGAGCACCAGGTGTTGTATGGAAGTGTTGAATCACTGTATTATACACCTGAAACTAATATTACATTGTGTGTTAACTAAATGAAACTTAAATTAAAAAAGTTTTTTAAAAGAAAAAAGAAGAAAAGAAGATGCAGTCTACCACAAGGTCATTGAAAAGTCCTCTTGGATGGCACCTGAACTGTTCAAAGTGGCAGGAAAAATATTATGTCACTTTAAGAAAATAAAGGGTAGGATGCCTGAGATTTTGATAGACCTCCTGTTATAGAGGTATATTCTTATTCAATGGGTTCAATACATTCTTAATCAGTGTCCAGGGTAGAGAAGGACCAGAGTTCATTTTCACTACTTGAATGAAAATACTAGTCAGCACTAACTAATGGAGCATCCCATCTGTAGAGCAGTACATTTTGTGTGCTCCCCATTGCTAGTACTCTACTAGGCATGGTGGACTCCACAGGGAGAAAGGGCCAGTCCTTGCCCCCAAGTCTTGGGTACTTAGATGTACATGTGGAATGAGAATTAATTCCATTAGGATGGAGCACTCGAAAGTCTATCTAGCTATATACTTCTGAGACTCCTGGTTTGGTAAACCCACCAAGGGTTTAATGGAAACAAAACTAAGGAATCATTTCTTCACTTGCTACAATTCTTTAAAAAGAAATGGTTGGTAGAATCTGGTCTAGGGTGAGATGCAGACCACTCTTCTGGGAGAACAAGTCATAGTAGCATGGTCAAATTAAAACTGGAGGCTCTCTGGGGAGTACGGGAGGTTTGGAAGAAGGCAAAATCTTGTGCATGTTATCCAGACATGTGGCCCCTTGTTGTCGCACCTTAGCGTAGGATCGGAAGCTTTGTTAGATGAACTTAACCTGGACAGAAAGTACCTTGTTGCAATGAACTCTGGCAAGAGAGGAACTGGGCACTCTGTAAAATAATCTGGTTGTTTTATCGGAGTAAGAGACAATAACGTGATTTGTCTGATGGCACGCTACAAAGCTTATTCGTTTTGTATTATGAATGCAAAGTTGGGTCCCGACTTGCTCAGAAGTAGCAAGCACGCAGTAGGCATTCAGCAACTGTTGAGTAGATAACTGCATCATTCAAACAGACAAATCAATCGAATTTCCAAGTCTCCCCATCTGCCCTCAGCTTCCACCACCACACACACATGCCTACCATTTGAGTTGTCTTCAAGGACCCAAGAGACTATAAGCTGCTCCAGATTCTGAGGCATTTCAGACCAAAAGCTTAGTACGTATTTCCTAAATCAAAACCACACAGACCGCATTCATTCAGTCCTACTACTTTGGAACAGTTGCTTTTCATAGCAAGACACTCAGCAGTTGTAAGTAAGAAACAGGGCTCAAGTGGAAAATATTTGTATAGGGAACAAAAGCAAATGGTGTTGTGTTTGCCAACGACATCTTGGAAAACCAGTGGGTAGTAAAAGAGAGAAAACAAAGAAGGCTGATATTATAATATGCCTTTCTTTCGAGCACACACATACACAAAACCAAAATAAGGCAAGCCCCTTTAAGGGGGAACATATCTGGCAGAAATAATTACTCTATACTTATTGCTGTAGGAGTTGTGGCCCAACAGGGGAATAAAAAGTGCAAGGCAATGGAGTAGAGCTTCAAGGGGGGACCAACGGGCATTGAGCAATTTACAAAGGGCTCAGTTTGTTCTACCTGGAGAAAGGAGTGTATATTTTAAAATATCACATTTAATTAACACTTGAAGAGAGGAACCTAATGGCTCACACAGTGATTCTAGGCAGCTTTTGTATGAAACAGATGAAGGGGAAAAAACCTGATTAGGCACTGGCCTTAAGCACAGTTTCCTTGGATTTTCTTTTTCCTCTTTACCATATAATAACATGGCTGAAAATTAGTTCTGACAGCTAATCAGGGTGAGTGGCTCTTTCCTTTCCTGGAGTGGTTAACAAGGACTGTGCATTGTGCCAACACACCATACTACTGAGTGGATGTGGGAAGGAAAGAACTGATTAGTTATTTCATTGAAGGCAGCTCTGTGCCTCCCTTCAGTTGAATCACAGGGATCCTGTGGTTACCGGGGGTCTGCTGTGTGTCTGAGGGCAGTCTGGGAATGTCAGAATTCACTTTTACTAATATGGCGGCTCTTCCTCTTCCCTACTGGTCCTTATGTGTCCCCCCCGCCCCCGTCTCCAATGGCTCCCACTCATAATTACTTCTGTTTCTGAGGATGTATTGGAAATCTGTACTATAAAGATGGACTGTTGTACTATATTTAAGCTATCGAATGATAAAGCAGGAATTAGCTAAAGACAGAAGAACAAAATAAAATCCCGGCTGGCTCAGAATGGGACAAGTATTCATGTGTAAAGATCAGATGTGGAGCAAGGTCATCCCAGGTGAGCAGGCAAGCACTTCCCTCACTAAGAGGTGTCTTTTACCCAGCTGGAGGGAGTTTGCCTCCCCAAGAGTTTTGCTTTTCCAGCCTGGAATGAATGCAAAAAAAGAGTGATTATTGCTAAACGGGCTGCAAAGGAATGGAATGGAGGTAAGGAGCTTTAAGATACTCAGAGGAAAGCTGTGCAGAGGGGTGCAATGATTGCCCCACCAATTAAAATTAATAACAATAGCAAAAGTGGCCAAAGTGGTGGTATCTGAACCAAAAAGAGCCCACGGAATTCCACGACACCTGCCCTAGAGCTGATCTCATTTGAAATCCTGAGGCGTATTCCCTAAACTATAGTTTCTGGCATGTCCCCTTCCTAGGGAAGGAGCCAAGGGAATGGATTTGGGTTTAATGGGAAACATAACAAACCAAGACTGAACGGGGGCATCTTCGACTAAGCTCAGAGTAGCCATGTTCACATCAGTGAGCTGGGGTGCACCCCAGCTCGGTCGTGCCCAGGTGTCCCCTGGGCTGGACTCCTGAAACCTTTCCCTTTTAGATCATCCTTTGAGGGAGGAGTGGGTACTCATATTTCCCAGGCCAGTTTTCTTTGGCCTTCCGGAAGGAAGTGTCCCTGAAATAAGAGTGAGCCTTTTTATTTAACACAAATGTTCTGGCATTTCGGGGCTCTGTTTTGCCGTGTCCGTGCAAGAAGATCAAAGAAAAAAGAAAACCCAAGCCTTCAAAATTGCTTTAAAAATGCACAGGCTGTATTTTACCTGGACAGACACTTGCCCTATCCTTTTTCATAACAGAAAACTTATATTTTAATTATTTAAAAATATACAATCCAGTGGCATCAAGCACATTCGTAATGTGCAACTATCACCACCATCTAGTTCTAGAACTTTGCATCACCCTAAAAGGAACTTGCACCCATTAGCAGTCATTCCCCATTCCTACCTCCTCCGCCCAGGAAAACCACTATCCTGCTTTTTGTCTCTATGGCTTTGCTTCTTCTGGATTTTTCACGTAAATGGAATCAGACAATATGTGACTTTTGTGTCTGGCTTCTTTCACTTAATATAATGTTTTCAAGGTTCTTCCATCTTGTAGCACAGATCAGCACTTCATCCCTCTGATGGGCAAATAATATTCCATTGTATGGATACACCGTTCAGTGTATCCATTCATCAGTTGATAGACATTTAGATAATTTCCACCTTTCACATACTGTGAATAGTGTTGCTATAAACATTTGTGTGCAAGTTTTTGTTTGAACATTTCTTTCCAGTTCTTTTGAGTACGTGTCTAACAGTGAACTTGCTAGGTCATATGGCGATTCTATGTTTTACTTATTGAAGGACAGCTAACCTGTTTTCCACAGAGGCTTCGCCATTTTGCAGCTCCACCAACAATGTATAAAGGTTCCGATTTCTTCACATTTTCATCAGCACTTGTTATTTTCTGTATTATTATTGCCATCTTGGTGGATATGAAGCGATATCTCATTGTTGTTTTGATTTGCATTTTCTACCAACTAAGCATGTTGAGTGTCTTTTCATGGGCTTATTGACTCTTTGTATATCTTCTCTGGAGAAATCACTATTCAGGTCCTTTGCCTATTTTTAAACTGGGCTGCCTTTTTTTTTTTTTTTTTTAGTTATAAGAGTTCTTTAAATATTCTGAATATTAGACTCATAATCAAGTATGAAATCTACCAGGGCACCTGGGTGGCTCAGTTGGTTGAACATCCAGCTCTTGGTTTTGGGTCCCGTCACGATCCCAGGGACATGGGATCGAGCCCCGTGTTGGGTTTCATGCTCGGCATTGAACCTGCTTAAGATACTCTCTCTCTTTCCCTCTGCCTCTCTCCTCTGCTTGTGTGTTCTCTCTCTAAAAAGATAAAAATAAAAACAAATATGCAATTTACAAATATTTTCTCCTATTCTGTGGGTTGTCTGTTTGCTGTCTTGATGGTCCTGTTTTTAAAAAGAAGATATCGGGCAAAGCATTTGGATGCTTTTTTCTTTTTTTTTTCTCAAATGTTTTATTTATTTCTAGGAGAGAGAGAGAGACAGCGTGAGCAGGGGAGGGTCAGAGAGAGAGGGAGACACAGACTTTGAAATAGGCTCCAGACTCCGAGCTGGCAGTCAGCACAGAGCCCGACGCGGGGCTCGAACCCATGAACTGTAAGATCATGACCTGAGGGAAAGTCGGACGCTTAACCGACTAAGCCACCCGGGCGCCCCAGCATTTGGATGCTTTTGAGAGAGGAGTACCAAATAGGACAATAACAGCCCTAACAGTTCTGACCTAAAGGAAGTCTCCTTACTGTCATTTTTCCTCTCTCTCCTGGCTTCTAGTAAGTAGCCTGAATCCCAAAGTCTCCGGAAATAGTTACATCCATAGTAAGTGTGTAAAGATGTCATGTGTCAGGGGTGCTGGGTGCCTTCATTGCATTTTCTCCCATCCTTCCAGCTAGTCTGTAACATAAGAGTTGTTAATCCCATTTTACAGATGAGGAAAGTATGGTGCAGATATGTTCGTGAATGCCTGAAGGTCTCCATGCTCCCAGGCATCAGAGTCAGGATCCAAACTCAGGTCTGCCAGACCTCTTTCTACTTACCCGCAAGTTTGTTAAATTTTGTTCTGGGAAGCTCTGGAGCCTCTGGAGCCTACCTGGTTAAAGGAAGGAGGATCAGGATTGGGTCCCAGGGCCAGCTCTCACTCCTAAGAAAACAACTCTGCTTTCATCCTTTTTATAACTTGGGGCTCAGGTGTACGACTTGAAAAAAGAGAGGCTTCCAGTGCTTTAAAAAATGTTTGAAAACCACTGTGTAATCATGTTGCTTCATGGAAGAAGATCCCAAAGCTCTTAGAACTTCTTGTAATATAGAAGTTCAAAGAAAAGTCAGTTCCACACAGGGGGCTGATGTTCAGTGGGTATAAGGTTTCAGTTTTGCTAACTGAGTAAGTCCCAGAGATCTGCTGTATTGCGCAGTGCTGACAGTTAACAGTAAACAATATGATATTGTGCTCTTAAAACTTGTTAAAAGGGTGAGGCGCCTGGATGGCTCAGTTGGTTAAGCGTCCAACTTCAGCTCAGGTCATGCTCTCGGGATTCGTGGGTTCAGGTCATGATCTACTGGTTCATGGGTTCGAGCCCTGCAGCTGTGCTGACAGCTCCGGGCCTGAAGCCTGCTTTTGATTCTGTGTCTCCCTCTCTCCCTGTCCCTCCCCACCTCTCTCCCTCTCTCAAAAATAACCATTAAAAAAATTTTTAAAAATTGTTAAAAGAGTAGATCCCACAATAAGTGTGTTTACCACAATACAACAACAAAAAAAGCCTATCAGACACAAAAAAAACTTTAGGAAGGCTAATGGTAGCAAGTGCTTGCGTATGTTCAAACTCATCAGACTGTACACATTAAATATGTGTGGTTTATTGTGCCACTATACTTTGATTAAGCAATTTTTTAAAGGAAAATCAGTTCTTTGCTTCATTGATAGAAACCTGTTGTACTGTATTTGCACACCCTCACCCCATACACTTGCACACGCTCTCTCTGTCACCCTTTTCCTGCACATTTTACTCCGGGTGGGTGATGCCAGCCCTGGAGGGAGTTGCTTCTGAACTCCCACGCACACACAAAAAAAAAAAAGATAAAGAAAAAGAAAGAAGAAAAACGTAGCTTTTGCCAGTGACCACACCCACTCTACTTCCTGGCAACGATGGCCTTCGCCGTTCATCTGTCAGGTATGCAGCCGGCTCACCTTTCATAGCATTCTTTCAGCCTCACGGCCTCAGAGGCTCTCCAAACCAGAGACACCTTTCTTATTTTACTTTTCAGTCAGCAAAATGAGTTACCACCCACCCTCAAGGGAGACTTCAGCTTTCCATCGTCTCCAGTAGCGATGACCTGATTCAGGAAGAGAGCCGTTGTGCCAAAAAACACAAATCTGAGGCCCAATCTTAAGAAAAAATAGCTTGCAGGTGACTGTCCTCCTCGTCTGACAGCTGGCTGGGAGGGAACAATTAACTGTGTGGCCTGGTCAGAGGGGCCATTAGATTGCCCATTCCGACTTAACATTTCTGACGGTCTAGTCAGCTGGTTGCGGGAGGGCGGTACTCTGGGCCTGGAAATCCCCTGTGCGCAGAAGTGATCTTTGGTCTCCCGCTTTACATCTCCCTTCTCGCAAGACTCCAGTAGCCCTGGGTGAGTTGCCCTACGTTGGAGTCGACATTAGAGGGTCCTTGCTGTGTGCGGATGAACACTTACAGAGAGCGTCGCCTGCAGTGGCTGGGAAGCGACGGAGATTTGTAGAGCTGCATGCATCTTGGGTTTCTGAGCATTTATTCTGTGTGCCAACAACCCGTTGCCAGATATTTGCTCAGTCACGGTTCTGGTGTGCAGTCACACGAAGAGGTTTAATGGTGTTTACCGCTTTGGCAGAGAGGAAGAAGGGGTAATGGCAGAAGTTCCTGCGAGCTGCAGAAATGGAGACCCAAAAGTGGAACGTCTTTGATTCCTGGACTTGGAGTTTTCCTCAACTTAAACGTAATATAGAACATCTTGTTTCCTTTTGCTCTCAAACATTACTCAACCGAGTATTTATTATCAAACTCCTGTAGGGTGAATGGTGTTCTCCAGCTCCCTTAGGCACTGACCAGGATCGTTTGGGCCCCCACAACCTGCAAGCAGAAACTAGAGAGGAGGCAGGCGTCAGCAGGCTGTGTTTTCCAAAATGGTGAAAGGCCTTCCTCACCTCCAAACCCTCCTCCGATGACTTACCCAATCTAGCCAAAACTTTGCTGAACTTTAAACCATTGAAGTCACTCACAGGTTAGCCAATCAATATGGCGCCGCTGTTGCTGCCAGAAGGCGCCTGGCAAAGTACACGTAGTGCTGCAGACTCAGCTACAGAGTGACCCATTTTTTTTTTTTTTTAACAGCCAGACCCCATGAGTCCAACGAGACACAGATTAAGAGCCAGCCCATGTTTGTGCTTCCACTTACTGCTCTGGTGTGTGCACCCACGCTGGGCTGGGCCGGCCCAACTCACCTATCCGCACTGTATGTTCCCATGCATACAGTGCATGGAATCATTCCGGGATCACCTCATGTCCTGAAGCCGAGGAAGTGCCCCCTTTCCTCCATCCTTGTTCCTTTCAAAACCTAGGAGTTCGCCTCTTGTTTATTGTCTTCTTTACAATCAGGAAAAGTTTTCCCTGTGTCCCGAGAAAGAATAAACGAAGAAGAGAGTCTATTATAGCCTGGCCTGCTTTGTTTCCCAGAGTCCCAGATATTTATACTGTGTGGTGTCTAGTTTTTGGTGGTAAAACTTCCAGCTGGGAGTGACATGATAGAAGGAAAAGGTGTTCCTCCCCTACCCCTCACCACATCCCCAACACACACACACACACACACACACACACACACACACACACACACACACTCGCGCGCGCACACACACACACAGCCAGCTGATGGGGAAATCACTGACCACTGTGTTGTAGCACTCAGACAAGCACAGGTTATCGTTAGACTCTGTTTACCAGAGAGGAAATTAGTGGATGGGCTTTTGGAAGACCGAAAGCCTCCCTGAAGGCATGCAAGAGAGGGAAGAGGAGGTCTGATGGAGAGCCATGATGTAAACCCTCTACACTGTGGTGTGGCCTTGCTGTGTAGGGGAACCTTTGCCTTAGATTTCGCTATTGAGCCAAACTAGCAAATCCGAGGGATCTGGGCTCAGAAAACCCATGGATCTGATCCAGAATGATCTCCAGAATATTTTTCTCTCAGGACCGACAAGATTTCTATGAGCAAGATATAACAGATTTATGCTTGAGGATATGTCTTCTATGAAAAAAAAAGATACCCTCCTTGCTCTGAAACAACACAGACTACGGATGGCATTTCAAAGCAATCACAGGGCACAACTGAGCACATCGGATTAGAGATACAAAATCTGGTTAGTACAAACATGCTTGTACTCGTAAACTCTATGGCTTGTAAACTACATGGCTTGTACTCGTAAACTCTATGGCTTGCCAAATTCATTCCTATAAGCAATGAAGAAAGAAATTCAAATTTCTGACTAATTATTGATTTTTCCAAGTCATGCCTCAAAACAAAGAAAATGGTGAAGGGGTTAAAAATCGCAATAGCACTTTATGAAGAACCTGTATTTGAAATAATGTTTTGTTTCTATTTCAACAGGACCTCTCATTCTTCTTATCCAATGAGTAGAATTAGGCTCCTCCTTTCAGAGTAGTGCCCTGCTTTCATGCTGGGATACAGGCAGCTCCAGATGTGTTCAGGATTTGAAAAGCAGGCTCACCTATTTAGAGTCTATTTGCTGGAGCTTAAGAGGTTTTTGGAAGTAAATTATCCATCTTCCTTTGCCCTCCCAATTATATATCTGTGATGAATAGCAACATGTCATATGTCGGAGGTCATATGATGCTTGTGGGTTTTTTGAGGCCCCAGTCACAATTTTACCTGGGGACCAAGATTTATACCTGACCTAAGTCTCATTGTTAACCATGAACCAAGACATCCAATTTAAACAATTGCTTTTTCAGGGGGAAAAATAGCGCTGTTATTACTGAGGCAAGAATTCAAAAATAACTCTTTGGAGGCCTAAGATTAAAAAGGTGTAATTTCTAAAGGATTGTTTAGTTTATGGAAAATAAACATATTCCAGGCGAGAGAGAGAAAAAAGAAAAGCAATTCTAAGTGTTTAGCTTCATCTATAAAATCCTGGTGTTCACGTCTGTGCACATCTACACCCCCACCCATAACCGCACTCCCATTTCCCCATCCTCTGACCAAGGTCACGCTTCTGAGGGTGGTCACCCTGGAATAAAGCTGCGAGGTGGTTTTACCCAATTCTGTGGTCGCGTTGGTGACTGTCTATTCCCACTGTACCTTATTAGACAACACAGATATATAAATCCCTGTCATTGCAGAAAGTTCTGCTGAATAGTGCTGAGCTAGAGGATATTTCCTGCAATTACCTAGAACTGACATCTTTTAAAACAGTGCCCTAGTCTCACCAGTTGGTTGAGCAAACATGTGACGCGCCTGCCATCTCGGGGAACGCGCAGAGTCTGCTGGGTCAGCAAAGCCCCAGCGAACACTTTTGTTTCCAGAGTCCACATTTCCTGACGCGTCAGGCTTCTGGAGCTCTGCCCTCGCTCTTCCTAGATCCCACGAATTTATAAACACTGTTGGCATTGAGTGGAAATGGGGACATGGCATAAGAAACATTGAACATGACAGCAAGAATTGTGTCCAAAGGCATAAGGTCTCACTAATTTTGCTCCCATTTGTAGATTTTCCCTTGATGCACACAGCACAGCAGAGAGAACAGCTGGATCTGAGTTAGAGCCGAGGGAGGACATTCGGGAGGAAAATTACCTTCAGAATGAGTGGCTTTACATCAATCACATCCCCATACCAAGGATCAGATGGTGGGGGTAACGGGGCCTCTCCTCTTACAAAGGTGGCCAAGAGTCGTGGAGAAGACGGCCCTTTGGCAACATACCTCTTCCCCCAGAGCAAAGACAAGTTAGAAACAGAAACAGAAACAAAAAGCAAACTGCCTGTCGATTTGATGATTCATTGCTGAAGGATCTAATTGTGAGCAAAGGGATTTGTTTGTTTTATAAAATGTTAGTGAGCACCTGCTATGGTCTCTCCTCTGGAGTCCTTCACAGTCTAGTGTGGGAATTTAATGTGTTCACTGATTCTCTTTTTCAAAAAATTTTAAGTGTATTTTGGGGGGAGGAACAAGTGAGGGAGGGGCAGAGAAAGAGGGAAAGAAAATCCTATACAGTTAACATACAGTGCAATATTAGTTTCAGGAGGAGAAGTCAGTGATTCATTACTTACATACAATACCCAGTAGCCATCACAAGTACTCTCCTTAGTACCCATCTCCCATCTAGCCCATCCCCCACCCGCCTCCCTCCATCAACCCTCAGTTTGTTCTCTGTTGAGTCTCTTATGGTTTGTGTCCCTCTCTCCTCTTTCTCCCTCTTCCCATTTGTTCATCTGTTTTGTTTCTTAAGTTACACATATGAATGAAATCATATGGTATTTGTTTTTTTCTGAGTGACTTATTTCTCTTAGCATAATACATTCTAGCTCCATCCACGTCATTGCAAATGGCAAAATTTCACTCTTTTTTGATGGCTGAGTAATATTACACTGTGTATCTATACCACATCTTTTTTTAGCCATTCATCAACTGACGGATATTTGGGCTTTATCCATAGTTTGGCTATTGTTGATTACGCTGCTATAAACATTAGGGTGCGTATGCCCCTTTGAAACTGTATTTTTTATATCTTTGGGTAAATACCTAGTAGTATAATTGCTAGATTGTATGGTGATTCAATTTTTAGGTCTTAAATGTTGTTTTTTGTTGTTTTGGGGGGGTTTGTTGTTGTTGTTGTTGTTTGAGGAACCTCCATACTGTTGTCCAGAGTGGCTATACCAGTTTGCATTTCCACCAACAGTGCAAAAAGGCTCCCCTTTTCCACACTCTCACCAACACCTATTGTTTCTTTTGTTGTTAACTTCGGCCATTGTGACAGATGTGAGGTGGTATCTCACCATGGTTTTTGATTTGTATTTCCCTGATGATGAATGATGTTGAGCATCTTTTCTTGTATCTATTGGCCATCTGGATGTCTTCTTTGGAAAAGTGTCTATTCATGTCTTCCGCTCATTTCTCAACTGGGTTATTCATTTTTGGGTGTTGAATTTGATAAGTTCTTTATAGATTTTGGATAATCACCATATATCAGCTATGTCATTTGCAAATATCTTCTCCCATTGACAGTGACAAACTCTCTCTTCTAAGTGCTTTACATGAAGAAGTACAAAATACTTTGGAAATATAAATGCTAGAAGGATCCCCAGGTGAAAATACAACACATTATTTTTCAAAATTTCTGGGAAATTTAGCATATAAACAAAATAAAACTTTTATATTTTATAAGATATTTGGAAAGATAGAATAGTAGGGCAATTTAGATAATGCTTTTAATTTTTTTGAAATAACTTTTTAATTTGGGATGATATTACATTTATGGAATAGTTGCAAAGAAAGTTCTTGGAGTCTCCAGATGACAGTAGGTCTCTAAGTCAGATAGCAATGACTTCAAGTCCCAGTTCTGCAATTTGTTATCATGTCCTTGGACACATTGTTTAACTACCTATATTCTTAGATGTGGCTTCTTGAATTGTAAAATGGCACAAAAATACTTGCTTTAGAGGTCTGTAGGAAAGAAAAATGATAGAATATGCATGAAATGTTTTGTATGTGCCTGGGCCATTGATGTGCTTAATAAGCATTAGCACTTATAATTTATATGGATGATATATTTGTTTTAAGAAATTAACGAAAATCATACATTACAATAATTGTAAATGGCCAAAGTTTAGCAATGATAATTTCCATTCCAAAGTATAAGTTCCATTTCCTTCCTTATCTTTCTTCTTTCCTTAGGCAGCTGAGGGAGCTCTTAGTTCTAACCTCCATCCAGGCTCATTCCACACCAGGCCAAATGGATCTGGCATCTTCTTGTCTCACACTGTCAACAAGCTCTTCCACCTAAAGAAATGGAGGGATGATGGAATGGGTACACCCATTGTCTTAGTTCAGACTGCTATAACAACAATACCAGTGGCTCAACCAACAGACCTCTATTTCTCACAGTTCTGGAGCTGGAAGTTCAAGATTAAAGTACCAACAGATCCAGTGACTGGTGAGAGCTCACTTTCTAGTTTGCGGAGGGCTATATTCTTATTATCTCTTCACATGAAAGAAAGCAGAGAAAGGAAACAAACTCTCTCCAGCCTTTTCTTATTAGAGCTCCAATTTCATCATGAGGTGTCCACCCTTATGACCTAATTACCTTCCATAGGCCCCCATCTCCAAATACCATCACCTGGGGTATTGGGTTTCAATATGTGAACTTTGACAATTAGTCCATAGCACTTATCCAGGATCGAAGGTTGGAACATTCTGTTGTGGTCTGCTCAGTAGAAGCTCACCGAGAGAGCTCACAGTGCACCGTTTCGGGAACTCTGGGCATGGATATGGGACACCATTTTCTTTCGGGCTGGTGAATGATCAGCTTTCCAGTGTCTCCCTGCGGATCTGGGAAAAGTGGTAGAAGGGCAGAGAAACTGGGGCAGGGGGCAAGCATCCTCTTCCTTTTTTTCCCTGTCTGTGACCTCTGAGGTGCTGAGGGCCACTTCTCTACCTCACAAACACAGAGAATTCCCAGGATTCTCTGCAGGCCTCTCTGTGGTCATGTGCATTAGGGTCATGTGCATTTACCTTCATCATTGCATAACAGTCACTCCTACCATCTGATTTCCTTAGAAGAAAATACTTCTATCTAGACAATATTTGGGCTATGCTTTCAAAAACAGTTTTTTCAAGCTTCAAAATTTGGTAAACAGTCAGGCATATTAGAATTGTTTCCATATTTCTCTCTGCTACCAGAAGACATTCTGATTGTCACTTAGCCACCCCCTTGATTAAATCAAAGACAGCAGCTGAGTGATGGCTTTTCCTCCTACCCTTCCTTGCCCACCTGAATCTGCGTACTCTCTGTCTCCGTCTCTCTGTCTGTCTGTCTTTCCATTTCTCTCTCAAGGGAGAGGTAGTGATAATTTTCAAACGTTGGACATTAGGTCAATTTCAGTTGCTCTTTTCAATTCGTAGCAAACTTAGCAGGGGCATTGGAAATTATGGGTCATTATAGTCTGAATGGAAAGCCCCAGGTCAAGGGCAGCAACTTGTCTTCAGTTTGAAAGCCAATGTTGCCCTTAAGACAACTCTGAAATGCATTTTGAAATTCTTCCCATCAATGTGTTTTGGAAAGAATTCAGGCGGCTTGCAACAGAGAGCCTATTGATACCATGCCATTCACCAAAGATACACAGCAGAAGTTGCGAGTGCAAACATACTTCCTGGTGGTTAGGTACTTGTGGTCCAGATGGGCTTTCTGAGGTGGTGGCTGTGAGGACAGACATTTTCCAAGTACTCTCTATGATAAGACCTCATGCTTATTGAGTATGTACCATCTTATAAGCTCTACCCTTAGCCCTTCACATGTATTATTCCATTCAACCTGCACAACTACGACTTGTGCACTATTATAATCCCCACTTTACAGCTGCAGAAACTGAGACACAGAAAGTTTCATTAACTTGCTCACAGACATACAGGTGGGAAGAAAGAAGACTGGGATTTGACGAGGGCACACTGACTTTGGAGCTCACGCTCCTGGCCGTTGTGTGAAAATATTTTGCCTTGCTTGGCTTTGGAGGCAACACTTCTTTAGAAGCCAACATTTAACGGCAGGCTGGAAGCCTCACCAAAATAACAGAGAGCAATTTGAGAGCCTTTGAAATCACCCAGCAGCTTGCAGACATTTCCTCTGTCACCCTCTTTCTCATAATGTCCCCACAATGATGTCACTGATGGCAGAGAGTAGCAGACCAAGAGCAGCGCCAGGACTGAGGGCTGGATTTTGCTACTTGGCCCTTGATCCCAGGGCTTCTAGACTGAGCTCCTGAGCTCAGTTCTCTCTGAGCTCCTGGGCCAGTCTTCAGAGTTACAGCCAGGTTGATGGAACCAGAGATCCTCACACTAATCCCACCGAAAAGCCAAAAAAAACTATATAAAAACTCTTTCTACGCTACTACTGGTGGGGGAGGATGTCATTTGGCCCTCAGCGATATAATCATTGTTCCCCAAAATGGGGGAAAAGTCAGCCTATTGCACCTCAAGTAAGATTATTGGCATGGAGGCTTCATGGTTTGAGGAGAGCCTTGAAGACAAATGGCTATGCTTCATTTATTTTCTATTAGGACTTCTCCAAATCCTTGTAACAGGATATCCTCTGACTCTTGGAAGGTGGACAGAGAAGGGAAACGAGTAGAACAAAAGCTTTGACCTCTTTGAAGACAAGCATACAAAGGATTGGTACCAAAGTACAGAGTCAGAAGGAGACATTTTCTCCAATCAGCTGAAGACAAGCTGTACCTCTCTCTCTAGGAGCTGACAATTTATGAAATATTCTTATCCTGAGCAGGCCACATTTCAAAGAAATCTACCTTTGTTGATGGTAACACAGAAAGGCTGACTTTATTCTGTACTGGTGTGTGCTTGATTTTGGACACCAGTAAATCCTGGATTCACTTTAAGTAGCCCCAAATGTCATGAACATTCTGGTGGAGAACGGTGAAAATTGCCCAGTAGTCATAGACACACCTCCACCAACCAGATAATATGAAGCAATTCCAGCTAAATGATTAGTATGTAATAATTTCTAGGTGCTTGGCAGGGAGAAAATGCCAAAGAGGCCAACAGATTTGACCTTAAATTTCAGCCATTTGGTAAATAGAATTCCGTGAAGTTTCATCTAATTTTCAGAGTTTGAGGATGGCATTTCTGTTCAGAGGGCAGCCAAATGATGAGCCCAAACAACTCTTTTTGGCCAAATGAGTCAACTCTGCAATAAACAATCTGGCAGGTTCTTTTTTAAGTTAAGGGGATTTTTAAAAGCACAGCAACATTTTCCTCACTTTTATGAAACACTGCCCCATGTTTCCAGGCAGAAAAGCAAAAACTTTCAAAAGGTCATGTAATGTCATTTCAGCGATGTAGAAATAAGAAGAAAACCAACTAACAAGCAAAAAGCATATATCTGATAACGATCTTTGGCAGCATGTCTTGAAGCAGAAAATATAAGTATGCATGCGTATATATGTAATGGTAAGAGGATTTCACCTTGAAACTTCATAGCTCTAATTCCATAATAAAGACCACTTGTTTGTCTCAGGCTAGATTAGCCTTTGAGCTGGGTTATACAGGAAATCAAATCCTGTTTCATTATAGGAGGCGTTGCCAATATCCTCCTTGAGTACAGGTTTGAGCAGATGTGGTAAGAGGCAAATAAAGCCTTTTCCTTGTCCCAGGCAGGAGGAATTGGTACACGCAAACACAGACTGGGATCCTGAAGTTCTCTCATAAGGGTTTGGGAGAAACCCCTCCCTCCACACAATCATGGCTGGTCTCATTGGGGACATTGAATTCTTCTGACTTCTGCCAAGCAGTGCTCCTCAACTGGGGGTGTTATTCTCTCTAGGGGACTTTTCAAAGTGTCTGGAAATATTTTGGGTTGTCCTACTAGGATCGAGCTCCAGTGGCATCAGATAAACAAAGTATATCAAAGTAGTGTTATGACATCTCAAGAAATTATCATTGGAACCACAGCCTACAAAAGTCAAGCTATGGCCTGAGTGCCAAACCTAAACAGGATGACTGATTGCTCAAATAAAAGACTTAAATAAGACTCAGAGACTTTTAAGATAATAATCAAAATGTCTAAGATTAAATGAAGATCACTGGCCACACCAAGAATCAGGAAAAGTACAGCTTGAATGAAAAAAGGTAATCAGCTGACACCAAGAGAGACACAGATATTGGAATTATCTGACAAAGATTTTAAGGAGTTGTTATAAAAATGGTTTAAGGAACAATTACAAATTCTCCCGGAACAAATGATAAATCAAAACTATTGACAAAGAAGTAGAAGTTGTTGAAAAGAACCAAGTTGAAATTATAGAACCAAAAGATACAATAACAGAAACAAGAAAGCAAACAAACACCTAACTGGCTGGGCTCAATAATAGGGCAGAGGTAATAGAAAATAAAATTGATGAAACTTAGGACCAATTAATATAATTTACTCAATATGAAAAACAGGAAATGGCCTGGAAAAATATAAACAGAGCCTCAAGGAATTGTGGGATAATAACAAAAATCCCAAAATTCATATTACCAGAGTCCCAGAAGGAGAGTAGAAAATGATTTGGAATGAAAGAGTATTTAAAAAGAATAATGGCTGAAAATTTCTCAACTTTGAAGTAAGACATAAATCTACAGACTTAAGAAATTGAACAGTTCTCTAAATATGATAAGCTCAAAGAAATCCATGCCACAACATATCGTAATTAAATGTCTAAAAACTAAAGACGAGGTCATTAAAACAATAGAGCAACTGGAGAGAAGCAATGATAAAGGAACACAAATTCAAATAAAAACATATTTTTTAATCTGAAACCATAAAGGCCAGAGGAAGTTGCACATTTTTCTTCCTTTTCTTAATAGATTTATTATTTTTTAAAATGTATTTAAAGTGTTTATTTATTTATTTTTGAGGAAGAGAGAGTGAGCACACAAGTGGGGGAGGGGCAGAGAGAGAGGGAGACACAGAATCGGAAGCAGGATCCGGGCTCTGAGCTGTCAGCACAGAGCCCGACACGGGTCTTGAACCCACGAACCATGAGATCATGATCTGAGCCAGATTCAGATGCTCAACTAACTGGGCCACCCAGATGTCCCACACATTTTTCAAGAAAGAAAAATAAAACCTGTCAGTGGTAAATTCTACATCTTACAAAAGTCTTCGGGAATGAAAGGGGGATAAAGACCTTCTCAGATCAAGAAAACCCAGATGAAGGAAAACAAAAGACTTTTTATTGCTAGCAGTGTTGCCTTTACAAAATGGCTAAAGGAAATATAGCTGGCCCTTGAAAACACCAGTTTGAACTGCCCAGGTTCACTTATATGTAGATTTTTTTTTTTAAGAGTTGACAGCAAAAGCCACAGACTGTTAATTTGCAATTGCGCACCTGAGTCTCCACAGGGCCAGATCAAAGGTGACTGGTGCCGAGGCCCTGTCTGCCTCTGAGTGCACAGGGAGGCTGACCAAGGCTGTCAGCAGCCCCTGGGGGCTCCAGGTCCAGAGTTACACTTTTCCCTGTGTGCCAACAGGGTGGATGAGTGGGGTGCTCAGGGCTGGCAAGGGGGAGGCTAAGCTGAGCAGAGGAATACCTAATACAGTAGGTAGGGAGCCCCTGATTCTTCTGCACTGCTATGGCCACCTGTGGGTCCAACCAACATCTGATACTGCTGAGCTGGAGCCGACAGGAGAGGAACATCCCCATCCTGGGCCCAGGCCCACCGCTGCCGCTGTCTTTCACTGGCCCAGCCTATCTATACATGGATTTTTTTTTTCAATAAATATATGAACAGTACTATAAATGTATGTTCTCTTCCTTATGATTTTCTTAATAATATTTCCCCCTCTAGCCTGCTTTATTATAAGAGCACAATATATAACATATACATAATACTTGTTAATTGGCAGTTATGTTATTGGTAAGGCTTCCAGTCAACAGTAGGTTATTAGCAGCTAAGTTATTGAAGAGGTGAAAGCTATATGCAGATGCATGGGGCCTCAGCATTGTTCAAGGGCCTATGGTAATTCAAACTGAAAGATGATGATAAAGGAGGGAAACTTGAAGCATTGGAAAGGATGAAAGAGCAGTGTGAAGAGCAAAAGTATGGTACAGACAGTAGACTAACTCTTCTCATGAGATTTGTAAATCATATTTAAGGAGTAGAACAAAAGTTACAACACCATCTGATGTTCAAGAGTGTGATATTTAAAAGCAGGAAAAGTAAAGGAACTAAAATGGAAGCAAAGAGTCCATACGTCATTTGAAATGTTAATGACAACAGACTCTAATAAGTCATGTATGTATATTATCATACCAAGAGCAACCATTAAGAAAACTATACAAACAGATACACTCATAACCACTATAATTCAATCAAGATAGAATACTAAAAACATACACAATAATACACCAGAAGGCAAGAAAGGAGGAACAGAGGTGCAAGAAATAGAGGACACAAAAAATAACAAATAATTCAATGATAGACAACTACCCTAAGTGTAAATGGTCTAAATATACCAGTTAAAAAGCAGAGATTGGCACAGTGAGCTTAAACAAACAAACAAACAAACAAACAAAAACCCCCCGCCACAACCCATCTATACTATTTACAAGAAACTCACTTTAGGGGTGCCTGGCCTGCTCCATTGAGTGGTGTGTGGCTCTTAATCTCAGGGTCATAAACTGGATCCCTGTGATGAGTGTAGAGATAATTTAAAAAAATAAAAACTTTTACAAAATTCACTTTAATTTCAACAAAACTGGTAGCTCGTCAGTAAAAGGACCAAAAATATATACTACATAAGCATTAAATTAAAAAACAAGGAGCAGTAATATTAATATCAGATAAGGTAGACCTTATAAGAGCAAAAAAAAGTATTAGAAACAAAGAAAGACATTACATAATGATAATTCCTAAACACCAGGAAGACATAGCATTCCTAAGGATGTATGTCCCAAACGAGAGTATCAGATACATAACAGCAAAATCTGATAGAGCTGAAAAGAGAAATACACAGATCCATAATTATTATTAGGGATGTTAACACCCCCTTTCAGCAAATCATATAATTATTAAATAGAAGATCAGCAAATCACAGTGCTGGTTATGTATATGACTGTACATGACTTATACGTATTTCTCTATAGACTTCCAAACAAGATAACCAGAGCTTAACCGAGGGTCCCCTTACAGTGAATTTCCCAGGAAAGCATAAATTCACATGAGAATTTTAAAAGATTGAAATTAGAATGTGCCGGTGGTCAGCACTGAATATGTTTCTTAAGTATGTTAATTAATTTAGGATGTAAAAATCTGTTGGAAGTATCTGAGTTTTCTTTTGAGAAGTCTGATTAACATGGTGTTTGCAAAATACATGAACTCTGACACCGAGTCTGAAAAAGGCATTTCTTCCTTTCCTCCCTCCCTTCCTTCCTTCCTTCTTTCCTTCCTTCCTTCCTTCCTTCCTTCCTTCCTTCCTTCCTTCCTTCCTTCCTTCCTTCCTTCCTTAGAAAGAAAAATTCTTTCTAAGATTTTACTTACTTACCTATTTGTTTGTTTATTTTTTTTTTGAAGAGGTGGGGAAAGGGCAGAAAGAGAGGGAGAGAGGGAGCTTTAAGCAGGTTCCACGCCCAGCATGGAGCCCAATATGAGGCTCAGTCTCATGACTGTGAGATCATGACCTGAGCCACCCAGGCGCCTCTGAAAAAGGCATTTCTATGTAGTTAGTTTTTCTTTAATAGCTTCATCAGACCTCATATAATCAAGTGACACACAAACTAACTCAAGCAAGAAAAATTCACCTGAAATTTCTAGAACTTGGGTACAGAACAAAGCAATTCAAAAGACAGTGAGAGCTCACTGGCTTGATTGAAAGACTTGTATTCTAGTACCTGCTCCCTTATTAGCAGCTCTGTGATTTGGGGTAAATCCTTTAACCTTTCTGAGCTTTAATTTTCTCACCTGAAAGATGAACAGGTTGAATTAACTGACCTCAAAAGGTTCTTTCCTGTTCTGAACTTTTAAAACAAATGTGTCAGTTTCTTGCTTGTAAACAGGAAGAGTTCTTTGGCCTCTGGATTGAAAATGCATCTTCAAAACTGCCAACAGAGAACTTTGCTCCTTTGAGTGAGTCTGAGAAGATCAGCACTAAGCACTGCATTCTGCTATGAAAACAAACCTGGGGGCCAAAGAGTAAGGTGAGCCTGAAGAAGGTTTCCCAGTGCAATAGGAGCAGGGTGGTGGGCCAGGAAAGTTCTACTAGACTAAAAAAAAAAAAAAAAGATGAGACTCCTCTGCCTTTCAGAGTTGACTTTGTTTGGTAGCTGGAAACACACATGTTCTCACCAAAGAGACTTCAGAAGGGGTCTTCAATGAACGTTCTAGTTTTTAAAAAGCAGAGTAGTTACAGTGACCTCTAAGAAAAACAAATGTTCTGAGATGTGGTATAAATAACCCAATGGGTAAAATGCTTCATTCTAACTCAGTTCTTAACTGCATGTACAGCAAGTAGACAAAGGCTCCTAGGGATGCAAAATGCACCGAAAATCAGAGCCTACTTCCCCACTACCTGGGCTCCAACTGGACATCACGCATCTGTTATTTACTTATTTCCAGAATCACTTCCTTTTTACTGGGGAGAGTCCTTTAGAAGTCAGTGAAGTGATACCGAGTCAAAGGCAGCAGGGGTTTTAGGAAAACACAAACAGCTCTAGGTGACAAGGGTGGTGATAATCGGGAAAACCACAAGCTCAAGACCCCATAGGTAGATATTAAGAATACCACAATACCAGAGTTGATCCTTGCAAACAAATCTTTATTAGCATCTGGGATTTACTTACAACCGTGAATAGTTCTGAGGTCCCAGAGGTGTACCAGACAACCCCTGGCTCCATCGGGTAGGAGTTCCAGCATGAAAAGGTAGCCTGCTCAGATGGGGATTTAAGGATGGGACTATTTACTGAAGAGTGGGCAAAGTTAAGGGAGGCTACAAGATGTGTGGAGGTATATCAGCTTTCAAGGGAATGAGCCATCTCAGACTGGCTCTGAGCAAAGTTAAGAGGCAAGGGGAATGCAGACAAGTTCTACTGACCTTGAAGTTTAACATGACTGTGAATTGTTCGTATTTTGTTTGTTTAGCACTTGCAGCTGGAGGGGCCTCTCTCTTGTGCCAGAATGAAACCATACTTCTCAACCTTTTCACTGTGACCTCAAGAATGCTGAGCTCTGCCATCCCATTTCCTTCTCACCACTGTGCTACCTGTAACCAACACAGTGGAGCGTCTTCCAGCACCGTGGGGCTCTAGTTGGCTTCATGGAATGAGTAGGTGTGTATCTGTGAGGCCTTGGGGCTTCCCTCCAGTGTCTTCAGGGCCCAGCCTTGGTCAATTACTCTTTTAGCTCAGTGTATGTCCTGATTTTCGGCAGCAAGACAATCACCACTCTAGGTACTGCAAGTCCCATTTCACCCTCGAGGTAACTAACACCCCAGTGAGGCTGATAGCCACCAGCCCAAGGTCACACAGTAGACTCAAGCCCAGCTTGAGCCCCTGCTTTTTGGACCTCATCATTTTATGACTGGCCTAGGAATGGGTTATAATCTCTACAAGGCAACACCATCATCCATCCTGGTAGCCATGGCTACTTTGCTCAGTGAGATCGCTTTAATCCTTATCTTCTCCTACATGATATCTGGAGTTTTCCCATGATTCAGTCAGTGCATTTATCTTGGGCTCAATCTTCTGTATATTTGGAATGACAGGAAATGTGCAGGATAATTTAGGTTCCATTAGTGGGTTATGCGTACCTCTATTATGGTACTTATCACATCATGTTAAAATATTTTTGTTTAGATATCTGTCTCTGTCACTTGAATGTGAGTTCCTCCAGGACCTGGGCTATATCTTACTCATCTTAGTGTTCCAGCTTCTTCACAGAACCAAGCAGCTGAACACTTTTTTTTTTTTTAATGTTTTATTTATTTCTAGGAGAGAGACAGCATGAGTAGGGGAGGGTCAGAGAGAGAGGGAGTCACAGACTCCGAAACAGGCTCCAGGCTCCGAGCTGGCAGTCAGCACAGAGCCCGACGCGGGGCTCGAACCCACAAACCGCGAAATCATGACCTAAGCGAAAGCCGGACGCTCAACCGACTAAGCCACCCAGGTGCCCCAGCAGCTGAACACTTTGAACATAGTAAGTTTTTAATGAATGAGCAGGCTTTACAGTAAGGCTCATTAGACACCTATGCCTGGATATATATATATTCATGTATTTGACTATTTCTTAAGTTTTTACTCTGTGTCCAGCACTATGCTGAGCTCTAAGAATCCAAAAACACCATCTTTGAACCCAGGGAGATAACAGTTTGTTAAAGAGATTCATTTATAATTGCTATGGAGTAAGTGTTTTACTTCTCCAACATTTTTATGTTGAAATATTAACTTTCAAGGTGATGGTATTAGGGGGTGAGACCCTAGGGAGGTGATTAGACCTTTAGAGTGGAGCCCTCATGAATGAGATTATTCCCTTTACATAGGAGTCCCCACAGGGATCCCTCACCCCATCCCACATGTGAAGATGTAGCAAGAAGGTGACTGTCTATGAACCTGGAAGCTCTCATTAGATACTGCATCTCCCGGCACCTTGACCTTGCACTTTCCAGACTCCAGAACTGGGGGAAATAAGTTTTTGCTGTTTATAAGCTACCAAGTCTATGGTATTTTTGTTATAGAATCCTGAATGGACTAAGACACTAATAATCATCATGAAATTTGCAGAGAGGCATAAGGTATTAAGAAGACTAGAGGGAGACATTTAATATGGCCTGGTTGAGGAGATGTTCAGGGAAGGGTTCCTAGAGAAGGAAATTGCTGAGCTGAACTTTTTAGACGATGGTATCTAGTAAAGTCTGGCATATGACATAGCCAAGTGTGGTTGGAGGAAATGTGAAACCAAAATGAGGCTGGAGAGAATACCAAGTTGGGGATAAGAGGAAAACTAGGTAGAAGACAGTTACCACAGTACTGGAAAGAGATTGGGAAAACTTGAACTAGGGCAGCTGTAGACAGAATGGAAAGAAGAGGACCGACTTGTGCTTGATTTGGGAGATGAACTTGGCAGGATATGGAAATGAGGGAGACAGAGGAGACAAGGAAGACTCCCAGGTGGACCATGGGGCCATCCACCTAAGACAGAGAATAGAGACAGAAGATCAGGTTTGGGGAACAATGGTGAGTTCATTTTAGATATCTTGAGTTTGAGGTGCATCTGACTCATTCAGAAAATAGCCAACAGGTAGTGAAAGATCTATTTGAAACTTTGCAAGGATAGGGAGAGGCCTGGGAATACATATATAAAACTTGTGGCTATCCACTGGAAAGTAGTGGCAGACACCATGATCTGTGGTGGGGAGTATCACCAGGGTGAGTGTGTAGGGAGATGGACAGAGGGCTGGGGCAGCTCCCTGGGAAACACCAACACATAAGGAGCTGGCAAAGATAGAGGAGCTCACAGAAAAGACTGGGTAGAACAGTCGGGGCATTTTGGAGGTGCTAGGGGGACAGCCCTGCTCATGTGTGGCTTCCTAGGGCCAGCTTCCCTGACCCCAGGCCACTCCAGGTCCTGTGCTATTATCCTCCATGGAAGTTACCATAACTATAAATTAATACTCAATTGTATTATCCTTTAATGTTCACACCCCCTACTAGAATAAAGACTCCATGAGGTCAGGGATTGGATCCCCTCCCCAATTCCTCAGGGTATCCACAGAGCCTAGTAAGTACCTGGCAATTAGCAGTTGCTCAATAAGTATTTGTGTCACTAAAGACTGGTGTTCCAAACTCCCAGAGGGTAGAGAGTTTCAAAGAATGTTGCTTTTAGTGGTCAAGTTATCTGCTCAATTCAAAGGACAAAATATGTTTATTTTATATTTTTAGTACTTCCTATAAAAATGCATATTTCTGTCAGTTTTCTATTCAGTTAGGAAACAATTCTCTACTGCTTCTCCTGGATATGATGTGAAGCCTCAAGATACTTGGAAAATGGAGAAAGGCAGGGTAACAGCAGATTTAGTATGTATTAGTTTATAATATCATGTAGCTAAATGGTAACACTGCTGTTATTCCCAAAGCTCTACCTGTTCGCAGAGCAGGAGATAGATGGTCAAAGTGCTTCATGAAAATTTATCTGGCTATTTAACCACAGGTACAAGTTATTATGTGAACATGTTCACAAGGTAGATTTTCCTTTCAACAACATTTTTGTGGAAAATTTTATAAGAAACTATGCTGAATTAAAGAGTTATATATCTTCTATATAGAAGTCCTCATATATATCATTCAGTGCCAAACATTGAACAGCTTACAAACAAATTTAAATAACTGTATCAATATTTATGAAAGGCTTTATGTATGGGCACTGAGGTTAATGCAGGGGGGAAAATCCTGGTGTTAAAAGGGCACCCTCCCTTTTGGGTATACATATTCCAGACATTTGCATCTTTGTCTTCCTCTCTTTTCCTCAAATCCTCACACATCTGCAGATCTTTGCTTGAGATTTTTGTATAAGAGGATAAGTCCCCTAAATCCCTGATCACGGGCACCGTGAAAACACCCCAGGAGACACAGCACAATAACTTATATGTGCACCAAGTTTCAAAACTGATCTGATCCTTTCCTGAGAACTTTCCCATGGGAGAGAGACAGGAATAAAAAGGCTTCAGTAGGGAGTGGAGAAACATTTGCAAAGGAAGTCTGAGGTTCTGCAGAGCAAACACTGTTTCTTTGTGGTCAGGCACGCTGGTTAGAGGGCAGAATGCACCTCTGTCTCTTACTACTTTTCAAGCATCCTTGCTTCAATTTCCTCAGCTGAGGATGGGGTTCCTAATAGTGAGAGGTTCATCATAGTACTTACTTCATAGTGGTGCTTAGACTGTTAAATGAGCTAACATGTGTGAAGCACTCAGAACAAGGCCTGTCACATGTTAAGTATTGGCAAAGCATTAACTGCTTCTGTTATTTGCAATTATTATTATTATTTTTTTGGAGAGAGAGAGTGTGAGCAGGTGAGAGGCAGTGAGAGAGGCAGACAGAGGATCTGAAGCAGGCTCTGTGCTGACAACAATGAGCTAGACGTGGGGCTCAAACTCATGAAGTGCGAGGTTACAGTCTGAGTGGAAGGAAGTTGGACCCTCATGCTCAACTGACTGAGCCAAGGATGCCCCTGTTATTTGCAATTTTAACCCAGGCCATGGGGTTGTGTGCACAGAGCTTGATGTCACCATTTGCCAGATCATCCTCTCCCTTGGCAGCACTTACAATGAAGACCCTCTATTGCTGGCTCAGGTTTGCTCTCCCCACCTCCGGCCACCATCTACCACCCTTTCTGATATCTGGGGTCTGATGACTCTTAGGAGGTGGGTCTGTTTTTGTTTTGCGCTCCATGTGCAGCCTGGAGTTCTTTCTCCCAGTACTTGCAAGCCCTGATTAAATCATCCAACAGCACCAACTCCAGACTTAGGAACGGCATTGGGAGCCCTTCCCTTGGGGATTTGCTCAGAACCCTCTGAGTCAGTTGCCCAGGGAAACAAGGTGGTGATGTCACAAGGTATCACACTTCTAGCACTTTCTCAGGGTCCTTCTGTTGAGCCTGAGCACTGCCCAGTTCTGCCAACTCTGCCCGGCCTAAGCACATTCTCGTCCTCTCTAAGGCAATGCAGAGACCCTCACTCTCTCCCGGCAATGTCTAAACTCAGGTATGTTGGGGTCATGGCTACACACCTCTTCCTTTGCTTCTTTGGCCATGCTCTCAGAGCACAGAAATACCCATGCAAATAAATTATTTAGGGTAGCCCTGGGTAACCTTTGGTTCTCTAGGACATAAATATAAAACTAAAAAAAAAAAAGAAGAAGAAAAAAAAGCCTTGGGGCTGTTCCCTGGAAGAGCAAAGTATGTTGCAGGTTTTATAGGGTCCCAGAGACCTCAGGAGCAAGATTTCAACGTCCTTTCCCTTTCTACTTCCCTCCTTCTCCCTCTGTGCCATAAACATGCCCGTAACCTCTCTTCTCTGCATCGACCTGATCCTCCCTCATCTGTCAAGAAGTATTATCCCAACTTTCTGGTTCTGTCCAAATGACAAGGAAAGAAAAGAAACTATGGCCAGGACAGTATTACTTTATTGGTGTTTCACAATAAAGCCATTTAACCCCCACCTCACCCAAACAGTGCAAAGTGCAGCTCTGGCCTTCCTCCTTGCCTAAGAATTTATGCAAATATGAGGATTACTTGCAGTTATCTAAAGGAAAGGATCTGAAAGCCAGCAATAATCCTGTCTCCCAAGTTTAGGGAGGGAGCCTATGAGAGAAGCAAAATTCAGCCTTGTTGGAACTCCCAATCCCAGAGGGGTGTATTTTACAGCTCTCTGGCATGCCACAGGACTCGAACTGTGACCCACAGAAGGAGAGGGACACCAGAGAACAGCTACCTGAGACATTCACAGCTCCGTGGTCAGAGCTGGCCATGAGGAAGACTCGTACGTGCATATACCACTTCCTTGTTTGGAGCTGGTATATTTTTCTCAATTACTACATCTCACAGCAAGGAGGGGACCATCGGAAATCCAAAATCTTTCTAAATGGAGGACAGTGGAAATACTTGACGTTCCTAAATCTGGTAAGTCCCTATGACCATACCAGGAAGCGATCTGTTTATCTATAATATCAGTGGTTTTACACATATCACCTTTTAATTTTATTAAATACAAAATCCCATTCTTTGTCTTCCTTCTTCATCGTTTGGAAGTTTTGGCTTTCTTTTTCCCTTGACAATTTGCTCTGAGAAACCTAATTCGGTGGCTACATTTTGAGCTAATCATTAAACGCTCTTTCAAGGAGGATCCTATCTTGGAGGAGTTCTCAGATGAGCTCAAATGGAAAGCCTAAATGAATGGCTTCACCAGGGGACTGACTACAAACACAGGCAGGATTTTGAACTTTGCTTGGGGAAATCTGTGAGGGAAGGCAGAGTGGCGTATGTTGTGTGGGAAGCATAATTTCCAATGGGGGGAATGATGCCATTTCCCAGCACAGACTAAAAGATTTGTCTAAGAAAAGCAAACACGTTTTGCCATGTTCAGATACCACTTCAATTTTTTTATAGGCTCAGGCTCCATCTTAAAGGATAAATCACCCAACCAAATGGCAAATGCACATTTTCAACTATTTACAAACCAATCCAATGATTTGATTCCTTCTTGTCTCTCTAGCCCAGCTGACCGCATTCTGATGAATGAAGTGTGAATGAATGGGAGAAAAATTAATTTAAAAAGAAAAATGTGTTGGGAAGATGTAAAAGTAGTTTCAGACTTAAAAGTTAAAAATAGCACATCCTTTGGGGATGCTAATGAATGTTTGAGATTTTTAACTGAAATGTAGGGTGTGGTAAAAAAAACTCTGATTTCAGAAACTGGGCAAAATATTCCAATTCTTTGGAATCACGATCCTAAGCAGAAGTTATGCGTGGTCAGGACACGTGACACTATAAGGAGAGGAAATTCAGAAGGTCCAAAGCAAAGAGGCCTAGACGCTTTTCTTCTTCTCTGGCCATTTGCTGGCTTTTGATTCAAACCCTGGTAGCTCCAGTGTCTCTTGAAATTATCAAGATGACTGCTTGTTTCAATCATAGGATTTTATGAAACAAACACACACATAGAAAGCAACAAAGAGATGCTTTTGTGGAACTAGAGTAACCCAGCAGAAACCTCTGCTCTGTGCATCCATTGGCTTTGTATTAATGTTGGTCAACTAAAAGACAGGGGTGTCTGTAGTCAGGAAGGATGGTGGGATCTAACCCAAGTTCTAGCATGGAGGCCCCACCTCACACTAAGTATCACCTACTCCCACAAACCAGCTCCCTGACTTCTCCATTTTAACACAGTTCCGTGACCCAGAGCTCTCTTATTTCCAAGTATGGAAAAAGCCACTTACCTTGTCAAAGACACTATTATTTCCTAGTTTTAATCCCCTTTCCGCTTCCTCAACTAATCAGCCAACAAATCCTATCTTTCTCCTTTTGTTAGACTCCTTACTTCTCCCTCAGTCTTACTACCCCTCTTATTACAGGCTCTTATTAATTTGTGCCTGGGCGACGAGATTATCTCTGTATTGGCCTCTCATTAACAATTCACCCACCTACCACTCAGATTCCAGATTAATCTTCTCAAAGCACTGTTTTTGGTTTGGTTTTGTTACAGACATCATGAGCCTGCCTGAGAGATGGGGCCTGCTACCAAAGAAAACACAGCGGCTCCCTCCTACCTCATGGAACCAATTACAAATTCTGACTTAAGACCTCACCTGCCTACCCAGCTTTCAGGTCCGCTTCTCCCCAGAAAAGCTGGTCTCTTCTCCAAGAAAGCCTGTGTCTTCTCCAGCATTGGTCCCTATGCTTCTTGCTGTCACTGTTCTGCCTGTATTTACACCTCCTTGAATGAAAGGTCTACCAGCCTCTCCACCATTTTGTTGTTTTCATAGACCCTTTGATATCCCATGTTTTCCTTCTGAGTTTTTTTTAAAAACTCTTTTTAATATTTATTTTATTTATTTTGAGAGAGAGAGAGAGAGAGCAGAGGAGGGGCAGAGATGGAGAGAGAGAGAATCCCAAGCAGGCTCCATGCCATCAGGGCAGAGCCTGATGTGGGGGTTGAACTCACAAACCATGAGATTATAACTGGAGCCTAAGTGAAGAGTCAGAAGCTTAACTGACCAAGCTACCCAGGCACCCCTTTCCCTGAGTTTTTATGACATCTCTCAGTCTCTGCTTACTTATGTATACTATTATTTTCTTATTTCCACCCACATGTGAGTCTTAAGATTCCAATCAAATCACAAATGGCTCTAAAACAGGAGCTTTGTCTCCTAACATTCTGATTCTACATTGGACTTGCTACAATGGCTGGCATGGAGTACCCCTGAGTACTGAGTGACTTGGTATGTTGACTGCACTTGACCTTCAGCGTTTTCTACCTTCCTGAGCAATATTATCTTTTGTGACATCTTCTGGCCTTTGAAAAGAGCAGAGAGGGGCTCACTTACAGCTGTTTCCTTTCCGGGTTCTGTTAGGTGTCACTGAAAGTATGACTTAATGCAAAATTTTTCAGTTGGTGAAGATGAGTTGACTGTGGTTGGCTGTGTTTCAGAGGTTCGATTTAAAGAATAGATTTCATGTATGTTACTTATGGTGAGATACTGGGCCTTAACATTGCTCTGCTTTTGAGGCCTCCTGGGCTGATAAATGATTGTGTTTCTTAATGATTAATTGGTGTTAACTAGGGATTCATTAATGATTAGCTAACGGTTGTGTTTATAAAGTCATAGAAGTCTCATAACACTCTTCAGTTTATTTTATGTGAGCCTGTTGAAATCCGTACCCTATCCTGCTTTCCAGGAAATTTACACCCCCCTCCCTTGAAACAGCCTCAATTTTTACTTGGCCGAGTATCAGTGATGCTTCCTTTCAGAAGAGCACAATCCACTTGAGTGCAGGTCAAAATTCTGAGCGTCCCCATTTCCTCTTGAAGTATCCCAGGGCATTCCAAAGGGAGATACACAGGCTTGGTGGCGGGGGATGGGGTGGGGTGGGGTGTTGCTAAGTGTTGGTCACAGCGACCTAGTCCTGCCTGGTGCTTAAGGAGAGTAAAGAAAGGAGAGAGGAGATGGGAGTTTTTGCCTCATGAGGGAGTCCAGCCATCCCAGGGAAGAGGCAGCCAATTCTCTGTTGGGAAGGAGAAGGTGTGTAGCCTGGTGGTCATAAGCATGAGCTCTAGGGTCATGGGTCCCTAGGATGGTACCTCAGCCTCACACCCTCCTGGCTCCGGGACACTGGGCGAGGTATTTCTTTGTGTTTTGAGTTCCCAAAGCTGCCAAATAAAAATAAAGGTAGTGCATCATCACAGAGCGACCGTAAGGGATGCATGGCTCCCTGCGCCAGAAGCACTCAGAATGCTGTAGGCACCAGATGACGAAAAGAGAAGTAGGAGGTGGGGATGAACTTCTAGTTCTCTTGTCTTTGAATAGAGGTCATGCAGAGGGAAAAGAGGTTTGGAGGGACATTGGTCCCCCCATGGCACCATGGTAGTGGGTCATGGCTCCAGGCAAGTGTCGCCCACCTGCCTCACTGCTCAGGTATCTCCCTCTGTGGGTTGCAGGCTCTGGCTTCCCAGCCAGAGGATGGTCACTGCGGAGCCCCCACTTTCCCTGCAGGTGCAGCCTTCAGGCTCTGGGGCCATCCTGGGAGTAGACTTTGCAGCCTCAAGCAGGGAGCAGGCTGAATAGGGAAGCCCCTGAAGCTGGGCCTGGGAACAAGGCAGTGCCGCAGACATCATCGTGGTGCCCATGTTGGCTCTGGCTTCCAGTGCCTGAGCCCTCCACACATTTCCTCTCTTCTCTAGCCACTCCATTGCCATCCAGGGACTGTCTTACCTCAGGGAACATAAGCTGGGAGGTGGGGACGGAGGGGACTTTTAGCTGTGATTTAGCTTGCTGACTTTATACAGTTTGCTGGGCTTTCGTCTTTTGAAAAGTAAAGTTCCTTCTGAAGCCCTGGTAGAGGTGGTGCCACATAACTGGGATCTCCAAGGGAGATTCTGGGCGGGGGCCTCCCCGTTTCACCAACAGACACGACCTTTCCCTCCATTTGTCATAAAGTTGCGAAAGCCTCAGGCAGCCCTGACTTCATTCTCTTCGAGCCGTAACCATGACAACAGGAACCCCATCACTTGGGTCCTCAGGAGTGGCAAAGCAGGGCCGGGGGAAGAGAAAGCCTTGATGACCCTCCATTGGTCAAAACCCTAAAGCAGCTCAAACAATGAGGAGACAGGGACCCATTTATGTTCCGGCACCCACTTCAGTGGGTGGGGCCACTTGGGGCCAACCTTGAATTTCCATCCTCAGGTTAACCTCTTAATCTGTGGGACTCTGAAGCTCAACAGAGTCAGAAATACACTTAACTGTCCATTCACAAAGATGTTTGAGGCCACCGTTGTTAGCTCTCAGGTGGCTGAAAGGAAGAGAACCGATGGCAGGGATCTGTTACCACCAGCATCCCAAATAAAATAGCTGTTGAGGTGCCTGGGTGCACTTAACTGACTAAATGTCCATCTTTAGCTGGGGTCATGATCTCACGGTTTGTGGGTTCGAGCCCCACATCAGGCTCTGTGCTGACAGCTCAGAGCCTGGAGCCTGCTTCGTATTCTGTGTCTCCCTCCCTCTCTGTTCCTCTCCTGCTCACACTGTATCTCTCTCTGTCTCAAAAAAATAAATAAACATTTAAAAAATAAAATAAAATAGCTGTAACTTACTGAGCAACCGTGACATTTTCGTAAGTTCTTTACACACAGGAGAGAGGTCAGGTGGCCTGGGCGTTGAATGCTGGCTCTGCCGTTCACTTGCTGTGTGATCTTGCATGAGTTACCTAGCTTCTCTGAGCCTCAGTTTCCTCATAGGTAGTGGGTACTGTGGTGTGGCCCCCAGGATCTCCCCATCATCGAGGTACTCATTCCCCAGTTCCTGGGAAGAGTGTTGGCTGTTGATGCCTCACAGCTGGGGGCCTGTCCTAGAATTGCCCTTTAGCAGATGGGAGCTGCCTAGATGAGGCTCAGGGCCCTCCCTGGAGTTGCTGCATCCAGTGACTGGTTGATTTGTGGTGTGGAGGCCGGGCTCTGGGAACGCCCTGAAAAGCCAGCTTTGATCCAGAGCTCTTTTGGGGACCAGATGATTTCATGCCAATGCACTGCTCTTCCTCTTTCGTTGCTCAGTCCTGCTATCCCCCTCTTCCCTCCCACGCACAGTTGCTCTGGGGGTACCCCTCAATGAACACTCTGCTGGCAGATCTAAGCATCTGCTCCTTTCCCAGGGAAACTGACCTACAAAATGTAAAATAGAAAATGTACAGAAAAGACTCCTCCTCTCTGCTTCTTCCTAATAACGACACATTAGCACAGGGCCTGCCCTGGCTTGTACTACATCGAATATAGGATATGGCACCTAACAGGCTCTCTGTGAATGTTGGTGGCATGAATAGATGACCAGAGCATGGGTCTAACTGGTAAGAGTCACTCTCTAGGGCCCCCCACCCCACCTTTAAGGTAGTCCCTCCACATCCATCCCACTGTTTCTCTGAACCCAGTTATCATCAGTGTGCAACACTGACTCGGCATTCTTAGAATTCTTCTAACCCCCCCACCAGTGCTCTTGGTTTTTTCTCTTGTTTTTCCCCTCTTGTTGACAGCTGATATTCTTCATTTCTCCTATGTCTTTTTTTCTTATCTCATTCTCTTCTCTTAGTGTTTTGCTGAAGCTAACTGCATAAGAATGATGTTTGAAACAGTGTATTGTTGTGTATACTACAGATATACTTTAGCTAAGGCTTCTTCTACCTGTCCCCAAACACCACTACGCTCATCACCGCAGTTATAGAAAATACTCACCACAGTTAGACCCCACTTGCTGTTTTATCCTGGAATAGTCTCCCACTGTTAAGTCTTGCATCATTTGGAAGGCGAGACCTAAGAAAGTCCCAGCGCGTTCAAGTCAGGCACAGAGCTGGGCTGGGCGTTGGATGACTTGACTCATCCAATGAGCGTTGTAATGTCTGGTTCAGAAAAACTTGTGGAATCTCCCTCTCTGGAATTATTTTTTTTAAATAGAGGAAATTCTCATTTCCTGAGATAGTTGAAGACGGTTCTGACTTAAAGGCAAAGAAATGAACTTAATGACTTAGAAAGGCTCAGTTTCCATAATTTCAAGATTTTTGTGAATTTTGTGAAGGCACATGAATATAAAAACGAAATCTCCTCTAGCTATGGTTTCTTAAATTGCACTAGTTACAAAAAATGTAATTCAGCCTTCCCAGGTGGTAAATTTGTTAGCTAGCAGAAAAAAAAAAAAAAAAATAGAAGCCAGCTAACAAACTTAGACCTGCAACATTTCAGAAAAAAGGCACAAAGAACAAAGAGACTTAGAGAACTGGTCAAAAAGATAAATCACAGAACAGTACCTCTGAGGTAAACCCTGGTCAGAAGATACCATTAGCTTTGCCTTCCTGGGTGGCCAAAACAGTTGAGAAATGTAAATGGCAGTAGGGCGTCTAGGTGGCTCAGTGGGTTAAGTGTCTGACTTTAGCTCAGGTCATGATCTCCCGGTCTGTGAGTTGGAGCCCTTTGTTGGGCTCTATGCTGACAGGTGGGTGCTTGGAGCCTGCTTCCAATTCTCTGTCTCCCTCTCTCTCTCTGCCCCTCCCTTGCTGTCTCTCTCAAAAATAAACATTAAAATTAAAAAAAAAAAAAGCGTAAATGACAGTGATTTCGCTGTAAGATTCTTAAAAGAAGGTCCATCATCGCTACCTTGTTTTAATGCTCCTGTGTTGGCCTGTTCTGGCCACCATAACAAAGTACCCCAGGCTGGTGGCTTAAACAGCAGAAATTTATCTTCTCCCAGTTCCAGAGACTAAAAGTCCAAGATCAAGGTATCAGCAGTGGTGGTTTTTCCTGAGGCCCTTTTCTCAGCCCGCTGACACCGGCCCATCTTCTCCCTGTGTCTTCACTCAGCCATGCCTCACTCTGGCTGTCGTCTGTGTCCTAGTCTCCTCTTGGAACCACATCAGTCATATTGGATTGGGACTCACCCTTACTGTCCTCATTTTAGATGCCTTATTTCTGTCAAGACCATATCTCCAAATACAGCCACTTCCTGAGGTACTGAGGGATGTAACTTCAACATGAATTTGAGGAGGGGGGACATCATTCAGTCCCTAATAGCTACCATGTTCTCCCTTGACTGTTCTTTCTATACTTGTTTGATAACCATCTCATAGTATTGTCCTTAGGGACTGAGCAGACCCTTGTCGCTTTGGGTGAGCAGATCGAGGCCTGTTCTTGAGGGCCACCAAGAAGTCTCCCCATTGAATGAGCTTGTGGCGCCTCCCTCTCCTCACCCTCCAGCTCAGCTGGCCCCTCTCTGCCCTCTTCTGGCTTATTCATTTCTGTTAGCAACATCTTAGCCTCTCTCTCCCAAGCTCCTTTGCAAGGGCTCCACAAATATTCCTTGTTGATACAGACGATGGCATGTGCCAATGCAGATGAAGATCGGTGGCCACAAGGCTGCTGTACGCAAGCAGCTGGCACCATCACAGTGTGGCATATATATGGGAGCTTGGGGATGGAGGTGGAGAAGCGATTGGCGAATTTGCGGCTGGGAGAAAAGTTTTACTGATAAAGGAGAAGCCAGGGATGTTCTGAGTAATGCGTTCTTTCTCCCAATCCAATTTCCACATTTTTGACTGGGAAAGCAAGAGCGGGTTCAGACCAGCTTGACTCATGGGGACTCTAGGACGCTCTTGCTAAGGAAAGCGGTCACATGGACCTCACATGCTGGGTGGAGGCGGCCTCTCTCCAAACAGAAAACCTGGCAGACTCTCCGAGCTCAGTACGTGATTAATTGTTATGTTGATAGAAGAGTGTGGGCCTCTTCGCCAGGGCCCAGGCCCCATGCCTGCCCTTCCTTACTAAAGCAGCTGCCTGCTGTGGCCTAAACAGCTGGAAGTGAAACCAGGGGTGAGGTGAGGGCTGCTGGAAGGGTGGGCGTGGGGAGGGATGGAGGAGGCGACTTCCTCTAACATGCATGTGCTCCAAATTCTACAGCCTGAGGGTTGAATGTCATAAGTAGATGACGAGTATTGGGGTGACCACTGGTTTATGACATTGAAACTGTTTCCCACCCCTCCCTGGAACCACCCTTCTGGCTCAAAGTTTCCTCCTCCCTTCTGGGACCATGGGGCTCCTATATGTTCTGTCTTCTACCATCAGGTCATTCTTTGCTACTTTGGTGACCTTCCGGCCCCTGTGCCATGAGGCCATTGCCCCAGCATTTGCTTTCCATCTCTCTCCCTCTCTTCCTCTCTCCCTCCCCCTTCCATCCCACCCCTCTTGGGAAGGCCAAATCCAAATGTCCAAATGGAAATTCTTCTAGGCAAGTGGTTCTCAACCTTATCTGTCCTAATTAGAATCACTTGGGAGACTTTTTAAAAATCCTGAAGCCTAGGCAACAACCCCAGAAAATGAGAATCTCTGAGGGGATACGGTGGAAATCAGACATCAGTATTTTTCAAACAGTATTTTTCAAAAAATTAAAATTTTTCATTTTTAATTCTTCCACCTGGAGATAATTGTCTTTCTTCTGACCTCTGATAGTGCTTTAACCTAACTGTTCTTAGAAACCTTTTTTAAAAAGTCTGACTCAAGAACCAGACTCTGGGTTTCAAATCCCCATTTATCAACCGTGAGACTTAGGGCAAGTTTGTTCATGCCTCTATGCCTCAGTTTCCTCATGTGTAAAATGGGTTGGGAGAGAGCATTAATAATAGGACTTACCTCATTAGGTTATTATGAGAAATTAAAAGCCTTGATCAGTGCCTCACACATAACATCAGTGAAAGTCTTCTATTATAGCTTTGAGGAGTCAGTAGGATTTGTAAGTGATAAATTTATGTCTAACCCAGTGAGTGTTTCCAGAACTTTAGCACATATAAGGATCACCTGGAGAGTTTGCTAATGAGTTCCTGGACCCTACTCCCAGGGATTCTGACTCCATAGACTGGAGTGGGGCTGAGGTCTGCATTTCTCACAAGTTTTCGGGTGACATCAGTGCTGCTGGCCTGAGGACCCAGCCTGGCATATCACTGGCCTAATTCACCTCTGTATCCTCTCCCACGTGCTCCTTTAGGCCAAAGGGTGACAGGAGGTCAACTCTGCTAGAACTTTCCTAGAGTTCAGACCTCAGAGTTCATTCCCTAACAGCATCGATCCAACCAGAGTACAATGCCCTGAGGTCCAGACCTTGCCTGACTCATACTTTCAGACAGGAGTCCAGACCTCCCCTTTTGTACCAACCCAGTGCTTTTAAGGAATAGGATGGGGTCTAATGCAAGCATAACTCAAAACCACCCCCAACTCTTTATTGCGACCCATGAGACCTTAAATCAGGAGCCATAGGTTTGTGCCAAACAGTAAGAATGGGCAAAGTTTGCCCTTATCTGGTCTTACTTCTCTGAAGAAGGCTGTCCTTCTCCTTCACCTAGCCTCAGCGACCTCGTGGTATTCAGTGAGTACCAGAGACTCTGGCTTGCTCTACCCTTGTGGATTTAAGTCACTCCCTTAGGCAGATTTCCTTTGTAAGGTCTTCAGGCACTCCCTTTCAATCAGAGAAGGACATCAGCTTCTCCCTCAGATAAGCAAGATGCCATTTTGCGCCTCTCCCTCATGAGAGCACAGAGCTCCTTGGTGTTCTTGACCCTGATTCTGGCTTCTTTAATACGATTGCAGCACTAGGCATTTAATTTTTTTTTTTCTTCTGGGAAGAGGCCAGAATATGCCCACCATTGTGTCTGGCTCTTTGCCCTCATGTTGTTGATTTGGTTTTGCCTACCTCTGTGCAGCTAAGGTATCTATCTCATTACATTCTCCTTTTAAGCTGACTCTTTATTTTGTTTCCATTTTAGCTCAAGTCCATTACACTAAATACTGTACACATTATTATCCCCTAAACGACTTTACTCAATCAGTTTTAGCAAGCAAGGTCAGGGCCCACTGAGCTGGAAGACCAGCCCTTGAACTGGCTCTCAACCAAAACAGCCAACAGCCCCCTCCTTCTCAAATCAACATTGCTCCCAGAGGGATGGAGCCTTACGTCAGTGAAGAATGTATTAATTAAAGCAAATGAAAATGCCCTCATTTGTTGTAATGAATTTAGCTCTTGCAGGCCATTTTCTACGGGGTCGCCTGCATGGAAGATGTGCTAAAAAGAATTAAAGTGGAAAAAGACATTAAGTTCGTGACCGCCTTCAGAGACCTGCTTTTTACCACACTGGCTTTTCCGATATCCACAGTAAGTTACAAAGATATGTTCGTAATATAATACCCAGGTAGACTCGGATGAACAACCCTTCTCCTGGGCAGTAAAGCTGTTCGGGCACCCATTATTACAAACCAGAGCAACTGCGTTTGCATGAATGTCATGTCTGAGGACTGTACCGTGTTGCCCGGTGTCATCAGAAAATTGGGCTCATTACTGACCAGAGTTAACACTGCCTTCTTATCTTTGTGAATGTTTGATACAAGATCCTTGTTGATGTCTAATGGGGAAGTTTGAAGGCTCTTTCTTAATCAAACTACAACTAAGATAACCTTGGCTCCATCGGAGTACCGGGAATGCAGGGTGCTGGGAGATGGATGACTCATTTTCCCTTTTATACGTCTTGTTTCACTTGCTACAATGAGCATATGTTACTTCTGCAAGTGGAAACCGTAAAAAAAAAAAAAAGAAAGGGTATGAGAACTTCAGAGTTGGTGCGTGGAAAAGACAATTGGGGATAGAGTGAGACAATCTGTTCAAAATATCTCATGTGGGGTGCGCAGTGAGAGCCTCATTCATTTCATTGAATGAATGGACCCTAGAAAGAAGTACAGCATATGCCAGTGACAGTTAGCAGATCTGCTGATACTGTCCACGTGTCGATGACATGGCTCCTGTTTTCATTCATCTGCTAGAATAGAAACAAGCTGAGATCAAGCCTGTTGGTCACCGAGCAGCATCTATGCTTAGAAATGGCTGCCTCCTTCCACCTGCCCTTGTTCTGCATCCTCTAGTATGGAACCTTCAAACTTAAATAGACGAGGAAAGTGTAAGACTCAAACCACTCTTTGTGGCTGCTCTCAATATTCCTGATGAAAGCTTAGACAAGAGAGGTCATTGCTTAAAATAAAATGACTTAAGAGCCTGTGAATCCTGTTTATCTATACCCTCCCTGTCTGCTACGATGACAAAGAATTGATCCCCAACCCTCTGGAATCCCCAGAGTGGACCTAGAAATTCAGCAGTGAAGAATTTTGTCTTCATTTTGTTTCTATCATGTGTCTGCAAGATATCTTTAAAACTGTTGTCTATTCTTATTTCACCATGTTTCCTTGGTTAACTTAGAAAGCTCCGACTGGCAACGAACTTAATGATGCTATTTTGGTGTTCTATTTTCCAGTTTGTATTTTTGTCATTCTGGATCCTCTTTCTCTACGATCGGGAGCTCGTTTACCCTAAGGCCCTAGATGGTATCTTTCCAGAATGGTTGAATCATGCAATGGTGAGTGATGGGGAAATTCAGTAACTATGGAAAGGCAACAGCCTCTGTACTGAGAACTTTGCAGTGCCTTATTTATGTTTCCAAACTTCTCAGCCCCCAGCATCCTGTTCACTCCTCGCTTTCCATCCCATCACTATTTATTTAAAGAGCAGTGAGGATACAAAATGAACAAACACGACTACTGTAATTGGAGTCACAGTGAGTGGAGGGGATGTCCAGGCAATCTTGTTGCCAGGTTGCTTCTGAAGTCATTGAAAAGATACCCAACCATAAGGACAGGCAACTTCCTGGCGGCTGCAGGGAGAGAGGTGACTTCAGTGAATAGCATGTAATGAAAATCTGATGTAGGAAAGAAGTCAAGCAACCTTTAAAAAAATTTACCCCAACATCTAAGGAACACCTCACACAGCTTAGCTCCTCAGCTTATACTTGATAGGGGGGTTATTCAATGTAAATGCAATTATCTTTAACACATTTCTGTGGATATATTCTCATTTTGTTTTTTATTCACCCATTTATTTTTGAGGGGCTGGATAGTAAACAAAACCTGTTCTGAGATATGCAGGTCACTGGTATCTGAACGCTAGTAACAGTGAGCTGGACAAGCGGTCCTGGCACACGGTTATCCAAGACTTGGATGAAAGGGGAGGTCTGCGACCTTGGCATTGCACGCACGCACTAATCATTCAAAGTCTTAGCTCAGCCCTCAATATTTACAAATGCATTTCCACATTAGTCAGGAGTTCAGAAGGAGGTCTCAGATTCTGCAAAGCAAATGGCATTTAAAAAGCAGGGGGCATCCGGAGGGAGGATATGAAGACTCTTCAAGTACACAAACTTTCTTCTAATCCTAATCCTTCCATTGTCTTAAAGCTCAGATGATTACCAATTTGGAAAAGTGACTCAGTACATTCATGCTGCCCCTCTGTGTGCCCTGCCCCCAGAAAAAAAAAATATTCTTTCACTTTTACTATGTACTGAGTGAAATACTGATGATTAATTGACAAAGATACATAAATTCTGACCTAACTTAGAGTTCAGGGGAAAAAGTGTATATTAAATGAGTCCCACCTCCCCAAGGATCCTTCCACCACCTTTGTTTGGTTAGACCACCTCCTCGCCTTCCCAATTTCCCATTAACATTAATCTCAGATATCCAATGCAGTCAATATTTCTGCTTTTTAATGGCACTATCTACTGTGCTGAGCTTGGTCCTCTAATCTGAGTTCATTTAATTCACAGAACCTTCTTTAGATGGCAACTGTAATCCTGATTTTTGAAGAAAAAAAAAAGCTCAGAGAGGCTAAGCGATTTTCCTGGGGCTACCAAGCTCAAAAATGGGACAGCTAGACTTAAATCCAAGGCTAAGTCACTCCTTATTGCTTTTTAGTATAATAAGTGCAAAATTTTGGCTCGATCTGGTTTCATAATTCACCAGGCAACCAAAAAGATGTCACTCAGCTTGATTAACATAGCAAAGTGAGAATTCTCACTTAAAAAAAAAAAAAAAGCCCAGAATCCCCATCTGTATGCTAATAAGCCAAAATATGACTTAAGAAAATGAAATGATTTGGGACAAGTGACTGAGCTAGATGTTACTAAAATATAAAGGCAGAGTCTAGGAAGTATCTCTTATTTGGAGCCAAACACATATATCAAATACTTTTTTCATGGCTCTGTGAGTTCATGTAGGAGTTTTCCTACAACCATACAAGCTTTGCTACCTCTTTCAGGTTCCATTTTCCACATAGAAGTCAAGTTGGATTTCTTCCAAATAGTTGTAATGGCGATGTCTGGCATTTGTGACCTTGCTAAGGAGCCATACGGATTTTAGGTAATTTTGGAAGCAGATAGTTAGATAATGTGCATCATATCCATGAACTAATCAGCAAGGCAGATACTGTACAACAGAGGTCTGAAGGTATTTTTGTGCTTTCATAATCTAGGGGTTTCTGCTGACCCTTCTCTGTGTACCCTGGTCAATCAAGTAACTTGAATCCCTTAGAGAGAAATGGCTAGGGTCAACAGAGGAGTCACACAGGTGACAAAGAGAAGAGAGGAGGAGACAAGCTGCCTTCAGTCAGCCACAGACTCTTCTGTGTTTCTTTTCATTTAATTGGAGAAACTCCCAACAGAGCCTTGAGGGAAAAATGTCGGCATCACAGAATCATCATTGGGTGTCCCTGATGTGGTCACCTTCAAACTTTAACGTTCATGCTTCCTTTTGTTCTGCTCCAAATCCAGTGTCTTCAAGACTGCATCTCAACCCTCTTTCCCAGATTGTGTCCCTGACTCTCCATATTTTCTGTCCTATTAAATTCTCCTGGCTTATTTCCTTGAGGAATGCTCTCTGCTAATTTCTTGAATACCAGTATGAATGAATATGGAAATGGATATCACTGGGTCCATTTGTCAACTCTTTCTACATTCTAACAGTGTCCTTCCATGACAATCCAGAGGAGGGAATACCTGGAAATGACTACTGTGGCAGTCAGGGTGATAATGAGCAGTCAGGCTAGACATTTGTTACTAGTCTCCATATGAGGCTGGCCCTGGTCTGAGGGGAATCACTCCCTTTTCTCTTCCCCAAGAGAAGGGTTATTGCTGTCCATAGCTAGTCACATGTTATGTTTGTGATTCTAGCCTCAGCCTTGAAATATTTCCCCTTTTGCCATTGTGTGCTGTCCTGAGATTTATGAGTAGTATTTGTCATATTAAGAAATATCACTCTCCCCTTTGACACAATGCGGTTATAAAATCTTCATGATTCAGCAGGTCTTTGGAACCCTACCAGCCTGACCCTTCTAGCTCCTTGGAGGATTATCACTGGAGTAGAGTTATTCAAAGTTGACTCTCATCTCTATTGGACGTCTTTCTACCCTTGTTCTATATTCAAACCAAATAGTAACATCAGTGAGATATTTGCATTTGCCATTGCCAAGCTGCCATTCGCTGGTGCCTTACAAACTAAAGTAGATTAACCTGACTCTTTCACTGCTAAGTGGTTCTCCAGTCTTCATGAAAGAAGGGAAAGATCAGTAAAGTATTCCTCCAGGTTTCACCAGGAAAACACTACCTCCCCAGGTCTCATCTAAATGACTATTAAGATAGAACCAGAACAGACAGATTTAAGTAGCAAGAAGAGGACTCAGGAACTGAGGAGACCATCAGATCCTAATCTGAAGGAAGCTAGGGAACATATTCCTCTGGAAACCAACCTAAATTGTTCAAGTTGACCCCAAGGAGAGTTGAAATAGACCAGAGAACCCCTCAGAGTCCCTCTACATTTGAAATTGGTACACAGTTGCTGAGAACAGAGGTGCAAGCACTTTTGTAAAGTATCAAGGACGGCATAGATATGTTATGGTCCTATAAAACCCTCAATCCATGGTCATAGAATTTCAAAACTGAAAAGCTTTCATTTGTATAAACAGAGGTTTCATAATCATCTCCACTTAAGAGACAGGCCTTTCCTTGGCTCTTTAAATTGGAGCAAGTGCCAGATACAGCTTCTTAGTTATTTAATGCATTGTCATTTGTTCATCTGAAAAAAGTAATTAAGTACCAACTATGTGTGTAGCATCATGATCAATATTTGACAAGGGTTTTGATTTCTAGCACCCTTAAGTCTGGTTGAGGCTAGTATGTACACCCAAAGGTAAAATAATAAAATAACACTTAATACTGACACAAGACATTGATATACGAGGTATCATACAGCAGTAAGTCATTACTGCGAGATGAATGATGTAGACAGGAGGGTTTCTGTGCCGCCTGTGTCCTGGCCTGGCTGTGACCAACACATGGTTCATGTCTAGAAGGCCTTTGGGCCCTCTTTGGGGATGTGCTGGGGATTCAAAATGTCGAGACAGTGAAATTCTAAACCTTTCAGTTTCTTCCTCCCTCATAGCACGCAAGATGTAGTGTCTCACACATTCAGACCCAATCTCAGATTTTTCTCTCCCACCCATAAACCTGGTGTGAAGTAGTTGGGCTGCTAAGGAGAGATAGGTGAGTTCTGATGAGTAATGCCACCTTCTGATGAGGTGGGCATATTAGTACCAAATAGTCATCCTTTGTTGTCAAAAATTACCAACCCATCACCCACACCTTCCTGATTCCTCACCCCAGCCCTTCCTCTGAGCAGAGGAAACCTACAATCTAGATATCTATGGGTAGCTCAGTGGTTGTCAGCCTTTAGAAATGGATCTTTTTGAGAACTGGGAAACCTCTGAATCTATAAATTCCATTTATGGAACTCAGGTTAACCTCTACTTGCATCACTGAGTATATACTTGAAAAGAGGACCACATGATTTTGATGCTCAGTTCAAATCAAAATGACAGAATCAAGGATTACACATTTATTTTTTTATTTAAATGTTTTAATGTTTATTTATTTTTGACAGAGAGACAGAGAGAGAGTATAAGCAGGAGAGGGGCAGAGAGAGAGAGACAGAGAGAGAGACAGAGAGAGAGAGACAGAGACAGAAAGCTTTGAGGTGTCTTCAAAGCTTCCAGGCTTTGAGCTGTTAGCACAGAGCCTAATGCGGGGCTCAAACTCATGGTCTTTGAGATCATGACCTGAGCTGAGCCAAAGTCTGATGCTTAACCAACTGAGCTACCCAGGCACCCCAGGAATTATTCATTTAAAAAAAAAGCCATTATGATATACACAGATCTGCTTTCACCTCTATGGGGTGACAAGAGAATTGTGAGCTATGTTTCCTAACTTCAAAAAGCTTAAACTATAGATATTATATGTCTAATTTCATATACATATATAAAAAGATATATATATATATATAAAGATTATATGTATAATACATATACATATATATGTATATATATCATACACATATGATACACATATGTATATCATACACATATATATTCCCGCTCAGCCTTTTAACTTACTTAAAGCCAAGGCTGTGTTTTGCATCATCTTTGGGAGGATCTTTGTTACAGCAAAAAATACAAAAACAAGCCCCACCTAAGTATTCCCCAGAAAGTCCACACCTGAAGGGAAAGAGGGACCTGGTCAAGTTCCCATGGGAGACTCCAACTCCCATCCACCTCTGCTTCCCTGTGATATAAGACATCAGCCAAAATATGTCCTGCTGATAGAGCGCCGCAGGCCATGTCACTCTTAGGATGGCAAATGCGATCTGTTGGAGGATATTTGAATCACTTCCGAAGTTACTAGAAACCACACAGCTCCCGTACAGTGGGATAGCTGAAAATAAACTCTCCTCAAAAATATCTTCGTAAGCCATAACTTGACTGACACCATTTTTATCAAATGTTATCTCACTATAGGGAGCCTCTTTATATTATATCTACATATATTTTTTTAATTTTTTAAATTTATTTCTAGGAGAGAGAGAGAGAGAGACAGCGTGAGCAGGGGGTCAGAGAGAGAGGGAGTCACAGACTGAAACAGGCTCCAGGCTCTGAGCTGGCAGTCAGCACAGAGCCTGATGCGGGGCTCGAACCCATGAACCGTGAGATCATGACCTAAGCGAAAGCCGGTCGCTTCACCGACTAAGCCCCATATATCTACATATTTTTATATAATATATAATGATATATATTTTTTCTAGCTAATGTATATAATAATAAGCAGCACCTTTAACTTTAACATGAGGCAGTGCTAACAAGCATTTATAGAGTGCCTTCTGTGTACCGGGCCCTCTTCTAGGCACTAAGGATGCAAAAACAAACAAACAAATGAAATCTGTCCTTCTGGGGAATATATATACCCTCGTGGGGAAGAGAAGCAATAAATGAATAAATAATGAATGATGTCAAATAGTGAAAGTACTAAAGTGAAAAGTAAAGCAGGATGAGGGGACAAAGGTGTGTGTGTGTGTGTGTGTGTGTGTGTATGTGTGTGTGTGTGTGTATGTGTATTTAGAACTAGTAGGTTTATAGGGTGTAGGCCAATCAGAGTGGTTGGGGGTGCCTCTATGGTGAGCTGGTATTTTCAGAGAAATGTGGATAAAGTGAGGGAGGCGGCCACAGGACATTTTGGCACAAGGGCTCAGGCAGACAGAACAGCACGTACAAAGACACTGACATCTTTAGGAAACAACGAGAAGGCCAGGGTGGCTGGTTCAAAGTCAATAAAGAAGAGAATTATAGGATTATAGCTGGGGGTTGAATTATGCCTCACGTGATTTATAAGGAGTTGGGATTTTATTCTAAGTATGATGGGGAAGGACATCTTTTGGGGGAGGCCTTCTTTGCTGAAGGAGCACTTTCAATGCTTAAACTATATAAACTATATAAAGGCTGAGGGACAGGCTTACCTGTCTCTTCCCAATACCTACCCCTATGTCCTATCTATCTATCTATCTACCTATCTCTCTCTCTCTCTCTCTCTCTCTCTCTCTCTCTCTCTCTCTCTTTCTCTCTCTCTCTCTCTCTCTCTCTATCTCATCTATATTGCATTTTACTTGTTTATCTGTCTCATATTCCAAAAGCATCATATTCACTGTTGTGTAGAAAATGTCTGTGTGATGGGAGCAGGGAAGTGAAGGCCAGTTAGGAGGTGTTTGCAGAGTGCAGCAGGGGATGATGGAGGCTTGGGTGAGTGTGGCAGTGGAGTTGATGTGCTTGTATTCAGTATAGATCTTGAACATAGAACTCTCGGGATTCACTAAATTGTGGTAGAGAGAGATAAGATTTTTTTTCAGTTTATTCATTTTTGAGAAAGAGAGAGAGAGAGAAAGTGTGCGAGCTGGGGAGGGCCAGAGGGAAAGGGAGAGAGAGAATCCCAAGCAGGCTGCATGCTTTCAGCACAGAGCCCGATGCAGGGCTTGATCTCACAAACCATGAGGTCATGACCTAAGTCGAAATCAAGAGTCAGATGCTTAACCAACTGAGCCCCCCAGATGTACTGAGAGAGATAAGATTTTTAGCCTAAGGCATGGAGAAGGGGTCTGAATGGAAATCCCAGGGACAGTGCAAGGGTTGTGGAAGGGGACATGTTTGAGATGCCCGTTAGCAAAATCGAGGTGCAGAATAGGCAGGTTGTACATATGAGCATAAGGGAGTGGTGCTATCAGCATGGGTGTCTTCATCATAATGATTCTTTTTAAAGTTAATTAAGATCACCTAAGGGCTAAGTACAGCTCGTGAAGATACCCTAGGACTAAGCCTTAGAACATTCCATTTCCTGTGCTTAGGAGGAAAAGCAGAGTTTTACAAAGGAGATTGAGAAGGGGGTGCCCATAAGTTAGGAGGAAACCCAATGCCTTTAGGTCTCCCAAAAGTCAAGTACACAAATGTTTCAAGAAAGAGGAAGTATTGCATGTCAGAAGCTTCCAAGAGGTCAAGTATGATGATGTTGTAAGATGACCTGAGTTTAAATTTTCCACTGGCTTTGGCAATATCGAACTCTCCAGTGACTTGTACAAGAGCAATTTGATGGAGAGCCTTGGCAATGCTACATGCATTAGTTTCCTGTTGCTACTTAACAAAGTAATGTAAACTGAAGGACTTTAAACAACACAAATCTATCATCTTATAGTTCTGGATATCAGAAGGTTAAAATGGGTCCTGTGGGATACAGTTAAGACATCAGCCCAGATGCATTCCTTCTGGAGACTCCACAGAATCGGTTTGCTTGCCTTTTCCACCTATAGTCCATCTATATTCCTTGGTTCGTGGCCTCTTCCCCCTTCTTCAGATCTGCTGTACCATTACATTCTAAAATCTCCTCTGGTGACTTTCTACCCTAGACAAGGTTCACGTCAGAAAGACAATATGACTGCCAAAAAAGACCAGAAAATGGTATTGGGAAATAAACCATCCTGGGACTCCATGGAGGGTAGAGATACACCAGTTAAGTCCTTGATAGTTAAATGGTGTGCCACAAAAGACATCCGTTTCCAGAGCACTGTTCCATAGCTCCTGAGCCAAGAATGAAAATGTGGTCACGAGCCACATCTTGATACTTCCTTGGATATTTTTCCCAGGTTTAATCACTACAGTGTTGTTTGTGGGTTGTCCTCCCGTTGAAAACCATTTCTTTTCTTTTTTTTTCTAATATTTTCATTTATTTCTAGAGAGAGAGAGAGAGAGACAGCGTGAGCAGAGGAGGGTCAGAGAGAGAGGGAGACACAGACTCTGAAATAGGCTCCAGGCTCTGAGCTGGCAGAAGGCACAGAGCCCAACAGAGGGCTCGAACCCACGAACCGCGAGATCATGACCTAAGCGAAAGTCGGACGCTTAACCGACTAAGCCACCCAGGCACCCCGAAAACCATTTCTATCCCTTTATTCATACTATTCATTTCCTAGTCCAAGGTGGGTTAGAGTCTCCAATAGGCATTCACCTGGGAAACCGGTTGAGTGAATGCTTAAGGCTCAGCAGTGAAATCAGAAGCTAAATCGGGATTAGGAAGCAGAATTCACTGAACAAGGACAATAAAGCCATCTTGCCCCTCAGGAAGGCTTAAGGTAAACAGCAAATTCTGATAATGAACTGCCAAAGGATTACCGATCCACTCACAGTTTTATATAACTACAACCAAGTGATCACAGTGCCTGCTTTCTTCACCTCCTTTTTTTTTTTAATGTTTATTTTTTGAGAGAGAGACAGAGTACCACTAGGGGAGGGGCAATGAGGGAGGGAGATACAGAATCCGAAGCAGGTTCCAGGCTCTGAGCTGTTAGCACAGAGCCCCATGCAGGGCTTGAGCTCACAAACCACAAGATCATGACCTGAGCCAGTCAGATGCTTAATTGATTGAGGCACCCAGGTGCCCCATGTTTTCTTCATCTCTCGAGAGCAGGGACCAGAGTGGTGAAAGTGTATCTTCTTTCTTTTTTTTAAATCCCACTTTTGAGAACTTCCCAATGTGTGCTGAAGACTGGCTCTCTTTTACAACTCCATTATCCAGTGATTCTTCATATTTCTAAATAGAATACCCATTAGAAAATACATCCCAGGATGGGGGAGAGGGGAAGGGGGGTTATGGGCATGGATGTTATGTGGGGATGAGCACTGGGTGTTATATGGAAACCAACTTGACAATAAACTATTAAAAATAAAAAAGAAAATACATCCCAGTTTCAAAATTAAGGTCAAAGATTTTTTAAAAATATCTAAACAATATACGTGTCTTCTCAGTAGTTACTAGGATTTTGAATAATTAAAATCATTCGATGTCCTTGAGGACGTGCTGGGTCTCCCCTCCCATGTGACGTAATTAATCCTCACTTCCATGGCAACCATGCATAATACTACCAACACGACGGATGACTTCATGTTGAAGAATAACCAGGATGGAGACACTCATAACGGAAGATCCCAAACTCCTCTAAAATACCAAGAGAAAGAAAGAAAAAAAGCTAAGTGGGTAGGAAAGAGGTGACATCCTGTGATCTCAGAACAGAAGTGAAAGCATCCTAGAGCAGCAGGGTGGATGGGAGAGTCCTCTTCGTCAGAGTCCTGTTCTCTCCAATAAGCAACCCCTGCCTGATTAGAGAGGTTGCACAGGAAAGCCCGGCCATGCCTCTGGCTGCTTGGGATGCCCACTGGCAGCCACTTAGACAGCCGGGGAGCCCGGTGCTTGCCTGGAGCAGGGAGCTGATGATGGGCCTTCAACCAGCCCCCAGCCCCCTTCCCTGTCTCTGCATCTTTTCCACCTGTAGAACAGTCACTTGTGCCTAACTGGAAATTCCAGCTTGCCTGTGTCCCCCACCTCTCTCTCGCCTCCGGGTCCTCACATTACCGAGCAGTAGAATATTTCTGCAGGGCCCTGACTACTCTCCTGGATGGTGACTCCACTTACCCACAAACTGCATGCCCATTGCGTGGATTCCTAGCCCTCAGACACATTTCTGCCTTGAGATTTGAATCTTCCGCCCTGCCCTTCATCTCCCTCTCATGCTCTCATGGGCACACTCATGTATATGGGTACTTGCCTTGATGACTTAAGTCCTCAGTCTCGCCCACTCCCTTGTGCTGGCGGCAGCCTTCCTTCCTTACCAGCGGGGCCCCCCTTCCCACCTAAGATTCATCCATTTTCTCTGACGTTTCACACAAGAGCAAAGCTAAGGAGGTGTGAGCACATGGGGGCAAGAGGGAGCACTTTCTCCAGGGAGGTCCTGTGCGCTGAGCCTTGTGAGGCCAGCGGGGGGCACTGGTCTGTGGGGGCGGGAGTAAAAGCTTTGCTCAAAGTGGGGATCCTGCTTTGACACTCAGTGCTCTTCCTACATGAGTGGGGAGCATATACTTACAGCCCTTTTGTTTGTTTCTTTATATAAAATCTTGTTCTAGTCCCTGTGCTTTTGAGGGAAGGATGAATTAAGGAGCCTAAATAGGAGCAGGGTGTTTTTGCAATTTTGCTGGATGTCCAGTTCATGTCTGTTTTGGGCTGTGTGTATAAGGATGGATGAGGGATGATATAGACGTAGCCCTGGTCTTCATGGAGTGCATAGTCCAGAGGAAGGACAGACATTAAACGATCTCCCAAGTTCATGGGTAAGGACAAATATTATATACTCCGTGAGAAAGACCAAGAGCACAGTATGGGTTTGTGGGTCACAGTATGTTTGTGAGGTTGAGTAGCTGCTAGCCAGGAGGGAGCAGGGCAGGAAGGAGCTCAGTCCCCAGAGGAAGGGAGAACAAGGGAGAGGTGCCGACCAGGTGAACCCCAGCTGGTGGGGTTGTCAGAGCCAGAACGTGAAGCCCGTGGAGATGAGGCTGAGGACTGTACATCCTATTTTTCGTGCCATGGGGAGGCTTTGTGGAATCATTGCCGGGGCATCTCGTGATCCACTCTGTGTCAGGAGAGGCCCACCCTGGCTGCTGTGCAGAGAGCAGGACCAATCAGGCCGCCTCTGGCGGCCTCCGGGGGCGAGCCCTGGGGCTGGGGCCAGTGGCCTAGGTGCGGAGATGGGCAGCAATGGAGAGACTTCAGGAGTATTTTGGAGGTAGAATTTACAACCTTGCTGATGGCTTCAAGGGTAAGGCAAAGGAAAGAATCCAAGATTATGCCCCTAATATTCATCCAGAGAAACTGGGGGTGAATTTGCATCGATGGGGAAGACGGGGGAGAGGAAGACCAGGCAACTTTACTTTGATCGTTTTCCCAGAGTAAGACCTGCTGGCTGGAGTCTGTTGTGCGGTGTGGTCGTGGTATGTGTCGTGTGTCCTGCATCATGTGAGGCACGTGGTTAAGGGTTTAGCAAATGCAGGCTTTCTTTCCCTTTTCTGGGGCCGTGGGCTTTTTTGTATTCTGCTTAGCACACAGAACACCTAATGGCCCTTCTAAATGTGAACAGCTATAATTGGGCACAGGCATCCAAATGCACAGAGGCTTAGAACCTGCTATCAAACGGCTTTGCTGGTAACATTTGCAGGCGTGACCAGCAAAGTCTAAAATTACCAGACGTGCCCCACGGATCATTTATTACTCAATTTGCTGACACGGTGGGGCCCCAACACAGATCCTGACACTGGGAACTTCTCCAAGTCCCTGAAAGATCTCTGGTCCTGCAGTTATGAGCCATTGCTTATCTTCATGGTCCTCTCCTTTGTGAGCACATCAGAGTTAAAAATAAGACATTCTTGAAGGATAGCATTTTACAAAATTGCATTATTGTTATTGTAATTTCATTCTAAATGAACAACTAGGGGCAGATAATAGACCTGATTCCAGGCCTGCATAAACGGATTGGTTAGCACTGATCCCTGTCTGAGCCCCAGTTCACTGTTGCACGAATATTCTGACCTTATCTTTGCTTTTCTAGATATGGCCCTTTGTGGGACACCGACTTGGCACTATTGGGAAAATCCAGTTGATGACCTACCCAAGGTCACAAATGCGGATGTCGGAAGGGGCGGGGAAGGCAAGGAAACTGAGGGAAGCCAGCAGACAGAAGAGATTCTAGATTTCCTTAGATTTCGCTTTAATTTTCTTATCTTTGAAAACTGAGCACAAGTACTTGTCTACCGTGTAAAACGACACTGAGAAGGGAGAAAAGTCCCCTCAGTGCTGTGGAAATAGTAAGGAGTAGTCTTAAATGGTCTTAAGAGGTAGCTATTATTTATAAAAACAGAAAAAAAAACAATAAAAGATACACCCAAGTTGGAAATCTGCATTTTGAAAAATTGTGAAAAACTACACATTTAAAAGTACTGGCTCTTGGGGTGCCTGGGTGGCTCAGTCAGTTGAGCGTCTGACTCTTGATTTCCGCTCAGATCATGATCCCAAGGTTATAGGATTGAGCCCTGCATAGGGCTCCATGCTGACTGTGTAGCCTGTTTGGGATTCTTTCTCTCTCTCTCTCTGCCCCTCCATGGCTCATGCTCTTGCACGTGTAGCCTCTCTCCCTAGAAAAACAAAAAAAAGAAGAAGAAAGAAAGTAAGTTCTGGCTCAGTCTTTGGGACACAGCTAAGGTAGACAACATATTTGCTAACCAGATGGAGTTTGTGGGCTCTACCATTTGACAACTTCTGACTTGTGGAGTCAGCTCTATGATTCGTTGAATGTACTTTCCTTTTTTAAAAATATTTTTTAATGTTTATTTATTTTTGAGAGAGAGAGAGAGAGAGAGAGCACAAGCCAGGAAGGGCCAGAGAGAGACGGGGAGGCACAGAATCCAAAGCAGGCTCCAGGCTCTGAGCTGTCAGCACAGAGTCCAAAGTGGGGTCTAAACCCACAAACCCTGAGATCATGACCTGAGTCGAAGTCGGACACTTAGGTGACTGAGCCACCCAGGTGCCCCTGAATGCACTTTGCTTTTAATCAGATTGTTTTTCTTAACTTATCACGAATGCCCTTGACATTTATCATGATGGAGAATACCAGAAAACATAGCAACCTCTTATTCCACTGATTTCTACCCAATAAATCCGCCTTGAATAAAACTGAAGGGGGGTGGGGTGACAGCTGGGCCAAGCCCCGTGACTCCATAAAACACATACTTATATAAGGAGCTAGGGTTACCAAAATTTGGGTAGGACTTAGCCTTTTTAAAGCTCTTGTTCATGATTCTGTGAAATTTGTTCACATATTCCCATTGTTAATGTATACCTTTTTGCCACTTGTCTACGAGTTTGGTGTAACTTGTCGACACCCTACTTTTGTATGATTAGAGAGAGACAGTATCTTCTCTCACTTGTGGGTTTTTTGCATATTCGTACCTGCCTTTCTTGTTGTGATATACTTGCAGGCTTTAACAGTTTACTGAGAACAAAAAATGCCCTGGATGCCATTAAAAAGGCCCTCCATTAACCCAAAAATCTACAGGTATGTCGAGTGCATCTCTTGACTCAGAGAATCAGCTGTCTAATTATGAATGTTTAAAAACAGAATGAGGGGTGCCTGGGTGGCTCCATGGGTGAAACATCTGGTGTAGGTCATGATCTCAGGCTTGTGGAATAAGAGCCCCACATAGGACTCCATGCTGGGTGTAGAGCTTGCTTATGATTCTCTCTCCCTCTCTACCACTCTTGCATGCACTCTGTCTCGCTCTCTCTCTCTCGCTCACTCTCTCAAAAGAAAAACAAAACAATAAAACAAGACAGAATGAAAGTCTGTCAGATAAGGGGCAAAGGGGTATGGCCATTTCTTAAAAATGTTATTTTTTGTGATTGTCTTAGGGCATATGAGTCTAACAGACAATAATATAATGATAGTTCTCTTTTATACGCATTTCCTGCTTGACAATAAATATTCTTTTATTCATTTTTATTCAATATGCATTTGTAGCAATGATTGGCAGAGATACTAAAATACTTAACCTATCAAACAGTATTTAATAAAAGTCTTTTGTCTCCAATCAGCCTGGGGAGGTTAGTTTAAGGCTTATAATGGGAACATTTTAATTAATATGCATACTTCGACTGACATATTTTAAAATACTTTGCTAACCTAATAATGTCAGAGTTAGTAGCATTAAAGTATCATGATGATCACAGAAATTGTAAGCCCGACACAAAAGGTGTTTAAGAAATATTAGTTGAATCATATTTGACACCCAGAATATGAGTTGTATACCCAATGAAAATGGTAGTGTTTTTTTTGGGGGGGGAGGTGGGGGCTGTCTCATAGAGTATAGCACGGTGCAGATAATCCAAGACATCTTCAAGTGCATGGAAGGAAATGGACCATCGGTGAATGGCCTCTCTCTTCACATTTATTAAGTGTCTTCAGGGGCTGAAAAGTTGAAAGGGACAAATTATTAGAAAAGGGGGTGTTGGAACTTGATCCTCAATAATCAGGTCGGGGTGAATGGAAGAAAATTTCTTCACTCTGTGTGTAAGTTGCACAAATGATTGAACTCAGATATTTCCTATGAGTTGATTTTTGATTTCATGAAAAGAATGGCCTTTAAGTACCAGAAGAATCTCAGTTTGGGCCTCATTTCTGCTATTGTCTTGCTGTGTGAGTCTGGGAAAGTTAATTAACCTCTCTGTGATACGGGGTACCTTAAAATAGGTATGTTTACTGTTCTTCTCGGGGATGTTTTAGGAGCAAAGAAAATTATACATGCGCAACGTGAAGTGATCAGTGATACATAATGACCCAGGCAACATGAAGTTATCAGTGATACATAATGACCCAGGCCAAATCGTTGTCAACTTGGAATCACCATGACCCCTTCTCCGTCCTCCTATGCATAGCGAGGGAGAACCCTGGGACCTCATACAGCTTTTAGAATCCCTTCCTCCATACAGTTCCAGGCAACAGTCAGCCAATGAGGGGCGTTCTCCTGAGACGTGCAAGAGAAGAAGCCATTATTCTCTAATGGCAGTTGAGAACAGATTTGTGGGAAAACAGTGACAAGTTTAGCCACAGCTGCTGGACAAGCATCTAGGAATCAACACACTTTGTACTACAAGCAGCTGAATCAATGGGGGCAGCTCCTAGAAACTCCTAGACTTGCCACAGCCTCTTGGCCAACTCCCTTAACTCCTCCCTTTGATCAGAAGTTTCCCTGACTCTTACTGCCCTACCTCTCCCAATGGTTGCCTATTCCCCCCAAGACCTTCCTCCTCGGAATCTCTCGATGGGCTTCTGTGTTCCTACCAGGATTTGGATGGATACATGACCATAAAATTCCCGCTTCCTCCTGAATCATGCCCACACCCTACGCATGAGAAAATGATCCACCCAAAGGAAACAAGTTCTCCAGTAACTTCTGTTTCTGGCTGTAGAGTGGGAATACGTACCCTGAAACAAATATTACCAAACACCTAAGACGCTGAGTAAACTCTTTTTAAAAATATTTTTAAATGTTTGGCTGACAAGAAAGTAATGAAAAGTCCCCAAAATAAAACAAAAGAGAGGCTAACAAAGAGAGGGAGGTAGAGGCAATATTTAAAGAGTGAATCACTGATTATTTCCTAGAATTTTTGAAAAACTAATGCTCTGATTCAAGAAATACCAAACACTGTTGCACAAGACGAAGGGCAGCCAGCCAGCCACTTGTACGACCCTGCGGACACCTTAGACATGAGGAAGATCCTAGAAGCAACTAGATTAACAAGATGGATTTCCCAAATAGAAATCTGATAGCTGATTTCTCTTTAGCAACAAAGACGCCAGCAGACAGTGAAGTAACCGCTTCAAGCATTGAAGAAAAGAAAAAAAACAAACCCACCAACCTATTTACTCCCTACAAGTGTCTTCTGAAACAGGGGCAAGATGGCATTCTCAGATGCCCAGAAACAGCTCTTATTACCTATAAAGGCTAACGGGGATACTTCAAGAAGAAGAAAAATGGTCTCAGAAGGGAGGTCGGAGATCCCAAAAGCAAATGGCAAGCAATTTGTTCAACTTATGGTGATTTAAAAAAAGAATGCATTAAAATGCTGGATGAAAATAGAATGTAAATTGGGAGAGGGATGGTTGGAATGCAAGCATTCGAAGGCTGCCTTGGATTGCAGGTGTGGGGGAGGGGCTAGAGATAAGGACTTCTATTGGCCACTACCAAGTTAAAGGAGAACCTTATAATGTCTACAAGAGCCACGTAGAAACGAAGCGAACGACTTCTGCATCAGCAGCAGAAGAAAAACTTAAGAGGGGGAAAAATACAGTGATGACAATTTGAATCCACAATCAGAGACTGCTCCAAGGTGTAGAGAAAAGCGCTAGCCTAGGATTCCTGTGGCGTAGGTTCAAACCTGTGAATGCAGGTGCGCTTTATGGGGGACAGGCCCCTGTGCGCCATTAACGTACCTCCCCACCCCCACCCCAGAAGCATTTCTACTGCTCTGAACGGCCCAGATCTCTAAATTATGCTACGAACCCCTAATTGAACTATGCCAGTTATTAATGTAGTCAGACACAGGGACAGGAGTGGTAATAGGGGAAGAAGAGAATACATTTGAGGGGAAAATGGCAAAGTTTCTAAAGGACACATTTGAAAGGGACAGGCAGAAGAAGAGAGTGAATGATTAAGCAGTCCATTTTGTTCATCCCTTTATCAGGGACAGGAGCCCAGGTCCCCAAGGCTTATTCCATAGGCTGCTATTTAATAATATTAAACTGTGATTATAGAGGAATTTGGTGGAGTGTTCTCCTTTCTAATGCTGGCAGGTGTCCCTGGAGGGGAGGCCCTTAGAGGTTTCTGGCATTAAGGAGAGGCTCTTGATCATAAAGTGATCTCTCAAGGTGACCAAATTTCCCCCCCTTCTGTACCGGGCAGAGTCACAATTAAGCACAAGTCGTGTGTGTGCTTCTTTATATTCCGGCTCATGCTGTTTAGCTTGTATATAAATAAGGCTTCGGCGTTGGGTTTTAACCTCCTCAGGACTGCTTGATTTACTTTCGCGTTCACATCAACGTGGGGTTCCGCACAAGCCTACAGAACAACCTCCACCACCCCCACCCCCAGGGAAGTGTGAAATGCAAGTCCTGTTTGCTATCTGCGCTGGGTCCCATGGAGAGATTTAACCAGAAACCAAACTCCTAGCTCTCCCCGAAGCCCCCACGAGCTGTGAATGCCCCACGATGAAGACATTGCCAACACAGGAGCTGCTTCCTCTCCCCCACACCCCCAATCCTTTCTGTCCTTGTAAATCAGAGTGGCCCATTTTGTTCCTTTAAGCTCAAGGCCTTGCCAGAAACAAGATGGCAGGCTGCTGCTTAGACACTTTCCTGATACCTATCCTCTTGCTTCCAGTCTTTCAATCGGACCCCTCTACGAGAAGATGAAAGGAAGGACACCCTTCTCTCTACCACCCAAAACAAAGACAAACCTCAAGTTAAAACTTCACTGTCCTGAACCCGTCCCTGATTCTCACCGGGGTGTTGGGGGCAGGTGATGGCAGGGTTGGCTACTTAGGGATTTCCTTCTGGGGAGACAAGCTACATCAAAAAGAAGCAGGTAAGCCCCTCCAAATGGAACAGTGCCCAAGAACATAATAAGTACCATCTATGTTTATTCTACTCCTTCTTCCTATTCTGGTCACCAACCATCTCCACGTTGCCAAACCCGGGGCTCCTGCTTTTGCCTCCAATGTACTCACTTCTTAGCAGCGCTTGGCATGGTAGACTTCTCCTTCCTTGAAACTCTGCTCTTTTGGGCTCTGTGGATACCACAGTAACTAGCTTTCTTCCTACCCCAATCTCTACTTATGTCTCCTACCTGCCCCCTAAATGGTGGTGTTCTTCCAGACTTGCCCTGGGCCACCCTCTCTGCGACTACTCTTTCCCCAGGAACACATCCATCCCCATCCGTGTGCCCAGTCCCCAGTCCTGCCCCCTGATGCCTAAGCCGACACAGCTGGTGCGAGACCTACCTGTAGGTGTGATACAGATACCTGTTGAGTCAATGGGGCCTGAGGTGGACATGTTACACGCACCGCCAAGCCTGCCCTGGGCTCCTCCCAATTGCTCAACACAAGCCAACACTGACCCTGCTACCTCCCTCCATCCTCCCACCCTCATATAGAATCCACTCAACCTCCAAAATATTTAGCAAATCTGTTCACCTTCTAGCTCTACCACCAACACCCTGGTGTCCACATTCACGACTCATCTCAAGTACTTATTACCTCCAAACTGGTCTTCTTGCTTCCATTCTTAACCTTTTCTATATAACAACAAAATGGATGGAAACAGAGAGTTCCCTTCCTAATACTCTTCAGTGATTTTCTGTTGTGCTTAGAATAATACTCAAATTCCTTCCTGTGGCCTCCCATGTCTGATGAACCTGGCCTCTGCTCTGAGCCTGCAACCCTCAGAGCTCTTTCCTACACCACGACCTTTGCACATGCTGTCCCCTTTGCCGGAAATGTTCTCCTTCTGCTCTTCCATGGATCACTCTTATCATTTGGGCCCCAACTTAAAAAATGACCTCTTCAAGATGGCCTTTCCTGTCTACCCTACTTAAGAGTATGTCCCTGGCCCCATTTTCCTTCTAATGCATAGATTCCTGTTTGTTTCCTTCATAACATATATCATGATTGGTATCTATGTGGTTTTGTTACTTTTTTATAGAAAATGTTGATGACTAGACTTTAAGATCTACAAGGGCAAGGACCACACTGTTTACTATTAAGGCCAGCACCTCTCACAGCGCCTGGCTTGAGGTAGACACTTAATAAAGATGGTTTCATGGAAGAAAGAGTGAAATCTTCACCTCTTACTCTGGTAGCATCTCTGTGCCGTTGATTGGCCCCAGAGTGCCCCCTTAGGGACGGAGTGGGGTGCGCTGGGGCTAAGGGGGTGTCCGAGGCAGAGAGGAAGCCTTTAGCAGCCCTGCAGCGAGAATTGTGGCTGACACTATACGCCCTGAAGCTGTGAGGTGTTCTTTTGTTCAGAAAGTTGTGAGGAAAATTCTAGAGGGATTATTGATAGCTTGAAATGTCTATGTGAGTTTTGGTTATTTTATCTGAGACATGATATACTACTGATTGACTTATGTTCAAAGAGTGCACAGTCATAGCAGTTACATATGTTTTATTAAAGGAAAGATGTTGTGGGGTGCCTGGGTGGCTTAGTCGGTTAAGCGTCCGACTTTCACTTAGGTCATGGTCTCGCGGTTCGTGGGTTCGAGCCCCGCATCGGGCTCTGTGCTGACTGCCAGCTCAGAACCTGGAGCCTATTTCAGAGTCTGTGACTCCCTCTCTCTCTGACCCTCCCCTGCTCACACTGTCTCTCTCTCTCCTAGAAATAAATTTAAAAAATATTTAAAAAAAATAAAGGAAAGATGTTTCTGATTGGGGCTGTGGTTGATAGGTGGACCATTCTCTGGCAGAAACACTTTCAGGCTTACACTTTCTTCTGTTACCATCATTCTTGGATATTAATTAGTGAACTGAGTATTCATGTAGCCCAAGGGAGTTCAAAAAAGCCATTGAGTCAGGGAAGAAAAATGGCAGAGGCTGAAACTAAGAATAGGAATAAGGACATGACCCCATTGGAAGTAAAGAGATGAAAGTAAAGTGGTCAAAGGAAAAATGAAGAGAATCCAAACAGCCTCTTTCTATCTCTGGGAAAATGTGTGAAAGGCCAGTTCCCCACCCTTTTATTGCTGGCTTTCTTGGTTGGTAATATAGCCAACCAAGGATTTCTATTGATGGGCAAAGAGGCTAGTAGTGGGGTGCATTAGTATATGTATGTGAAAAGTGAATCCATGAACACAGAACTTCAATAGAAATAGAATAAATAGAATAAATTCTTGGGGCACCTGGGTGGCTCAGTCCGTTGAGTGTCTGACCTCAGCTCCAGTCATGATCTCATGGCTTTTGAGTTCAAGCCCCACATCAGGCTCGCTGCTGTCAGGTTGTCAGCACAGAGCCCATGTCAGATCCTCTGTCCCCCTCTCTCTGCCCCTTCCCTGCCATGGAACCTAATTTGAACATCTCAGTGGTAATTAAGAGTCTTCTTATGTTGAGTACAGAATTAAAACACACACACACACACACACACAAGAAAACAAAACCTTGGTCCACCTGAGTGGCTCAGTCAGATAAGCACCCAGCTCTTGATTTTGGCTCAGGTCATGATCTGACAGTTCATGAGATCAAGTCCCACATCAGGCTTTGTGCTGACAGAATGCAGAGCCTGTTTGGGACTCTCTCTCCTCTCTCTCTGCCCCTCCCCCAGCTCATGCTTGCGCATGCACCTTCTCTCTCTCCACAGATAAATAAATTTAAAAAGAAATTTAGAAAAGGCTCATAAAGGCAGGAGAGAGTTTGGCATTTCACTTCCCTTCATAGGAATAGATTTTACCAGTGAAAATTCAGATTTGAAGGATAAATAAAACAAAAAACCTTTGTGTGTGTGTGTGGGGGGGGGTGTTATGAGTTTGGAAACCAAAAAGTGCATGATTCTTTCGGAGAGTTATTCCAGAGAGTTCTCCTAGTAAGAACTGGGTAGGAACAAAAGCTTGTGTGTTTTGGGCCTGCCTTTCCAAACACATCTAGGAACTCCTAAAAGCCACATTTTACTATTCAGTGGTGAGAAGGAATTTTGTGACCTTTTGAGAAATTTTGTTTTGTTTTTCATAAGAAAACCACGATAAGGAAGTGAGGCAAATTTCTTGGAGAAGGGAAGATTGTCTCAATGCCCCAGGTTTGTGTTCCTGACGGTTTAGGGGACTCTGAGCAAGCAAATTGTTACCAACTTGTCCCCCATGAAGGTTCCCAAATTTTGCGCTCAGAAAGTTGCTCTCATTTTCACCCAACCTCAGGGTTTGTGGAACAGATGGCAATGGCAGCCACGGAGACACTGCGTGCTAACTTTCCCCAGTGCCCAAGGGCTCCAAGGTCCAAGTTCAAGAACATCACGAATAAACGGTCGAAACCACAGGTACAGGGAAGTGAACAAAGAACATGGCGTCAACCTGGAAGAAAGAACAAGCATCTTGAGAACACAAGAAATAAGCTGCTGGGTTCCCACCACAGCCTTCTTGTCTTGGAAACTGAAGGGGCTGGGGCTCAAGCCTTCATACCTTCCCAACGTTTGACACATTTGACTGTATTTACCGAAGAGTTCTCTTTCCTTTATCTGATCTCCAGACTTTCTAACTGTTCCTTGTCAAGTACTTCTGCAAGATGTTCTTCCTTTGCTAATCACTTAAATCAGGTATTCTCGACTGGGATTGATTTTGCTCTCCAGGGGACATTTGGCAATATGTGGAGATAGTTTTGGTTGTCACAACTGGGGGGTGGGAGTGGGCCCTTCCGGCACCTAGGGAGGAGACGAGGAGTCTGCTAACCATCCTCCGATGTATAGGCAGCCCTCCTCAGCAGAGAGCTATCAATTCGACACCATCAGGAGGGCAATGGTTGAGAAACCTCGATTTCATTCTTGCTGTTCCACAGCGTTTATTCCTAGATTCTTAATTCTTTGCATACATACGCTCTTTTCGCGTCATGTCATCTCCTGACACTTAAAAAAGTTATAGCTACACTCTAATGCCTCCCAAGTCTCTGTCTCTAGCTAGATGTCTCTTCTGAGCACAAAACTCATATTTCAATCATTCTTTGGGCACATTCAGTATAGTAACCTACAGACAGCCCTTTTGTTTTGCTTTGTAAAACATTTTTATTTAAAAAAATTTTTTTATATTTATTTATTTTTTAGTGAGAGAGGCAGAGGATGAGCAGGGAAGAGGCAGAGAGAGAGGGAGACACAGAACTCGAAGCCACAGAACTCAGGGCTCAAACTCACTAACTGTGAGATCATGACCTGAACCAAAGTCAGACGCTTAACCAAAAAGCCACCCAGGCACCCCCAAAGTTTTTTATTTTAAAGAGAGAGATAACAAGCAAGTGGGGGAGAGGGGCAGAGGGAGGGAGACTTTTCCAAGCAGGCTCCATGCTCAGTGCAAGCCTGATGAGAGGCTCAATCCCATAACCCTTGGGATCATGACCTGAGCCAAAATCAAGAGTCAGAAGACCAAATGACTGAGCCATCTAGTTGTGTTTTGTTTTAAGAAAAAATAAATTTCATTGGGGTGCCTGAGTGATTTGGTCGGTTGAGCATCTGACTTTGGCTCAGGTCATGATATTGCAGCTTGTGAGTTTGAGCCCCACGTCAGGCTCTGTGCTGATGGCTCAGAGCTTGGAGCCTGTTTTGGATTCTGTGCGTCCCTCACTCTCTCTCTGCCACTACCCCGTTCACACTCTGTCTCTCTCAAACAATAAAGATTAAAAGAAATTTTTTTTAATAATAAAAAAATTCTCAGCTAGAAAAAAATGTTTATCATTGAAAAATTAGTCTGCACTGTATACTCTGTTTTTAATAAAAGGGAATTAAAATGAATTTTTGTCCTGAAAGAACAAATTACAGCTTAGTGACACACTGTGAGGTGAGATGCAGTTCGGAATTCTGTTGAAGAGACACCCTGGAGTCTTTTAGGTCAGACAGATTCACCCTTAGTGAACCTCGCAAAAGAGAAAGGGGGTCTTTAGGTTAAACAAGGACCATAAAGTCCAGGGGCTCCCCCACTGCCACCTCTCGTCTAATACTTCCAAAAAAGAGTCTCCACTCCATCATGCTTTATTTTTTTTTTAGTTTTTTTTAATGTTTTATTTATTTCTGAGAGAGAGAGACAGCGTGAGCAGGAGAGGGGCAGAGAGAGAGGGAGTCACAGACTCTGAAACAGGCTCCAGCCTCTGAGCTGTCAGCACAGAACTGGATGCGGGATTTGAACTCACGAACCGTGAGATCATGACCTGAGCCGAAGTCCGACGCTTAACCGACTGAGCCACCCAGGCACCCCCACTCCATCATGCTTTAGAGCTCGCCAAGTCCCAGCTCGTACTGCAGGGCTCTAACATGCTGAAATTCATTAATATTTCTTTGAGTTTGAAGACCCTACCTCATATGCGTTTCAGGTGCTTGGGGTGTTACAACAGAACTGCTTCTCACGAGACATTTGACAGATAATGAATGAGGTCATTTCCCAAGCAAAAGTCTTTACTTCTGCCCCTGTGCCGCACTCCCAGCTGCCTTCCCTTCCGCGGGTAAGACTCGCCCCTGGCAGTGAGCACACATGTCCCTCTTCACCCATGTGTGGCCTGACCCTAAGGCAACCACCTACTTGTATTTGGGAAAGCCACCAGAGAGCAGCAGCCGGTCTTGCAAACAGCTGGGACCTCCTTCAGGAACATCCTGGTGGGTCGGCAAGGGAGAGCCGGAGGCAGGAAGGAGAGAGTGTGGAAACCGGTCCCTCATGGGGCTGGTCATGCGGGGAATTTGGGACTTTGCCCTGGTGCATGTGCATACAGGGTGCTTTCCTGAATCACTGTCATCTCCCAGGGAAACCAGCTGCCCACACATCGCGTCCCTTACTGACATCATGCTCTGATCTCTGAGGAGGAGCGACGATGCCCGAGACATCATGGCTCTCAGAGCAAGAGCAGATTCTCATGCTTCTGCAACTTTCTCTTTCTTGAAAAGAACAGTCTCCTCTCTCCAACTTGGAGCAGCTTTCTAGAGAGCTGCCCATCTGTCTATGTCTTAAAAACAAGTCTCCATGTGTGCTATCTGGAGCCAGGCGCAGAAGCAGGGAGGAAGGGTGGATCACACACCCATCCAGAGGAAGAGATACATAGAAGACGCGGACAAAACCCAGGGCTTTCCGCCAGGCCCAATCGCAGAGCGGAAGGCCCGGGCCAGCAAGTCCCAAGATGAACAAAGCACAGCCTCTGCTGGTGACATATGTTTTCACCTCCTGAGGGGCTGCTGGCTCCTGGGTACTGACACCCCTTTGGCTGAGTCTACGGGGTAGTTGCCATGATGGTGACACCTTGAGCTTGTTCCTGGAAGTCACATTTTCTCGTGAGTTTCCCTGTGGCCCACGATGCCCACTTTCGGGATTTGGGGTTCCGTCCATAGCCATGGCAATGGATAAAGGTGATCAGCCCGAAGAGGTGATTGATGTGGCCCTGCAATCATGGATGCAGCCCGGGCGGTGGCTGCCCAGCTCAGCTGCATTTGGCCTTCAGCTTCTGTCTTCTCCTTCCAGAACATTGGATTGTCTTGCCAGGCGAGGCAGAGGATGGCCCCTTCCTCTTCTGCCCCACTCCATCGTTCCGCTGATTTGTGCACGAATGCCACAAACAGCCACATGGCCAGAGTAGGTCAAGTACTGGGTCAAGCACTGGAGATGAAATGGGGACAGCCCTAAGCCTCGAGTTGTTTCCATCCCTGGGAAGTCTGGCCAGGGTCAAGTGAGCACAAGGGTGAGACTCTGTGATGTCCATTAGCACGGGGAGGTCCAGCTGTGGCAGTGAAGGATCGCACTGTAGGTTTCAGGGTGCTATGAAGGCTCCCTGGAGGCAGCGGTATCTACCCTGAGCCCTGTAAGGTGAGAAGAAGGTGGAGGAGGTGGCGGAGGGGAAGGACGAGTGTGTGATGTATCACTGTGAGTGGCGGAAGTGGGGTGACGGCTGTAAGTAGGGACAGCAGAGCATAGAGGTAAGACGGGCGAGGTCACCAGATCACCAGCAGCTCTGCAGGCTGCATGAAGCACTTAACTCTACTTTGTAACCATGAGTTCAAATAAAGGAAATCAGTCAACAAGCATTTATTAAGCAGAGGAGGAGTCCTGAAAAAGTAGATGAGAGCTTTGCCCTCAATGGGTTTATAATCCGATCACACCAGGGGAAAACGATTGACTGTGTAAACATTAAACTGACAGCATAAAGAATAAAACTGAATGGAACGAAGCACCGAAGGGTCAAGGGCAGCCCCAAAGAACTGTGGGAGGGATAGGAGCGTATGCAGCTCGTGCAAAGGCAGGATGTGACATGGGTATGACGTGGCTGGGACGTGGGCCCTAGAAGGTGCAGAAAAGGCTGGGCGCTCAGCCCTGAGAGGCCAGCTGGCTTCTTATTTGTAGTAAGGGGCAGTCAGCGTTACCACTAAATGCCTCCAGGCATTTAGATCTCTGTGCCGTCGTCAACAGTGTAGAATACCTCCGCTCCAGGCTCTAAACACAGAATAAAATACAGGCTGTTGTCTGACTCATAATGGGAACAAAACCAAACAAAAGCACCCAAGGGGGGACATTTGGTATTTCTGCAGTCTATCTACTACTTTGATCATTAGAAGCCTACATAATTATACAATATTCTCTCCTTACAGGCAGAGACCCCTTCTATAGATTCTGTTTTATTACTTTGCCTTTAGTGTTTGTCAGTTTACGGAACCCAGTTCTCTGAACTGTTCTGCATCAGGGACACCACCTACGTGGAAAATGCTAGTGGAACAATTTGCTTTCCCCTAAGCACAGACAAACAGAAAAAGAGACTGTGTTCATTCCATCTCTCTCTTTTTATTTCGGTTGTCTGGCAACCTATTGCTAAGTTTGAATCGCAATAATAGCAACCCAGCACACCTCTGGTTGGCATAGGTGTGTTTCAGTGTTCTCCTGGGTCCTGATTTTCTTTCATGTCTTCTCATGTTAACGTGTGCACTTTTGGTTGTAAGGCACCTCAAAAGGGGTGGGTTGGGAGAGAAAGATTCTAGACCTCAACAAATGGCGGGGGTTGGAGAGGAAATCTAGGGAAGGAAACAGAATGAAAGACCAGGAAGATGAGGAAACTGGTTTGAGTTGAAGGAGGGAGGATCCTGTTGAGAAGCTGTGGAAAATCAGAGAGATGAGATGAGATCAGGAAAGGGGTATAGACAGTGGACCCGAGGTAGCAGGGGGCACAGAAGGTTTTTTGAGCAGGAGTAGCAACATGAAACTTGTTTTAGGAAGGTTGGTCTCATTGCAGTGTTCAGTATGTACCAAGATGGCGGAAAGCTAGGGAGGCGAAGCTAGAGAAGATAAAAGATAGGTAGCTGTGGGATGAATTGGAAAGGAAAAGTGCATCAAGTTTGGATAGAAGAAATGAAGGAATGGGTCAGTGATTACAGCAGGTGTCTAGGGTGTTATTATTGCCAGAGAGAATTAAGTGACAGGAAGAGATTTGGGGGCTTTAGAGAGGTACCGAGAGAGAGGGGGAGAAGAGGAAGAGGCAAATATATTCCTGGATTGTAAAGTCCTCAGATTCCAGATCTTTCTTTTTACCCCACCCTTAACTGGATAGAGTCTAAATGGCCACCTCTTCACCAGTCTGGATGCTGTCAAAGCCAACTAGCTTCCAGAGCGCCTGGGTGGCTCAGGTGGTTAAGTGTCCGACTTCAGCTCAGGCCATGATCTCGGGGTTCATGAGTTTGAGCTCCACATCAGGCTCTGTACTGACAGCTCAGAGCCTGGAGCCTCCTTCAGATTCTGTGTCTTCCTCTCTCTCTGCTCCTTCCCTGCTCATGCAAGCATTCTCTCTCTCTCTCAAAAATAAATAAACATTAAAAAAAAAAAAAGCCAACTAGCTTCCTATTAGAAGATCTGCCGCTTTGAGATGTTGGCCAAATCCCATATTGACCCAAGGGACAACAGTGTAGTAAGTGAGAAATCACTCAGAAACCCTCTTTAGAAGATTTAGAAATGTATCATTTAACTCTCTGTTCAAGGCACATAGGAGCTCATAAATAACACTGTGCTTCTCTTCCTCAGGCCCCATGGAGCATTTACTTCTCTTCCCTGGTCAGTAAAGACTATTCGCATTGCTCCAAAGCTTTTATTATGAAAATTTTTAAACCAAGTGCACTTGAAAGAGTTTTTGCAGTGATCCGCTGTATTACCTGCCATTTGGATTCTACTATTCATAGTTAACTGGATTTGCATTACCCCAAATCTGTGCATCTGCTCATTCATCGACTCATCTTAGTTTTGGTATATTTCAGTTGGAAACATTACTATTCTTCCTTGGTAAATAAGACTAATGGTGTTTAGCTTATGTTTCTGAAGTGTTGCCATGCTGCACAGCCCACCTAGGAAGACCAAGATCAAAGGCAAACCCGTGGCTCTTTCTATGGGTGATTTATCTTCCCAATCCCCCTCCCCAGGCATTTAAACATTAGCTCTTTAATTATAGTGGTTCCTAGCTTGTGCACTTGAGTTTCTAGAAAGTGGAAAAGGAACTTTTTCCAAGTCCAATCGCAGTGTCCTCTGTTCTCTGGTATTTGAGCCTGAAAAGACTCCCACAAGTAATGTAGTTTATAAAAAAGAAAAGACAGAAAGACAGGCAGACAGACAGAAAGACAGAAAGAAAGACGGACGAAAGAAAGAAAGAAAGAAAGAAAGAAAGAAAAGAAGGAAGGAAAGAGAGAGAGAAAGAAAGGTTGAAAGGGAGTAATAAGAAGGAAAGAAAGCAAGAAAGCAGGAAGGAAGGAAGGAAGGAAGGAAGGAAGGAAGGAAGGAAGGAAGGAAGGAAGGAAGGAAGAGGAAGGAAGGAAGGAAGGAAGGAAGGAAGGAAGGAAGGAAGGAAGGAAGAAGGAAGAATATAACCTATGTCTACATTTCTGGGTTTCCATGCATCAGAGGGACTTAAAGCGAAATTGTAACTGTAGCAACACAAGGGCAGAGAGAATACAGATGGTCTCTGCTTTTGGATACAAAATATTCCCAGGGAGATCTTCACCATTGTCCCAACTCATGGATGTCAGAGTCAGAAATTACAGTGGTGAGAAACGAGGCAAAAGTTTTTCGCTGGCAAATGAATGGTAGCTATTGAAATCAGAGATGGCCGTACTAGGATTTACAAAACAATTATTACTGTGTGTTTTTACCACATGGGGTTTGTGAGCTTAAGGAACATGACCCAGCAGTGTAATAACAAGCCTGAGTATAATAGCATCCTATTAAGGTTTGTTTTGCCTTCTTTTCCGTGTCTGCTGTATTTACATTTATGTTTTAATGGATGTTTTAGCCATGTGTTTGCCCCCGAGGAGATTTTGTAAAGGCTTTCGTGTTTTTTAATACATAAGAAGTGTTACATTTACTGTATAGTAAGCAAAAAATACCCTGAATGTCACCAGAAATGAGATCTTGCTGGTGCAAAGAACTTCATTTTTTTTTTTTAAAGTTTATTTATTTGAGAAAGAGAGTGTGGGGGAGGGGCCAAGAGAGAGGGAGAGAGAGAATCCTAAGCAGGCACAGACTCTGATCCAGGGATCTATCTCATGAACCGTGAGATCATGACCTGAGCTGAAATCAAGAGTCAAATACTTGGGGTGCCTGTGTGGCTCCGTCAGTTAAGCATCTGACTTCAGCTCAGGTCATGATCTCACAGGTCATGGGTTCGAGCCCCGCGCTGACTCTGTGCTGACAGCTCAGGGCCTGAGGCCTGTTTTGGGTTCTGTGTCTCCTTCTCTCTCTGCCCCTCCCCTGCTCACACTGTGTCTCTCTCAAAATTAAATAAACTTAAAAAAAAAATTTGGATGCTTAACTGACTGAGCCACCCAGGCATCCCTAAGACTTCATTTAAAAATATCTATCTATCAGCACCATAAACAAATGAAAGACATTTTACATACTTGGGGGAAAAGACCTCAGTTTAGAGTCAATGTAAAGAACTGATTCTCAAATCGAAGCATTGCCTGGGCAGAGGGAAGAAGGCAAACATTGAGACGAACACAAAGTGGGTGATATTACAGACGCTCATCCTGAGAAACAGCTTCTGAGGGACAAAGTCTCTCAATGACCAGTCCGAGAGGCTAGAAGCGGCCATATTTGTCTCGGTCAATTCAGATCAACACGAGAGCTAATCCAACAAGGAAATGAAATAGAGGAAAGAGGCAGAGACCGTATTTTTAGGTGTTATCTGATTTTCAAAATGTGGAGGCTCCCTCACTTTCTTTCACTGGAGAAAATTAAGTGCTCTTGGCCCCTCAAGGATCTTAGAGATAAGAGTGTGACAATCCTAGGCTTATGGATTGAGCCCTTGGAGCCTGCATGACGATGGTGAAAAATCGTTGGCTCCATGGCTTATCTTGGGGATTAAGGCTTGCCTCTTTCTCCAGAATCAGCCAAATGCATCTCATTGTACCTTGTAGCCTTGAAAACAGGGAAGCTCTTTATAACAGCTACATATCTCCAGGTGTGAAGTGAGTAAAACTAAGTGCTCATTATGTTTCATGTTGGCACTCAATGTAACCCTGTAAGAATGCTCTGTGGGCTGGTAAATTTAAGTACTTATGTGCAAGGCTATTTTGCAACAGGGAATCTAAAATGCTTTATAGTAGGGGTGCCTGGGTGGCTCTGTGGTTTGAGTGTTTGACTCTTGATTTCATCCCAGATCATGATCTCCTGGTTTTGTGAGTTCGAGCCCTATGTCAGGCTCTGCCCTGAAAGTGTGGAGCCTGCTTGGGATTCTGTCTTCCTTTCTGCACCTCCCCTGTTCACATTCTCTCTCTCTCTCTCTCTCTCTCTCTCTTTCCCTCTCTTAAAATAAATAGACACTTGGGGAGCCTAGGTGGCTCAGTCAGTTAAGCTTCTGACTTTGGCTCAGGTCATGATCTCATGGCTCGTGAGTTCGAGCCCCATGTCGGCCTCTGTGCTGACAGCTCAGAGCCTGGAGCCTGCTTCGGATTCTGTGTCTCCCTGTCTCTCTGTTCCTCCCCCACTTACACACTGTGTGTGTCTCTCTCTCAAAATGATAAACATTAAAAATATAGAAAAATAAACATTAAAAAAATTTTTTTAATAAAAATAAAATGCTTTAATATCCTAATACTTAAATCCCTGTTTCATGCTTAGAGTTACATCTCCAAGATGTTCAGATGGAAGTGGGCGTTACTGAGGACAGGAGGCAATGGCATAATTTGGTAGAAAAGGATGGGGAAAGGGTAACACTGTCCTTTTAACCAATGCATTTGGAACGAGACATTTAAGGAAAAATCTACCAAAATGATGGCTAATTGACAAAGGAAGACCACTTCATGCCATCCTCTCTGTGTGCCCGTATTATTGTTTCAGCCCATGATGTTTTTGTTTACCCTGGAAGGAAATATTTTACCCCCTCTGAGATAATTAATTTTTGTCAGTTTCTCTGTTTATAAGGGAAACTGAGAAACTGTTAATTGAAATACAGAATGAGTCACTGTTTTCAGTAATTTTTGGCAGTGTTCTAATTTGTGTCAATCCCAGCCTAATTATTAGATTTTTTGGAAGCAGAAAGCATATTTGATTTTTCTCTTGCTGATTTTTTTCTTTAAGGAAGAAAAAAAATTATGCGCTGCTTGACAAAGGTTATACAGTTTATGTGAGCGCGAGGTGAAATACCAGCACATTTCAAATACCAGGAGGTTTGTTAGACCACACTTGGCTCTTCACAGTAACTCAATGTTTAGAAAGCTCACAGCCTGCGTCTTCCTCCTATACCCCAGCCCCGGACAAAAAATTGTGATTCTTTTAAAGACCTTCTGGCTGGTATGAAGCCACAGTATATGGCCCATCACTAATGACACCACCGAGGTAAACTTCCCAGAAGTCATCACGGAGAATTCATTTGGAAATCCAATTGAATGTCACTTGCAAAGGGCAGGCTTCTAGAAGAGGTGACCAGTCATGCATTCCTGAGTTATTTGTTGTAAAAGCATTAATCACCGCGAACTCATTTGGTCCTAATGCGAATGCACTACATTATTACACAGGAATTCTGTTCCAGATGATCATTAATGTAGAGAATGGAAGGTGCTGACGATGGGCAGGGTTAATAAAATCTGTCAGATCAATGGCCAGTATAATGGGACTGTTAATGCCTCCTAATAGAAGCTGGGGCTTCCTGGCTGCACCAGAGTGAAGGCGGGCAGGGAGGCAGGTGGCCATGCTGGGCAGACAGCCCCGTCTGTCTCTCACCTCCCCAGGTGGCCTCTGGGTGAAAAGAGCATTGACGGCAGTCACCGGCATTGCCAGGGCTCAGAGGTGGCCTCGGCTGGGAGCGGAGGCATCCGTTGTTGGCTGGGGGGTGGGAGCCACAGGGTGGCCATGGGGACTGCTGTGCTAACCTCTTCCAGCTGCTTGCATGCCTTGCAGCTGAGCTACTGGAGCTGTGGGCATCCCAGAACCTCGCTTCAGCCCACTCCACATGGGGCCACCAAGGGGATGCAGGCCAGCAGTCACAATGGTCATAGTGGCAATCGTAGCTAATGCTCACCGGAAGCGCTCAGGAGCCAAGGAGGAAGCCCTTTACACACTCTAACTCCAATCCTCAGGGTGGCGCTCCCCGTGACATGTGGACTGGCGATTCTCCATCTTATAGCTGAGGAAGTTGAAGTTCAAACAGATTCAGTCACTAGCCCATGGTCAGATGTGAAAGTTCATGCCTGTAATCAGTATGCTCCTTTATGAGAGGGAGAGACACAGAAACTGTAGCCTAAAATCAGACCCAGAGAATGATGCAGGGTATGACAATTGGCCTACGTGTCTTTCCACTTGTACATGCAACCCGTCAGTAAGGTCAGAACCAACTTTGGGCAAAGTCTATAAAAGATGTAGTATGGGGGGTGCCTGGGGAACTCGGTCGGTTGAGCATCCGACTCTTGATTTCGGCTCAGGTCATGGTGGGTTGTGGGATGGAGCCCTGCATGGGGCTGAGTGTGGAGCCTGCTGGAGATTCCCTCCCTCTCTCCCTTGGACCCTCTCCCCTGTTTGTTCTTGTTCTCTCTCTCTCTCTCTCTCTCTGTCTCTCTCTGAAATTAAAGAGAGTGTGTATGTATATATATATATATATATATATATATATATATATATATATATGTATATATATATATGCTATAGTTTGTCTGCAATGCTGTTCCTCTAAGCTTTGCAACTAAAATCAGGGTACGAAGGGCCTGTAAGAGACCTAATTACTTGGTGCCACGCAACCGCAGCCTCGTCAGGGCCCCAGGAGGCCATCTCTGCCCAGCAGTGCCCTACTATTAACATCTGTTCCTTCTAGCTCCACCCGTATGCCGTACAAACTTGCCCCATTCTTTGCCATGTGCGTCCCGATCTCCTGACCGTACCCTTCACAGTTCAGGTAGAGTGAGAAGAAACGGCGGTCTCTTGAAGGCGCCTATGAGTGCAACACAGACACGACTGACAGCAAAGGCCACCCAGAGCTGGCACCCAGGGTCCCAGCCACGTAGCTGGGCATGGGACCACAGTGACATGGGCTCTGTGACATCTCTAAACCCTGGTGACCACTGCCTTGCCGATCAGGAATGGGAATGAGTTGGGGTTTGTAGGTGAAGCCTCAGGACACAGGAGGCTACCAAGAGCTGAGGCAATTGGGGACCCAGGATGAAAGAGGAATGATAGCTGTATGCGTTTAAAAAAAAAAAAAAAAAAATATATATATATATATATATATATAAAATACTAACGCTACTAGATGTTCCCAGTAAGCTGTATTCTCCACTACCCCACCCCCGGATCTTACGAGTACACTTCATAAGTGCTAGACTACATGGCGCGGGATATAAATGCAGCAGAACTGAGTGAGAGAAATTAGCAAGAGGAAAATTCAGGGACCACATCACGGAAGATTGTCTTGGCCGTGAAGAACATGAATGATTAGAATACAGGGAGAGAAGACAGTCCACACAGAGAGTCGAGGCATGAACAGAAGTGTGAGGGTGGGGGTTAGCACACTGAGTGCAAAGGGGAATGAAGGAAACAGCTTTATTCTAGTGGAGGAGTGTGTGTGTGTGTGTGTGTGTGTGTGTGTGTGTGTGTGTGTGTGTGTAAGAGGAGAGCAGAGAGCAATAAGCAGGAGCAGAGAAGGTGGTAGAACATTACAAAGAGCCTTGGTGACAAGCCAAAGGAGTTTGGGCCAGCATGGCAGGCAATAGGAAGACACTGAAGGCTCTCGGGCATCTAAGGAGCATGATCTTGGCCCAGTTTGGGGAAGTTTCATCTGGTGGTTGCATAAGAAAGGAAAGGAAAGAGAAAATTGGGGGCATGCAGGCATCCAGGGCTTTCTGACATTACGATCTATCATTTCTTCTCCTACAGCACACATCCATACTGCCCTTCTCACTGGCTGAAGTCCTCCTCAGGCCACATTGCTACCCGCTGAGGAAGAAAGGACTCACCTTGTTGGCTGTGGCCAGCCTCGCTTACATCAGCAGGTACGAATCACAGAGAGGAAATCTACTTAGACTTTTCTTTCAAGACTCTGCCTACCCCCAGAAGAAGCACTCGATTCTATAGGATTGCCTTCAACTTGGGTTAACAGGGATTTGACCATCATTGTGTTTTTAGGTAGGAAAGATTCTTACCGTTTGATGTTGATGCTCACGGGAACAGCACGTACCCGAGAGCACACAGGTGTGAGTGCACAGGCAGCCGGTCACACACGCCTCTCTCTGTCTCGTGGAGAAGTGATCATTGCAAAGCTACACGTTACTCTCCCCAAGAAAATATTGATTGTTGGTTCCATTTGCAATTAAAAAGGCATTTGACGGGCCGGGCATGCTAGTTTGGCCCATTTCTGTTGCCTGTGTTTTTAGGGACTTATTTACATCAATATCAGGCACCAGAGCTCCCATAGAGCCTTGGGGCAATTGTCCAGGGTCTTACAGACCACCCACACTGGAGACATGGGAGAGAATTCAAGGAGCTGGCCTAGATTTCATTATTCGGCCACCTGATGACAGCAATACTCAGGAGTGCTGCTGATGGTCTGTAATCAAGCGAAAAGACTTGGCCTTCTACCCAATGACTAACCTACCCTCCTTTCCATCCTGTCACCTTCTCATCCACTACTGTGTCTTGCTCTACAGATAGGGGCCTGCCAAGCATAATCCCTGCAGATCAGAAGCTAATGTTGCTATTCCTTCTCTAGTCTAGACTCATATAAGCTATTCATATCTTACAATCTGGGTAATCCCCCAATCCCTCCTTATGTGGTGGAAGTTTAATTAAGTATAGGGCTCTGCTAGAGATGGAAGCCAGAATGAGAACTCATTCCATAGGATAGCCCTTGTTTCATGGCTTCGCTGTCCTTTGCTTCAGAGCCCATAATCTTTGTGCCCAGAGCTCTGATGATGTTTCCACCTGTGCCCTTTGTTTCCTTCTGGAACGTATGCACCTCCCACCCTTCTGCACCTCTCCTTCTCTGAGTGCCCCAACTCTTTCTTGCTTCTCCTCTTGTGAAGAAAGAAAGTACTTGCTCAGTGAGTCTCCGTTAGAACTCCAGTGATCTACGCTAGTCGCCAGTCTGGGGCCTTTTGTTTTTTGTGTTGTTTTTGTTTTTGTTTTTTGGGGGAGAGAGAGAGAGAGAGAGAGAGAGAGAGCACAAGAGCATGAGCAGGGGAGGAGCAGAGAAAGAGAGAAAGAATCCCAAGCAGGCTCCACACCTATTGAAGATCCTAATGCAGAGCTCGATCTTACAGCTATGAGATTATGACCTGAGCTGATATCAAGTCAGAGGCTTAACCGATTGAGCCACCCAGGCATCTCTGGGGCCTTTGCACTTTAACAAAGGACACTTTTAAAAAGCAAGTGATAGTTGGGCACCTACTGGCAGTTGATTCTGGAGCACAGTGTTGAGAAGGATTCTGAGATCCTACCAAAAAAGGGTTTTGTCACCTTTAGCAGTATCTGTCAGTAGTGTAAGAATAGAGGGTAGGAAGACTGGTGCCACATAGTTATCATATCTGGCTTAACCCAAAGGAATAAATCCCTAACGATAGAATATCTGGATCCCAAGTTTGGGTGTGTACATACATAAAGATATTTTTTCCGATTATCATGTATGGAGCAGAAGCAGGGTGGCATCTGGCCGATTATCCACACGAATTTCCATACTTTTGTTTTTTGTGCGTGGACTTTCATCTGATTTTAGTTCTCTGTGCTGAGTGTAACTTTTGGAGTTCATATATACAGCACCATCATTGGTCTGTTAACTTCTGCTACCTAATGCCTTGGAAGGTGGTCATCAATCATCATACCTGACTTTTGCCCTTTTATCTTCAGGGACCAAGAGGGTAGAAAAGGACCTACAACCACCAGTGTCCTAGAGAATAAGTGTGGTGGCTGTAAAGATGAGAAGCGGTAGTCAAGAGAGCTTAGCTTGTCGGAGGAGAAAGGAGGTGCAATGAGATGGGGGTCCGATGCGAGAGTATCATGCATCCATCCAATTATTCATCAGGGCCAGGCACTATGTTAATCAGCTGAGGATATAGCAGTGTGCAAGTCACAGGCTGCCTTCAGGGGCTGTCTGAGAGAGTGGAAAATTCCAAAGGGACAACGGAGTAAAGGAGCTATAATGGGGGTAAACACAGGGGGCTGTGGGTGCCCAGGAGGGATGTTGAGAGCTGCCATCTGAAGGGAATTGGTGTCTAAGCTGAGACCCAAAGAATGAGAAGGAATAAGTCAAAAGAGACATGGAAAAGATCTTCAGGCAGAGGGAACAGCATCTGCAAAGGGCTGGAGTTGCTGAGGGCAAGGCTGAATTGGAAGACAGGGAAAAGCCGAATCATGAATTCACTCAGTGAATCTGGGTTGTGGGAGGGGAAGGCTTGAGTGTGGGAAAGTTTTAAGTTGGGGAGTAAATGATTGGAAAGATGACTCTGGATGAAGTGTGGCAATTAAAGAAGAACAAGACAGGGGAGATCAATTAGTGGCATTTGTGGTAACTCGAAAGAATGGTGTTAGCCAACCGATGACCATATCGGTCAATCTGCAAATGGAATCAGAGAGGGCGAGTGGTGGAGGTGACTTGGAGGTCATCCAGCCCTGGAGGCCTGAAGCCTCACAGATTAAAGGACATGACGGAGGTCCTATGGCTGGGGAAGGTCGAAGCTGGGACTTACACTCAGGGCTCCCATTTCCAAATCCAGTTCGCTTTCCACTATATCCACATGGCCAGGTATTTGCTCAGCTCCCTGTGCGTGCCAAACATGCTCTGCTACATGCTGGGGGAGGGAGGGGTAAGGAGCTGAGCATGCGCAAAAGCTTAACCTCATTTCTACAGTCAGAAAACTTTGGTGACGTCATCGTTCCCAGCTCTGTGCTCAGACTGGATGTGACAGTGATACAATGGAGCAAGGGGAGGGAGGGAGGCGATGAAGACCTGTCATGAGCAAGAATGTGCCTGGGGAGGGGGGGAAGAAGTTTGGGATTTGGACTTCCTCGTCACCGATGAAATAACCACATCAGCGTTTGGCCCATTGGGGTCCATTTTTGCTAGGACTAAGGGATGACATCTGCATGCGGCATCTACGCTGCTGCATTGACAGAAGCTTCCAGACCTCTGCCCATCCTGGTGGTGGGAGCTCAGACGTCTGCTGTCTGCTGCCTCCGCCCTTGCGCAATGCTCTGGGGCCCACGGGCCCTCACAGCCACAGACGGCCATCGAGAGAGTTCCACAAAGGGTGGCTATCCACGGAGCCGTTTTGGGGAAGTGGCTGGGGGCCAGCTGTGAGGCATGCCAGCTTGCATGGTCAAATAGGGAAACGGCACGGCAAGAATGAGGTAAAGAACGTGGGCTGGGGCCAGAGTGAGCGTGAGAAACAAACATGACTCAGAAAAACGGCAATAACTCTGAGCTGGAGAAGCATCGCACTGCGGAAACCACGTTGCGATGACCTAAAAATAGCCACCGGGATCGTGGGGACTGCCTCACATGTGGCACTTGACTCTTGTTACGTTTCAGACTGCAACATCGGAGGGCTGGCCCCTGAGTGGGAAAAGAGAGCTTTGCGAAGTAGTAATAACTGCAAATCTTTCATTTCCTTTGGAAAGCGTTACTCACCTATAAACACGGTAGCCTGCTCCCTGCTCCCTCCTTTCTCACCCCTAAACACCTCACCTAGCTCTCTCTGAGGTCATGGCGAGAAGCAGGAAGACAGAAATGTTCCTACGGCTGGCCCTGGAACAAATATTTTTATGGAACAAATATTTCCCCTAACACAGGGCTGGTCCTGCTGGGAAGAGCCAAGTAGCATAACACCCAGCCCCAGCCTACAGGGGGTTTGTACTTAATACGTGCAGATGCGCCGTGCTTTGTAAGAACGCAAGATGGGAAGTGATGAAATACAGCAAAGGCAAGGAGCCATGGGAACTCGGAAGAGGAATCAGTTTTGCCTGGCTGGGTGGTGCGGGAAGGGCTTCAGGAAAGGTGTGTGTTGGCTGCCGGCACTGAGGGGCTGGTGGAGGGGAGTGACAAACATGAAAGTGCACAACAGAGCGTGTCCCTAAGGCCAAGAGGGCATGATCACGGTAGAGCGATGGTCAGCGCCTCCCTGTAGCTGGGCCTGCTGGTGACACAGGCTGATCGGAAGTGGCCTTAAAACTGCCCGCCCCCGGAGGCTTGCAGATGGCAGACTAGAAGTTAGACCCAGTATAGACCACGTGGGGTTTGTATTTCTGCAACAGGGAGGGGAAGTGAGAGGCATTAGCAACATGGCCAGAGAATTATGTTGTAACGAGGCTATCTTGACAGTGGTGCTTAAAATGGACGAGTGCATCAAGACATGGGAAGCAAAATAGAATAACACCCAGACAAAAGGTAGCTGGAATATTCTTATTGAGTTTAATCCCAAGGCCCTATTCTTGATCCATGGTTATGTCCTACCTAGCTCCCATGTCAGGCCATGTCTGGGTGCTCAGAGTGCTATTTTCCTGGTTGCAGGTGGCCCGGATCTCCAAGATCCTCCTCTCTAAGTGTTCTAATAAGCCCACAAGTATTCATACCTGCCCATGTTGTTCACCTCTGCAGACTGGTCATATACACCTAGCCTCCTGGACCCGACATCTCCACCCGGCTCCGAGTCCAGGTCGGTTTGCACCCCAACCCCCATCTGCTGAGACTCACACTGTTACTGCTCACGGGTCCCCTGTGTCCCTAGAATAATGCTATCGGCCCCTACAACAGCCCCAGCTGGCCTGAAGTGTGCCACCACCTTGGTCTCAGGAGACCAGAAATCTGCTGGTGCGGTGGGTCTCTGCTTGTGCGTTCAGTCTTGCGTGCCGAGGGCGAGCATCACGCATCTATGCAGCGACAACCCAGCAGTGGGGGAGGTATGTGTAACTTCATCTTCAATAGCAGCTCCTATGAGGCAGGAGAGATCATTTCTTTCTTCTATGTTCTGCTCTCTCAGGTGAGCTCCCCCGTCAAAGGTGCCTGGGCTCTCAGGTGCAGCCAGCCTCTAAATTTGTGCATCCATTTACATACACACACATTTACACATCCAGATATCTTACCACCGGAATACATTAAAAACTGCCAGAGGGATGCACTTAACTGAGTTCCAAGATCAATGTCTACTTCCACTAGGGCATTATGACACATCCCTGCCCAGAGCCGACATTAGCTTTCTCCTAGGTATAAGTACATTTGTCTGGGACTGTCACTGATGCACCATAGTTTCATAACCTTGAATCTTGAGATCAGAACCTCAGCCCCATTTTTCACAGAAGTACTCCTTTGCCCCCATGTAAATTAATATATGAAATAAATATAGAGATGCCACACAATGCCCCTCATTGTCAACATTTGGAGAAGGCCAAGCCAGCTGGGAAGCAAACTAGAGACGAGTAAAAGTAGAAGGCTGGGAGAGGGAATGGTCATCTACACATGGCCCTCCTGTGAAAGCCTCAGCTCCTGCTCCACCCAAATGCCTGCTTCAAAAATTAGAAGTAATACCATCCTGAAGTAATACCATACCAAGCAGGAGTGACGGCACCCAAGACACATTGTAGAAGTAACAGAATAGGTTTGTGGCTTCACTGGCATGCCATGGGCCAATGAGAAGAAGAAGTCAAGAACAGTTCTATGAATTTTTGGCTGGTAGACCAGGGAAGATGGTAGTTGCACTAATACATGTGGAAACGTTTGGGAAACAAAATAGTTTGGGGGTGTAAGTGAAAGACTCCATTTAAAATCCCCCATCTAAGTCCCATTCCAAAAGGTTCTGGTTTAATTAGTTTAGGGTATGTCCTGAGCATTGGGATTTTTTACGCTCCCCATGGCAATTCTAATCTTCAGCCAAGGCTGAGAACCACTTGCTTAGAGGAACTTCCATTTGGACATCCTTCCTAGGAGAAGTGGGACAGTGGAGATCCAGGGAGTGAACCCTCCTGGTAGAATGAGCTCACTGGGAAAAGAAAGTGAGAGGCAGACAGACAGAGACAGAGAGAGAGAGAGGTAGGAAGTAATGCTGGGGGGAATGCCCTCCTCTAAAGGGCAGGAAGGGCAAGGGGGCAGCAAAGTTGCAAAGAATGATCCAGTGGTAGAAAATGGAGAAGTTCCAAGAGCCCGATGGTCCCTAAAGGGAGGAGGAAGCTCCCGGCCAGAAGGGGGCGATATAGCAAGGGTGGGCAACAGTTTTAACTGTCTTGAACAGGTGGCCACCCAAACAGCTTTCAGAATTGCTGATATTTTTTAACATCCAGTTAAGCAATTTAGCCCTCTAGCTTCACAGTTTCTACTCCATTTAAAATTCTCCTTTTCTTTTCTTTTCTTTTCTTTTCTTTTCTTTTCTTTTCTCTTTTCTCTTCTTTTTTCTCTTCTTTTTTCTCTTCTCTTCTTTTTTCTTTTCTTTTCTCTCTTCCCTCCTCTCCTCCCCTCTCCTTTCCTCTCCTCTCCTCTCCTCCCCTCCCCTCTCCCCTTTCCTCTTCTCCCCTCTCCTCTCTTTCCCTCTCCTCTCCTCTTTCACTTCATTTTCTTCTCTTCTCTTTGCATTCTTTACTTACGTGTATTTTTTTAAGACAGTGGTAGAAGGGACATCTGGGTGGCTCGGTCAGTTAAACGTCTGACTCTTGATTTCAGCTCAGGTCATGATCTCATGGTTCATGAGTTCAAATCCCACATGGGGTTCTGCACCAGCAACATGGAGCCTGCTTGGGATTCTCTCTCATCCTCTCTTTGCTCCTCCCCTGCTCTTGCTGTCTCCTTCTGTCAGAATAAAGAAATGAACTTTAAAAAAAGTGGTAGAAATTCAAAAGTTACTATTAAAAAGCCAGAGGCTGGCAAGTATCTTCACCATGCCATTGCTCATGTTTGGGGGCCTGGGAAGGCTGGTGAACATAAGGGTGACTTGGGGGTGCATTGCAAAGGCAGCAATGGGCCCTGTCCCCACCTTAAACAATCACCAGGTCCCAGTTGTTCTCAGAGACGTTTCCATGGTAGGAAGTCTTCTGCTAACTTGTTGAATTTATTGACAAAATGTGAATTCAGGGTGTGCTTGGCTTCCGGTCTCAGATACAACTGGGACTGCCTTGCATGCTTCTGTAGGAAGTCAGCATGAAAATATGGGGCCAGAGGGCCCTTTAATTCCATTATTCTTCTGGGCTAGGGAGATGCAGCATGAGTGTTCATACTTTAAGAAGTATATGGATCCGGGAGCCTGGATAGCTCAGTTGGTTAAGCATCACACTTCAGCTCAGCTCATGATCTCATAGTTTGCGAGTTTGAGCCCCACATTGGGCTCTGCACTGGCAGTGTGGAGCCTGCTTGGGATTCTCTCTCTCCCTCTCTCCCTCTCTCTGCCCCTCTTCCACTTGTGCTCACTCTTCCTCAAAATAAATAAATGAATAAACTTAAAAACAAGGAATTGTTAGCATAAAGCCTCCAAAGCCCTTTTTTATATACTAGTCCCCAAACCCACAGATGACCACTGTTGCTGTACTGATAAGACACAGAAAACATGAATTTTATGAGAAACCATTGATGCTACAAGATCTAGGATGAGAAAACTACAAAAGATTAATTTTTGGCTGCCAAACTGTGCCTGCCTAGCCTGACTCATATAGGTTCACTCAGCAGATAGCTTAGAAGGGCATATAGTATTGCTCTCTGAACTGAGAGTCAGAATTATTGGCCTCTTCAAAGTATTAATAAAGCAAGCAATCGATTAACTAAAATCTGGGAGGCCATGGGTACATCTCCCTGCTTTTAGAGGCTGCGACGTTCTCAGTGGGTCAGGCAGCTGAGAGCTATCTGCGGAAGCTACAGTGAACAGCAGTTAAAGAGAACCATAGGTGCTGGGGCGCCTGGGTGGCTCAGTTGGTTGACCATCAGAGTTTGGCTCAGGTCATGATCTCACAGACCATGAGTTTGAGCCCCGCGTCGGGCTCTGTGCTGACAGCTCAGAGCCTGGAGCCTGCTTCGGATTCTGTGTCTCCTCTGTTCTCTGCCCCTCCCCAGCTCATGTTCTGTCTCTTTCTGTCTCAAAAATAAATAAACATTAAAAAATATATAAAAAAGAGGGAACTATAGGTGCTAGTAAAAACGCCCCATAGAGCCATTTATTTAAAAATATAAAGAACTTGCCATGTTCCTGGCACTTGGGAAATAGATATACATAATAGATAAAATCCTTGTCCCATTCCAGGCTGAGAAAGACAATCAAATAAACAACAAGGGTAAGTTCATGGTAAAGGAAGTATATGACATAAGAGCCTAACAATGGGTGTTATGAGATCTTTGGGAAATATTTTCTAGAGAAACTGACATATAAGCTGAAACTTAAAGTGTGAGCATGGTTCAGCCAGGAACAGAGCAAGGAGAAGTGTGTCCTAGGAAGTGAAAAGATCACAGGCATTCCAAGCAGAGATAACAGCCTAAGTGAAAGCCCAGAGCCGCAGTGCTTGGCTTATTTGAGAAACAGAAAAAGGTCTAATATGGATGGACTCTCAATATGAAGGTGGACAGAGGGGCAGGACAATGCCAGGTAGACTGGGTAAAGGAGCTGGGTTTCCTAAAGCATTGGTGGGGATCCACTGGAGGCAGGGGAGTGCCATGAACAGACTTCTCTTTTGGAAAGATTAATGGATCGCTAGCAGCTTGTGGTCAGGAAAGTGGATTGAAGGATCCAAGAAAGCCCAGCAAGTAGACAACTACAGAAACCCTTCTAGATGAAGGAGCCTGGACCAAGATTAGGAAATGAGTGCAATGGAGAAACAGTTAGATGTGGTTTCATGGGATCTTACATGGGGGCTGGGGAAGGGCTGACATAGACTAGGAAGACATTGACGAATTCCATTTCGGCCTCCATCTTCCTTCTCTTCCTTCCTTCCTTCCTTCCTTCCTTCCTTCCTTCCTTCCTTCCTTCCTTTCCTCCCTCCCTCCCTCCATCCCTCACCCTCCTCCTCTTCCTTCTCTTTTTCTGTCTCTGTCTCTCTCTCTGACTGCTCTTCATTAAATAACTGCACTTCTGCCTGCTATTGTATTAGTATTTTCATTACTTTTCCGCTGACAGTTAACACATCTATAACTTTCTTTTCATTTTCTCTGTGAAGCTACAGACTTCATTAACTTACCTCAGGAACTTCCCTTTATGGAACCTTATGCTGAAGGAAACAAAAACGAAGTAAATAAAGAGAAACTTTCCAGGCCTCTAGGGGAATGACCTTATTCACAGACTATCTTATATAAATGTGCATGGAAACTAGGAAGCCCTAATTTCTAGTTTATAAAGTAAACATGGTGAGCTAATTAAAACAATCTGGAGTGCATTCAGATCTCCTGGTTGACCCCAAATTCCAGCTCCTTGGGGATTTACTTTCTATTCTTTTATACCTTCTCTGGTCTGTAATGAGAAGCAGCTATGTAGGAAAGAAGTACTGTGGATATCCTTCTAATGCACATGCCCATGGGATGTGCCTCTCACAGAATCCCAATATTGGTAATAATGACAATGTAAGGAAGCACCGTTTGCAACCCAAAATGTATCTCTTTGACATGAAGACTACTGTATTTTTAAAAATGTTTTACTCATTTGTTTTGAGAGGTGGGGGGGAGGGGCAGAAAGAGGAGAGAGAGCGTGAGAGAGAGAGAATCCCAAACAGGCTCCGTCCTGTCAGCACAGAGCCCAATGGCAGGGCTCAAACTCACAAGCCATGAGATCATGATCTGAGCGGCAACCAAGACTTGAATGTTTAACTGACTGAGCCACCCAGGCACCCCAGCATGAGAACTATTTTATTCTGATTATTTTTTTTCTTAAATAGTTGATTGTCAAGTTGGTTTCCATATAACACCCAGTGCTCACCCTAACAAGTGCCCTCCTCCATGCCCATCACCCCCCTTCCCTCCCCCCATACCCATCAGTCCTCAGTTTGTTCTCAGCATTCAAGAGTCTCTCATGGGTTGCCTCCCTCCCTCTCCCCAACTATTTTCCCCCTTCTTCCCCGCCATGGTCTTCTGTTATTTTTTTTTAATGTTTTATTTATTTCTAGGAGAGAGAGAGAGAGAGCATGAGCAGGGGGAGGGTCAGAGAGAGAGGGAGTCACAGACTCTGAAACAGGCTCCAGGCTCTGAGCTGGCAGTCAGCACAGAGCCCGACGCGGGGCTCGAACCCACGAACCACGAGATCATGACCTGAGGGAAAGTCGGACGCTTAACCGACTAAGCCACCTGGGCCCCCCCGTCTTCTGTTATTTTTAAGAAGCAGAATGTTGAGGAAGAAACTTTTACCTTCCCCGAACTGCCTAAAAGACTTTAGGGGACTAAATCCATCCCGGGGACTGCTCCAGGTTGGGAGCTGTTCCCATAGATAAGCACAGTATAATATAACCTAGGTGAGGGAGACAGGGAGGACCCTGGCAAAGACTGTTTATGTTCTCCTTATGTACGGCTCAGCAATCATTCAGTTAACAAACCTCTACTCTTTCTCATCTTTCTGTGAATTGTCTTCCTTCCCTTTGAAGACCCAGAACACCCTCCCCTATTTTTTAGTTTCAAATGACATATACACTTCCGTTGCTTGGAAGAATATGGGCCTCATATTCTTGTGGAGCCCCCCATACATACAAAATTAAATTTTATTTTCTCCTGTTAATTAGCCACACATCAGTGTAATTCTTAGACTAGCCAGAAGGGTCTTGAATGGTGGAGGCAATCCCCCCACCCCCTCAAGCAGTAATAATTATTGTTTCTTTTCTATCTAGTAAAGTTATAATTACATAAGAGGAGCATCTAGATGAGTTTGGGACAGCAGAGTGATACTAGCACAGTCAGGACGAGGCACCAAGGGTCAACCCTAGATTGATTTGTACTATGCTAAGACTGATTCTTCCTTGTTTTTATTGTGGTAAAATACACATAAGAAAAATTTACCATTTTCATTATTTTTAAGCTCAGTGGCATTACATATTTACAGTGTTGTGCAGCCATCATCACTATTCATCTCCAGAATATTTTTCTTCCCAAACTGAAAATCTGTACACATGAAACAGTAATTCCCCATTCCCTCCTTCCTGCAAGTCCTGACAGCCACCATTCTACTTTCTGTCTCTATGAATTTGATCATACAATATTTATTCTTTTGCAACTGGCTTATTTCATATAACATAATATCCTCAAGGTCCATTCATGTTGCAGCATGTGTCAGAATCTCCTTTTGTAAGGGTTAATAATATTTCATTGTGTGTCTATACCACATTTTACTTCTCTGTTCATTCATAGATGGACACTTGAATACTTCCATGTTGTAGCTATTGAGAATAATGCTGCTATGGGCATAGGGATACAGATATCTCTTTGGGTCCTTGCTTTCAATTTTTTGGGGTATGTACCAGGAAGTGGAATTGCCAGATCATATGGTAATTCTAAATTTAATTTTCTGAGTAACTGCCACACTATTTTCCATAGCAGTTAAACCATTTTACATATCTACCAACAGGGCCCAAGGGTCCCAGTTTCTCCACACCCTCTCCAAACACTTGATATTTTCCTGGTTGTGGCCATCCTACTGGGTGCAAAGTAGTATCTCCTTATAGTTTTGATTTGCATTTCCCTAATGATTCATGATGTTGAGTATCTTTTCATGTGTTTGTTGGCCGTTTGTGTATCTTCTTTGGAAAAATGTCTATTTACTCTTTTGTCCATTTTTAATTGGGTTGTTTGGGTTTTTGTTGCTGTTGGTGAGTTGTAGGAGTTCTTTGTATATTATGGATATTAATCCTCTAACAGATGTGTGATTTGAAAATATTTTTTCCCAACTGAGGACTGACGGATGTGGGGGGGAGGGAGGGATGGGCATGGAGAAGGGCACTTGTGAGGATGCGCACTGGGTGTTATGTGGAAACTAATTTGACAATAAACTATTTGTAAAAAAATTTAAAAAATAAATAAATAAAATAATTTTGTTATTCAGAAAAAAAATATTTTTCCCATTCCATAGGTTCCCTTTTCACTCTATTGGTTATGTCCTTAATGTACAGAGATGGCCCCATGAATATCATACTATAAGTGCCTCCCTTGCCTCTCCTCAGTCCTGACCCTGATATTAGTCCTTGTCTCTTCCATAAACATGAAATACCTAAAGTATTTGAAGCAACGCAGAGTCACTTGGGTTTCTGAAAGTTTAATTAAGCTCAGAATTTTATTCTTCCATCTGAACTGATAACCTGGGGTATCCAAATTTGAATGTTCTTTCTGAAGCATGACCTACCTGGTCTATCCTAATTGTTACTTGAGACAGGGAGCCTCAAAGAAGGGTTGCTAAGACCCCTCTGTGCCATCCCTAAGAAGAGAAAAGCTTTAAAACTCTCATGAAATGATCACAGTGGGCCAGACACTATTTTATTTTACATGGGTTAACTCCCTTAATCTTGATGGCAGCTTTATGAAATGGATGCTGTTTGCCCCTCATGTTTTACATGAGGGCAGGAGACAGAGGGGTTGAATAAACTGCTGAAGGTAAGAATGCTAAAAGGTGGCAGAACTAGACTCTGAATCACAAAAGGCTGGCTCCAGACTCTGTCCGCTTAACCAATTATAAACTGTACTTAATACATCATCTTCCCCATGTTTAATTTTAAAAGTTATTTCAGATTTTGGCATTTGCAGTGCAGTTGGTTTCCAGCATACTGCATTTGCAGGCTTCGCTTAGATAGCGTGGCTCCTCTCTTCGCATTCCTTTTCCTTCTCTTGGCTTACAGAAGTGGCTTCTATTCTATCCTCACGTAAGCAAGATCTGAACCTCCTGTAAATCCACACTTTCCTACTGAACACTGTATCCACGGCTAGATTCATGAGCTGAAAATCAGGGCCAACGATTAAACCCCTCCTACCTCTGAAAGCTTCTTACAATAGAGCAATAATGCTCCATCTTTGTCCCTCCTACTCCAATAGACACAGGGCTACACCTGACTCTTAGGTACAGAAAAGCAAACCCCACTTGTCTGGCTAAGAGCCAAAAAATGATGCCATCTCAGCAAGTTCAATGTCTCAGCAGGTCATACCACCCAGGGAAAAAAATAATTCATGTCCTCACATACTTTCTTTGGCTGATGATGTGTTTGATGATCTCCCATATTCTTTCACCAACATTGAATTTTAATGGATTAGGTAGAATAGCCAAGCACAGCTTATGAAATAGGATGTCTCTTTGAATCAAGTCTATTTATCCAGAAAAGAATCACTTCTGCAGGTTTGTGGAATACCTTAGCTGTTGACAAATGATCCCCATGGCTTCTTTTCATCTGCCTGGGCTCCAGAACCCATTGATCTTGAGAATAAAATGGCTCTACCACCATGCCGCTGCCCCCCAACACACACACATCGTCCTAATTATTGTGATTTGTCATTATTTGCAGGGTCCTATGGATCTACTCTGAGACGGGTACGTGGGTGTATCCTGTGTTTGCCAAGCTCAGCCCGGTGGGTCTAACAGCCTTCTTCTCTCTCAGCTACATCTTTAGCGCCAGCATCTATCTACTTGGAGAGAAACTCAACCACTGGAAATGGGGTCAGTTTATTTCTCTTTTACCTACAGAGACACACCTTCCTTACACTCTCCACTCCTCCTGGAAATGGAGGGAGAATCTAGTCCAAAGCAGGAGGAAGTGATGCTTGATGCCTTTGTCCAGAGGACTCAGGTCCTACCAAAGTAAGCAAAAGGAAAGCCTGGAGGAAGTGTGAATCTTCCCAAAAGACCCCATCAAATTATTTCCCTGCTCCCCCCCCACTACACCTCCTTTAACTCTAAGGCAAAAATAATCTTATTTAGAGAGTTCAGGACCCAAAGAACAAGAGCAAGGTGTCACTATCCCTACATGAACCAATGAACTCAGAGTCTTCCTCCTCTAAGTGAGGGACTGACAGATACAAGCTGTTAAATGTCAAGGTTTCCTTTTTGAAGGATGTGGGTCCAGATGACCCTCTTAGTTTTCCCACCCCCAGTAGTGCCTTCCCAGATGACTTCCCATCCCTCGCCCATTCAGCTGCTTCTCAACCCTTAGTACAACATTTATCAGATAAAATCACACCCTGTACTTGAGAATGGGAATTCTCATTTAGACAGGGTCTTGGGCAAAGTGAATGGGTCAGCAAGCCAAGGTTTCTAACTACAGGTGGTTGGAACCATGTTGTTTCTTCATTTAAAAAACAAAACAAAAAAAATCTTAGCTGACTTTAAAATAGAAGATTTTATTTGATTCCTTGTTCCACCCACTGCCCCTACCCTTGGAATATTATTTTGTTGGAGAAGAAATTATCACAAAGTTAGGTTGCAAAATAACCATGATTTTTCTCCCTACCCAAAGGGAAGCACAAGAACTCTACCCTGATTTCATATATAAGGAAAACAAGAGTCACATATAATCCCCCACATCACACGCCCACATGCCATTCTGTTCTATCAAAATAGAGATGGCAGAAGTGGCATCTTCCGCCCAATCTATGAACTGGTGTGAAAACATAAGCCCATGTATGCAAAAAAAAAAAAAAAGAAAAGAAAAACAACATGACAGTTTGAGAAGGTTCAGTACAAGTGTGTATATTTCTGAGAGGAGAATGAGACCCTGGAGAAATAAGCATGCAACTTGGCTTTTTCACTTGTTTCTTCTTCTTGGAGGATTTAATCGGTCGGGGAAATCTTAAAGGCAATATCCCTGAAAGCAAACACTTAAAAAACCGGTTAGTTCATGTTGTATTTATTTATTCCCCAAATCAGGATTCCAAATCGCAGGGAATTATCCAGAGGGGGGGAAACGTGTTGACATTGCAGATGTGTTGACATCTAATTCTAACTGATTTGGCAACTTGAAGTTCTTGGTAAGAATTTTTGATGTCTTCCCCAAATATATATGTGTGTGTGTGTGTGTGTGTGTGTGTGTGTGTGTGTACGTACATATATATATGTACATATACACACACACATATGTATATAAAGGAAGAAAAAAAAGAAACTAATGCATTTGAAATGTGACGAATACAAGACATGCAGAGAAAAATGTGGTTACTCAGGGCATAGAGAACATTAACTTTATATTTTTTCTATTTAAAAAATTTTTTTAATGTTTTACTTATTTCTGAGAGAGAGAGGCAGCATGAGCAAGGGAGGGTCAGACAGGAGACACAGAACCAGAAGCAGGCTCCAGGCTCTGAACCAGCTGTCAGCACAGAGCCCGACGTGGGGCTCGAACCCACGAACCGTGAGATCATGACTTCAGCCGAAGTCAGACACTAACCGACTGAGCCACCCAGGCGCCCCTAACATTAACTTTTTAAAACAATTGCACTGACTTTAATAATGATTAATTTTAAGTTGTTATTCTACAGTGACTTTTGAACACCCATTGCATTAAAAAATTTTTCACCAAATCTAGTATTATTGAGATCACTATTTTCAACATAAAGCTCTTTTTTTGAAGTTTATTTCTTTTGAGAGAGACAGAGACAGGGGGAGGGGCAGAGAGAGAGACACACACACACAGAATCTCAAGCAGGCTATGTGCTGTCAGCAAGGAGCCTGACCCAGGGCCTGAACCTATAAAACTGAGAGATCTTGACCTGAGCCAGAACCAGGAGTCAGATGCCTAACTGACTGAGCCACCCAGGTGCCCCACAATACAAAGTTCTTTTAAATAGGCTTCATCAGTTAAGAACTACATCTAATTTCTCACTACAAGTAGGTCCCAATGAGTAAAGAGGCGAGCATCAACATGTGGATGGACCCTCACATGCACACATGTGAATGTTCATGTGAGTGACAGAGATTACTGTACGTGGTCATGCATGCCTCTCCTCTCTCTAAATTTTTAACTCCTTAATGAATAGACTGGGTCAAAAGTCCTTTATAGCCTCAGAATAGGATCATAAATGGGTTAAATTCTAAACAGATCATAATTACAAATGGTCTAATAAGAATTAAAAGAGAAATTAGAGGGGTGCCTGGGTGGTTCAGTAGGTTAAGCTTTGGATTCTTGGTTTTAGTTCAGGTCATGGTCTCACAGTTCGTGAGTTTGAGCCCCATGTCAGGCTCTGAGCTAACAGCACAGAGCCTTCTTGAGGTTCCTCTCTCCCTCTCTCTCTTCCCCTCTCTCATTTGCTCTCTCTCTCTCAAAAAATAAATAAAAATTTTAAAAGAGACAGAGAAATTAGACCACTTAACATTCCAATGGCAGTGAACACTTATTGCCTAAAAGTAAACAGAGTATGTGAACACACTTTCTCATGTCTTATTCTACTTAAAACACTTTAGGCCTTCCCCAATTTACAGATGAAAATCCAAGCTCTTGGGATGACATGTGAGGGTCTCTGGGAACCAATCCCTGCCTTGGCTTTTGCTCCGCTTCTTCTAAATGTGTGCCCCAGCACCACCAAATTGCTTGTCTTCTTTATACATTGATGCCGTTCCTCACCTCCATGGGCTTCCTTTTCCATCTTTCACATTCCCCAGTCTTTGCCTGTCTCACTCCCACTTAACCATATTAACTCACCTCTTCTAGGAAGTCTTCTCTGGTCTGCACAGAGATTTATTTTTTCACTAGACCCTGAGTTCTATAAGGGTTAGGAGCGTGTCTTCTCCATCTTTGAATCTCCCATTTCTATTAGCTTATTCCATGGATCAGTGCAGACAGAGAATATCTGAGGGTTCTCTCGAGGTCTTATTTGGAATTTTGTGCACAAGGCTTCTGGATATAGTGGTCAGAGTGACTCTAATGGTTGAAGATTAAAGCACTAAACAGAGAGTTTAAGGAGTGGAGACAGGGATGCTATCAAATACTGGTTGGAGAGGTGCTGAAAAACAGATGCATATTACGGCAGGCAGTGCAAAAAGAGCACTGGAATAGAAATCAAGAAAACTAGGGTGTTTTCTAGCCACAAATGAGTACACTTCGACAACTCAGTTACAGGATGACCTCACACATACCCATTTGCCCAGGATAGTCCCGGGTAATGCCTGCCATGCCAGAGTGCATGTAGTTTGGCATTGTCAAGGCCTGGACAATCAGTTGTGAGGTTCTTCTAAGTCTGGGTTCCTCTCCAAACCTTCTGTTCTGGATCTATGGAGAGATGTCAGCAGCCACCTCCTCTGTCCAAATCCAGGGCTGACCCTGTTTTGTCATCTTTTCACACCTGAGATTCCTTGGATGAGAGCGAAATTCTAAGGAGTGCTTTGGTAATGCAGTGGGAGGTGGTGGCTAGGGGGAAAGCTCTGTGCCAGCCTGCCTGGGTTCCTATCTTGGTCCCACTACTGGTAGGCCTGTGACACTGGGCAAGGCACTTAATGCCTTTGGTTCGTTTTCCTTGTGCATCATGGAGACGATGCTAGTGCCACCTCCTGACACCCGGTAAGACCATAAATGATGTGAGAAGTGTCAAGTGACTAGAACAGGGCCTGGCACATAGAATTCATTACCATTGCAGGGCACCTGGGTGGCTCAGTTGGTTGGGCGTCTGACTTTGGCTCAGGTCATGATCTCAAGAATTGTGAGTTTGAGCCCTGCATCGGGCTCTGTGCTGACAGTTCAGAGCCTGGAGCCTGCTTCGGATTCTGTGTCTCCCTCTCTCTCTGCCCTCACCCCACTTGTACTTCGCTTTTCTCTCTCTCAAAAATAAATATAAATAAACATTTAAAAAGTTTTAAAAAAAAGAATTCATTACCATTGATGTTAATCTCATTCACCATCCTCAAAAACCAGTAACCTTTTCTATGTGGATATTCTTTTTTTTTTCTTTTTTTTTTTAATATTTTTTATTTATTTCTAGGAGAGAGAGAGAGACAGCGTGAGCAGGGAGGGTCAGAGAGAGAGGGAGTCACAGACTGAAACAGGCTCAGGCTCTGAGCTGGCAGTCAGCACAGAGCCCGACGCGGGGCTCGAACCCACGAACCGCGAGATCATGACCCAAGTGAAAGTCGGACGCTTAACCGACTACACCACCCAGGCGCCCCTCTATGTGGATATTCTAATCCTCTCCCTCAGTTTTATGCATCAATTACCAGTTTCCCTGGCTGGAGGCCATTGAAAGCAACAATCACATAGCTGAGTGCAAATGGACAGAGGTGGAACAATTCCTAAAAACTACAGAGTGATAGAGGAGGTCAGGCTAACTGAGGCTCGAATTCATTAGAATCCCCGGTTCTGAAATCCTGAGACACAATGTGGTCCACTTAGGAATTACTAGCCAAGTACCAAGCAGTCAAGATATATCAGTGAAGACCCACCTAATGTGCAAGTGTCTCTCTAGCAATAGTCCTTAAGCTCCACACCACATTATAAAGTCACTATTGTAAAATCACTGAGGGAGTTTTGAAAATATGACTTCTCAGGTCCATCCCAGACCAATTACATCGCTATCTCTGGTTGTGGGTACTTGGCATTGATATTTTTAAAAGTTTTCCGGTTACCATAGTTTGCAGTCCACATCAGGAGCCACTGTCTCAGAGCAGTGCTTCCCAAACTTGTATGCGCTTCCAGATCTTGTTAAAATGAGGTTCTTGTTAAAATTCAGTGGATTCAGCAGAGTTGGGGTACGGCCTATACCCAGAGATACTCATGCTGCTGGTCTGTGGCAGTGATGGCCACTGTGGCTGAATGTCTACCCACTTTCTACCTCCTCATGTGTCATGTCAGTGGGTGACAATGGAGAGGAGTGAGAAGGGGCAGTAGGAAGACGTGACGCCAATAAATGTGAACTGGATAGTGTGTGATGTCCTCCAGGAGTACATAGATGCACGGAACTGGCCCTCTGTATAGGGAGACAAATGCTCTCAGGCCCTCAGGAAGGTCTTGATGGTCCTAAAGAGGATGCTGTGGCTTACAAAGCTCTCAGGTGGGTCCAGAAGGCCACCCTGCCTGACTCGTCACCATCTCCCTGCCTTTCCTGTGCTAGTTTTTATGTGTCATAGGACAGAGGGCTGGACAATCACTGGGTCACTTTTTGGGACCAGATGCCCACCAGGAAAGATTCAATGTCTACTCTTTGGGCAGAGTTAGATGCAACATAGGTTTCAAACAATAGTAGAATCAGGCAAAGGGAAATAGTTTCTGGCAGATCATTGTAAGCTGGGTCCACCATGTCTGAGCACCTAGGGATGCCCCAGACATATTCTTTCCACCCTGATTTGGAGAAAAGGACCATCAAGGGGCTTCGTCTGCCATGTAAGTACTGAGTTCTCTCTCCCTCCCTTCCTTCCTTCCTTCCTTCCTTCCTTCCTTCCTTCCTTTCTTTCTTTCTTTCTTTCTGTCTGTCTGTCTGTCTGTCTCGCACATTGCCCCTGATCATTTCATAACAAAAGAATCTTATCAGGAGATGATTCCATATGTATTTCTTTCTTTTTTTTTTAACTTTTATTCATTTTTGAGAGAGACAGAGGGGGACAGAACATGAGCAGGCAAGGAGCAGAGAAAGAGGGAGACACAGACTCCAAAACAGGCTCCAGGCTCTGAGCTGTCAGCACAGAGCCCAATGTGGGACTCAAACCCACGAACCTTGAGATCATGACCTGAGCCCAAGTTGGACGCTTAACCGACTGAGCCACCCAGGCGCCCTGGTCCACGTGTATATCTAAACCAGGGACTCACAGCAGCAGCATTCAGTCGACAACAAAACTGCATCTCCTTTTTGCCTTCTTGTCCTAATTTTATCTCCTTCAGCTCAGAGTCCAAACCAGATTACTGTCTCTCCGTCTTTCACTGCCTCTTTCTTTATGAGGGTTTCTCCAGCCAGAACCTCAAATCCATCGCCTTCCTGCTACGTCTGCACTGAAACTTTTCCTCATTCATGTTCAAATCTCATTCTTCTAACACCTCTTATCTCCCCAGCCATCTGCCTTCTCACCCTTTTCCAAGCCAACCCGCATACATGAGGCAAATGTTCTTCACATTTTCAGTTCAAAGTCTAGCAGCAGTAGCTTTTGTGACTGTAGATACATAGGTGTAAATCTTTGTGAATATAATGTTTTTACTTACTCTGCTTTCTGACTATTGGAATAATAAGGAATATAATTACATATGGTATCCATAGTGATGTTGATTAAAAGAATGGGGTGCCTTTTGCCATGACGGCAAAAAAAAATATTTGGATCTTGCACAAGACAAATGCTAAGTGTTTGGCCCAAAATATCTCTACTCCTTGGTACTATCTAACAGAGGATTAAGAAAAGACGAAAATGAGGCAGGCATGGACCTAGCTCCCTCACTCCTGCCGACTAGGAGGCAGCCCACTGGAAAAATTGCCCTTCCATAAAGAAAAGAGTAACAACATTATTTCCCGTCAGAGTTTGAAGTCCATGTTGTGAACTTTGTCCGAGTAAGGTAACAGTCAACAGTTCCTTTGTCTCCAGTCATGTGCTATGGAATCATGGTCAGAGACCAATTCTGAGGACTCAGAGAAGCCTAGAGACTGCTCAGTAGCGTGAAAATTCAGGACTAAGGACCCACCCCCACCTGCTAGAAACAAAAAGAAAATTATGGTTTCTGTGACGTTCACACCACGGAAGCGAATGCCTAAGAAATGACTGTTGGAAATCCATACAGTCCGCACCTGAGGAGGATGCCTTCTCAAATGTGTTTGTGGGTATATGGAAATGTCTCAGTGCTCCATCTAGCTGTTTAGTGTTAGATGGGGAAGACTCTGATCCGGGAGAAGGAGCCACCTGCTCTCCTCCCACAAAGGAACTTCCTGCCACCACTTCTGCTCCTGGGCTCCTTCTCTCTAAGCCTTCAGTTTCTATTGTGTTTCTTAAATGGAGAAGGGCTCTCCAATCCTCGGCAACTGGGGTTGCGGGAGTGTGGTTATGATTACAGTTGCACTTGAGGGGCTAGGGTTGGTAAACATCATGGATAAAGAGAGTTTTAGGGGCACCTGGGTGGATCAGTAGGTCAAGCGTCCAACTTCAGCTCAGGTCATGATCTCATCACTCCTGGGTTTGAGCCCCGCATCGGGCTCTGTGCTGGCAGCTCAGAGCCTGGAGTCTGCTTCGGGTTTTGTGTCTCCCTCTCTCTCTCTCTGCTTTCCCCCTGCTCACACTCTGTCTCTCTCTCTCTCTGTCTCTCTCAAAAATAAATAAACATTAAAATTTTTTTAAAAGAGAGAGAGTTTTAGGAACCTTCAGAGGGACTGCGTGAGGGGGACAAAGTTGAGAAGTTTATGTTGCCCAAGCTCTTGAACATGAAGGGATGAATGCGTCATTTAGCTAAAAAAGGATTTATCACAGACAAAAATGTGTGCTTCAGAAAAGAGAAGCTCCTTTGTTTGTACTCAGAGACCTAATGTACAGAAGACCTGACTGGGGAGGAGAGAATCCACACAGAAAATGAAAAATTAGTGGGATTGTAAATGAAAGTGACATGCAGGCCTGGAAAGCTGGAGAAATTAATGAAGTTTCCCTGGAGTGACTGAGGGTGTCCGGATAGATGAGGAGAAGAAGAAGAAGAGAGAAGACTGGCTAAAATGTTGAGAGATATGAATATAGGACAGTCGCTATATGAATATAGGACATCACACTAAAAAAAACCCCGTGTGATGAGGGGGACTTCAGGTCATCAGTCCCTTCCGCCTCTGAGAAGGGGCCTTCTAGCAAAATAAAATTACTAGAAGATATTTAAGGACATAATTGAGGGAGGGGCCAGAATTCAAAGGGCGACGCATAAAACTAGGGACCTGAGGTTGCTGTGACACCAAGCCAGAGCTAAAAGGGCTCTGGGATGGACCAGGAGAGGCTGATTTGAGAAAAGTTTTCAAAGTAGGATTGATACCATTTGGCAACAGGTGGAAAGGAAAATGCACTAATGAAGTGTTAGACATTTCAGAGCTTTTGTGAAAATTTATGATCAATAAACATGGAGGTACCAACTTGGCTGAATGGAAATGAGTCTAGAAATCTAATGCTATAATTTCAGTAGAAGAAAGCCCCTTTAATGAGCTTACTAAAATCTAATCAATGTGCCAGTGCTTTTCCATTCTAACAAGTTGATTTGGTGAGAGGTCGCGGAATAAACCCTACTTAGGAGAATATCCACATTCCTATTTCTTCTCGAATTTGATGTCTCTTTGTCTCCATTCGCACAATCTCAGAACTAGTCGATGGATTGTGTGCCGCCTGTACAGACTTGACCAAAAGCAACATCAGTCAGGGCACATTAGACATGCAGAACCCCACGAAGGCAAATGGAAAGATCGGTCAACAGGCTAACAGTGACCAAGCACCAAACAGGACAACAGAGTCACTTCTTGCCCTTTCTGTAGAGGTGGCAGGTTTCCGGAACTTCGTGAAGTGCATCTTCTTGCCTGGGGATAATTGCCCTTGACTTTCCACTGTCCCAAGTCAGAGTGAATGTCTACTCACACAAGAATACCCATTAGGGAAACTCTGAAGGCTGATCTCTCTCTCTGTTCTTCATTGTGCAGGTGACATGATGCAGCCAAAGAAGAAGAGGAAGTGATCACAGGCCATTTTTTAAGACCAAAGGAGGAAGAAAACATGAGAATTTTTTCTTTTCTTTTCCTTTCTTTTCTTCTTTTTTATTGTCTTCTTTCTTCTGGTTGGGGAAGGTGATGGAGCAACATAGGAAGGTAGAAAGGACAGAGGATGATATTAAATTTAATAAGAGGGTTTATGAAGGTAGCTTAACTTGGGGACTCTTTGTTCTGTTTTGTTTTGTTTTTTTTTGAAAGGTTTACTGGGCATGCCCGAAACAACTGCTGTCTCAGAATTTGTTCCCTTCTTCTGGATTCTGTGGTCAAAATCTGGCCAAAGGCCAAGGACATTTGCATAAACTTGGTGTTAGAGGATGTTTAGAAAGAGAAAGGAATTTGGGGTGGTGGAAATTCTTCACTTTAGGGAGGAGGGTGCCGAGGATCTAGATGAAAAGTAACCTGCACAAGGGCCAAAGAGTTAGCGTCTGAGCCAAGACAATAGCATCTGTCCCCAGATCATCTAATTCTCAGTCCTGTGCCATTTTTAATAACCGCAACTTTCCTCAGAACAAGTATTTTTATAAACTAGTCATTTTCACGGATTGCCCATCTATTTTGTTTTCCACAGTCTAGACAGAAATGTAGGGAGACGAGTGCTGCCAAAGTTGTCTGTCCACCTCATAGGATTGCAAATTGACCGGTGCAGTGAGAAAGTAAGTTGTAAAAACTATGGGGAAACCTGTCCATCTTGTGAGCGAGCATTTGGGGCAGGTCCAAATATGGGACATGGCAATGCCATCAAAATCTCTTCCATTCAAATATGGATTACTTCGTCAAATAAATGTACATCTTACTTGGGGAGCAAGTGACGGGAAGTGACATGGCCGTGAGGAACCCTAAGAACATTTTGGTACAAAGCACTTCGCTGAGTTAAGCTCTTATGGTTTAACAAAACTGATTGCCAGGTTATTAACAAAGCATATTCATGAACCCTGCTTTGATCTTCCTAGTGGGTTTCTGTGGGTCGTTATTTACAGGCTCTTTATTTACTGTCTTTATTTTGTAAAGGAAATGAATGACAAGGGTCTACTGATGGGTGAGTCTAGTGTGTCACCTGTGAATTGGGTGTGGGACGCAGCGTAAACTGTGCTTGGACTTTCCAACCTAACATCATACAAGAGAAATTTGGTTAAAAAAATAGGTAAAATTTGGTAAAAACGGATCCTGGAACCACACCAAACCTTGACTGCCATTTGACTGGCCATCGGACCGTTATCTATTCCAACATCAGAAAGCTCAGAAATACCAAGAAGTCTTGAAGTGTTACAGAAGAGGCCCAACCGACACAGCAGGGCAGGCAGACCACGGCAAGCCTAGCAGAGACACCAAGAAGCCTGCTGTCTTCCTCATCCTTTATCTACTAGTATATAAATATGAGCCTCAAGTCTTTTTGGACTGAGCTGAGAACACCACCTCCTTTCCTATACCTGCTGCTGCTTGACTGCTTCGAGCACCTGGTCTCCGCAGGAGCCCAGAAGCACTTGTCACAGTGGAAATTCCCCAAATGTGAAGCCCGCAGGGGATCACCCAAATTTTCCACACCTCAAAGACGACTCGAGCTGCATACTTCTCAGAGCGATGGTAAGCTGCTGGCTGGGATGAGCCTGCAGAATTCTATTTGCAGCTTCACTGTCCTCGGAACCAAATGAAACCTTGATTTCTGTACCACTGACCAAAGTGCAGTATCCATTCCAACAGCAGAATAACCTCAGAACCACCTCCCAGTGAGAACATACATCAGCGGGGTAGGGTGTCGCTGTAGCTTAAGAAGGGGAAATCGACAAAATACCTGCAATGAGCATCAAATAAACAGTCATTAAGCCGTATGTAGGGTTTGCTGCCTGCCTGAGGCTGCGCTCAGCCCTGAGTGGTTAGAAAACAATACCAACCAATGAGATAATCAGCAATAGTATTTGTATAGGGTCATGTAATTTACAAGCTGTACTCACCCACTTGGTCTCACTTTATCCGCACAAAAAAATAAGTAGAAAATGTAGTATGTCCTCATTTTCCAAATGAACAAACTGAGTTTCTGAAAAGGGCATGCTCGTAAAAATTTAAAACCTTTTCTGGTGGGGGGCGGTGCTGGGTGACTTGGCCGGTTGAGCGATGGACTCTGGATTGTGGCTCAGGTCGTGATCTCACCGTTGGTGGGGTCCAGCTCCCATGTAGGGCTCCGAGCTGACAGTGGGGAGCCTGCTTGGAATCCTCTCCCCCGCTCTATCCCTCCCCCACTGGAGCACACAAGTATTCTATCTCCTTCAAAATAAATACACTTTAAAAGAAAACTTAAAAGAAAAATCAACTCCCCGGGGAAAAAGAAAGTTGTAAGGCTCTGATTTACAGTGTTTGCCGATTCCATGGTGTAAACACTCCGCCACAGCCTTTTCCAAGCAGGCCACTGAATGCAGAGCTGGGACGAGATATGCATAACCACGTGGGCCTGGCAAGGCTGTAGGACCTGGCTCCTGCACACTGGCCTGGGAGGAGGGAAGTGACCGGGCCAAGGTCGCAGCGATGGTTGCTTCCCGAGACCACATTCCTGCCTCTTGGTTACACAGCAAAGCAGTAACCTGCCATCTGAAAGTTTTCACTCAAAAAAAGCAAACGTGTATTAGGGTATCAGCAGGGCTGGACGGAAGAAAGCGGTGGTCAGGGGACCCCAGCTTGGCGGAAACTCACAAAGACCAAGGGAAGAGCAACTCTGGTGCCCCATGACTGGTCCGAACGTTCCGGAGTTGCTAGCTTACCCGTGACATCAATGTTCAGTTTGGGCCGAAGGCTTCTCCTGTTTGCCTCAACAATCCATTAGCCTCATCCTCTCCTCAAATGGGTCATACATTTCTCAAGCTATTTCCAGCTCCTCTGCACCTACTCGCTTGCAATACTTGTCATAACAGGAAGTTAGTTGCATACAGTGTAATCCCCGAACACGTGGCACCTGCACGTGGGGCGCGGGAGGGGGCCGAGGGAGCCGCGGCGGGGCGGGGCTTCCGCGAAGGCCACCCGGCTGGGCGATGAACCAACCCATCCCAAGTCCAAGTCGGGGCCTCTTCCTCCCAGGCCCTGGTGTCAGAAACCAGAATCCATCCCCAGACATTGTTTTCCCTTCTCGTGCAGTTGGTGGCTCTTTTTCTTTTTTTTTAATAAAGCATTTGAGTAGGCAGCAAAGCCAGTCAGAACTGTTTATTTATAGCCTTGGATTTTCAAAGCTGTATAAATTAGAAATCATTGCTGAATGAGGCCTGCGCCCACTCACACACGCAGGGCTGCTATCTGTGAGTCCTTTCACACAGTTTGACTGTACACAGTCTAAAATGGGAGAAAATGACATGCTCCGAGTCAAATGACGAAGTCACAGCTAAACTGCAAAGCAGAAAACCAGCAATTATTTTTCCTCAGCACAATATGGGGAGTACGACAGGTGCAATTATCCAATATTATTTAACAGCACCGGTTTGTGGTGTAGGGAGAAAATAAAGGTTTCCGTGTCTTGGAGAGGAAAAAAAAAGAGAGAGAGAGAGAGAGAAAGAACCTGCCTCTGGGGCTCCGTTTCTGTGGGTTAAGCTGTGTTATGTAAATTGAAACTGGTCAGGATTCCA